>VZTZ01007956.1:189695-814195 GCA_013400955.1 Drymodes brunneopygia | reverse complement strand
AAAAAAAAAGAATTAGCCTTTGAAACACCTCATCCCTTTTGCTCCGCTGCCGGCTGCAGCTCGAAACGCAGGCTTGCAGTGCAGATCGTCTGTTCGCTGCTTATCACCTTAAATCTCCCCTCTGTTAAAAGCTTTCCCTGAGTTCATTTGGGTAAATAAAGGAAAGACGGAAAGAGAGGCATTCAACAACTCCTCTGGGTGTCCAGGCGTCTACAAGCATCAGAGAAATGTATCCACGTACTCTCAAATGTTCTTTTGATTGTCTTGTTTACCGAAGCGACTCGTTGTTAAACAAACACGAACGCAAGGCATTTAGTGAAGGTATGAGTTTAAAAAAAAAAAAAAAAAGGGAAAGAGCTCACCCCTCCCCACCCTGTCATGCCGTAAAGCGGTCGTTACTGTGGGGGAAAGTGATACTGAATTTACAGAAATCTTCCCTGTGCGTTACTGCCCTCAGGTGTAACGTGGGTTTGGGGGACAAGAAAAGGATAAAAAAGAATTCTTCCTTCTGGTTTTCATTTGAGGTAATTCTCTTCCTAAACGGCACTGACGTCTCTAGGAGGTATTTAGACATATGGGCAACAACTGGACTAACGCTGTCAGGTAGCTCACGACTTATTCGTCAATAAGAGTCAGAGAGAATGTCTTCTGTAACACCCTTGGTTTGGGAAAAATAAATAAATCAGTACGATACCCTTCTGCTGATTTATACCAGGGAACATGAGCATCCACCTTACCAACCCCACAGAGCCCCAGCGAAGCCCGTAGCTCACCGAGGATTCTCTTTCCCGGTGTACCGGAACTCGGTTTCTTCCCCGCAGCCCGGGTGGGTGTCAGCGTCCGCACCGGTTCCCCGCGTGGCCGGGGCCCGAGGGCTCGGGCTCGACGAGCCCATGTGTAGATTTTGAATGTACAAATGCTACGGTAGATAAAGTACAAGATGTGAAAGGACTAGCGGCCGAAGGGCAGTTATTCAGCTTTGGAAGTTACAGCAACCGTGGACAAAGTCACCTCTCCACAGAACCACCAGCGCGGGGTCAGTACGCTGGGAACATTTCCCAGCAGACTTCAAGAGGCGGTTCCCGAATGATGGGAGAATTTGGCCGCTTCAGAGACATTAACCTTGTTTTCCTTCGTCAAAAACAAGTGACTTCTGCAAGCGAAGATCAGACTTGGCACTGCGCCGTTCCAGGTGTACAGGCAAAAGCAGCCCGCACAAATTTGTGGTTTTCATATCTACCGAGAGCTCGCTGCCACCGGCCCCGGTGGAGCCCGTCCGTCCTGAGAGAAGAGTGCATGATGCTGTTGAACAAACCAGGCGAAGGCACCCCTGCGGGATCTCCCCGCCGCTCCTCCCCGGCGGACAAGCCGTGGGAGCGGGGCTGAGGGCAGCGAGCGCACCGGGGCGCGGCGCGGACACCTGCGGGCCCCTGGGGAGGCTCCGGCCCCTGCAGGCGGGAGAGAGGCACTCCGACCGCCTGAAGCAGACAGATACCTGTGCTCAGTTCAGATGCAGTTATTCTCGAGCGAGAATCTCCTGGAAAACAGATAATACTGGAAAATTGAATAAACAGGTACTGCAGTGTAATTGGATTTAAAAAGGCACATAATAAAACGGTGTATCTGAAGAAAGGCTGAGCGAAAACAAAGCGTTTCACAGACAGGTTTCCAACTATAGTAGAAACTTGTGTAGGCAGACACAATATGCAGTGTGTATTGCAGCATGTGTGCGTGAGCATGTGTGTGTGCGTGCAGAGGGGGAGGGGGAAAAACTGTACAAATCAAAGCAGGGAAAAAAAACCCAGAAAAACCCTACCGGACCATTTCCCTATAGGATAGATCAGATCCAGTTTCTTCTTCAGTAGATTCGGACGTATTCTGATGTATTTATTAGTTTATGAATTTGGACACGTTTATTCATCCCCCCTTTCTAATGCGGAGAGAAAAATCTCTTCGAACGTAAGACACCATTTACACACCACTTACTTGGTGAATTAACGATGCGGGTCGCCCTCCCGTTTTCTTAACAAACAAACAAACAAATTAAAATTCGGCCTGGTATTAGTTACGGGCAGATTTCCACAAGCCAAGCCTCCCCCATCTCTGTACGGGCGAGAGGCGGGATCCGACCTCACACGTACCCTCAAGGCCAAAGAGAGCGCCCCGCCACCGATGCGTCGCCTGCCCCTGAGATGCGGTTCACCCGCCGGCCCCGGGGATGCCTGAGGGAGCGCGGGTGCCTGGAGACCGAGACTGTTTTTTCAGAATCCAGTAACTTCAAGCACACGCACTTGGGTACCCTGGTGAATTGGAGTGTGATTTGAATTTTCATCCATGCCCTCATCAAGGCTTTATTGACATAAATATATACGGCAAATGCTCTTTGAGACCATTCAGAAGTAATTAATAAGTTTTAACTGATCTAGATCTTAACCTTCAAGATTCAAGCCATGCTCTAGGTACTTTATCCCTGCTCTTTTGCTAATGTTATTAGGATGTTCAGGGCAGCAGGACAAGGAGAAAGCCGATTCTCTAACACAGGAAATAGTTAACAGTCCCTTGGATACTAGTTCTCAGATATAAGCGTTTCTGAATGCATTTCTTAAAAATAATTATGGAAACATTGCAAAATTTGAGTAATTGACCACTAGAATGATTGCTAGTTCAGGCAACTCCTTCAAACAATTTTTGGCGATACACCCGTGTTAAGAGATACTTTGCAGGGAGGAGAGACACTTTTCTTAAATACGCAGTCCTTTCAATTTTATTGTTTTTGGCATAAATGTAACGAGATGATTTATATTCATTTTTCCAGGGGAGGCAGAGGTCAGTACCTTTTAGCCCTTATTTTATTGAATACACTCTCGCTAATGATCAGAAGTCATGCTATCTTACTGTGACGCGGAGCAACGAATGAAAACATAAACTAAATATAAAGAAACGCTAAAAAATCTACTTCATGGCTAGTAACAGTTACGCCAAGGGACATTTTTTCTTATCTTCTGCATTTGCAAAGGAGCCTGGTACACTGAACGCCCAAATCGAGCTGAAATGCCCTTGTCAGCGGTGAGAGGTTCGGGAACGACACGGGACGGGAACCTTGATGAAATTACAAAATTCAGAAAGTGCTTCCTGCCCTCCTTGTGCCTTCAGAGACATCCTGCCTAGCTCTGACAGTCCTTTCTGTTGTTTCCCTCCTGCCCCCGGACGGTACCGGCGGTCCGGGCTGGCCCGGCCCCCCTCACCTGCTCAGGACTGCCCCGGCTCCACGGCCGGAGGCGGAGAGGAGACCCGCACCTATGGGCCTGCCGCACCCTCCCGGCGCCGCCCGGAGCCCACCCCTACGCAGGGCTCGCCCCCGTGAGATCCCTCTGCCCTTCAGGTCGTCACGGCGCAGTTCCTCTCCCTCCTCCCGGCGGAGGCGGCGGCCCGAGGGCCGATGGCGGCAGCGGCTTGGGACGGAGCCAGCCGAGCCCAGGGCTCGCCGCCGCTCCCTCGGGGCGCTTGTCCGTGGGAGGGCAGGGCCGCGGTGCTGGTGCGCTCCCGCCCCGCCGAGCCCCTGCAGCCTCTCGGGGGAGGCTTCCCGGCGGCGGAGGGCTTTGTTCGGCTGCGGGCTCTCTGGGAGCTCTGCAGCGGCCTCCCCGCGCTCCGCTCCTCTTCCCTTCCCTCCCCTCCTCGCCCTGCCCTCCCGCGGCTGCGGGACCCGCAGCGCCCCACGCGCCGTTCCATCCCCCCGCAGCGCCCCACGCTCCAGCGCTCCCCGCAGCGCCTCCCGTCCGCAGCCCCCACCCGCGGCCCCGCACGGTGGACACGCGTCGCGCTGCATTGTCCCTGCGCTGTCCCACCGCCCCAGGCACTGTCCCCTCACCTGCGAAGAGAGGGGCCCGCACGATGCCGACCACCGATGCTTGTCCCCCCCTCCCACAAGTTTGTGGTTTCACATGCCTGGGATGCCCTCCTCACTTCTACAGGAGACGGGGTCTGAGCTTTGAAGGGGCGATGGGGAGAAAACATCCTTTTCATGCTGTTTTATCTGTTTTGGTGTGCTAGGTTGGATTTCACTGTTCCAGTCCCAGTCAGGAGCGTCCTTGAGGGGCTTTGCCCAGGTACAGGCTGACTGCAGGCAAACTAGGGGAGCTGCCTCATGGCAGGGGAAACTCTCCTCGGGAGGATGGGCTGCCCCAGGCCTACGGTGTGGAGTGAGACCTGCACTTGTTCCTGTATGCTGGTGGAGCTGGAGCTGTGTCAGGCTTCCTCTAAACCCTGCCTATCACTGAAACCTCCTTTTCCAAGGCCTGGCTTTGATTAGCAAAGAAGTTATTTCATTAGTCAGGGGGAAATCTGTCAGCAGAAGCCTGTTTAAATTTCAGCACCCCAAAGAATAATGCTTAAAATAGTGGGATCCGCTCCACAGTCTGTTCTTACTATCAACCTGATAATTAACAGGTCACAAATAGACTTGTATCACTGCTTTGTTTCAGTGGAGGAGAGCAGCTTAATTCGCCTTGAGGACACACTTCGCTTTGAAATAACACATGCCTGTTTCAGATGAAATCAATAGCAAAAGGAACCACCCCCCTCTGTTGCTCTGAAACTCTTGTCTTCAGCCTCCTATTGCCTTAGAGAATAGGCTTGATCAGACCAAAAAAGGAGAGATGCAGCATGTGAGGCTGCCTGACAGCTCTGGAGCTGGTGCCTGTTCCACTTGGTGTGTATCCTAATCATCATGGTGCTTATAGCTTTGTGAAAGACAAGGTGAGGAGCATTCCCTGCATGGGTTTTAATAGGATCTTTTCTTATTTTAGTCTCATACCTGTTTGTAGTTGCGAGTTTAATTGTTTTTATGAGCATTGCACACTAAGCTGGGAACAACCTCTCAGTCGCTGAACATTTTCTGAATTATTTGGTCATTCTGCAAGCCTGTCACTACTTTCCTCTGCATTCCCCACGTGGTGAATAGATGCATTCAGAAATAATGTGAAGGAGATGATGTCTTCTAGTAAAACACTGTGGGATCAATTGCTTACATTGGGTGGAGGTATAGGGAAACAGCACCAGACTTGTAAGCATGAGTCCATCTTTGACCTGTTTCAGACTATGATAAATTTGTTGCTGAGGGATAAGGGTGTTTCCCAAAGCTTGGCATATGCCTATGATTAATATTTTTTTATTCACATTTTGCCTCACTGTTGAAATGTTTTGTCTAAACACTGATTTCTGATTATTATTCACAGATAGTGGGACTCCATTTGCATGTGATGGCTGGATGTAACCAGCTGAAGCAAGAGCCTATCAAAAGGATGGTTTCCCCACAGCACCTCTCCTGATGAGTGCCCACTACTTGCAGCTGGAGGAAGTTTGAGGGCTTGCTTGTTCTCTGTAAGTACTGCAAGACTTAGCTGGTAGATGAAAAAGGAATTAGCATTTCTTTGGTCTGGCAATAGCTTAGTGATGTTAATGACATATTTTTGAAATCTGACAAAGCCCTAAGATGTACTGGAGTCAGGTTTTAATTTTGGCTTCAGCACAAAATGGTCCCAGTGCATGGCACAACCCAATCACTTGTCAGAGCAGACATAATGGAGGGTGAAGAGAAGACTGTGGGTGTCAGGTCCCTGAGTGCACCAACGAGCTGTAATAGCCCTGACCAGCCTCCCCTGGCAGCTCCCTGCTCCGCCCTCAGTGCCCTAGGAGCTCCTGTGCCTAGTGCCCTGGCAGCCATGCCTGTACCTTCCTAGGGACCGTGCTGTTCTAAACCCGGACCCACAGACTGACTTCCCACCTTGACCTTGCACCTGCCTTGCTACCGTGGACTTGCCTGATGACCTTGGCTGTGGAATGAGCCTAGCTGCCACCCCTGTGCCAGCCCTATTCTCCTCATTCAGGTAATGTGGGGTGGGCCCTGACTAGTGAGGAATGTCCTGGCTGTCACACTAGGCTTGTGGTTCCCTATCCCAGCCCCACAGCCCAACCCCCATTGTTTACTGACATTGGACTGCTTCTATTCATTAGAGGGCTCCAATGGCCCTTCTGCTTTCCCTCTAGGCCAAAGGATTCTCTGTCTCTAGTGGGCTTGTCCATGTTCTTTTGCTTTTCTAAGGGTAGTGCCTGTCTCAGAAACTGTCACACTCTGGGGGACATCCTTGAGAGATGCCACAGACCTTTCCATAAGCCTGTCTGCAGTTACAGGACCTTAGAAAACACAGGTTTGGAGAAGGAAGGCTGTTGCATGCTACAGAGCTTCCTTTGAATCTCTAGCAGAAGCACATCTTTTGAGTTGGAGTGATGTGACTCAGGGCCCAAAATTTCATGAGATGTTGGACTTGCCTAAGTTCAGGTATAGTTCAACTGCTAAAGGGTGGAAGTGGAACAGGGTAGAAGGTAAAGGCTCCCTGCACCCAAAGCTTGCTTGCCACTTTTCCATACAGGAAGATTATGTAGTGCAGGAAGCTCTGACCGCCTTGGAGGGCTGGGGGCTCCACAGGGGTGCAAGAATGATTCTGCCCAGATCAGTTTACAAGGCTGGGACCATACAATATAAGCTCTTGGAGGCAAGGGCTGTGTGTATCTCCATACAGTGCCGATCACAATAGGATCTTATTTCTGTTTAGGGCTTCCAGATGCAATGCTAGTCAATGTCTACAGTAAACAATAATATTAATAATAAGTATTAACATGCCAAGCTACAAATCACTGGCATAGTTTTCCAATATTGCTGGTTGCTTTCCAGTATTGTCCTCCAGCCTCACTGCAGTACATTGTATACAAAAGAACTGAAACCCAATAATTGGCGTGTCAAGAGTTTGAAGGCATGATCACACATTTTCTTTTGAAATCCGTCTATTGAAACTGACATCACAACAAGTGAGTTCATTGGCCTAATAAACCCTGTGTCCAGCATGCACACACTGTTCTGTATCCCAGGACATCAGTAATTAGGCTGGTAACGAGGCTGCTGTTGCATAGAATAACCACTATGAAAATGTTAAAAGTTAAGCATAATGGGAGAATAATGTAGCAAAAAATGTATACAGTAGACTTCAGATATGACACTTATTTTCACTTATGGGGAGACAGCTGAAAGGAAGGCTTTAGCTAGAATTTGTTTTCTCTGCTTTACTGAATCTATAAAAAGTCTACAATGATTTTGTTCTTCTGACCACAGTAACATAGCTTTACACTTGAAACAGAAATACAGCTTTAAATTTAGATTTTAATTTCATGTCTTATTGCAGACACAGTAGAAACTTTACACTAAAATAACATTTCTTCTATAAGCCAGCTCCTTTTGTGCTACTGAAAGAAATAATAATGAGAAAGTATTCCAGCAGGAGGAGCTGGTTTAGAAGCAAATGGATTCCATGGCAACTCCTGACTCTACATGACACCTAATAACTAGCATTTATGTTGGAAATTGTCTGTGTTATCTTGTACCCCAGATCTGATCTTTTTATAGGGCTTTCCCCTTATTTTAAAGCAAAAAACTTGCATGATGGTGTTTTTTTTTTTTAAATATAGTTCCAAAAATAAGCATGAGATAATATGAATTTGTCTGCCTCAAATGTATGCTCAGGCAAGTTGTGTTGAAAAGGATTTTTTAAATTATTTCAGAAACAAAATATTTGCTGGGAAATGTATTGATCCGTCAAGGAAAGAGCTTTATAGGAACCGTACACTGGAACTGTGTATGTTTTAACATGATGAGATATCCATATTCAACAATTTGAAATATAATACAAGAAGATCCAACTGAATCAGACCAGTATCTTGGTTCTCACAGTGCTGAATGCACCAGGGGAATCTCGTCATGGGGCAGCTGGAGAATAACCCGGTCCTAGGGGCATCCTGTCAGCCAGTCTGACTGATTTATGATCTGAAGAATGTGGATTTATTTCCTTCTCTGCCATGATCCAATCTAGTGCACGTGTGGGGCCTGACAACTGCTGTTGTTCCAGTGTGGAATATTTGAACCTGCTATTTTATTCCTAAATTGAAAGAAATCTGTTCTTAAACTGTCACATGATAAGCAACCTCTGCCTTTGACTCTTTCAGTACTACTTCATGACTGAGAGAACATTAGCTGTGAAATTAACCCTGGAGATGAAGATTTCTGTAGGTGCTTTGTAGCCTGGCTGTTTCCTCAGCCAGCTGTTGCTTGAGGGTCTCAGATGGTAGAAGAGCATAGTCTAGGCTTGGGAAAAAGTATGTGTTTCCTGTGGTCAAATGAAAGCTGATTCAGGTTCAGGTTGTTCATTCCCCTTTGGTATGAGTGAAAGAACAAAGAAAGTGTGGCTGAAAAAAGCCCTCTTGGTTTTGTGATTACATGGCCAGGGACAAGTGCAATCTCAGAGGGTGCTCTAAGGTGCAGAAGTGAATGGTGGCCAAAATGAGAAAGATGAAAATTTCTGGGGTAGTCTAATCCTACTGCCAAGTGTTATTGGCAGCATCTATATTTACATATTGGTACCTTTTGAAGATACTTAAGACCATTTAATTTTTGCCCAAGGAATGGAGTCCTTTTTAACTCTTCCTGTCCATACAGACCAGATAGATAGGTCTAAAGCATGGAGTAATCATACAAAACATGGAGTAATGATCAGCAAATATACTAAATGGATGAGTAGAAAATGTGGTTTGGTTTAGGTAATCTTTTACTGTAACTTACAATTAGATGCTGGCATAGACTACCTTGAACAGAGATCCTGATCTGGAAAAAAGGTATTTGTAGGCAAACTACTCTCAGAAGGGTTACAACTGATAATAAAGTAATTGTGAATAATAAAAAAAATTGTAAGGCTACAGTCATGCTTTGGGTACCAATTTGAAGACAAAAGCATAGAAATGGAAAATGCAGAAAGGCCAGAGAAAGGTGCTCTAGGTAGTAACAGCAGTAAGAAAATAATTTTTCTTAATTGTTTAGGTGTATGTGTTTATTTCTACCTACAAGAGAGAAGTAAGTACACCATAGAAAAAAGAAAGAAGGCTATAAATTAAATAAAAGCAATACTAGACAGATTGGGAAATTGAAATGGAGGTGAGATGAGGTCTAAAATGGAGGAGAGGCCATAGTCATGGGAAGGGAAGAACAATTAGGAAAAACAGAAATTTCAAACAGGGAATCACTTGATTTATCCTTCTTTCTGTACCTTATTACTTTGCTATTTCTTATAGTCTTAAGTTTTGTGGTTTGGAGAAAGCAGAACGATTTTGCATTGGTGGTCTGAGATGGTTAGGGATTCTTCCGTGAAAATAGAAGTGGCAGATAAAAGAATCAAATCATGAATGTGGACAAAATATGGTTATTCTTATTTATTATTGACTGTTCAGTTGCAGGAAAATAAAGGGGCATAAGTAGATAAATGAAGCAGTAGAAGTTAATTTTAAAGGAGTTTGTCTTCTCCAGTTACGCATAAACCTGATGCATAGGCAGGGATCTGGTTCCAGGCATTAATTTTTTTTGATCTTTCAAAAGATCAAAGCAATATTTCTCTTCTGAATGTTAGTTTTGATGGGTTTTTGCCCTCCTTCAGTAGCAGTGGCATCAGTTACTGCTAACTTCAATGACTTGTTATTTTCATATTTGTAAGTAACATGTTCATGTTCCTAAAATATTTATGTATATTATATATACACATATCAAATCCTATAATGAATCTATTCTTCCTTCCCTGAGAAGTGTTGATGTAACTATTTCATTAATGTTACATGCTATACTTCCAAATGCAAGAAGACGGACCATTTTTAAATGTAGACCACTTAACATGAAGTTGTTGTGATATAACATGAGAGCTTGAAGTGCAGATGTGTAAAATGGAAAGAAGAGCATATGTAGTTTATAAAATTAGGACTATGTACTTTTAGGGGATAGGGCTAAGGAAGGCTTTTGAAATAGCAAGAATCTCACCCCAAATGCACCCAGAATAGAATTCAAGAGGTGAAGTGCTTAAATTCCCCTGACTGGTGAATATGTAAAATTTGGTGTCTCATAAAAGACTGGATGACTGCATATGAAGAGGGAAGCATAGCACAGGATGGAACACAGAAATGTAACTTTTCTTTGGTACCTTGCCTAAGACTACCAGACATATGCTTGTCTGTTTAGAATGTTACTTGGAACCTTCCCCTGAAAATAAGAGGCTTGCTGTCTTTCAGAATGAGGCATAGGACTTGTGCTCTCTTATTTAAAAACTGGCTGCATTCCACCATCCCATCTGTTTCCATACAAAATTCCTTCCATCAGTTCTTTCTTCTCTTTTCTGAACACATTTTCCCCTAGTGTGCCCCAATCACCAGGTAAATACTACAGGATGCTTTTGTGGAAGCTGTGCCATCATGCAAAATTATTTGGTGTGATGAAAGCAGATGAGATGACATAATAAAACCAAACAGGACTATTGCCTCACAGAAGCCCTATCTGCAGGACTCAAAACTCTGTCCCTCCTTGAAAAGGAGATTCTTATCCTGTTTTTCTCATTAGGGGTATTTTTTTTCATCTAATTTCATCTTTTCATGGTCATAAGTTCTCAGTCAGTTCCTAAAGTCAATGGTTCCTAAGAATTAAATAACTTTAGAATATTACCTATCTATCCAATTCAAGAAAATACAATTTATCCCTGAATTAGAAATGTTATAAAATCTGCAGCTGTTAATCTTTGAGTCCCAGGTTTGAGTGAAGGATTAGATAATACTAATGCTGCTGTCTATTCACCAAATCCTTTGAAAGTAATAGCAGAAACCAAATCTAATATACCAATAATATATGTTTGGAATGTATTTCATCCTACAATCTCTGAAGCAAAAGGGCAATGCACCAAGAGAAAAGAAACTTCAGTGTGTTTTTTGGTCACTTAATGCTGGGATTTCTTTTTGGGTTCTGTTCACTTCCTGAGAAGCACCCATATTTCTCAAAAGGTTTTCACTGATAGAATTAAATTAATCTGTCTGTTTCCCTAGACTTTCAGACAACTAGGTAGGCATTACATGTTGTTAAAATGAAGAAACAGAGCATTTGGAATTCTTGTGAGTATCCTCATGTTGAGATTTCACCTTTTTTTTTTTTTTTTTCCGTGTTTACGAAGAACAGAATATTCTAACAATCCATCTGGACCTGTTCTAAAAGAGCACCCTTATTTATTAAAGGGATTGGTCCTTTAAGGTCAACATTCCCTGACGACCCTGATCCTGAGAAAGGTTGGGACAAGGTTCAGTTATTTGAAGTGCCTTTAAGCTTGGAATAGAAATTAGGGCTCCCATACCCAAAACAGTGCATCAGAGCACCCCTCTGGGCATACTCTCTTGCCAGTGAAGGAAGCTGAAGCACAATATGATGTACTCCCCAACTTCCTGTAGGATCTGTAGGCTCAGGAGGGGGCATGAACTTCCTCTGTAAACTTTGGAGTGGCTGTGCAATGCCCAGAAGCTGGCACCTGACTGAGCACCTCCTATAAAGCAGACCGAAAGGGAACTGAATGTGTAATGTCAGCCTCTCAGAATGTTCCTGAGTTTCAAAAACTTTACCCAGCTGTGGTTTCTTCTGCATTGCTGGGGAGCATTGCAGAAGATGGCACTGCAACTATATCAAACTGGGGTAAAGCAAAGTCCTAATGCTGTAGGAATGAGTCTTGCAACTTCTGGACCTTTTGCTAAGCTGTCTTTGTGAAGCCTTCTGATGTATATGCTATTGTGTGTAAATTATGGAGGCCATCCTGTCTTGAGGAGCGCATGTATTTTCCTAATATCTTCAAGGACGAGGCTGAAAGGTATTATCAGTGTTTGCACCAAGAAGTCAAGTAAACATGTATGAGAGGCACAAAGGCAGGACTTGTACTCGACCAGATTTGTATCACGCGTGTGGACATGGTCTATAATTATTTCACTTTTATCAGTTGTGAGCATTTCACTAACGAGGAGAACTGAGAAATCTCCATGTCTCTCTTTTCCCAGATTAGCTCATTCCTTCTTTGAATACAGTCACATAGAATTAAAATCTAAAATTAAACTGGCATTTCCCTCAATCATGGGGCTGTGATGCATATTTTGCACCTGTCTTATTTGCTCAATATATTCTTGAAGCAATATTGCATCATATTTTGAGTTTAACACCATAGGGCCTTATGAGGTTATTTGTAGATTGCATCTTCCAAAAACCTAATCATGGACCAGGACTTCCTCTCTGCTGTGTCCTATAACCAGAGAATGAAACTTCCTGAAGGTCCTATCCTGGAATGCTTAGTCCAAGGGCAGCATGGGAGACTCTATGAGGAGAGAAGTGGAGGGTGGGATGGGACACAGCAGAAGCATGAAAGGAAACAACAACATCCTGTAACCGAGGTAAAACGTTAAATAGTCACTTAGTTCTGCTTGGTACAGAGTTGAACTATTTTATGTTGTACTTTAAATAGGGGGAAAAAGNGCAAAAAAAAAAAAAAAAGAGAAAAAAATGGGGATTAGTCTTGTTTTGGCCTGGGTGAATGAAAGTGCCTTTTAATGGAGGTGACAGAATCATCTCGATGTTTTTTCCAGCTCTCCCTTTAGACATTGTTAGCATTTCAGAAAATGAAATAAGGCTTAATTGCAGAATCTTCACAGCTACAAAGGTGACAGTTTATCAGAACCTGATCTTAGTGTGCCACCCCAATCAGTAATTAGTTCCTAATTAGTTGGATTTGCTGAAAAATACATGATGGGAACTCACCATGTGTTATTGGCATCTGAAACAATTTCATCCTGTTAGCTAGAAGAAAGTACTGCTGTCAAGAACGTAAGCCTAATTTTCCCACATTAGCACTGCCTGATGTAAACTGAGTTACTTCCAATCCAAGGCGCAAATTTGCTACTGTGTGAAGAATGTGGTTCATCACATTTCACGTAGAGATTTAGAGTGCAGTAGAAAAGGATGGTGATCTCTCTAGATTGCCTTTTCCACTGGTGTTCTTGCCAGTAGTTAATAGCTCTGTAACTACTTGTACATGTATCATGTTATTGAGTGAGTGATTTTTCAAAAGTGCCCAATTCACCTCTGCTATCATTACAATTAGTGGGAATCTTATTATTTGGAATGATAATATTCACCCCAGAACACTTTTCATTCTTAATGGGTTTTCTAGCAGATAATAATAGCAAAAGTCCTTTAGTTTCCTTTCCCATCCATATTCAGGTGCATGTTTTTATTGAGTCTTGTTAGGACAAGACTAAGCTGGAGAAGAGCAGCAGTAAAGCCTAATGCATGGCCATAGTGAAACTTCAATCTCCTTATTTTTGAGGAGACATTATAATAGAGAAAGTTGTGATTTTCTAGGAATAGAAATGCAGAAGAAAGACTTAGAGAGCCTGTTGATGCAGTATGGAGCTCATTAGAAGATCTAAGTAAAAAACATCTTGTAAACATTTAATTGCAGGATGGTGTAATCACTGTGGAGGATCCATTACTATAGAGTTAGAAATTATTTATGAAGAGACTCATTTAGTCCAAGCATTACAATTGCTTTCCAGAGAAGCTCTTTTATATAGAATTTCCTTTCACACACTGCACATGAAAGCAGCTAACCTCTTACTGCTACCAGTAACAAGTAACCATGACATCAGTAACAAACTTGGTTTGTTCATTCTTGAGTTTTTTGCAAATCACTTCAGAAAAATGTGTGTCAAAATTTCTGTGAGTGTCAGTCTTGGCACCACCTGCTGAGTGCAGTGCAGTCTGAGAAGACATGACATTTAACAAGATACATTTTTAGAAAAGCAGGTGTAAGTCAGACATAGCTGATAGAAAAGTATATAAGTAGAAATGGGAGTGATCCCTCTCAGCAGAAGCCCTGCTCATCTTTCTGTAGCTCACCTGTCTATTTGGGCATCCTATGGCATCCAAACCTTTTGTCAGAAGATATTTGTTCTCATGAAGCAGGAGATTTTTCCCTTCTCATAAAATTTCTTGGAAGAGAAAATTTTGAACACTTAAAAAATAGCATGGGCTTGATTAGCTAATTAAGATTGAATATCTAAGCATCCACCTCATGATACTGGTCCCAGTGACATGGTGATGATGGAAGTGACACATGATCTATAAAAGATTTCCTGTCTTCTGGAGTGGTAACTGAAATATCTTTGGTTTGTTTTAAATTTCATTAGACGCAGTTAAGCAACTGAATTGCAAACCTATGACTAAACAAGTGACAGGGAGTCAATGTGGTTACCTGAATGTAGATATCAAATGCCGTTTCAGATGACTTGGGTTACTTGAGAGTGACAGATCCAACAGCACTGTGTTTCACAGCTGACAGCCCTCTGCAGTTGGGGTATGTTCTTCTGGAGCTGAACGTAGAGGCCAGATGAGATATTTCATATAAAATGGCACTCGATCTCTGCATGTAAGCAACTAAACCAAGACCAAAATGTGCATTTTAGCTGGAGACCTTTAGGTTGTGGAAAAAATATGTAGGGTTTGCTTGCATTGCCTTACTTTTCTCTGCTTCAGCACTTACAACATTGGCTACAATAGTGTCCACACTGCATCATAGAAAGGTTATCTTAAATAATTCCTTCTGTGATAATTTACTGCCACTAATATGGATAATGTCTCTGAATAGGTGAGGTTGTAGGGCTTACAGATAGTGGAAGGAGCAAAAGGGAAGTCTGCCTTAAATGGGAGGGGTGGAGGCAAGACAAGAGAGTGATGATTCAAAAACCATTTTCTGTAAATAAACCTCTTCATAGAGAAGTGATGCCTCCTGAAGTAGTTCATCAAACTGTCTTAAAAAATACCATAGCCTCTTTTTCTTGAATGAGGGAGGAACATAAGAATTTGGACTCAGGCTGTGATGAGTAAGGGCAGAAGCACATGGGATGCTTTCCTCTCTTAAAAGAGTGCCCCCCCCAGAACTAGAAAATTGGAATTTTATAACTTACATTACTTATTATTTAAATTCATCCTATTCTGTGAGTGTTCAAGCCTTATAATAGGCTTCACAGGGTGAAAGTTGATAAGAGATTTCCTGAAGCTATCTTCAGGATGACCATCTGGAGGTGGTTTCTATAAGCAATGACAAGAGGAATTTTGGGTCATCAGTATAAACCCCTGAATTTATCTGTTTAAGATTTGGGCCTCCAAAGATTCAGTTTACAACAGAAAAAGGCCTGCAGTAGGGAGGATGGCTTCATGTTGCCACTGATACTTTCAGTACCTGGGCTAGAACTGAAATCTTAAGTCAGGTTCTAAACAACAGACTGTGTTATACAAGCTCTTTCAGAAGAGATGGGGCATGGTGGTACATAGCCAAACCTCCTCTAGCTCCTGCTGGGCACTGCTGTGATGCTGTTATCAGACTAGGGAAGGGATGAAGTCACAGAGGCAGACTTAAATAGGTGTTGATACACAAGGTGTGTCTGTTTTTTGTTGCTTTCCAAGTTTTGGAAGAAGTCTCATACCTGAACAGGCGTACACTGACTGCAGCTGCTCCTAGAAGGGGAAGGGGAGAGTGAAAATAAAAACCTACTTGCAAACTGGAATGAGCAACTTAACATTAAAAAATTCTGTATGTGCTGTTTCTTTCATTTATCTATAAAGGTGATTATTATATCACTGAAGTATTTATGTTTTTTTCATTTTATTTTTTATTCGATTTGGTTTTCATAGTTTTGTTAGACAGCTATTCTCACTTTTCACCATGAGATATCACTGGATTGAACACAGTCATTGTTCCTTCTAAGCAGCTGTTTCAAATGTATCAGAATTCTTTCTCTTGGATTTTTCAGCTAAATACTGATTCTAATCAATTTGTTTAAATTACTTCTGTTTTACTTAAGACTTTGTCATCATGAATCCAATACTTTTGTAAAAAAACTAAAAATGTTTCAAACGTGTTATTTAGAAATGACACTAAACTATTTCTAAAAACAATTAATATGCTAGGAAATACAGTATTTCCAAACCAAAGTACAAATGGCACAAATGACATTACAGAAACTCTTTAATTGATCAATACTGAATACTGAAGCTATTGTCTGCTACTCTGCAGTTAGACTTTCTGTGATGTGCATTTACAAAGCAACAAGAGCTAGCATCACTATGTTGGTATGTTGTTTGACTGTGGCATAGTTCTTTCTCCTAATTAATTAAATTTGTTGAGGGACAATGTATTGCTTCAGCCAAGTTTTCCACAGAAAGGACATAATTTCTTAAATTTTCTGTGAAAATTTAAACTTCCAAATTAGATGAAATTATTCTCTTAAAAATGGACTAATTAAATGTGTGAATAGCCCAACTATTGCCTAACAATTTGAAAAAAACCTGTTTCCTCTGTTACACACCACCATATATTGATATAGTCTAAATGGCAAGGGTGGTTTTTGCATCATCTATCCATCTGTAAATTTAGTGACAACTTTTTCTATTATTGTCTCTTGTTCTTAGGCACATTTCTATAGGTAATGTATTACCTATAATAATGAAATATAACATTTTTACCATGATCAAGGGATGAAAAAGTACAGAACTGATAATTTTAAAATGGCTTCCCACAATTTAGAGGTGCCAGATATGAAATAAATTACTGGTTAAGTATTGAGCCTTTGAAATCAGCCAGCCTTCTGCTTGCTGCAGTGTGGTGTTGCCTGCAGGTTGAGAGAGGTAATCAGCACTGGTGAGGCCACACTAGTGGAGGACCCTGTCTGGCTTAGGGCAGAGACATGGAATTGTTAGCGAGAGTCCAGCAAAAGGCCACAAAATAAATGATGAAGGGCCTGGACCATCTCTCACATGAGGAAAGACTGAGAGAGCTGGGACTGTTCAGACTGGAGAAGGCTCGGGGAAATCTTGTCAGTGGGTGTATGAATGGAAGATGCTGACATAGACACAGCCAGGATCTTTTCAGTGGTGCGTGCCTGTGACAGGATCATAGGCAAGAGGAATACCTGGAAAGAAGGGTTCCTCTTGAACAGCAGGAAATATGTTTTTTTACTGTGAAGGTGACCAAACCCTGGCACAGGTTGTCCAGAGAGGTGGTGGAGTCTCCATATTTGGAGATGTGGCCCTGGCAATCAGCTCTAGTTGGTCCTGCCTGAGGAAAGGGGTTAGACCAGATGACCTCTAGAGGACCCTCCCAAAATCAGCCATGCTGTGATTTTGTGTAGGTGCAGCATCACCAGTGTAATTTTTTCCTGGGAAGCTTCCAGGTAACAACTCTGCTGTATTCTTTCATCTGGTGAAATACAATGGAAATGACAGGAAAATGATCCCTTGGAGAGGTAATGCTTATGAGCTCAATGCAAAGCTAGGCAAGTGCAAATATTAATATTCAGTTTAAGGTCTCATCTATCTGAATGAAGATGCACTGATATTTCTGTAAGTATGTGGGCTCCAAGTACTTGCTCAGCATCTTGAATCCTCTTAAGATTGAGGACTGGCCTCAGGATGTGTCGTCTCATCACAAGATAGATGCTGCTACCTTCTGCCTTCAGATTTATGCCTTGCAGCTACTATCATGGAGCTGGGACTCTCTTAGACAGTGGCTTTTGCCTGGCAGAACTATTCATTGCTCATCATGCCTCCTGTTGCAACCCCCATGTTTAGCACTGAGCCCTGGAAGAGAACACTCAATTTTATATGCCTTAGTCCTACAAGATTCAGGAAAAAACACTAAGGAAATTGCAAGTATGTAATATATATGCATGTGTGTATATGTATGTACATACATGTAAAGAGTAAACTTTATTATCTACGTAAATTGTATCATTGCTATACTGGAAATATTTTTTATTATTTAGCTTGCCCTTATAACTAGATTTACTGCGCATATAATTAATATAAATTTGTGAAATTTTTCTTTAGATTATAATTTTCAAAATGTACTATGCATGAAGATGATTTTGTTACTACATCGCCCATATTTTACACCTAAAACTACAGTGCAAAACATTCTGGGAGTATTTTTATTAAACATGAAATATTACACATCCATCAATATTTTCAGCAGCTCTTAGATCAGATTTTGTATTTTTCCCTATAAATTAAAAAAGTTGACTATTTAAACGCCATTAATAGACAGGCATAGAACACTTTTCAAAATGAAGATGATAGCCCTGAATTTGCACAAATTACAGTATTGTTCAGTCTTTTGATGTTTTAAAATTCAACTAACAATCTGACTTCTGAGACAAGAAAGATAAAACAAGAAAAGACAAATCTTCATAAAGGAGTAAGGCCACTGTGGCTAACTCGGTGTCATCAGAGTTAATACAGCAGTCACTTTCAGTTTCCTTATTGTCATGAGGTTTGAAGTTGGTTCCGCTAAGGCAGATGCATTTTTGGATGTCCCAGAATGACGAGATGTCTTAGTTGGAGAACCACTTCCTTTGACTGAGTGGACTTTCCAGACAGCCTTAATTCAGAGCCAGGTGGCTCCTGGCCTCAGTCCCCTCCGTGGTGCCTTGTGCTGGTACAATGTTCAGGTAAATGTCGTACTGTTGGTCCATGCCAAGGTAGCTGTCGCTCATGAGATACAGAGTGTAGATACACCTGGAAAGTAAAAGCAGCATTGTTAGTTTGGGAATTGGGTCTTGACTACTTGGAAAACATAATAACTAAGAGAATTTGAAAGTTTGTCATACCTTCCAGGAGTTTCTGGAGTATAAAAAGCAACGGAAACAGTATTTCGATTTCTGACATATCCAGTTCTTTTCAGGGCGATGAGTTCTTTTTTATCAACTTCTCCCAATATCAAAAACCATCCTTCATCCTTGACTTTGGGGAATCGAGGAGCCATTGCTTTACTGTCCTGCTTTCCCTGTTGGGGGAAAAAAAACAGCTTAGGGAAACTAGAAATCACCTTTCCAAAATGATATTTTTACTTGAATGAAAAACCTGTCAAAACCACATTGTTGTCAATTGTTAGGTAAGGCTATAATTTATCCAGATGTAAATAGTGTTATTTCTTCCCAGAAAAAGGGTTAAAAAATCAAATAAAAAATCACAGTCCACAGAGAAAAATCCAGAATACAAGATATTACTCCACTTATTTTGTAAACTACTAATTGTATGGAAATGGAAATACTTACTTGAATGGATATACTGTTCCCTTTCTGTAATTGTACCTAATATATTCCAAATACAGAAGGGTTAATTGTAAACCTAGCATCTTTAAACAAAGCTAACCAATTTTATTCAAGATTAATATAAAGACAAAAACAGCACTTAAAGTATTTATTTGAGTCTGATATAGCAAAAGGAAAGATTATTTCAGTGATTCTTTAAGACAGTGACTTTACTGCTGGAAGCTGAAGACAGGATGATGTAAACTCAATTAACATTCATTTCGTGTTTTGTAGAGGGAAAGGTTTTACTGAAGATTTATATGGAAGAAAAAACACCACCACAGCAATGAAGCTTTAGGAACAGTTTGATCCAGCTGTTTTTTTACAAAAGAGGGATCAAATTCTAGAAGAGGTTTGTAAAACAGTGATCACTGCATGAAATGCTTCTGCTCCTTTCTTTTTCATGGCTTCTGTGTAGGAAAAGTCTCTGTCAGTAACTGGCATAGCAAATAGAATGATGCATGGATGAGCTTTGACCCTTTGTCCTCCCTAAAATAAGACAGTTTCCCCTTGCAACTGTGGTGAATCTGCTGTAGACAGGACAAGAAGCATTTGGGAAACAAGAATACATTTCAAATATAATTTTTAACAATGTAAGATAACTTCAGGATTTTCAACAGAACACATGTACCTCCACTATTATTTTTATCAAAATGACATTGTCTTAAGAGTCTCAGAAGTAACATCTAAAACTGTTCTCCACTTTTACCTTGAGCTCTTTGCATCTTAACAAAAATGCTGGTAATCATAATTATTAATTATTTGAAACGTTAGAGAAATTAATTAGCAAAATTATAACCATGGTGATCCAGGTTTTCTGTAAAAGACAGAAAAAGGCCTGGATAAGTGAGTGACAGCTCCAGTGTCAGCAGTGCCTGACATGAAGGCAGGTCCCCAGAGCTGACATGCAGGTAACAGCCAAGTGCTGCTGCTGAGGCAGAGCAGTAGGAAAATGGTGCAGTTCCTGGAGCTTACGGCTTGGCACACCAAGACTTGCTGAGGGCCCAGCGAGCTGACCAGCCCAGGAGGCAATGGGATGTGCTTTAAATGGGCAAAGGGTTGGGACTGAAATGTAGGTGGGAAAGAATTGTATGTGGAAGTTGTTCTAGGAGCTGTTCAAAAAAGCATCAGATGTAAAATATAAAGAAAATATTCTCAGTAAAGGCCTGAGAATGTGTTACGAGTAGAAACACATTTATAGGTGTGAGTCTGGTATTCAGTTTGGAAGCACCTGTGAATGTAATTGGAAAGCTTATAAATGAATTTTATTTTTTTTTCATTGACTTGGTCTAAGATTTTACCTTAACAGTCTACTTACTATTCTATTGCAACCTGAAAAAAAACATTTTCCTCACTTCTAATACAGAAAAGGCTTTGAAAGTGTTTATAACTTACATAAAACTTAAACCCTAAAGAAACCTATTATACTGTATAAAGCATCATTGATAAGGTAAATGGATTATTGGACACTTGTGCACTTGGGAAGGAAATGATAAATTAGTCTACCTGGTACCCCATCTGGGTTCTCTGCAGGTTTATTTGGAGCACATACTCTTGATCAGCATGCAGTTTGATCCATCTCTTGTCATCTCGTGTGTCTGTTGTCAGAGAAGGAACAGGTACTTCGTTCTGTGGCTGAACTGTGTCATCCCAACTGCCCTTAATGCTCAGGCTGACGTTTAGAATTGGCAAACGGCACAAGAAATTCCAAGCCTGTAGAAAAAATGGATCCCTATGGATTACAAGATAATCTATACAATCATTGTCGCTCTAACAATAACAATTCAATGTGCAGTCTACATATTTATTCCATGTTAATAATATTTTATTGTGTATTAGAATATATGTAATTGTACAACTCTCAATCATAAGTACAAAATACTTTTCATTAACCTCTTATGCTACTTTCTTCCTAGCAAATAAAACAAATGTGAAACTCCTCAAGCACGTTATACATGCCTTACTAAGATTACTGATGTCTGAATACAGGAAAAATTCCTTACTGCTCCCGATTAGAGTATTTTTTCCCTATAAGCCACTTAAAAACTAGTATAATTAAGTTTTAAATTAAACTTCCTTAGCATAATCCATAAAGAACAAGTCACTGCAGTGCTAATTAGCAATAGGCAAACCTCAGAGAGTTCAGAGGATCAGTTCAGATAATTAACCAAAAGTTCAACTGCATATCCAAAGTTATCGCTATTTTTTTTCTTGAGGTTTTCTTGCATCGATCTTCATGAACTCTCCTTCTTAGAGTCTTCCTGAGGAATTTTAAGTCTCTGCGGTTTCTCTTGAACTGCAACAGGTCCTCAACTTTCTCTCATCCTTGTGCAGGGAACTGTTGTTAGAGGATACAATCTGCGTAGCTCAACATGACACTCTCTTAACCTTAAAAAGGCATCCTGAATATGCAGCCTTATGTTTCTCTCATTTTGGTCTCTATCAGACAAGGAAAAGCAGCTCTGAGAAGCTATGACAAAAATGGAAGGGAGCAATGTAAGCTTTCATTTAGTAAAAAAGAAAATCAGCACGTTCATGTAATGAAATTTTTTTAGGAAAAAGAAATGGGATTGGCTGTGGAATGGAGGCAGTGATTTGTGGTCTTTCTATGGCTGAAAAAGATAGATGAGGATGGCACTGGAAGAAAAAACAAAAGAATCACCCTCTTCCCTGCTATCTTTCCCCTCCACCCCAAGAACACAACAGGAATCAGCATATATGAAAAGCTAGAGGGTGGGAAGGAGAAGAAGGAAATAAGAATATTGATCTTGGTAAAGAGCCATCAGATGCCAAAACAGGAACTTGTGGGAATGGACAGTCTTCCCACAGGAGAGGGTAGGCATGGTCACATGGGCAATAGCATGGAACAGAAATGTTTTATCTGAAAAAAGACTAAAGCACGTTTTATTTTTCAAGTATGGGTTTGACCATGTTGTGTTTCAACAAAATGCATTTTCATTTAGATTGTGCTTGATGTGTCTGATTACTTTTTCTGTGCTGTAAAGCTTAGAGGCCTAATGAAAGCTCAGTTTGCTTTTTGCAGACATCACTGCCACGAGTCATACTGACAATAATAGTATACAGAGTCATACTGACTATAATAGTACATGTCAATACATAATTAGGGATACAGCAGCCAGGGTAAGCAGACCTAAGGTTGCACTGCCCTAGGGAAGGTGGTGCTGTCTCTCTCTTCAGCATTCTCCCCACCAGCTTGCTGTGCCCCTCTCCATCCCTGGTATGTTGGCATTGCCATGCTGGGATCGTGCAGCTAGATGGATCAGCTTGCTAATCATTTTGGTGACAGCATGAACTTAGATCAGCTTAAAGCTGATTGTGGAAACATATTCTCTAATCCTGCGACTCTGAATAAGCATGAGCCTTCAGTGCCACTGAAAGCAGTGGTCCAGCCTCCTCCCCTGCTGGCACAAGCATTCATGTAGCCACTTGGATACAGGCCATTTTGACTGTCAGTGAGAGGGTTGATAGGATTCCTCCTCCTCCCCTCGTCCCCAGATGCTCATTCCCACCTCCTTGCCTGAGGCAGACACAGCGTTTGTGCAGCTGTGCGGTGAGCTGGGTCAGGAGAGGTGAAAGCGGCTCAGGGAGGGCAGGACTGCCCATTTCGGCTGCAGCACAGGCTTATTTGGATTAAAATGGCTGCATTACCAGAGCCTGGCTGAACTAAATGAGAAAACTGGTTTCAGTTACAAACTAATCTCTCTCTCTCTCCCCTCTTCTGTGTATGGCATGAACAGCTGAGTCTGTTCAGTGCAGAAGGTGGGGAGGGCCAGCTGTGAGTGCTCACGAACTGCGGTGTAAACGTAGGGGACACAGATGAATTGCACCGATGTTCTTAAAAGTGTCTTAGCTAGGAAATGACAGGAAAACTGTAACAGAAACTAAACAGCTAGGACTTTAAGGAAAAATCCATCTCTCTTTGTCCCAGCTCTGAAAGGAAATAGGGAAAAAAAGGCAGCACTTTGAAGAAGGTGAAAAAAATACCACCAACATTCTTAACTAAGTCGTTGCCATGATTTTGATATATTTAAAACACAAGACTACTAAACCCACCTCCAGCAGATCATACTGAATGAGAACTTGAGTAGCAACATCTCAATTGGCAAATTATTTTACATTGAATGTAAAGGTTTTTAAGAAGAAACTTAGGGTAGGAACTCTAGACCCACTGTGTGAGAGTCTCGGTGCATCTAAGCAGGGTATTTCTGCTGAGATTAGGAGAGGTACACTGATACAAACCAACCTGGTGATCACCTCTTTGGTTGTACTTTAGACATCATTTACCTTGAAAGCCTTTATGTGTCTCAAAGGACAAGACCTGTTACAAATATGTTAGAACAAAGTTTAATTTCAGCGGAGATTAACTCCTTTAGTGGCATTACCCATTATCTTCACCATGGTATGGTAATGATTATGATTTGGGCTGGTTTGTACCATACAACCCCAACATAATCTATTTGTCAAAGGCTGTCATGTCCTCATGCAGCTCTCATAATACAAACAAACCAAAGTAACTCTGAGTAACTTTCTAATTAGTTTAGAAAGTAGATTTAACTTGTCATCCTATGTTGGCTATTAACAGTTGTATTTGATGATCTTAAAGGTCTTTTCCAACCTAAAGGATTCTATGGTTCCTTGATTTATCAAGTCTTATGTATTTGAAAACTGGAGGCAAAGTTAGTACTGCTTGATCATTGATACAGTATGCACAGCAGGCTGCCTTTTTATCATCCATGCAATGTGGGGAAAATGAAGAAATGCTTTTCTCACAAAGGAAAAAAATCAAGTAGTAGGAGGTGAAAATGATAAGAAGATTACAGGAACACAGATACTTCCAGATTAAAAGAGGCTAATACTATAGTAGAGATAATAATTATTTGTTTTCAATCTTGAAGTTGCTTTTTTCTCTTTCAAAAATATCAATATCAACTTAATATTTTAGAAAGTGCCTAGTTCCTAAGTGACTTAGAAATTGAAAAAGATTTGTTAAAGAAATACGATTCACAAGGAATGACTGAAACATAGAACAAAGACTGGGGTTAGTCTAAATAGTTTGAATTTAGGCTGTCAGCTTTCAAAGCTCCCCTGACTTTCAGTGAGGTTTGGAATTATAATACTAAATTCTGTAAAATTAAACTTGGGCTCCAATGTTGCTAAGCTATTTTTTGACAATTTTACTAGTTTTTTTTGCTGTATAAGAAGACACAAGCACTTATCACCTCCTTTTAAATATGTCAATATATCCAATATACACAATATGAACATATATACTATACATATACATTTACCTACCAAGCCTATAGATTCAAATTATAATGAAATGAAAAATTCTTCATGAACCTTTGGGAACATCATATTTTTGCCAATAACCTGTCTCCCCAGGACCTAGCCTAATATTCCAAATCCATGAACATCTTCAAGAGCTGGTATTTAAAAATTAATTACCAATCTGCTTAAAAGGCATTTTTTTTTCTTTCCAAATGTAAATTTTCTTCCTTTTCCCATCTGCCTGAAATTTATGTAAAGCTTAAGCTGTTTTTACCAGTTTCTTGCTAGTAATCTTTAGCTTTAAGATATGGGTTCAATATACTTTGAGTGAGAAGTAAAAGGTTTTTTTAGGAAAAGAAAGGTTTTGTCAATTTAGTGGCATATTTACCACTTTATTTGACTTTGTTCATGTCTGATGCCAGAAGGCTAAGCTTAAACTCTGTAGTCTGATATTCTTTCTTTATAGAAAACATATTATACAGATGCTGAAGCATTTTTGTCTTAGTTGGCCCCTGTCTATGTGAGCACTGAAATACTTTACTTATGAAGACACTCAACAGGCAGTCTCAATATGAATTTTAACTCTGTGCAAGGTATTACAATAATGTTTTTTTCTATAGAAAATACTGTAAGGAATATAGCATATTGGTATGAAGGTTTCATATTTGTAAGGCCCTGCACAGTACATTTGTGGCTTTGCTATACCCAATACAGCCATTCCCAGCTCATGGAAATCAAACTTTCTCCTCACATGATGGCAAGACCTTATGTTTTTCCCTCTTATATGCATCTGTATTTACAAACATAGATATATAGAGGCATAGAGTCATTCGCAGTGTGAACGTACACACCACATACACACAAGCTATTTTTGAAGAAACTGCTAAGACATTTCAATACCAGCCAAACATATTTATCTGAGGATTAATCTTCATCTATTGAATCAGACGAGAACACTGCCATGCATACAATTATTTAATTAGCAGCCAAATCCTCTGCCAGTCAGCAGCCGTTCCAGGCATACTGATGGGGCAGTAGATGCAAATCTCACAGTAGTACTGCTTTTTCTCATTACTACTGCAATTAGCACTTAAATTGATGCTTTAAACATACTAATTTCTGGAATAATTCAGGATTTGTATGTTACCTGGGATCGCCTCACTGCAGAGACGACAGCAGATTGCTACGCAAATTGAAGCACTTTTGAGCCAAATAACCATCATCATATCAGACAGAGACAATTTGCATTTACTTTTAAAGATAACAGAATGGCAATTTATGCAAATAAATTAAGTAAGTTTACTTCCGAGTTCTCCCTGAACTAATTATAACAATGTTCTAATTTTTTATCACATCTAAAGTTGGACTGAAATCAATGTGTATTATGTTAGAAATCTGTTGTTAAAGGAAGCCTTTTTTTGATGTCAATACATTTTGTTAATTCAAAATTTTGATGTTAATTTGGTTACAAATGCAGATGTCTGTTATAGACATTTAAGTACTTTTCTTCTTGTTTGCATACCAGTAAAAGGTTTAACTGAAGCTGAACAGTCAAACTGTCCTTTTAAACATTCCAAATAAAAAACATTTGAAGAATAGCTTTCCTACATTTATTTGAAATCAATAGGCTTAGCATCTGATGACTGCTGTGAAAAATAGCTGTTCTTTGCTGTGAATACCTTGAAAATCAAACTGAAAACAAGACTTTAGCAGCTCAACATTTTGGAATAGTATTTTTTTCCCCTCCCTTGTGAAGTATGAAATTTTCATCTCCTTTTTCTGTTTCAAAAAGAAAATGAGTGCTGGATGTTTTCCTAAGAGTATTCTCAGAAAAAATAGTGTTTGACAGACCACTTCAGAAACCAGCCATGATGACATTTGCAATGCATGTATTCCTAGTGCAGAGCTATGAAAAGGTGGATAACACTCAGCAGATTGAATGACCTAGAGAAGCATCTTTAGAGCAGAGAGATGTGGTAATATCAGCCATAAACCAGAGTCTGTTACTGCATAGCAGGGAATAAGTGAGAATAATATTAAGAAAACAGGCAGAGAAGGACCTTGGTAAAGCCAGCAGTACCTTGAAATTAGAGAAATGAATGTATTGCACTTTATACAGAATGTCACATGGTATTTACTGAAGGGGAGAGAGTATTTCTTTTCCCAACTACTCTTCCCTTCCAATCACATTGATAATGGTCACAAACAGAAAGTGTTACCTGTGAAACGTGTGCTGCTTGCAACTCACTGTCCACAATGGAAGCAAAAACATTCTCTTTTCCTTCACAGGCAGCCATTAGTTCGGGAAGACACTCGATAGGTCCTTGGTAACCTCCATGCACACTCTTCCTTTGGCCTTGGCTCCACTTCCTGATACAGACAGCAAAACATATGCCCAGGGAGGGAAAGCAAACACTTGTATTCAGTTGTTTTGGTGGTAAAACTCAGTACTGGGTTCTGTTTTTAAAGGGTGGTCATTTATTTTTGGTTAGCATTAATTATTGCATCATCTAAGCATCTATAGAGCTTTGCATTATCTATGATGTTAAGATGGATACTGATGTAGTTTTAGAATGGATTAAAAGAAAGAGATAATTAACATACAGAGTTAGATTTGTTAGGACTTGGAACCTTTCCAGTGGTCTCTTGTTAATTTGTCTGGAATCATGGTTCTCAAAATAATCTGTGGAGGTTAATTAATCAATGAATATTGAAAACAGAAACAGAAAATCCATTTGGGAAAGCATCGCTGTGAAAGACAGAGTTCTGCTTCTGATTTGTTAACCAACATTCTCGGGCACAACAATGCCATTCAAACACAATCAGTGGAAAGAAATTGGAAACCTGCTAATGCTAATAACAGAATTACATACCGAAAAAGGTAAAGATGCTGGAGCTCTATATTTGGCAAAGTAAGCAGGGATGAGTCATGTACCCATCTACCCTGAACCACCATCTGCACCAGGCTGGTTATGTTCAGAGCAGTCACCAGCCAGCCATGATGTGCTGCAACATCCAGCATTGCCTAAGCAAAGGAGACACATAATAAATAAAAAAGAACACAAATATAACTGAATACCTGATTCATACAAGGAGAAGCATGTGATTAATGTTTAACGTACGGTGATTTCTAGGCCTTAACATAGGAATTTACTTCAACCTCTATTGACAGCAGTTAGGCACCTTTGGAATTAACCTTGAAAAAAGATGAATTAAATCCTCTATCATTGTCATCAGTTCTTACTCTTGAAAAGGTAATTTACACAGTGGTTTTCGGGGTGAGAACTGAAGGTAGAATCTTTTCCTTACAAATAACTTCTCCTTGACATAACCCAACTCAGAATGAAGGGAACAAATCTCAAAATTTACTGTAAAGGAAAAGGTTACCATTAATGGGAGTATTTATTTATATTTTGACATGAGCGCTTCCTCAGAATTCAATAATTAATCAAAAATCCTTGAACTATTTAAGAACACCATCGATATATTTACATTTGTTAAAAAATTAATACTAATGTCATTTACCAGTAGCAATTGTTATTTCCATTTAAATAAAGTACTTTGAAAATCCCTGGAATTGGACTAGATAAAGGCACTAAAATTTAGCTTAATAGTATATTTGAGGTTTTGTTCAACACTGACACATAAGTTGAAATCTTGAGGAAAGCTTACAAAATAGCTTATATTTTACCTAAGGTGAGTAAAAGCAATCAGAAACCAAATGGATTTCGCCCTTTGCAACTAAACAGTTGATTGTCTTGAGAATGAAGGATGTTTGGCTGTCTCTCCATCACCATCTCTATCCTGATCCTGAAAAGCTTTCCCAAAGTACACAGAAAACACAAGCAAACAAAAAACCCCTATCCAGCTACACATCAGACTTCAAGTGTCAAAAATCATCCTGCCTTCCATGTCTCATGAGTTTCTGTTCCATTTCTACTTCCCATGTTTTGAGAATACAAATGAGAAGTATACTGTTAGTACCATTAGCATAAAGATCTAAAGCTAATTCAGTATGGATTTTGCACTGCAAATGGCCCTATGGACATGAACAAAATGGTTCTGCTTGCTTTTTTTCTTGACTGAAGTTACACTCTGTTTGGTTAGTCTGAAAGTGAATTTAAGAGTTCTTCCAAGGGAAAAAAGGACCAAACATGAATTTTTGATTTCAACTTTTAAAATAGTAAATGCAGCTTTTTGGATATATAGTATACTTTTCACCCTGTCTAGAGTACGTTGAAATAATTATTATGATTCATGAAAGCATTTCAGCTGGTGAAAAAAATAATGCTGAAAAAATGAAAAAAGATAAAATATGTTAGTTGTCTCGCTTATTTTGTTGTTCAATAACATTATGATCACAATAAAGTGTGGGTCCTCATATTAAAACAGTCTAATTCATATTAGAGTAGGAAGTCATATATTTAAAAGTAGTTTGCCATGGAGAGAATTTTATGTTTGATTAAAATACTAGAAAACATTTTTCTTTTTTAAGAAAACAAGGAACATTGATGTATTAAATCTGGTATATTGAACAGTTTTGGCACCTTTTTAAATACCATCCTGGTGTTAGGACAGTTGTAGCTTGATTTTAGGACTAGGCTTCAGATGTTTCCATGGGTTTTCTTGAAAACACAAATGATATTCTTTGATACTTACTTAGGCAGCAGATACCTGCACCATTTTAACTTATTTTCCAGCCACTAGTGTAATGAGGAGAAGCTGTCTGTGTAAGTCTTTACATTTAATCAAATGTTTTACAGACAAACAAAAGGCAGCATTTACTTAAGGCAAACTAAACAGAGAAATCTTCTTTAAACAAAGGAGTTGTTTACACAACGCAGAGCTATTTCAATTAAATTACACTGATTCTGGAGAAATACTGACTTTAAAGACACAAGTTAGTTTCACTCCTGGCCGAGTCACACAGTTTATTTTAGCAGTTTACAATGCAATTTCAACAGGTTTTTTTTCCAGATTGGGGTGATAAGATCACTGACACTTAGAAAAATATTTAAAGTGTTACCTTGTATTACACAAATGTTTTCTCATTTCTCATTAATTGTGGATAAAGGGCTATTCAGCTAATAAAGATCCAGACTTCATATTTAATTTTTTGGAGGAAGAGTCACAGAACCCTGAAACTCTCTAACATTCCCAGTGACCCTA
Organism: Drymodes brunneopygia; assembly: GCA_013400955.1. Classification (NCBI taxonomy): domain Eukaryota; kingdom Metazoa; phylum Chordata; class Aves; order Passeriformes; family Petroicidae; genus Drymodes; species Drymodes brunneopygia. The sequence continues at coordinate 784,654 of VZTZ01007956.1, read as the reverse complement.
GAACCAGTACCTCACAACACAAACTTACTGGTTTCCATTTTCTGTCTTTTCACTTGGCTTGCCAAAGTGATTTGCATGTAGGATTATTTTCACCAAATAGAAAAGAAAATTATGTTAGAAATCACATTTGAAAGGAGCAGCTTTGTGGCCAGCAGATTTACATGTTGGTTCACATGACATTTACTCACATAAGGAGGGAATTGTTCTCCGCATAAGACTGGAGTCACTTGCTCTACCTGATTTCACATTTTAAGGTATATTGAAGACTATGCATACAGTACAGTCCGTGTTTCTGAACAGTCTGTGTTGCTGAGACAGTCTGGTATCTGCCTCCTGTTCTCCAATACCTGAATCTTGTTCTTTTCTGCTATTCTAACAGCCTGAAACATCACGTTCCCCCATGATGATATTGCTGTAGATATGTGAAGAACAATGGGTGCACAGATATCCTGTATTTCCCTTGAGCAACAGGAAGAATACAGTAAGTTGTACTTTTAGTCAGCATGAAGCAGTGGTATTTCATAAAATGCTTCTGAAGATGCACACATAATACTGTTTACATTGTTTCCTTTCTTTTTTTTTAAATCTATCCCTGTCCCCCCTTTTAAACAGAGGTTTGGAAAGGGGAAAAGAAGAGTGAAGATGTAAGAGAAAGATAAATCTAAAACAAGCTATACTTTGAAATTAACTGGAGGATCCTTTCACATAGAAAATCTCCTAGAAATTGATAGAGGCCTACAGATAGATATCCCGTAGGGAGTAAGGAAAGCCTGTGTATGTGAGACTCTGTGTTCCACATTGTTATAATGAATCCACATGGCAAATCCTCTTTTCCTCCTTATTTTCTGCTTCTTCACCCATAGAATTTATTCACAGCATCTCTATCTGGATGTGAAATCCAAGACAGCGACATTGTGAAAAACTCAGAACAATGGTAAAGTTGGCTTGTTTCATCTGCTGCCTTGGAAACCTCCACACGTTTCATTTTCCTCTAAGTGCAAAACACAGAGATGCTTGATACTTACATGGTTACTGAAACTCCTATAAATACTCAAGATATTTTTGCAAATTGAGTCATTCCCCTATCTCCAAATGTAAATATAAGCAACTAAACAAAGACTAGAATATAAAACACATACACAAAAAAGCATTTAATATTTATGTTATGTGATGAATAGCCTATTTAGTGTCTCTGTTTAGTTGCTACCTGTTTGGTTTGTTGTTATTTTTAATTAAACCAGTATAATTTTATAGCAACTTGTGCCTTTTTAGCTCTTATTTTGCAAAGATGTAAGTAAATCCTAAATATCTTGTAGCTGGTAAGATTGGTACAGATTAAGAGTATTATCCTAAATTGAGAAATGGCACAAATTGGTTACCTAACTTTCTAGCCTAAGAATTTAAACCAACACAGGATAATGTAATCACAGAGAAAAACTTAAAAGAAGAGGACATTGAGTGCAAAAAGTGGAACAGGAAACCATAAAGATTCTATGGAAAAAACCATACATGTATTTTTTGGTAAAGAAACAAATTAAAAAATTAAAACTCAAACCAAAACAAAAAAAAACCCTCTAAGCCCACCACCTTTTTACTTAAAGTGGAATAAATGGGGTAAATAGATAGAGGCAAGGGAATTATTGGTTGTTATAATAGAAAATACATTCATCATCCTCTTATTTGGGGCTCCTTCTGTGCTTAGGAGAATAAAAGCAGATGTCTATACTGAGGTGGGTTTTCATGAAAGATTCAGGCAATAGCTCTTAAGCCTTCCAAATGTCATACTTGGACAATTACAAAGTAATAATAGCAATTAGTGCCACCTCCATTACATTTTGTCTGTTACTATCAAAAATAGCTCAGCTTGTGCCAATGTGGGAAACAACAATCTATTAATCATGGTGGGGCAGCACAAAAATGCTGATGCCCAACAACTGATTGATGTAGATTTTGTCAGGTATGGCAAAAACTTTCATTCTGATGGTACTCAGAATTGAGTCTCAAAATGTTTGGATCAAAATCTTGCTATTGCTGTCATCTTCCCAGGAGTGCATTAAGATGAAACCCTCAGCATCTATGATCAGGTTTTCATCTTATTTTCAGGAGCAGCAGCTGCTTATCCTTAGGTACGGAATGATTTAAACTGATCAAACTGTACCCTTCTGGTCTAACATGAAGCTGAGATTTAACAGTCTGTCTCTTTCTAGCCAAAGATACTACCGATGCTTGGAATTCAAATGATGGTTTATAATTCCCTAGACTGAGGGGAAGCAAAGATGGAGGCAGGATGTGGAACACGTGAGTGTGTGGCACACTCACTGGTAGCAAAACATTGCTTTTCTCTGGTGTTATGAAGCACTCCCTATATGTGCTCAAAATAAATTGGGATACTAAACTGTTCCATAATGAACATATCCCTCCCACTCACCTCCACTCATTTAGGCGATTTTTCAGGCTACCAAAATATCCTGATTGCTAAAGTCTTTATTGTAGAGACTTTTTACAAAGTTTTTATAAACACTGTTTTTGGTATTACTTTCACATCTTTCATTTGGAAGTCAGATACTCTGCATCACTCTTGTACGACTGGGTAGGTGGCAGGGGACCAGATAAAAACTAGCAGAATTTCTGATCTACCCAAATGACTTAAATAGCTTTTTCCTTTAAGATAAGCTAAAAAGTGATACAGCTTGCATCTCATTAACAGAGACTGCATACTGCTTAGAATAATTTCTTCTTCTTTTTGAAGTTGCCTGTCATATAACTCTGAATATACTAAGCATTTTGAGTTATATTAATATTTTGTGGATAAACTATATTTAAGGGAAGTGTCCATGAAGCTATAATGATAACTGCTCTGGATACAGAGGCAAGCTAAAGAAATGTAAGAAATGCCATTGCAGTTGAGAATTAAACTGATTACTCAGCTTGAAGCTGAGTGCCTACAGTGATGCCATTGTGGTAATGACTTCATGGATGGAGACTGAAGCTTGAGGTGTACTCAGGGTAAGTTACATGGCTCAAATTTATCTACTCTTAAAAGATTATTCTTATTTTTTGTATCAGTCCTTCATGGACTATGACACTTTTATTCATGAATTTGAAGTTTAGTCTAGGATTAAATTTCAGTTACATGGAGGAGTTTAAATCCATAGATCTATTAAAATCATTAGAATTGTGCCTACTTACAGCTGTTTAAGACTACAGAATTTATGTGACAAACATTTATAGATAATAGACAAAAGGGTATGCATTTTACCTATTTTCCTAAAAACTACAAATTATTATTATTAATAATAATAAGAATAAGAATAATTTTTTTTTCACATGCTTCAAATGTAGGAAGCCTTCCAATACAAAAGATTATATTAAGATCCATGCATGACTTGATATTCTGCTAATACAAGTAAAATATTTTTTCAGATGTTAAAGCATGCCATGTACTTTAAGCTTCATGTTTTTATACAAATCATGACTGTGATGCTTCAATTATGTATCTCAGAAACAGCAACTGACTTGAAAAGTTGAAATTTATTTGAAGATGTATTACAAAGAGTTTAAGGTCACTACCTTTGGTACATTATATATATCAGTAAAACAGGTATCTACAGAACCTTTGAAATTCAGAGGTCTAGTCCAAAATTACTTTTCAGAAATGTTTTAATCTGGGGAGGGGGTGGAGTTCTTTCAGATCAATTAAATCACCCTTGCACAGCTGTGTAGTTTCAGCCTACAGAACACCCTCCCTTGTACTTCATCAGAGATATAGTGAATAAGTTGTAATTAATCCTATTCAGGAGGCACTCCTTTTATACTGCCCTCTGTATCCCACTTCTCTTCACTTTTTTTTTTTACAAGCATATTCAGTCCCCTCTTCCATATGCTCTGCTACCCTCTATGAGAGACTAATTCTTCATTCTCCCATCATCATAAAGGTCTCACTGATGTATGCAAATTACAACCTCCCTAGCTGCTTCATAAGATTCCTATCCTGTATTCATCCTTTAGCCTCCATAGTAACATTATTAGTATTTTCAGAACCAGGGAAAGGACAAACCATTTACTGTCTACATTTAGTGGAGTGCAACCCTTGGGTTCTTACTGATTTCTTTTTATAGTATTACAGAAATACAATCAGCTACAGAGTGTGATACCAGCAATGCAAAATTAGTAGGGCACAACCCGACATTCAGAACTCATTGAGTCCCAATTTATTTTCAAATTACTAATTAATAAATCAATATTCTCTACTATACCAGTGAACTGTAAAAAGAATAAAATGTTTTTGGTAAGAATATTTTTGCAATAAATCCCAATTTCCTAACATAAACAATGTCTTAAAGCCAGCATTTGTTTCAAATATTACAGAAATCTACCAAAACCATGAAAGATACACAGCATCTTTCTCATAATAAATCTGTCCTCTTTACAGTTTAGAGTCAATTTCAAAGTCGGAATGTAATATTTTGTCAATAATCAAAATTTTCTGAGTGCATTCACAAGAATTCTTTTCAACAGCAACAGTTATTCCCAGTAACTTTCTCCTGAACTTTTAGCCCCTTAAGGTTAGCATTCAGGAAGCTCAGCTGCTGTCTAACAAACTTAATTAATCAAAAAGTCATTTCCGAGCTGTAACTATGAGTAAAAGTGCTTCAAGTGTGCTAGCAAGCCTACAAGTTAATCAAAATGCTAATGCAGTACAAATTAAAGTTGTGATTAACATTTCACAGTAGCTGCTTAAGTGAATTGATCACACAAATGGGTTAAGCATTACTCATTTCCTCCAGCCCCAACTGGGAAAAGGTTTGTCATGGGTGGGGGAGGGATTATGCACAAGCAGCACCAAATCATCATTAAACCATCACCAGGATGCTTCCATACACCAGATCACTGATTATCCACAGCAAGCAAAACTCCAGCACCACAAAGGTAACCCTCCCTTCTCCCACATATATATCTACACAATATGAGCAGGCAGCATGCCCAGGTACTTTCCCTACAAAGTGATCCTTTGATGTTTAGTATCTAAAAGTGAGCATTGCCACACAGTATAAGTGCTACAAGATTTTTTGATTATTCTATTATTTCCACACTCTTAATGTGGAATAATAGCTGTACAGCCATGAAAGCAGCCAGTATTTAAGTGAAATTGCAAACATTGTGCTATCACTGGAATATTACTGCATACAAAAAGAATACGTGTAGTAGCTCAAGAGATGTGGCCTTTGCTCTTCACTTGTTTCTGAGTAATCCTCTGCATTCTCAAGTTAATTTGATTCTCTTCCCTTCGTTCAGTAAAGCTGCCGATTTATTTATAGTTGCCAATGCAACCATTACACAAAAGTTCTTTCCCTGGACGCTTTGGACAAATCTTACATACACAACTGTAGGGGCCTTTCCTGTAACTCCCACCACCTGCCAGCAAGCAGTTGGCACACCTGCACTACCAACAGGCAATATATCAGCTCAAACCACTCTTCAGATCTTAAAAAATTTCTCCACTTCCTCATAAGCAGAAAAAAGGAAGATCCAAGGGACATGGCTCTTCAAATCACTAGTTTTAGTGGCTGTTATGAACTGAGGAGGTTTGGGGACCAGTGCAGAGCTGAAGGACATTCTCTTTCTTTGAGTCCCAACAAGGCAATGTGGGCTCCTTTGCCTTTGCCAGAAGTACCTTTTGTGTACAGCTGCTCCTTCTGAGGAGTCACCACCACCCACTCAGCACAGTCTGCAGTACAGTAAATATTTTGTACATAAGCTAGCTCTTATCTGAATTGAGCAGCACATTTGTGCAATATTTGACAACTCTGAACATGTACCACAAAGACGATTCTCATAAGAGCTATAGCAAAAGTTGCAGTTTAAATGACCGGAAGCAGCTTCTTTACTTTAACTGTTTTAGAATGGGTAAAGCAGTATTATACACACCACCATCTAGCTAAGGAAACACAGTGCTTAACCCAAAGGGCATTTTTCTTTCCTGTCAAAATTAGATTCTCTGGAGGAGTAAAATCATGGGGAAAGACAGGGCATCAGTGACAGCAGTACAAGGTCCTTGTTACAGGGATAGGCATGTTTCCCACGCAGAGCAGTCTTTCTTCTGCAGTTTGGAATCTGTTTTCATGTCCATCTTCTCTCAATGCCCAGCTACCCTACTGAGATGTGTTTAACACATCCATAGGTAAACACTTCTCAAAGGTTAGGGCTGAGCTCCATGGCAGTTCTACTCCTGGCAATTCTAAAATATTTTATCAACGATTATACTACAAGTGGAGGCTTGTGGCCAATCCCAATGCAAAGCCAGCAACTGTCATATTATTTCTGAGAAGAGACTGCCCCTGCTGAATCTGAGAGTGACAGTATTACTGCCTCAATTATCCATTTCAATTAATGCAAATATAGGCAATAGTCTTAGAACAGCAGAGTAAGAACTGATCACTGAATACACAGTCACAAAATAGAAGGCTTGACAAAGGAAGCAAAAAAAGAGATTAGATTTAGTTTCATGTATTCTTAAATAAGATAGGAAAAAAAGGTGGAGTATTGTCTTTACAATAATTATATTTTATAAAAATGTTATAAAAATAATTTCATTAGAAATTTTATTATTTAATGTTCATTCTCCTGAAAGAAATGGAGTAATGTTTGATTTTGAGAAGCTACTGGAGTGTTCAGCACCATCTTAATGACACCTCTAGCTTTTCTCAATAAAAATAACAGTGCTAGGCTTGAAGAGAATATATTGTCTATTGTAACTGTACTAGAGATATCTGAGGCAAATAAAAATTAAATAAGTTGGCCAAGGTCACATAGGAAGTCATGGCAGTTTTTTTGAGCCATGGGAACCTTCTGTGCTTTATCTATGAGAGCCTGTCACTGATAACAAAATAGATTTTAACTTGAGGTTTTCAGTGTTGAGCAGGGGCGTTCCTTCAGCCTCAGTCAATGCCTCAGTAGCCATTCATTCCATGGGAGTGGGAGCAGATAGGCATTCACATTCCAAAGAATTATACATTGCTATTTCCCCATATTTCTGCAGTGAAAGGAAAAGATTCTGCATTTCATCCCAGGTATATAAATACTAAATTTTATCTTGCTATAATGAATTCCACTTGTATCTAACAAATGCTAACCATAGGAAAACTGTAACAGAATACATTTCTTCCTTTTTTTCTATGTTAAAAATTACTAAGCCAGCACCGTAACTCCTCAAATTCTGTTAAATGCTAATGACTTCAATATTTCATCGTAAGTATAAACAAGAGAATTCTAACACAGAGCCAAAACTTTTAAGACACCTAAGGAAAAAATAATTTAAGAATTGTTGTATAATTTTTACATTAAAGGATAGTGGAATCTTACCTGAAATCCGGCAGATACATTTACCTATGTAATGCTTTTAACATGGTTTTACTCAGCCTAAAGTCACTAGTGATGAAAAAACCCAGAAGACAATGGAGGAATGTAAGGGAGAATTAAATGTGTGGGATAGGAAAGGAGCCATGGGAGGGAAGGCCTGATTCAGGTGAAAGACACCACAGAAGACTGGAGAAGTTTAATAGTCTGTGATGGAAAGAGGCTTGCTTACACATCATGGCTAGAGATGGCAAACCTGCACTGCAGGGGACCTGTGATAAAGGCCTGCTGTACAACCAGCTCTAAAAGCTCTTTGAAAGATTTCTCTTTCTTGTAACAGAAAAGCAGTGCTGATATGGGAAGTCTGTTATTCATGTACCAGCAAAAATAACGGTTTATGTTCAGGTCATAATTTCAAGGTTAACTATACAACCTCAACACTAAAATAATTTGTAAGTAAATAAACAAAAATTCAGTGTAACTCAAAAACCAATTCCCTCCTTGCTGCTGTATTTAACGTTTGACGATGCGCGAGCGTGTGCTCACACACACAGAGAACAACGCCCGCTGAATCTGTTCATCAATGGATCCTTCCATGCTTCAGTTCCTTTTCTCATAACTAACATCTTTTTTTCTACCTCTGCTGACCCAGAGTTCATCAGCAGGTCAGTGCTAAGGAAGAAGGTAACAACCAGTACTGAAAGTGTAACCCTGTCTATTGCTTAGATTCTGGGAACTTTAACCTCTGTTTGGAAAGCGTGACTAATAAGATGGAACCAATAATCTCCTGAGAGATGTAAACCATGTGCCAACTTAAAAATACAAAACTGCTTGCATGTTTTTGTCTTTTTTTAAAAAAAAGATTTATTTGTTTATTAAGATGACTGTATATAGAACATTATGTAGCTGTTAACTGAAGGTTGGAGTGCCAAAGCATAGTATGGAATGGCATTTTTCTGAACTCTACCTCAGTTTAAAAGAACTGTTGAACATTCTGGAGTTTTTTCTTCTAAGTAATTATTGTTTCTGGAATACATATGATGCAGTAGCAGGATTAAGAAAATATATTTCTTACAAAACAGAACAAAATAATTACTGAAAATAGTACTTAATTTACATTTTCCCCAAATATGTATAATTACCCCCATAATGATTACTCCACAAACATTTAAATGAACTTTAAGTATGTGATTTCTTTGAAACAAAGGTGAATTTTCTCACCTGAGCAAGTGATGCTTTTCTCTGTTAATAACTCAATATCTGGAATAGCTGTTTCTCACTTTCAGCACCATGATTTTACTGATTCAAAATATTTGAAATAGACTAGCATCCAAGCACTGCTGGTTGCCAAGATTAGGACTGTGTAGCAGTAACATCTGTGGTTTTATTTGCTTCTTACTTTCCCTAATTTCACTTTTGCTTTATTTGATATTAATATTTTAAGCTTGTTTTTTATTAGAGTAATGTAGAGCCTTATCCAAATTGCTGGACACTGAACTGGCCACAGTATTTTCTCTGTCTAGAGCACTGATTAATAGTTTCTCATAGAGCAGTTTTACGAACTGCCAGGCTTGACACGATGTCTGCAGTTACCATATTGCCAACAGGCTTCAAACAAGAGCAAAGCTTTTGTCTCATAGTTGACAAATAGATCACTGAGGATATTAAAATTTGAGCAAACAAAAACTGTAGGAAGAAAGAAGTATTGGCTCTATTTTACAAATATTGAACTCAGAAACATAAAAAGAGTAGTTTGTTGAAGGCTGCCTGATCTTCAAGAATCTGTGAATGAGTCCTTGTGGAGTTCTGCTAAAGAGAATAATTCTTCCCAGGAGACTCAGAGGGTCAGTTGTTTCCTGTGACAGATAGAGCTCACCTTTCCTGCTGTAACTGTAACTGAGCTTTTCAGATATGGCAGCACTCTATCCCAACTCCAACTCATGCTTTAAAATTCTTTTGAGGTGGCAGCTGTGCAAATGCTTGCTTGTTACCAGTGCTCTCCATGGTCAGTTTAGGTTCTGTGGGCTGCAACTGCAGTACAACTGTGAAAATCCACAAGTCTCCAGGCTGAGTTTAAAATCTGCATTTAAAAATGTGCTCTTTAACTCTGAGAAAATTGGTATGTAGAAGATGTATCTTTACACTAGCTAGAGGAGCTTAGAGAAAACCCCTTCATCTCATCCTGAATCACATTTCAAAACACATTATATTTGTGCTCGGGAGTGACTATAGTACTTTAGAGTGCTAGAAAAGTAGAAGTACCCTGGGGAGACAAGTTCTTGGGCATCAACATAAAAATCTGCAGGGACCACAGCCATGCCAGAATGACTCTCATACAACATTCCACAATACAGAGGTAGAAAGCTGTTGCAAAGAAAGCAGAGGTGACCCTATGGCAATAGATGCCTCCAGTCAGAGCATCACTGTCTTTTACTCTAAGTTTGTTTACCTCCAGTTCTGTGAAGTGGGAACCATTATGGGCATCCAGTTCCACCCTAAATAAGGTGTTACAATATTGTGTGGTACCAGCTCTCCACAAGATTGCAAGAAATCTTCAGATTCTTCTGTATTCAAAATATGACAACACTAACAATAAACAGTAAACCAATAAGGGTTGTGTACTGAAATCACAATACCTGGCATATTCTGATTGCTTGGTCCAGCACTGTTTTTGTGTCAGTTGCATAATCTGGACAAGGCAGCATGGCATGACTGAAGTGGGCTTGCAGCAAGAGGTGTGTTTTTGTGTGTGAACTGTCAAATGAATGGGGATTGACTTCAATTGGAAGGTGTTTGGCCAGTTCACTGTTCATCTGATCTTCATTGTGTCTCACAGGCAGATCCGTGTACTCGTCAGCGTTCTTTAAAAAAAAAAATTAATCATTGTAATTAACTTCGGAATAACTATTAATTGTTTGCTGAGGCATTAAAAGTATATGCATTTAATTTACTACAGTTAGATTTCATCACAAAAATAGCAGCATTTAAATGTTTAGAAAGAGAACTTATTTATCAAAATCACATATGGGAAAACAATAACATCATATTCTCAAATATTGACACACTTATAGATTTTAAACCTTTTTTCTTCCCCACAGCTGACATTAACATTAGAGAGGAGGAAAATAAATGCAATGAAATAAATATATGCATTGGATGGATTCAGTAGTAGATGGTGTCTTTGAAAAAAAGTTCAACAGGAACATCCTAAGAACTGTAATTTAGGCTGAAGAGTCAGTTTTGTGACTTAATTGGCAATTTTTTCCTCCACAAAATCCTCTCGTGCATGTACGTGTGTACATATTGTTTGGAGTGAGAACGATCTTTCTAAAGTTTAAAACTTGCAAGTAAGGAAAGAGTTTTACAATAGCTTATATCTTTTCCATCTTTAATTTAAGAGAGTGTATTTCTTTTGTCATAAAATAAAAAGTCATTTGGGGAGCCTGAAAGGCAATGTCTTTGAAACTACAGGCTTAGCAGAATTAAAGAATAAATTAAAGTGTTCAGGGTTTTATATTCCTCTTAAACTATAGATTCAATGTTTTGCATTTTAGTCTTCAATTTCATCAGACTTCCTGTAAAACCATGTTAATGAAATATTCACAACAGTAACCAGTGAAGAGTGAGTTAAAGAAAAATGGAAATTTTAGAACACCTAATTGAACTACCTAACTGACTTACAAAGAACCATATCCCCTCATTAATATCCTAAGACATAGAACCTTTTCTGACAATTCCTAAAAGCAGTCAGATAGCTGGTTTTCACCTCCTTGGAAACTGACAGCACAAAAATTTCTATTTGCTTTCATGGTGCAAGGAAACTATGTCTAAACTGTGATATCACTGTAAAAGGAATGGTAACCATTAGACAATTTAAGGTTTGGAAAGGAAATCAGAATGTCATTAATTTATTTCATATCTGAACTGCAGCTTAGAAGTGAAGACTGAATAAAGACAACTGCTGCTTAATCCTGGATGTCTCTGCTAGATCTCTTGTGAAAACTGTGGTCATTTATTCTCTGAACCTAAGGTCACAATCTTTTTAAGCCCTATAGAATGCTGCATGTTTGCTTCACTCTTTTTATTTAACTTGCTTCTCCTTCAAAGATATTTTAAAGAATATTTACCAAGGAGATTTTTTACTTAGTTTTGCTTTGCAGTTTAAAGTAGCAGAAAGAAGGAGGATCAGCCAAGTCAGTCCAGACCAACTGGTACCCATGAAAATGCATTTTCCCTAGTTCTTCCCCAGTACCTTTTATTTACATCCAAAACACTCCTCTTATTTTAAACAACTTGCCTACTTAATTTCCTGTTTGTGATCATTGACTGCAAGTAAGTGAGGTTCATTTTCTTATCTGCATCATGTAGGTAATTAAAGGAAATTGAGAATGGGTAGTGAAGCTTTTATACAACTGAGAATGAAGCTGAATGGAGGGCACTGAGGTCAGCAGAGTCCATTATATTTTTATGTGAGAGGCCGGTATGTCTGCCCTGTCCTTGTTTGCTTAGTGTAGGCTGGACAGACTACTAACTGCAAATCTGTTTCTCTGATTTGCCCAGCTGTCCTTGAATAAAGACATCTTCCCTTGCAAAACGGTAAATGACAGTGATTGACAACTTTGTGATGAACTCTGCTTGTAACCCCCTGCTACTGTTTTCAGGTTGCATAAGAAAAGACAGAATAAAGAAACATCCTTTGTAATCACCTCAAATGGGCCCTGCTGTTCACTCAATATTTTTTCATTTTAGTTTTCCTTTTCACTGCAAATCTCAATCTGTTCTGCAAAGGCTGTAGCTTCAACTATTCCACACAATATAGAATATATATTGTTTTAGTACATCATATCTGAACACTGTTCTTATTTCCATGGGTGAGGAAACAGATCAAATTACATATCAATCATTAATCTTCATTCTAAAGTCAAGAAACTTAATACAAGCCTCATAGTTAAACCACAAAGCACTGCTTTGCATTTTTCACTTTTCCTTTTTCTCCTCCTAAATCAGAGCTGTTGCAGCCCATGTGCAAATATTATGTTTACAAGCACCTGCACAGTTAAGCATAACTTGGAGTATACCAGGAGATAACCAGGAATTTTAGCTACAGGTTCTGCAACTGTGCATTTGGTAGTCATGTCACATGTCTCTCTCCCACATTTCTGTGATGGACTTTCCCAATAATGTCTCCTTGTGGGCATTAGAGACTGCTGCATCATTTCAAGGGTATAGGAGTCATCTCAGACTTACATTTCAACCTGCAGGCGATGCAGGGTGGTCATATAGGAGACAGTAACTTGCACTGCTGGTGGGAAATGTCACACACAGACCTGCATAAACTCAGCAGTTACATTTTACAAGGCCAAAGGGTTGTTCTGGTAATTGAATTCTGTTTCCTGCATAACAGCAGCCACAGAAAAATCTTAAAGTCTTGTCGATATCATGCTCCAAATATGCAGCTTACCATCACCCTTTATTTGAACTGTTAGAATAGTCCTAAAAGGAAACAACTCATCCTATTTTAAAATATATCTTTTGCAGTTTTGTGGTACTATCAGGAATCTGAGAAGTCAGACTGAACTAAAATTTAAATAAGGTATCTAACATGGTGAGTACTGTGCTCCACAGAGTCCATAGGGTTAAAAACCTCCCAGATTTTCTTTCTACCCACAAAAAGTGTAAGTTTGGCTGAAGTTACTGATTCATACTGAGAGCTGAACTATAAACTTTTACCACATGTAGATCTAAAATGTTTTAAATCTCAAGCAAATACATCCTGCCACCTTGTCTACAGGAGCAAAGAGGATACTTGTGGGCCACAGACAGAAGTGGAATCAAGGTGAGCTACTAAAGTAAACTTGAATATTTTAAGTTCAGTCATGGGAACAGTAAAACTTAAAAAGTTAATGAGTTCTAGACTTTAAAGAGCAGTTGATTAATTTGTAACAATGAGGGTCTAAACCAAACCAAAAATAGTTTCTCACATTCCAGAGCTGAACCAGTAGTCTTTTCTTTAGCAATGTTATTGAAACTGCCTTAGAATTGACTGTCTGTTTGTTCCTTTTCTTTATATAGATACTGTGAGCACCATATTTTCAACTTCAATAAACTTGCAATGTATTTTGCTCTATTTCAAGTTTCTGATGTAGAAAGAAATAAGGGAAAAGCATTCTTAGAACACTTGCTATAAAAATAATCAGTTGTTAAACTGAAGTATAAAAAAATCTTGCAGCAGACTAGTACTAAAATTAAATACCAACATAATAAAAAAGGAAAAAAGACGAGGATCATTTTTAGCTAGTACAATAATTCCATTCTCTTTACCTGAAATTTGATTTAAATTACATAAACTTCTCTAATAGTCTAAGTACATGCTGAAGGACTGCAAAAATCATACATTTGTGAATAAAATGAATAAGCTGCAATACATAAATGTGGGTGTTTTTTTACAGCTGTTCTGCAATTGACACTAATAATGCATTATGAATTTTAGTTCTCTGCTACCAGAAGTACAATGGTATGCCAATATCCAACTTATTTTCCCAAGTGAAAACAGCATATTTTGATCTTTGGAAAACTGGATAGGCAAATATAAGCTTAACAAAATAATAATAATAACAACAACAACAACAACAATTATTGTTATTATTATCATTATTATCATTATTATTTAATTGCCTTTTGTCTTTTGTTCCATTGTACAAAGTGATACAGAGTATTCTAGTGCAGCATCCAGCCCTGCCACATTGTGCCACACTGTATAGGAAGCAGCTGGAATATAAAATTTGAAGCAACCTGCACTTGTCCTCATTTAGGTGATACCTACTTACCCCTAACATAGGATAGAGAAAAGAAACATGGTCAAAATCCAGAAATAACAAGGACTGATAGTTTGTGAGTAGCTAGGTAACTTCTGTCTTATAAAAGATTCACAAATTCTAAATTTTTCTTTGGGAATACTTGAGCTTCTGTACTTAAAACCATTTGGAATTATTTCCATTTTTTATATATACACACATATATCTCCACTCCTGTGCTGACAGAAATCTCATTTGATCTTGTTACCTATATCGTAAGGAAAATGAAAAAAAAAAGGTTAACTAAAGCTCCCAAGCTACTCTTCCTTTGCCCATGATTTTCCCGAGAGAAAAAGACCATATTATGTGACAGAAGAACACAAGTATACACTCTGAAAATTATTTAACCAACATATCTATAGCATCTTTTATTGTCACATTTTGGAGTGTGAGTTTGATTTAAAAGGAAAGACATTACGTTTACACAGATGTATCCTGACAGGCAGCTAGAAGATAATTAAGCTTACATTTATATTCAGAAAACTAATAAAGGCGAGGAAACGTACTTTAAAAAAGAGGGAAAAAACCCGAAAAAAAACCCGAAAAACCAAACTAACTTAAAAGTGGTTTTTCCGTTCATACCAAAAAGTAAAGTTGGTTGAGAAACAGAATTGGAGAAGTACTTGCTAGAATTACTGCTCTGAAAAGTTTATCTTTGTTAGTAATTCCATTATAAACTCCTATTTTAAGAAATTTATTGGTAGCCTATAAATGTATGGGTTTTGGTGTCAGTGTTATGAGACATAATTTAAACTTCCAAACGTTTGGGTGTTTTTTTGCTCTTAGATATAAAAGGTTTAGGACAATATTCCAGTTAAAAGATACTCACAAACATATGTTACTAGTTATAAGAACAAACATGACATATGTTTTCAAAATTCATATTATAGACTAAAAGGGAAAAAAATAATTTCTACCAGTTCACTCTGTTTTGCCCATGTAAAAATAAACTTTTAAGACAAACTTTGCATAAGAAGTGCTCTGGATTTTCAGGGCAGCCTGGCAGGCTCTGTTAAACCACAGAGCAGGCTGAGGTTTTGTAGAGGTCTTAAAAAATGGCTAACATGGTTCAAAAGAAGACAACAACACTTTTAACAGATTAAAATATATTTGCTACATGATACTGTCATTCACCATGTTTATAAATAGGCTCCCTGTCTTTATATAGTGCACAACAGCTCCCCATCAACTGCACGTGTGTGTGGCAGTGCCATTGAATGGCATCCAGCATATTAGAGCCAACCCTGCAGTGCAGCTCCTTCCCCTTGGGGCCCTTCCCATGCCTTCTTTCCAGGCTTGGTGGCTGTCAGGGAGGAAAGTCCAGCCCTGAGCCACAGGACACAGAAGAGTCAGGATCACAGCCTCCAGGCAGCAGCTGTCCCTGGCTGTGGAAAATGTCTCTGGCACTGGGGACTCTCTCTGCCCCAATCCTCTACTCCAGCCTCCAGCTTAGGTTATAGGAAAATGTTCCGGTCACTTTTTTAACACCCCATCAGACCCTCTCTTCACCCTCTACTTCTGGAAAAATGACAGGAAGGATACAGATGCATATGATGGAGAGCATTGTCCAAGGAAAAAGACCCACTCAGTATCTTCTAAATCAAGTAGAAACTTTTTTTAATTTATTATCTAATTAGTGTTGAATGCACTTTTAGAGATAATAGATATATATTAAAAAAAAAAAAAGAAGTACAAATTCAAAGTGTAACATTAACCCAATTAACTGAGTAAGAGCAAAACAGCAAGACTGGGCTATCCTGTCTCTAGATTTAAGACTCACCAGAGCAAACACTGTAAATTTCCAGTTGGACAAGAGAAGTTGAAGAGAGAAAGTTGTAAAACCTATCAACATGCAATTATGCAAATCTATTATGTTTTAAACATTAATTTGTAACTATCGTTCAGGATTTAAAAATGGGCACATTTCCACCATGGAAGTAACATAGTTTATAAGAAAGTTCTTACAATTCTTATAAAGTTCTCACATTAATGATCAGAGAAATTAATTATTAATTAATATATTAATATGTCAATATACTAATTGTATTCTCAGACTTTTAACTTTAAGTAGACAAGTGTTTGATTTTTGCCTTTAAATAACTGTGTATGATAAACATCACAAATTTTACAATTACAGACATCATAAAAAGTACAACCTAGGGCAATGAAACAGTTGAGTGATCACTTAAAAACACCCTAAAGGGTTTAGATTTCACAAGTTCACCTCTTACTTAAAACATCCAAACTACAAACTACTGATGACATTCCTGATGACCAGGGGTCAGGTGTTTGGAAGACCTTTGCCACTGCTCACAGAGCAATAGGAGGTCAGCAATATTAGCTACCAGTAGCAGAGAGTGACCTGGCAGATAAGGGAACTTCTAAACTACAAAGTTAAATTACAGATCTCTGCTTGAGTTGATAAAAGAATATGCAAGCATGCTAGCATACAGGAGAGGGAGGATTATTATGAAGTAACTAAGATTTAACATGGGAAAGAAGTTCTTAGGACTTCTGTACTAACTTGAAAGTTGATTTTCCTTTTTTTTCTCTAGTTTCCTTAGCAAATTAGAGAAGCTGAGTATCAGTGTAGGGGAAGATACAGTAATAGATAATACAATCACAGTAATTGTCTTACTAAATGTTAAAAAATATAGAACCATTCTATTTCAGGACATTTTCCTATTTAAGTTACATACTTTACTAAAACATTACTACAAGGAATGAATTAATGATTTTAAGTCCTACCTCTCACAATCCATATTTCATAAAGGTTATGATCACAGCCATAATTCAGTGCTACTTTTTTTGGCCAGTCCTAATAAAACCAGTTCTAAAAATACATTTTCCCTGAATGTATAGGTACTTTCATAGTATTAAACCTGTACAAGTTTCATAGATGTGGCTTTAGTTCTTTCTTAGGTTTCTAAGTTAAATTATTGCTTATAAGCAGGCCCATAATACTTGCACAGTTTACAAAAAAATAAATGTAAAAGAAGACTAAATTAGGACAAAAAGAAGAGCAAACTTCTGGTACTGACTACACATTATTCACCTAAAATAAGATACTTTGACCACAGCAAATAAATATAAATGGAATGGTACAAATTCCACTTATAAAGTCAATTTTCATACTGTGACAGAATTACTAAATTTTATTGCTGTAAATGGTATATTAGAGTTTTTGCCTCTCCAAAATGCCTGAATTTTCTGATTACTTCTCATGAGAATGCTTTGAACCTGCACATTTTGAATGTGTTAACATCGTTCCATTTTTTTAATCTTAAAACCTAGATAGGGCAGTGACCCACAGCTTACTTTCCCTTGAGTAATCTCAAGTCATATTATATAAAATATTTAAAACTTACTGTTTTTGGCCGTACTGAAACAAATTGTATTGCACTACTACAGAAAAGCTTTTCAGTGCATGAACTCAGTAATCTGCTAACATGAAACTGGGAAAATCTCTGTGAGTATACATTCAAAAGTCTCATTGTCATGAGAACTCTACTTCAGTTCCATTTGGACGTCTGTTCACATTTTGAAATTGAGCTTGGCTGAATCAGCTGGCCCAACCACTGATTGAGATGATGATAGCAATAAAAATGGAATAGCAAATCTTGGCACACAGCTCTCCTCGGGAAAGCGATCAGTCATTTTTCATCTTTGGCTTTGATCCTCCACTGGGATCTTTCAGTGCAGAGCCCAGACCCAGGGAAGAAGTTAACAGATCTCTGCATTAAGTTAATGCTACTCTGCATGGAGACAGGAGTAAGCACTACTAATTCTTTGTGGGAAATGGGGCCCGTACGTACTGTATATGTTAATGGCAAGCTGGAAAAGCTCTGTGTGCTGAAAACCAGATTTCAAATCTGCTGACCTGTGGCAGGTCCCCTAGTGGGGAGCCACAAATGAACACTGTGCATTTTTGTACTGGATTAAATTCCGGATCTAGACTACTATGTGACTGGAGACAAAAGGGAATAAAAAGTTCACAGGCGTGAATACCTGTCATCATGTGGTGAAATGAGTAGCAGCCTGTGCTCAAGAGAGGCTCAAGCCCAGAATAACAGAAGAACAATACAAACTGGCAGAAGTATATGGGAAACTTGGAAGGTGCCTACATAGACAATGCCTTTTCAGCAAGCCAATGCTACTGGTCTCACTCTGAGCACTTTTAAATGAAAATAGTTTAATATAATAATAAAAAAACACAACTCTAAGAAGAAATGACAGCTGTTGCAAGTAAATTTGAATAAGGGTAGTTCCCTGCTGATAAAAACTGGCACATCTCCATTCATTTCAGTGTAACTATGTGGATTAACATTGCTGAAAATCTGACCCAATGTTTCAAACAACTCAAGAGCTACAAGGAAATACATGGATGGAAGACACTGGTAATTACAAGGGTGAGAAAGAAGTGTAATTACTGAGGAAACAAAAAAGCCAGTAAAGAAAAAATATGTGAAGTCTATTACACAAATAGACAACTTGTGAGTGTTTTGGGATGCTTGATTTGAGTTCTTTCAACATTTCTCTTACAAATGACAACAAGTCTAATACAAAGAATAACATAGCAAAAATGCCCTCGTACCACAGTGGACCTTAACAGAATATGCCATTGCCAAAATAGGATGAACCATGCATTATTAAGGCAAATCCAACACTTTTTCAGTGGCAAATGGTAATTTTTCTTGGTGCTTGTCACTGCACACAAATTTTTGAGAACACTGTAAACTCAGTGTTCCTACACAGACATATACCATGTCTTTCCTACATGTAAATAAAAGCATTCATCTAAAGCACACTGTAAGATCTGTATTTAAAAAAAAGGAATGGTAACTGATGATTAAGAGACTTGAAGATATTTTGCCTCTGGCATAAAGTTTTAAGAACTTCTTTTAAAAGACAAAGAGAACAGAGATTTTCAGGACCAGATGTCTAGGAAGATCCCATTTGGATTTGAGCTACTTAAATTTGCAATCATGTATTTATACATCTAACAGAGCTTCTGTTTCCCCTAGAATCTGAAAATTAACTAGCTTTGTAGCATCTTCCTTGATCTGCCACCCGTGCCCTGAGGATTAGAGACTCCACCTGAGCTTGTTTTACAAGCATAACAGAAAAAATTAATCTCTGCTGGCAGCGATCCCACTGGGATACTGATGAATAATGATATCCCTCTCTTGCTGCCCTCTCAGTCCACTAGAAAAGCCACTCTAACCCAGCAACGTGGAAACCACTGAAACCATTCCAGCTGTGGATTAGCAGGCAGTCAAGCATCCATCTGTTCTGTGTGAATCAAGAGAAAGCAAACATGCATTCTTACAGCTAAAGAAGTATTAAAAATTAGCATCTTATATGACTGCATATAGTAAATATTAAGACAATAATATACAAAAGAAAAAATCTATTATCTACACCTCATGTTGTTTACAATTGCTTGTTGCCTTAAGCAGATGATAGACCAGTAGAAATTAATCTCCTTAACCTACAAAATACTGTGCATTCAATGATTTAATATGTTTAAGAAAAAATTTCTTTATCCTGTATGCATCAGTTGACTAAAAATCTTTTGCCAAGAGTTATATTTACACCCATTTTGTAAGCAAGCATGGTGACATCCTGCCAGAAGAAACATTTAAGAGGCCTGTTGTGAGAAGGATTTCAGCCATTTTCTCACCCCATAAGGTGAGAGGAATAGACTTGAGATATTTTCTCTTTCTGAAAACAAATGGTTTGAGTAACCTCTGCTGGCTTGCTACTCTTTTCCACTAGAACACAGAAAGGAAAGGCAGTGGAAGTGGAAGATGGAATGTGGGCAACCCAATCAAATTGGTGATGTCTGATTTGACTCTTCCAGGGAAAGAGAAAAATGGCCTACTATAAATTAAGGAAAGCTGAATTTGAGCTTTACCCTCAAAAAAAGTAGTTATAAAAGTGCATAATTTGACAGTTTTCCCATACATAATTTCTAATACTTTGCTTGATGCCTGGCTTACATTTATTCAGCAGCAGAAGTGAAGAAAATCTGCAACTGTTTGTTCTCTAAAATCAATGTTCCTATTGTATTAAATTTCCTATTACATTTCCAAATATATATACAACTGTTTTTCAAATGCTTTCAAATTTTTTCAAATGCTAAGGCCTTTTGGTAGCAAAAATCCCTCTGCAATTTCTTCTAATGTTACAGGTAGCATACCTAAGTAGCTGTGAAATAAAACATCTTGTAAATATTGTGCAAATAATAGGAGAGGCCGATTTCTTAGAAGTTCATCTCTGATAATACATAACATCAACATTTAAAGTAAAATTCAATTTCTGAAGCTAGACAGGCCCCATCAGGAAAAAAGAAAAAGAAAGTGAGACAAAGAAAGAATCTAAATGTAAATAGGAACATACAAGTGTCAAATACTTCATTAATGACTAATCAGTAACCCTCTTATGTTCTTTTTCTTTTCCTATGCTAAAGGAACAATATATGCTGGATATCAATCTTGTATGATGTAATTATTTCAGCCAAACCAATCCTTCTCCTGAAGTTTCTGTTCCAACCAGAGAACAAGCTACAATACGTCATCCTCTTTCTTAACAGTTTTACAAGCAACATCTTCTATGCTGACAGAGAAGAGTATTTTTGTGCCTTTAAACAGCACTCTGTATGGCCCAGTGTCACTAAGTGAACTGTACTCTATGAAAACAAATTCATTAATATGATTGTTAACTGTTATAATTTATAGTACAATTGTATAAATCTGTCAAAGGCTAAGGCAAAGGCATTATCTAGAAGCCAGTGAAGACAAAAGAACTGCAGGGTGCAGAACACCTAAATTTGCTTATCCTGCTTCAATTACAAATTGGGAGGAAGAAAGCAGGTAGAACTTGAACTGACTTGCCAAAGAAAAACTGAGCTTGTAAGACTTCCTGCTGGAGCATTTGGGACAAGAGAACACACAGACATTTATCAAAGCAGCCTTGTGGATTATAAAACATTCAGCTTTACCATAATAAAGATGCTGCTGAGAAATTCAGTTCTGTTTCAACAAACAAAAGCATTATTTCAAGAAATATATTGAATATTTGAAAATATACAGCCATATGACATGACTGCTGAAAAAAGCTATTTAATTTCCTGTGTGAATACTTTGCCAAGTAGTGACTGCACATACACAACTATGCATAATTTGAGTCTCGCGTGCCGGTGGCTACAATTCTAACTGCCAAATGGTAGGTAAAAGGTGTTTGTGCTAAAACAAACAGGCAAACAAATAAATGGTTCATGGTTGAATTGCCTGTAGCCTTGAGCAGTCAGTTAAACCAACCTTGCTATCACTGAACTTGCTTCTACCATGGGCAAAGACTGATTTGCCACAGATGGCAGCCGATCTTCACCTTTGCAAGTACCAGACCAGGACAGTACTTTCTGTCTGCCTGGCTCTCAGAATACTTTCCATTGGTACATATGAGTGTTTTACTATTATAACTGCATACTTTTAAAGGAATTTATTTCCTCATTTTTCTGACAGAAACAGTTACTAAAGCAGGTGTTTGAAATGGGGATATAGCCTGAGGCTACTGCTTTCTACTACCACAGAGTAGAAGAGCTATATACTCTTTCAAAAGTTTTTCCCTTGGATGTTGCACTGCAATCAAAGCAAATAAAAAATCCTAAAAAGCCCCCTATAGTATATCCAAGATAACAGTTCTTGTTTTATGGCCTTTGTCATGGGAAATGTATGACAGAAACTTAGCTACCACTGAAAAATAGGTTTTAATTTAACTTTCGTGAGTATTGATCCACTAGGGCCTTTTTTGTTTGTTTGTTTTTAACTGGCATATAATGACAGAAACTAAATAAGAGGATAGGATGGGGAAAAAAGGACACCAGTAAATTGAAGGTTATTAAGTCATGCATATTGGAGATGGGAAGGATTTAAAATGGAAGGCTTATGCCATGTTGAGTTAGCTGTCACTGGTGGGCATTGTTACCTTGATTTACTAATGGACTGTGCTTTCCTGGAAAGGCAGCCATCTTATTATGCTTTCAAACTAAAACTCAAACAACCATTTGGAAAAAGAAGACCAGGAAACGGTTGTGTCATGATGTTAGAAAAATATTACTAAATTCAAGTACTACAGCAATGTTAAAAACTGCTCCATCTACTGGGACTATAGAAAAATCAAGACTAATTAAATGTGTGAGCATCCATATAAGTACTTTTTCTGCTAAGTACAGGATATTTTTGAATATACTGGATATAGATGATGAAATTTGGATGCTATTGAAATTCACTGTAGCATTTTGTTTTATTTCCATGAACCCCAACATAATTTTCAAATTAAAAATATTAAACACACCGTGATACCATCTAGATGATTCAACTGGGAACTGAAGCACAAATGTTTTAACAGGTTAAAATCCAGAGAATATGGACTATACAAAAATTAAGTAAATTATCCTGGAAATGCCTATGTTTAGGATGAAATTTATGCACTGAACAGTCCATGGTATGGATTTATTGTAAAGAAAAGACTTAATTGTAAGAGGTAACAGTTTTCTTCTGTTAAAAATACACAAAAATATTTCTTCTATTACTAAAATAATGGCCATAGCACTGATGTTCATATTGTTGAGAGTGCACCATAGATGTGAAATCAGACATAGAAGTTCTTTAAGGGCTAGCATGTAACAAATTGCTTTCCACCTGATACAAATTTTACATTATAAAATGTAAAATTCTCTATTCTTGACACTGAAATGGCATATTCAAAAAGAATAACTTAATGAATATAGTTTTGCTGTGCTTTTATGCCTGGGAGAAAATCATAGTAGCACCTTTATTTTCTTCTAAATTAAATGCAAATGTAATTTTACACTAACTGTAAACACTGACTGACTTAGGAAGAGCAATCTGATTTTTTTTTCTGAAATGACTAAAGAACAGAAATCCAGTTTTATACAGTATCTTAAAGATTCCTAAAAGCAATGTTTCTGCCATGGCTTGCAGGGAAAATATTACACCAAACAGATCACATTAGCTTCCTTTATTGACAGTATTTTTGTAAGGCATTAATTTCTACTTTCCTGGTGTTTAACTGGAGACCTGTTAAAAGGGTGGTTTATCACTGAGTCAAAAACCTTTGTGGCCCTTTCATGGGAGACCAAATCAGCAACAGAATCCTGACACAGAAATAAAATTATTTTAGACCGAGAGTGTAAATCCTCACAAAGAATTGCATATTTCCCTGGTTAGAACAGGAATTGCCCACAATGATTAAGAGAAAATAAAGCTACAGGTTAATTGAGTTATCTAGATTCTCATAGTACAAATACTTACCAGGTAATGAAGGACAGATAAGAAAGACAGGTAATGAAAGACAGGCATTAATAACTCTACACATTTGCTATCTATGTATTTTGAATGGAGAGTGCCTGTTTCAGGAACCTCCTCCTTATACTTTCCAAGTCTGTGAATCCAACAATAACAGATTTTCTGCTGAGTTCTAAATTACTTAGTCTAATACAAGTCAGTCACCATATGAGTTTTCAGAAAGTAATACAGGGAAGATACCATGTTCATGTTTGTGTTACAGAAAGACAGAAACATGTGTTCCACTATAACAAAAAAACCATGTTCTCTCTCTAAGCTCCCTTTTCTAAGAAAAAAACCCCTTTCTCTTATTAACAGTTTACATGAAAGACAGCAATAGGCACATGAAAACCAACCAGTTCTCTTTTGTAGGCAGAATTTAGAAAAAAGAAATCAGGGACAACATGCAGGTAAAACAAGGGATGAAAGATGGTAATGTTGTTCTCCCCTTCACTGTCTGGTATGGACAGGTATGACAAATTGTTTGCTCTGTAAATAGGAATATTAACCAGATAACAAGACAAGTTAAAAATCACCAGCAATCAAGAAACTAGTGGATATAGGTGTCACAGCCCTGATCAATCAGAAAGACACACTTTCTTTCCTCAAGGTACTACAAATCACTATTTGATTTTAAAAACATTTGTGCAGAAAACGACAAGAATTACCCTGAAGTACCTATCATTGTTTTTCACCTAGACCTCTTTTTTAATCTCTGCACCTAACTATCAGAATTAAAGGAAACAGTCTTTAGGCACCTCAGGGAAATCCAGCCTGACAGTAATAATTCATGAACACTTTCTCATCAATAATACTTAATGCAAGAAGCACCATAACTCAACAGTGATTAAGCTCATTTAGATTACTACTGTCTGAGCACGGTTAGGAAAGTTTTAAAGAAAGCTCTATGGAAAAACATCAAACATTTTCTCTCAGAAAAAAATACCAGTCCACTAGCACAAGCCAGTGACAAAAATAACTGAATCTGAAGTTCCACCTGCTAACTGCAAGCCCAAGACAGCTCAAACATCTCAGGTACAGATTTACTGAGAGCAGGGAAATGATGAGAGGATTGTTGCCCACCTATTTGTATCACTTATTACTGTGTATTTCCAATATGACTGCTGGGCTGTTCCCATGTGCCATGCTCCTGTTCATGTTGTGAATACTTCAACCCCTACACCAGACTGGGAAAAAAAAATCATTTGATCTTGTAAAATGCTGGCATAAGATCAAAATGAAAAGATAAAATAAAAACAGAGAAAAGAACAGATACTGGAGAAGACTATGAGTGGTCTTCCACTAAGTGGAAACAAAACCTGCTATCATGTGATTTTTTGAGAGATCTACCAACACTAGAAACTTTTTCATGTTTTTCACAATTACTTTTTCATGTGAGTTGTAAAGATTCCTTGAAAATTCACCAGTAAACAATCCTGAATTTTGAACACTTCCATTCATCATGCAAAAATGTCAATCTGAAACTCAAAATCCCTTAATGAAACTCAGATTTAACCCCCCCGATACAACCCTAAATTCCTGAATTCTTGAGCAAAATCTTGCTTTTTTCCAGGTTTTGTTTTAAACAAATTTTTGCTTCTCTCCAAGTTACTTCTATATTTAGGATATATAACCCATTTGAAAAATCAAAATCAGGTTTTTCTTTCTCCAAATTTCTTCCTTATAGACATCAGAAACTTATAAATGTCTAAAGGTTTGCAAGCTTAGGTAACAATCCAAGAAATAATAAGTGTTACACCTATGAAATCCTGCAACTGCATGAGAGATGCTTGGATGCTTATTCTTAAAACACACAGTCCAAAATCTGAAACTTTAAAACTGAGTGATCAGCAGAATAATTACAATTATAATTATTTTTGTAATGGTAACAGACCTTTTTGTACTACAGCTACAGCTTTCAGTTTCAGCATCATTAAGAGATTCTTCAAATTACTTTTTAAACATCCTTTTCCCTTAGGATTATCACTTATACCTAATTAGACTACTTACCCCATGCCATGTAATTCCCTATTGCCAAAACTGCTAAATGCTTCAATAAGAAGGAGGAGGGCAACAGTGGAGTGAGGCAGATGTAATGTCATTGGTTAACAATAGAAGTGTGAAGCAACTGCTGCAATTATAAAACTCATTAATGCACAGTGTTTAGGGGGAAAAAATCCTTGGCAATAACTGTTGAAATGGCACAGTTCTTTCTTCTTAAATGAAAGGTTCTTTTCAACACTACATCAGATTGAAAAAAACCTTTCATTTTACACCTTCAACAAGACAGAATAGTAGTTCCACTAGTAATTATGAAAAACAACATCCACATAAAAAATAAGCAAGAACTGTCAGCTCTAATGGCATCCAGCACTTGTACATTCTTTTAATCTTTAAAACTGATACATGTGGTGCATTTTGACCCCTAAGCAATTTTTATTTTTAGTCTCATTCCTCTAAAGTTTGTAAATGGATAACTGACAAAATTGTATTTTCAGGAAAAGAAAAATCAGAAAAAAATTAAAGCAAGATTAATGAACTTAAAATTTTACAATCTCTACCCAATGTTAGTGTCCTAAGTTTCATCTACAACAGAAATATTTGCCAGTTCCTTTGTAATTCGTGAATGCACATAGTTCAAATAGGCAAATTTAAACAGGCATCACTAGGTTCTTCTTCCATCATTCCTCTTCCATACCCTGCTCAACAGCTAAGGCAGTGTTATGAAATGCCATCTCTCCTAATATTCTCAAACTTTCCTTACTGAAATTTCTCTGAAAAAAATGAAAATCCTGACATTTCTAGGTGCACAAAATTTTCATAGAGAGGAGATTTTAAAGAGATAGCAGCTGGAGTAAAGATCTCTTCTTGAATACTCAACATTGTGTGATTTAACTTCTGTTCACATGTGGGTATTTCTTCTTAAAATTTCAGTTATTTTACATACGACATATCTAGGTATTGTGGATGATGACCATTTTGAATTCAGCCAAATACACTGAATTTCATTTCACGTAATTGCAATGTTTTCTGACAGCAGAACAACAGATACTGCAGGGTCAGTGATAGCAATTCCCCTATTTAGGCTGTCTAACAGTTTCCATCAAAAAAGATTACTGTGGCCTTTATTTCTGAGCTGTAACACTCCGAATGTTTGCAGCAGGTGCTTTAAATTTATCAGGAAGAAAAGTCTCTGTACTAGAAAAGTGGTTTTCCTAGTGTCAAAAAATGCTGATTAGGTTTTGTTGAGTTGTGAACAGTTGAAAAGCACTATTTTAACTATTCTTGTATTTCTCCTCAGAGAAGTTTTGGCAGCATGCCAAAACAATAATGAATATAAAAGTAACATAAATAAATACTGTGAGATTTAAATTTTGAAGCTAACATTTAGAAATCAGAAAATTAATGAATTTGGGACACTTGTATAATGTATATAGTGTAACAGAGACTATAATTTTATAGGGGTAGAAATACGATTTCCTGGATAGTATTCAGACACTTCTTGTTTTCAAATATGTTTGTTCAAGCAGAGTTACACTGCTTTGAAAAATGAAAATCTGTAGTTAAAACTACTTAAGTACTTAAAAAGGCAAATGGAGTAAACCTTTATTCTTTCATGGTGAGAATGTAATACTAACACAGTGCCTCATACATAGTGTCTTTGGCCTTGCATTGCACTTCTCTGGACGAACTGTGGGAGATGCTGTTATTGCAGGTTATGACCTGAAGGACTGGGAGGTGGCTGGGAGAAGGAAAAGCAGATATTTTAGGAAAGGGGTGCATTTCCCATATGTTTCCCTTAATTCATAAAGCTGCTGTTATCTTCCAGATTGTCCCAGGACAAAGTGATGGTCCTGCTATGGATTTAGTGTGAGCAGTCATTCCTATGGCATTTTAGTATTATACTCAACTTAGAAGATCCTGCACATTATAAAGGGACATAAGAAGAGAAAGAAGTGTATAAAGTAATTTTGATGTACTGATAAGATGAAACACTTGAAACATCAAGAATTATCTAGGTACATTTCTCAAAACAATTAAAAAGAATTATAAATCAGGGGAGAAAGACTCTTCTTTATTTTGTGTATTTTTTAATATACTTGCGTTTTTAAGAGTAAAAAATATGTATTTTTAAGAAAATATCAGCACTTACTGTCAGAATTAAGAGCAATTCTTCAAGGCTGCTTTCAGGTTTCAGCTGATCCTTGAACATCCCAATAGTTGGATGCTTCAGATAGTAATAGGAGGCAATACGGCCGTACGTCAGGGGTTCAATGCTGCGATTATCCTGTTTAGAAGAAGAATCAAACAGAGCTCCCAAGAGGTTCAGTATAATGTGTTCATACATAACTGTGAAACATGTACAGACTACTCATAAGAGAGAACACCAAAACCAATTTAGCATCATAATTTAGGCACAACAGTTTTCAATGTAAATCTTACAAAGAGCTCTGCAGACAAACTCTAACATGTCACATCCAGGAGTGTGCATCTTGCTGTTCACAACTTCTAGGAGTGTGTATTCTACTGAATCTTGTAAGGCACAGATAATCTTACCTCCCCAACTGCAATACAGTAGGAGCCTTCCAAATCAAACAGGGATTTCTCAACAAGGCTTGAGAGGTACTTATTCACAGTGTCATGGCTCACATCATCCAAGTTATAGTAACTAGATAAAATGAGAGCAAAATATTACATGAATATTTTTTACAGTCTGAAGATTTTTAACAACATCTTCTGGGAAAACTTAAAAGGCTTCTACAATGGAACAGCAAATACCCACATTAAACAATTAAACACAGTCCTTTATAAAGATTAACAAGAAATCCATGATTCTTAAATGGTTTGTGGGAGTCACCAACATAAGACAAGCATGTACATATGACAAAGACAGCAATTTGTCATCTATTAATAGAAAGATTAATACAAACAGAACTGGACTCACTCTATTTTGTTAGTGGGAAAATTTTCCTGCTTTCATAGGTACACTTTCCTGATAAGCATGAAAGTGAACAAGCAACGCTAACACAAGTAACAGTATTTTAACTTCAGTACAAAGGATGAACACCCACCCAAGGGAGCGACTGTCCTTACATCCTGCAACTCTGAAAGTAAAACTAGGCATATAGTGACATCTCTTGAAAAAGTAAGCTTATACCAATCTAAATGTTGATGTTTGCTGTTTTATTTCTGTGACATTTCATTCTCAAAGTTAGAATTGCTAAAAATAGGAATAGCGTATTTCTTAATGTGGTTACCTCACATGTGCGCTGTCAGACAAATTTTTTAGGTAAACTACATCATCACAATGACTTACTTCTCTGTACAAAGGAAAAATGTTTATAAAGTGTGACAAAATTTTTTTTATGTTAGTATGTAAAACAGACAGATTGACTGAAGTGCACTCCTTAACTGTAGAACGTGAGGTGTATTATAAGGTTTTATTCATATAAACCAGCATAATTTCAGTGAGAACTTTTACTTCAGATAAAAATACAGTAAGAACTTGTGTCCCTAGATTCAGCAAAGGCACCAGATCAGAAAATAATGCTTAAGTTCAATGAGTAATAATGAAAAACTGAACATGCTTAGAAAGTTTTAAAATTTTGAATTTAAGCAGAGTAATTAAACCATGCAATTTCAAAGCAGAATTAAAACAAACACACAATTTGATGATTTACTGAATTGTTAAAAAGCAAAATAAAAAAAGGTAGTGCTTGCTCATTTGATTTTGTCAAATACTGTAGCAGAAAGAGACTACTAAGATCAGTGCAGTGATGAATGATGCTCCTTTGTTCTATCTGGCTGCTTTACTAAAATTTCCTACTGTTGTGATGTACTCAGCATTCCCACTTGAAATAACCCCACTGTCATCGAGAGTAGGTTCTTTCAATGCTGTTTTGTGCAGGTGAACAAGAGGCTGCAAAAGAGTGTGCTGAGATTCATTTTAGCCAATTTTACAAAGTTATAGCTGCACCTGAGTTAGTTTTTTAAAATCCTTTCACTGCCACTGGAAAGAAATGTGCACTTGCAAAATGCTATTCATCTGAAGTATTTTAAATATCTGCTTTAGGATGAGGTGAAATGCAATCAGTGATGAAAAAAAAAGAACTTTAGACAACTAGTTCAGTTGTGGATGGTATATTTGGGCAGATGAATCCCATTCTCTGAATTAAGCTCTGTACCATTTACTGTAATGCTGGTGTCTGCGAATTTCAAAAGATGGAATTAAATTTATATATGCTACAAACATCCTTATATAACTGCTTAATTTAAAGAATCTGATTTGCATTATTATTTTCTTAAAGAAGTTTTTACCATACAATTCCTTAAACAGCAGTAGCATAACCAAAAAACCCCGAATGCTAAATAGCAGTATTGTAATTTCCAGATTTTTTCCTCTTGCTATTAATCTCAAATTATGTGATTTATCCTCTGAAGCTTTGAATGTTCACTTATAACTGGGTAAAGTTGAGGAAACCAGTCCTATCCTAAGAAAAAGATTTAAAAAATGTGTTCTGATAGCAGCCAGCTACATGAGACAACAACAAAGCATAGACACATGGCAGTGGAGTATTCAACTCTGTGACATTTTATATGCTGAGATGATCTAAAATACAACACACCTACTGTCCAAAACCGAACCAAACTAACAGAAATATTAGTATTGATTAAAATGTTTCATATGGTAAACAGCCATATATTATCAGCCTCATGCAATGAAAACTCATTTGTTGAAAAATTACTCTAATAGTGTTTTTGATGCAACAATTTCATGAGTGTCTTTTTAAATTAAGTGATATAGTGATAATACAAAAAGGTCAAAATTTCCGTTTGCCCATTTTATCTGCCTGACAGCACCAATCACATTTATTTTCTGGTTATTAGCAGAAATTGCTTTAGAAAATTTTGTTTAGCTTCTGAAAATAATTGAGCAAATTAAATAAGTTGTCTAAGGAGGTGAAAAAAATTTTCTATTTTATACTTCTAAACCACTAATGATTCATTATTATTTCTCTCTAAATTGAATAGAATACTTCTGAAATGCTTATAATTAAGGCACTTTGTTGTCATGGTATTCAGACTTCCACCATATAATTTCAGCACTTTTATTTGCGGTACCATAACACTCATGATGAATACTGATAAAATGAAAAAAGGAGCAGGGGCAATACACTGAAATTCTTTTCTGAGACTGTAATTTAAAACATCAATTCAAACAGGTTTGTGCTCTGCCTAATTTGCAGTATTTCACACAGAAGTTATAACCATACAGGAATTTATAGTACCTTTCAAAATTTTTTGTGAATTTTAAATTTGCTCCTTCTTGGTAATTTGTTGCCAAAGGAGTAAATATGTAGCTGCCTAGGGGAAATAAAACAATGTAAAGAAAAATCTTAAATGGTTTGTAATCTTGAGTGAAGTGGTACCAGTATGTTTTAACTACTATCTGTAATGAGGCAGATATAATTTTGAGCACACCCACAGGAGCTTCTTGGCCATTCAGCACATTTTCCCCTAATAAAAATCAAAGCCATTCATCTTGAAAGACTGTGTTAAAAACATTAGTGAAAACAGAGGTATCATGACATTAGATTTCAATGCTCAGGAATAAATGTAGGTTGAATTCTGCATGTTGGTATGTTCCAAGTATAAAAACTGCACAATACATGAGTTCCTCTATGAAGCAATATTGCCTAACTATTTAATTACAGATAAAGAATAAAAACAATGCAGTTTCATGCTCACTGCATTGAATCATCTAGTCATTATTTCTCCTTTGCTATAAACAGACAGCCTACCTTTTTATCAGCACACCATTTCATTTATTTCACAGTGAAGCCCAGTTTCACAATAATTGACTTGTCAGAAGCTCTAATTTATGAGCCTGGGCTCTGTAAGCCTTCTCCTATATTGGACTCAACCTGCACACAAGCAGGGTTGAATATTTACAATGCTGTTAACAGGTGCTGAGTTGTTTAATGATTCTAATAGCCAGAAGCGTACTGAGAAAGCCAGCGGGATCACAATTACAGGCTGTTTGAACACAACAATTACTCGTCCCCTGAGAGGTGTGAAAGTCAAAGGCAGTTTTATCCTAACAGCATCTAGCACATGGGCTAGACAGGCTAACTTCCATTAGTAGTCCATAGGGGAAAAAGCAGTAACAAACCCCTAGGTATCATAAAAATTTACAAAGTATGTAAAATTTAAACAATCAAAAACTGAAGGAACTTTTTATTGTCTATTAAATAACATATTTAAAATCCCAAAACCTTGTAGAGCTTAGCAAGAATAACAAACTGTGAAACATGAACTGATTTCTCTAATCTAAGGAAGTGTGGAATTTCATCAGCTGAGAGAGACAGAGAGACGTGCAGGAACATAAAATGTAGATGAAGTTACACAAAACATCTAGGATTTAATGTGAATGGTGGCAATCATTTCCTGTTTAGCTTATGTAAACTTGACCTGAGATCTCTCTGGGAAATTTTTCATCAGCCTTGAAATGGTCCTGCTATAACTGTCAATGCTGTGGAGTCATTTGTAACAGCACCATGTTTTTTATGTTCAGATTATACGGTGGTAATAGTGACACACATAATGAAAATCGGTGGCAACAGTCAGCCAAAAATATTAAAGAAGAAACTTGTTAGTCAGTAGGTCTTTTGAAACAAATGCACAAACCAGAAAATCCACAGCATTCTCTCGATAGCAAGAAAGTGTGCTTTCTGAGATTTTACAGTTCTGAAAGTAGAATTTTGTTATGAACAAGTATGGGGGAGCATAGATAGTAATTTTTTCTAGGTCCCTTTACTGCAGTCATCATTTATATTTACTTTCATCAGCTTCAGCAGCTGCCATCTTCAAATAGCACCATGGAAATGGTACAGAGTATATGGCACAACTGATGAACCTTCATAACCAGGGAGATATGACCCAAACTACCAAGTCACTTCTGTTGTTAAGGCATTACTGACTGGAGTCTGTGACTGGCTTGCAAAAATGCATTACAGAGTGCACAAATGCTGCAGACAGTAATGCCACCCTGTATTTTACTTGTATCATGTTTCTGTGCATCCATATATTCACATATGCCAGGTAGGAGAAACAGATACATTGCTATCTTTAACCAACTTTTAGTATACTGCACATTGTGGTCATTTAAGAAGAACAAAACCAAGTTCAATTACTCTGACATCAGCAAGGTATTTACCCCCCCACATCAGTGCTTCTAATTATAACATTAGCAAGACAGTATCTCCCAAGAGGTATTCATAAGAAACGAGAGGTAATAGACACACATTAATTTGCTCACATATTAGGAAGATTTTTCTTTTTCTTATCATATATTCCAACAGATAATTTGTACAGGTATATCCAAGAGTAAGAAGACAATTATGTGAATTTGCTTTCTGGATGGGGAGGTGCAGAGTCTTCAGCTTTGTATTCTCACCTAAGATTGCAGCAGACTGGGAAGCAGGAGGAGGCTGAAATACTCAGCAGCCTGGGGCTTCTCTGTCTGTCAGACTCAGCAAACCTTTATTTGTCTTAATATTTGGTAAAATTATACTGTGAACTACATTCCTGTCCTTTTCACATCACTGTGATCCTAGTAATTCCAAAGAACAAATTCTTGTTGTGAAATTTATAATAATGCCTACAGCTGTCATTGATTAAATACATATACCTGCATATGTATTAGTACATTCATAAAGTTCTAAATGTCATTGTAAAAGGAAGAGTCCTTTTGTGAAGTCCTTTGTAAAATATCTATTTACCAACTCAAAATATGGACATTAGTAAGCACTGCAGTGCAATACACTTGTACATTCCAGCTTCTGCTAATTTAGCTACT
The DNA here is from genome assembly GCA_013400955.1 of Drymodes brunneopygia. Classification (NCBI taxonomy): domain Eukaryota; kingdom Metazoa; phylum Chordata; class Aves; order Passeriformes; family Petroicidae; genus Drymodes; species Drymodes brunneopygia. The sequence continues at coordinate 751,214 of VZTZ01007956.1, read as the reverse complement.
GTAAAACTTTCCCATTTTATCTCTTAATCTTAGCTAATTCAACTTTCTTCAGTAATCTCCCTTCTGAAACAATTCCAAATTAACCCTAAAATTCTGAATAACTGTGATTATGTCACTGAAATACACAGGTATTCCATTCTGACTGACTTCTACCATTACCTGTCATCACAATAGCAAAAAATATACTGGACCAGTATATAACCATAATGTGTATTCAGATGTTTTATTCACATGCTCAGCTAATCATTATCAGAAAATGAAATTTAAAGTAAAACATAAATGTATGATGATAGGGACATCAGTCTGAGAATATAATTTATGCTTTATTATTCATTCACTCCAAAAAAGTTTGCAAAACTGATATCAAGTGAAAAAAACCCGTAATAACAATTCTCAGAATGAAATAATAAAATATCTTTTTCCACAAGGTTTTCACAATGAATTTACATAGAAAAGTGATTTTTTTAGTGTGCACATGTACACAGATGCACTCCCACATATAAATACATAAATAGCCACACACATTTTAATAGTGATGTGATGTGTACTCTCAGGATAACTAAAAATTAACTTTTGAAACAAAAGCTGATTCTGCTTAACTTTACATATGTTGTAAATTTCTCTTTTACTGCACATGTATCTGGAAAATGTCATAACCTGATTTACAGAAAATGTTTCTCATAGCCATTTCTCTTTTATAGAAAGTTGCAATTATAATATTTTATAAGGGTAAAAGAACAAAATAATCAAGGCTTTTCAGCCAAGGAATGGAGATGGATGAGCCTGTCAAAGCAGCCCCTTGTAAAGAACAGAGCACTTTGCTGATCTGTCCGATATGACCTTGACTAAGTTAAGAACAAAGTGACTACTGTTCTTCGTGGAAAGGAGAACAAGTTGTACTACTTGACTGAAGTAGTACAGAAACTGTGACTTAACATGAAAATTCAAAAAGCTCTGCATTTAGGATTAACTGTTTTGAGGGAAGGGAAGAACAGGGAAGGAATTATGGATATGGAGACTGAAACACTTTGATAAGCATTTCATTTGGACCACCCCTGTCATTCGTGCGTCATCTCCTGAACAGGATGGGCATGACTAGTAGTCATGCATCTGAACAAAACTAGCACTCAGCTACTCTCCTTCCCCAAAGCCAACAGCTCAATTACACCTCTTATCTAGACAGTTAAAACCCATTCCATAGAGTTTGAGAGGCAGGTGTTCATCAAACAAGAAAATGAAAATGGTTTGATGAAAAGGAGTATTTTAATGTGCAAAGATTTTCAACTCCATTAAAACAACCTGCATTACAAGTTTAACAAATTATCACAAGTTTGCCAGGAAAACTTTTGTGATGATTTCATATTTAGAAGAAACCTGGATACTTAGAGGAAAACAATACTTGGATAGCTATCTCACAACAAAGGTAGGTTACCATTACTTCAATAGTACAAATTGTAGGCATTCAGTAAGGCATTTTATGATGGTGGATTGAAATAGGATGATCCTACATTTGTTTATGCAGGTTTTATATACAAGTAGCTAAAACTGGCAATAAACGAGAATATAAATCTTCTGCATATTATCTAAGCCCATTATTTTGGGGATTTACAGCATCACATGCAATGACTTTTATGCCAATGAATCCCAAGGCAATTTACTAATCATGCATATGGGAATTACTTATTCACCACTAAGGTACAATCACCTGCTGTCTGGAAAATAGTTTTTGTTTCACAGTGGAGAGAAAGTCAACAGAATTGCTTTGGGGCAGGACATAATAAAGAACACTTCTATCAAGTGACAAGGAATAGGTATTGCATAATCATCTAAACCAAAAATCAGCAATTGTGCTCCTATTCTTTTGAAAAAAAAAAAACCAAACCCTAAAATCTTTGGATTATTAAGGGCTACAAATAGTGTTTATTTGATAATATAAATCATTTCCTAAGCTCTTTTATGGCACAGTAAACTCCATTACCATAGTGCAACTTATTCAGAGTTATCTCAACAACCACTGACTTCTGTTTGTAAAACTCTTCAGTTTTCCTTGCATGTATCTCATTCAAACACTGACCATGCTGGAACTGCTTTCAGAATGTCTGAAAATACCGCAGACAGTAGGTCCAGGAAAATCACTAAATTTAGTAACTTTGGATGAAACTAAATACTATTATCATGTCAAAGAATGGAATACACGCTCATCCATTACATTTGTGCTTGGAATCTAGAAATGATCTCTTTGACAGAGTAAATAATATCCTTAAGTTTTCTCCCTGCATGACTAAATACAGAAGGAATGCTGAGTACCTGCGTGGATAAAGAGCTCAGCTTGTCAACTGTTCCAACCTGTATGTGTGGTGTTCCAATGCAAGACTCCCAATTTCATTACAAATGTCAATATTCATTCCTATCCTGCCATTATAGGCATGACTAGTCAAGATCTGTTCATCTTGCTTCTCACTACAAAGATTCTACATCTCATTATGAAATGCTTTTTTTTTCCTCCCCCCCCCCCAGCTTCCTTCGCACAATCTTCTCAGAAAAGCATAACTTTTGCTTTGAAGATGAAATTGTGATAATTCCAGATTTAGCTGTTCATGACTGCAGGAGAACTGCAGAGAAAAAATGACCAGCAGTCAACACACCAACCTCATGCTCAAGTGGAAATCTTCTTTTCTATGAAGAGATTGCCTATTAAATCAAACAATACTTCTATATTCTACACTTACCTTTGGCCTATATGTTGTGTCTTAAAAAATGTACCTACCACAGATACCATGTGATCAAAGCTTGCCAAAACCAAATCAACTAAAGCACTTTACCAAAGCAATTCAAGAGCAAGACATTTAAAAGTAACAGTACTTATTCTTTATAGTAAAAAGGTATAAAATCTAACACATACAAAATCATAATTTAACTCTCAGAGGACAAATACCCTCCCCATAACTGGATGCATTGTGTTAGCTATGAAGTGAGAAAATTGAAAAGTGCTTTCTTTAGTTTACACTTCTAATGCTCTGCATTTTTTATTTTCCAAGAAGATTAAATAGAAATTCTGTTTGTCTTGTGGGAGATTCTCAGCATAGGACTAGATGTGGAATTAAAAACTAATAAAGACTTAAAAACAACCAAAGGAAATTATTTTTTAACCTGCAGGGTCCCAGCAGCACTTGCCCATGAAGTACCGAGCAGAAAATCTAGCCAAATGCTAGAGACATAAACATGATTTCAGAAATACAACCTGCTGGAGTACCTCAAGAAGTACTTAGTGATCGAAGTGGTTAATTCTTCATTTGTCACATTACTTTAGTGGGTGAATGATCACACGACAGGTAACATACCATTTACCCAAAACAGCATTGTGGCAAAGGCAGGCTACATTGGTGGAACAGCTCAGAATGATCTGCATACCAGCTGGAGCTAGGCAGGATGATAGCAATCACTGAAAATATTGCACACATGGTTTCGCCAGGATACCCTAATGAAAGGAAACTTTATCACAGAGAAACAGCTGATAGCTATTCTCTCATTTATTAGGAAAGTCCAAGTCTTAATAAATTTTCTGAAGAAAACTGGGCAGAACATGTCAACATGGTAGCTAAAAAAAAAGTATTGAATTATAAATACAATATCTGAAGGAGTGTGATAATCTGAAATTTTATTTTAGGAATGCTGATGTAGCCCTCTCAATAAGGTTATTTTATTGTTGTAATTAAGTTGTAAAGTTATCTGCCAAAAAATGCATTTATATTTAGAGAAAAAATTATAAAAAATATGTGCACATGAGTTTTAATCCACATGTGGGCCAGTAATGCTTCTACCTGGAGACTAAGTATTCTAGGCTCCAACAGCAGACGGATCACCTTTGGATCAACTCTAACCTCAAGTTACCTTGAGATTAAATTGCCTTTATATTGTATACTCACGTTGGGTTCATTATAAGTCGACGGAAGAAGTAAGTCCAGGTGATATAATCCATTGCGTCCTGCTTAGATGTAATAGTTCCAGCAGCAATTTCAGCATTCAAGTGGTCAGCCAGCACCTCTAACAAGCTGAAGAACAGGAAACAAAAGGATTTAGCTGACTTTACAATCACAAAGACAGGTAATATATTTTGTAGAGTTGTCCATTAAAAGGTTTATTACTTTTAATCTGAAAATATTATATATTTATCTTCCAGTAAAAGAGAAGAGGGGAAGAAGGGAGAATGTAATTGCAAGGTCAGTCATCTTCTTTACACGATAATGGAATGAAGCTCAAATTATTTTTTTATTAGACCAAGAATGCAGAAGTTTAAGTCATTCGTGGAACATATTCAGATGGAGCTACTCAGTGGTAACTTCTGAATATTGTATGTTGACCATATGATCATGCTGATTTAATCCAATAGAGAATCATATGGAAAGACAAACAGGAAACAGTGGCAATAGCTTAGCTAATACTTGACAAATACTTCAGGGCTATTAAAATTGCATCAAAACTGCTTCCCCCAGATTTTGCCTCATCTTCATCCAATGTAAAAAGAAATAAAAAAAAAGAAAAGAAGAGCAGCTACTTTAGAAAAAATCAAACTCAGAAACAGAATAATAAAAGCAGTTTAAAATGATTCTTAAAGAATAAAATAGTCATTAAACAGAACAAAGACCTCCATTAGGGGATCTAATGAGATCATGCCTGGCTAGAGTTCAGTCAGAGAATAGCAAATATCCTTAAGGTTCAACTTAATTTTTCTTGTGTTATATCCTTCTTCTCCCAATGTTCTTTTCCTGTTGCTAAAAGTAAAGAATAATCTGGCATGAGTAGCTGTTTTACTGCTCTGTACTGGTTACTGCATGCTTCTAAGGGTCAAAACAGCAGACATTCTACATAGATTGTCCAACAGAAACTGGACCAACAATTCAATAGCTATTCCACAATACTGGAATGCTGGTTTTTCTTTTGTTTCTAATGTGCTGTGTTTCAGGCCCATGATCAGGGAGACACAAGGACTGTTACGAGCTGGGTACTCAAGTCTTACAACTAATACGTAAACAATGGTTTTTAGAAAAAACATTAATTAAAAATTATTAAGTTTTATTTTTACAAATAGGAAATACTACACAAAGCTAATAAATCTGCTCTTTGGTAAAACAGATGGGAAAGCATTCCAAAACTAAAATCCCCCCAAAAAATCCAACCAGTATCTCTTTGAAGATATGAAATACTTGATCATAAAAAAGACCAAGACAAACCTAAGTTATGTGGTTCACAACCTACAGAGAACTTAACAAGATTGTTATTAATATGTGACCCTTCATCTGCAAATTTATCAAATATTCTTTTTTTTAATAAAAGATGGACTACATCAAAACTACAAAGTAAATATAAACAGACAAATGGAGCTACTAGTAACACAGAATATTTATAGTCTTCTAAACATGAACAAAGGTGTGATTACTACTGTTATATTGAAGATACAATTTCTTTCTTTAGAAATACCACTTCCAAAGAAATAGAGATATTTCTCTGTTTATGCTAATGCTAATGCCATGCATTATCATCATGGATATATCATCAACAGTATAATCACACCACTCTTTTCACTTATTAGTTTTCATTTTGAAGAAGTTCAACTCCCAGTCTTTTGTGCTAAGTGCAATGTCTATGTTAAAAAAAGTGTGGTTTCCTAAGGAAATGAAGTGTATGTTTCCACATTCTTTGTTTGCAAAAATTGTATGTCTGTCTTTGCACCACAGAAATTAACTTTCAAATACACCAGCCCATTTCAACTACATTTCAAAGGTGGATTGCACTCCCAAACTCCAACAAATTTCCTGAGCAGATAGTGGTCCCATTATCACTTATGTTGAGGGATAAAGTTTCCTTCAGAGAACAATACTGTGAATTCTTTGCCACTGAGAAAAGCTTTCAGTAATGTTCATGCTTTATTAGATATCTGAGCACTGCTCCATGAAACATTCCTCTACAGCAGACCAATGTAACTAGTTCAGTTTCTCATTGAACAACTAAAATATTAAAAATATCAAAACCAAGGCAGAAATTACATTATGCTGGACAGCAAACTTTACGTAAACTAGATCCCATGAAGCTGCAAACAGTGCTGTTTCTACACTTCTCACAGAAATATTGCAATTTTATTGGGAAAGATATTTAAAACTGTATTAGTAAGAGTTCACACCATGTGAACTTGAACTTTAAACTTCTCAGATTTTCAAGAATATGATATCATAATGATACAAGTATTCTAGGTAAAAAGTGCTAGAAACTCACCTTGTATTTTTTCTATTAGTAACTTGACACAGAATTTCAAAAAGGGTTCTGAGGATTATGGATAATTATCCTAAACACTGCCCTTAAAGAACAGTTTCTGTTTTCATATGTCTGAGACAGCACCCGGAAATGGAGAGGCAGTTGTGGTATTATTTGGGACCAGACTGACAAACTCAGCAGTGCTTCAAAACTCATGGAAGAAAGGATTTTTCTGCATAAAAATGGGTAATTTATTTTTTTAAATAGTCTTCCTCTTGACCCTAGTATTTAGGACTTATCCAGCACAGGAATTTAGTTTCCCTTTCCTCTATCCCTCATTCATATTTGATCAGCATTTCTGATTGCTTTATCTTTACCTTGATTCCACTGGGAAAGGCTCATAAAGGAATTTTTTGTAGAAGTCTTTCTTAATGTCATGAACTAGAATGACAGCTTTTCCTTGGTCATCGAACTGTGGTCTGCCAGCACGCCCCATCATCTGAAGCACATCTGCCAAAGAGACAACAATGTATAAACCAAATATTTGTTTGGATCTATAAATAAATGTATTTATATCTGTATAATGTACAATACAGGTTTTTTGCATTACTTTGGCTTTGTATGCATTATTGGCTTTGACACTTCTAATTTTTTTTTCCATCTCAGATAAAGTTATGATGAACTTCTTTCTGTCAGAGACAATCTTCTTGTATACTTAAAGGTCATCCATTGCAATAGAATCCAGGCTTATATCTAATATAAATTGCCTCTACTCTCCTTCCATTCCACATCCATCCCTCATTTTGTAACATGCAATTAAAGATGATGAGTAAGAGAACTCATGAATGCTACAATGACAATTGTCTATCATTTCCTAATTTTTGAATATTTGACTTCACACACAAGTTCCTCATATAGGCTTTTATGCTAGATATGATTTCATGGTTTTTGAGCATTTTAGAGATAAAGTGGTGTAGGCAATTTCTAATTACTGAGTGCTATGATATTTACCACTCAAGTTATATTAGTTATTAGCACTGGAGTAGAGATGGTTTCATATTGTATGTTGTCCCTATATCACATCATAATATACAGATTTAAAAGCTGGTTCAGTCACTCTACCTAAACACCTTTATTTGTAAATACTAATTAATGACTTCTATAAACATTGAAAATACTAGTTTATGCAAAAAATGCTCAACTTGCTACTTGGCCACAAGGATAAGTATGCTTATCATCTATTTGTTCATCTTCTCTTCATTTGAGAAGTGCATCTGCATAGGTTGTTTTGTGTCTCATTCACCAGAGCTCTGAGTCCTTTCTGGTACCTCCAACTGATATTTAACTTAGAAGAAACAATGGAAAGCAATTAATAAGTTTTACATCTTTATTTTAAAAGTTTTAATGTTTTGTGTATTCCCTATGAGCTCTATCATACCTGCCCAACATGTGGCTTGCAGCATCTGGGATTTTGAAGAGATTTATTTGAGTTAAGAATTATTAAGCTTTTGGCCCAAAGCTCTGTTGGGGAAGGAAAATCCAGAAAAGTAAAGAATGGGATACAGCAACTGACCATACTAGGAGAAACAGACAGCCCAATTGTGAGTTTTTAGTAACACATTTTCACTTGTGTACTGACTTATGTATAGACGGCAATGTTTTCTTATCAGTTTATTCCTTTTGTTAGCTTAGGAGTGACATTAAGATGCAAAATGAAACTAGTTTAAATCTGCTGCTTCTGAATAGGTATGTGCACTGGAGGGTGATGAAACAACTTCTTGCTATTCTATGTGGTGAATTAAATTGTGCATAATATCATATAGGAAATGGATTTACCAAAAAGCATCAGGAAATTATTTTTGCCAATATCCACTATGTAATTATCCAAACCCAATATTTTCTTTATTGGCTATATGTTGCTTGGCTGCTCTTAATCACTGGACTAAACTCCTGAAATGTTAAAATGATCCAACTGGCTGACTAAATAAATGGATGTTATCTGAGAAAAAGCCCTCCCCAAAACCTCTGACTTCACTCAAAGAAGCATTGTTGCTTATTTTGAAATTGCTGAACACTCCAGAGTGATTCATTCTGCCCTCAGCTGCTTCCTTGGAGCCAAATGCATTCCTGACACAGAAAGGTAACTTCAGTAGGGAGAAGCCAAGTAATACCATGACAGAACGTTGAAGGCATAACTTGAGGGCAGCATTAAAGACAGTACTGTGAAACTTTTGGAAGTATTTCAGAAAGAAATTAATTACATTTTCATTTTATTGCTGCAGCAAAACTGTACTACCTATCCACAGAAGTTCCAGATGCATAAATATTCTCTAGAAAGTTAAAAATAAAAATGCTTTAGGCAAACCACACCACATGTTTCTTCATAAAACAAGGAATCTGTATTTTCTGTTGCAGTGCAGACAACAAAATCTGAATGCTTCCATCAGAGATGGTGGTATTCCATCCACCCCCTCCCCTGCCCCAACTCTTATTGAAAATTCAGGACTTAAACAACATCCAGTGTTGAAGTTACCTGAATTAAAAAAGGCAATAAAGAGTGAAAGTATCAGCATTCCCTAAAGTCTTTGTGCGAACTTGTACAACAGATTTCTAAAACAGCACAGTGAGTCTGCACTGTTTATTGAGTCTCTGATTTCTTTCAAATATATTATTTTCTCTATTACTGATTTCTGACAGTGCCACAGATTCAACACAAAATTTAAAACTTCTGCTGATTTCTTTCCTCGCCACTTTTCCTCATTCAGTAATAAAGCCAATCATCACTGCTCTTCCAGTCGGCACGAACATGATACGACTTCACTGTGGAGACTGTTTTCACTAAGTTTACATCAGCCAAAGTCTGTCACAAAATACAAGTGTGCATGGCTAAGATCCCAGGTCAGACCAAAATCTCTGAACAAGAGAGTTGGTCTGGAAATTGATCCCAAGTTTCCTGCAGAGCACTAACCACTTAATAAGCTCTATGATGGGTTACTTGAAGAAGTAATCCCTGTAATATTTTCAGTTTGAACTTCTTTCACATTCCTAAATGTCTCTTGCTGAAAAGACAGTGCATGGCTAAAAAGATGCAAGCTTTGTATTTACCTAACAAACACCATTTAGATTGTCCTTAGGTGTACACATCGCTAGCATAGTATAGGAATATTTAATAATAAACTTTCTCTTCTGAAAAGAGAAAGGGAAAATAGAACAGGAAACCTGGAATAAATTTAGCTTGTCCTCATTCTTCAAACTTAGTACCATCCAGACAAATATTCTCCCTGTCTGAACTCTGAAAAAAGTTCTTCCATGGTTCACTTTGTTCAGCTTGAATAAACTGAAAGAACAGTTTATGAAAACTGGAGTTTACCGGAGCCAGAAAGCAACAAAGTCTGTATCAAGCCAGAAATTCAAATATGTAATTTAGCTGCTTATTTCTGAAGTATCCCTTATATCACTGAAGATACCAGGCCAGTTAAGGTTTTTCATTTACTATCAAGTGACCATATATACATTTCATTTTCTCATACATGTGTGATTCAACTGTTGCATTTCAAACCATGGCTAAGTTTACTATTAAAAATTTGTTTCTATTTAGAAAAGGTTTAAAAAGTGAAAAAAAAATTGCATGCTTGAAAAGTGCCTTTTATACAATTACCTAGTTAACTAGATATGGCTTTATATTGTCCCTTTAATTGTTTAATGTTTATTTTGGGTGATACACATTAAAGGAATTCGTCATGAAAAAAGATTTGCATAACAGAAACATTTTCATTATTGCATAAAATCTTAGGAGTTCTCTTACAACTTGCATTAAACAAGGAAAAAATCCTTACCTCATCTCTCCTAGTCTTTATCCAAATTCAGTAGTGATCAGCTACTAAGTAAGTCAGATCATTTGCATATGCCTGAAATGCATTTCAGCATATGAACATTTCCATAATTTATGTGAGTACCTGTAATGGGATAATCCACATAACGCCTTGTTTTTCCATCGTAGTATTCTGTTCCTTTAACAATTACTAAATGAGCTGGAAAATTTACACCCCAAGCTAATGTGCTTGTGGCAATAAGAACCTAAGACAAAAAGAAAGATTAATGAGGTATATGTAACAAAAAGCCAACTTTTAAAATTCCATATAAAACTCATTACGGCAGGATTCAAGAAGTACACATGTACCTGGATTTTGCAGTTCACAAACAATTCTTCCACAGTTTTCCTGTCCCTTTCATGCAGACCTGCATGGTGCATGCCTATTCCAAAAGCAAGTGTCAGCTTCAGATTTGAATCTCTAATTGTGGCTATAATGTCACTCATCTGTAACAGAAAGAATAATTGCATGCTTTAAAACAGATTACTAAGAAATTTTAAACTTTGAGGTTTCTTTGGTTTTTTTTATTTTTGTAGCAATGATAGTTTGTCCAATGCTGTTTATACAAGGAGGAAAACAGAGCCTTCTTCAGTCTCTGAAAAGACTGGTTCTGTCTAAAAAAATAAAGCCATATTAACAATGGGGGTGGAATACAAAATGCACATGACTTTATTGACATGCTAAGTAACACAGACAAGGAAATGAAAATGCTGAAAATATCTTGACAGGTCTGGCAAATACTGTGCATTCTGTTCTGTGTTTGTTTAATGCAATCCCTAGTATCAAAGGGGTTAGAACTGGTATAAAAACACAGCAAATCCCTGCAACCAGTAACATAATAAGTCATGAAAAATAAATTTGGCTCTCTCTAATGCTTTGAAGAGATAGACTGTTTCTCAGTTTGATAATTTTGCGATTATTATTCATCAAGAAAGCTTCCTATTCACATGCTGAAATGCAAATTAATTTGTAATTTTTTTTTGAGTGTGAGTTTATAGACACAAACCCTGTAGTGAAATCCAACATCTATTAAGTGTGTTCATTTAAAACTTTTAGAAGTCCAGATAAAAAACTATTTTTATTACTATTACTAGTTTTTTCAAATCTGATGTCAATGACTACTTGGAATAATTTTTACTACTATGATTTTAACTCTCTCTCTTGCCTACATTTTCAAGTCATAAATTTGATAATAAGATTATTTAGTTTTGCAGATGACCTCTGTGAAATGCCTCTTAGTAATAATGAACAATCACTTAACTGTTTTGTTAAGTGATTCTTCCCTCCAAAACCATTTTTATTGTTTTATTTCTAAGGTCATTTATTATTTTATGTGATTTTAATATAATTATAGCCAGGAACTTTAAAATTTATGCTCTTATTAGTGGTTTCCTGGTGCCACCAGCAGTGGTATGATGATATTGCATACTTTGGGCAGAATCATTCATGGTCATGGGAGGTATAGCCAAGGTTAGAGAAAAAATAGTGCAGAACAAATTAGTCAGGGTAACTGAATAATTTGGACATGGTGTTCAGCCTCATCTCAGACTGAGTTCTCCAAAGTACTGAGATACGATAGCTGCATGACTGCAGTGATATCTTCATTTCTACTTAGGACTCTGAGGTGTTTCACTTCTGATGTTCAAAATTGTAACCTCTCTAAACATTTCCTGTGTTTTATAATTCTCAGACCTTAATGTGAATAAAATGATTCACATACCTTAACTCAAGTAGCATGTTGCTACTATTATAGAAAGAATCCTTAAAAGGTACAAAAAATCCAGAGAATATAACAGTCCATATAGAGGATTTTAAAACAAACAAACAAACAAACAAACCAACAAACAATATAGATTTTGTAAATCAGTCAATATTGTCAGGAAGAGTAAATTGCAAAGCATTTTAAAAGTCTATTTGTTTAAGTAATCTTGACTAATGGAACCACAACTGATGGCAGTAACTGAGAAACCAAATCAAAACAAAAATTGTTGAAGTTTTGACAGATCAATCAGTTTGATCTGTCAATGGAAGCTCCTAAACTTTATTTCCCTTCACAATGTGGTTGCCTGGATGTTCCTGAGAGTTTCTTGTACTATAAGACATGGAAGATTTGTTGTATAAACTGATCTAGCACATATAAAAGAAAAGGGTGCTTACAGAAGAAAAGAGGGAAAGGGTCCATAAAACACTGGAAAGAACGGGAGCAGAAAGAAAAAAACCCAATGAATTGAGAAGTGAGGAGAGGATAAGTCCATTTAGGGAAGGGAAGCAAGAAGAGGGGTAGACACGTCGAAGAGAGTAAAGAGATGAATGAAAGGAGGATATGTTAAAGGATAAAGTTTATCTATCTAGATACAATCAGCAAACCTTTGATTTCTCTAGGCAACATGTAGACATGTGACTTCAGTGTAGACAACATGAATTATTACCCATCTTAAAGAGTTTTTCTTCTAAGACTAAAAAAATCTGGATAAAATGGGAACACATATATTGTTTTCTCTACAATTATGGCCATCAACAAACAATTCTAAAAATATTATCAAACCTATTAATGATTTTTTTACTATGGGTTTATTAATTGGTACTAGTACTGCATAGGCTCCTTATGCCTGTGTACCTACTTTGAGAAATAATAGCGACATGTATAAATTTAACAGGAAATAAGGAGGAAAAAAGTAGAAAACAAAATTGATAAATATGAGAAAAATAAACAAAAAATTGCATTTACATTTTAGTCAGTTTCTGCATTCAAGAATTAACGAAAGACACTGCATTGCTGAATTAATTTTTCTTCTCCCCACCAAGAATCAGCACCTTATGACAGTTATGTCTTTAATGTAAGAGAACGAGCAAATTCCAAAGACATTTATTCCATTATTCACATCAAAAGAATGTGATAGTGAGAAAATAATGAATCTAAACCCCCTTTTCCTCTAGAACAGCACAGGGATCAAATCAGCTGATTGGGATTAGTCTATAGTGATTAGACTGCTTCATCAGCAAAGCGGTTTTACACTGGGAGCTATTTCCAGCGCACAACCTGAGCTAAACCTTTCTGCCACAGAGTTGCCAGCATAAAATGTCCTAAATTCACACTGCTGGGAATTTATTCAAAGATGTTCTTCTTGCTTTTACAATCAGTGGTGGTTATTTTTTTTCCCCTCTGACTTGTATTACAGCGGCGGCCTGTGGTGCTGTTAGTCATACCTGCAAAGCAGTGTAATTTACCACAGGAAAACTAAAGAACCCTTAGCAGGAGCACTGGTGCATGTACAGCTATCCTGTCATTTTAGCAGCAGGGAATCCTAGTCATTTTTAGCTGACCGCTTACTTTCACATAAATCACTGTAATAAACATAACTGTTTTGCCCATAGGCACAATCCAAGGCTTAAAATTCTCATGACAATTTATTTAAAAATGTAACTCCCTTATGTCAGTGTGGTGTAAGAATATTGTAACTTTCTATTAAGAAATAATGGCACAATTAATAGGTTCATTAACCAGAAACAGGCACAGCACTGTGACTATATAACAAATCTAACATTTCTGCATTGTTATGACTCAATTACTATTTATCTTTCTGAAAACAACTGTAATGTTGTTTTGCTCACAGAAGAATAAATAAAATATATTTTATCTTAAGAACAGAAAAAAGTATATTAAAATAATTTAAGGAAATACACAGCGTACTGGCATTAAAAAACACTGTACAACACCAATGCAGGGAACTTAATGCCAGCAAGGGATTTTTCCCTGGACTCACAGACAAGCAGGATCAGGCCCATGCTGAAAGGTTTTTCTGTCCTTCATAGTCTGTTTTTTTTTTTGCTGAACAAAGAAAAATGTCTCCTGAAAACCAATTTGGGAATCTGGTAGCATTGCAAAATATTTATTCTAAAAAATAAACCTTATTACTACATTTTCTATTCTAATTTCTGAACAAGCTAGATTTTTCTCAAACTACTAAGTAGTAATTTTCTTTGTTCCTGCACATATGTAAACTGTTGAACCATTTACTTTAAGCTAATAGAACTTTTTTTATATATTTTAAATTTATTATACTTAAAAAGCTTTTGTAGAAAGATAGGATTCCATTTAAGCAGATACATTACCCTGTGCCTGAAATACATTCCAGTCAGAGTATAATTCAGCAAGCTGATGACAATGCTGGCTCCAAAAGAAAGGAGGAGACCAGATTGGACAAGAATGAGCTAACAGATTGTGCAGCCCAATTCTGTCCCTTTGAGTGTGATATATTGTTTCAAGATGCTAAAACCCCATACTTTCTCAAAGCATATCTGTTGTGCTGGTTTTCCCATTTTCACAGAATCCTCATTATTAGTACTCTCTACTCTTTTCAAAGCACGTCAGACTCAGACCATATGCCACTGAATAATGCTTATCAATTGTCTAAAATGCCCAATAGAAGAAAGATCTGCCAGACAAAAGAATCGTGAAAGTTATGAAGTCTTTTACAAAAATAATTACATATTTCACATCTGCTACAGATGTTAAGTGAAATAAAAACATCTCCTTGTTATAACTAAATGTTAATTTTTATGACACACTTTTGTGTCATAAAACCAACATCTTGTAGAAGGAAGCTGAACTTCTATAATGAGTGAAACACTTAGAAATCATTCTTGGGTACCCTCCTGATCTTTAAAGGCAGAAAAAATAATCATCTTACAAAATTATTTTTGATGAAGAATTGGCTTATACCTCAGAACTATCACACACAGAACAAGCTGCCTAAAGGAACATTTTCAAATGTGTTTTAAACACTTGAGATATATTATTAAATGATATTTAATAATACATAATAATACATTAAAGCATAATAATGTATTAAAACATTTAACACTAAGACACATTTAAATGACAGCAATATGCCTGTTCATGACCAGATTCTTCTATTCCTGTTTTATAGCACAACATTACCTCAAAAAAAATTAACATGGAGATAATAGGTTCTTTGATTTAAAGGTTAGAGAAGGAAAAGCCATCTTTTGTCTTTCCAAGAAGTCTTAGGATTTTTTAATTGGTTTTGGTTTTTTTTTTTTATTAACAATGCAAACCAGAACTACTGATAAAATTTAATTCACCTTCATGTATATGTCCATATGTCTTTCCACATAGTGTACAAACACTCACGTACTAATCCATGATTAGTGCACATATTATACACTCACATGTCTAAAATGGCAAAATCAGGATGGGTCTGACTAATTCTTTTGAAGTCAATGAATGTCCTTCATTCAAGGGCTCTTGAATTCAGTGGAAGCAAACTATTGCCTGATATGGATGCTCTTGAATATTACTGTAGGTATGTTTGTGCTAAAGGATATAAGTTATTTCTAGAGGTTTCATAAAGAACAGTCTTAACAAGATGCAGATGGCCAAATGATGCACAAAGCAGAATGCAAAAACCATTGTGGTTAAAGTTAAAACTATGTACACTGGTACATTTCTTCTCCTTCCTTGCACTGTAAATATAAAAAAAACCATCCAAGATTCTGGACAGGGAATAAATTTTTAAAGAAACCCCACCAAACAAATGAAAAAACACCCTGCTTGTCTGCTGGTAAGAACTGCATTCTGACTTCAAACAATAAACCATAAATACTACTTTTGTACTTTTGTTTTAGGTTAAAAACAAAAAGCTGTAAAAACATTAGAGAAAAATAAATAAACTGAAAACTTGATTCTAATAAATTATGTTGTAAAAAGATTGCAACATTTTCTGCCACCACAGATGTAGATGCAATTTCTGACAGAGAAGGACTTTTTCCTTTTTAGTCAGCTCCTAATGTAGAACAGTATAAATGATCTTACCCAAGCTGACCATCAGAAACTGGTGGCACAGTCTGTCCAAAAGGATAATCTGAGCTATTTTCCTTTTTAACAAGATAAGTAATGGGTCACAAGCTTGAACATGAAAAGTCTAAATTAGAATTTTAGCTAGGAAATGTATATTTAAAACTCCTCTAATGATTATACAAAAAAACCCAGGGTAAGCATAACATTTTCTTTTTACATGGGCATGCTGGCATCAAAGAACAGGGAAAAGAAATGAAGAGCTAGTCTGTTTACAGATGCAGTGTCCTCTTTGAGATGCACTGCCCTTGCACATTTCTGTGATGATGCACCTGTACCTCAAAAGCATAACCAAGACAATCTTTACAGAGTGATGTCTCATGAAGAGTCCTTGCTATTATTGCAGATGGCAAGGAAGACAGATTCTGATGCTGCTTCTTCACTCTTTGGTGAAAAGTAAACTCAGTCTTGGGGCACATTCTAAGAGAGATAAAGAGCTCATTTTGGAATGTGTATGTACAATGCACCTTACAGAAAATTTAAAAAACATCTCTAAGGCCCTAAAGGTAACCTATTTTTCCTAGAGGCTGCCCACTCATACTCTGGGCAAACTGTAGCAGTCTTGCTTAAATCCTGAAGAATGTCTGCATGTGCAATTGGCAAACGTAGGGGTGAGCTTTAAAGCATGAGCTACAAGTCCTGGTAAGTAGGGTATTTCAAACATTGCTGGTCAGACTAAAGTATACGTAATACATGAGGTCTTTGAGTGGCTATTTCTTCACAAAAAGCATGCATATAGCCTGAAACCTAGTTGGATAGAATCCATTAAACAAATTTAACTACTGTAGTGCAGCAACAGGTCCAGCAGGACTGCAAAACTGAGCAGTACTAGAAACAGCAATTTCCATTAAGTACTGGTCAGTTTTACGAAGATTGACTGCTGTCTCAACTTCCTGAATACTGTAATGGGTATGAGCCAAAACCTGCACATCAGACATGAAATTCAAGGAAAGCAACCAGGAAGAACCATTGCCAAAACCTAATGGAGCTGCCCATAACATATATATTTTTCAGTAGATGCCCGTATAACAAAATTCCTTCTTGACTATAATTCAGTTGCACCTGTTAGATAATGACTCCTTTGAGGGAAAGAACATCTTGTAAGATTCCTCCATGATCCAGGCATGCTGTTATCTACTTTGGTGACAACTGTGGAAGGGTTGTTTCTGTATGCCTCTTATACATACAAATATGTATTCCAGAAGGTTCATGCAAGTTCATGTCATTTGAAATATAACTGATTGATATATAGCCTGAATTTGATATTTGGAGACGGGTGACAAAAATGGATGTGGATTTGCCTGTTATCTGAGAGTACTGTGAAAAGCAGGCTGGAAGTTTGTGAACAGAATCATTCATCGCAAGCTTCAGACAAGAGCCTGGTTTACCACCACAGGGAGAATGTCTACAGAGAAGATGAGGGAAGCTAAGATGATGGCATAGCTGATAAACAAAGATCCAGTATTGGTAACAACAACATTAACAAAGATCCAGCACTGGTCTCTGCTGTATTCCAGTCTCTTCCCCACAAGGCCTGAATCTCTCTGATACCATCACAAAGAGTAATAAAGAAAAATCACTTTTAATGGCTGCAAGAATCTGTCTCTACCTCCACATCAGCCCTTTAGAAGCTATTATGGATGTCATTGTTTTACAATATTTCAAGAAGCCTTAAGAAATCTACTGGGAAGCCAACATAAACAGACAAACTTTCAGCCATCCTGTAGCAAACCCAATTACACCATTAAACAAAACTTACTAACGGGTTCTCAAAGAAATCATATGTCAGCTAAAATTAATATTATACAAATAAGGCTGACTGAAGAAAAATGCCATGGTCTGCTGTACAGCTTGCTAACTTTGTATATCACCATGAAAAATCTCTTATATCTCAAAATACTTCACAGTTAAGAATTACAACTATCTTGAAAATTAAGTAATTTGTCTGTAAGTCCCCCTAAAGGAACACTGGTTGTCATGAAAAAAAAACAAATGTGAAAAACTGACAGGAAAAAAATTGTTTAAAAGGCAACAACAACTCAATTCTTCTAACTGGTCCATTTTAATCCCATATGGAACTGAGAAACACTTGAAATTTTGGACAAGGGTTTAAGGCATGGAATACGTACTATAAAGTATTTGCTAGTTCTGCTTTTCAAACGTAAAAATGTTGTAGCAATCTTGAGAGAATTCTGTCTATTTCACCTAGTCTAAGTCTGACCTTAATATTACTTGAGATTAAATTTTTAAATTAAGAACCCCCTAAATTACGATTATATTCTATTATTATTAGGTTATTATTAAAGAGTTAGGATATACACTATGTATGTAGCACTACTAGAGCTTTGTCCTTTGCTTCAATGTCAAATGAAACTCAGGCTAATCATGCTCATTTAAAACACAAAACTACAAACTAGTCCCATAATTACCCAAAGAAATGTCCACTTGAAATTGTGGGTACTTAAAACAAAATTGTGTTCTGCATAATAGTGGTAAGATATAACAACTTAGAACTTAATCCTCAGTCTTTTACATTTACGTAATCAGAACTGAGTAACTTGGTAGGTATCTTGTGCTCCAAACATTCAGCTTATTAATTCAAATACAAATCATATGCAAATGTTATTAAACTAATAAATGCAAAGTCTGTTTGTCCTTGTTGGCTCCTACTTCAAAACCTTCAGAGGCTTATTCTGAAACATAAAATTCAAAGACTCCTAATAGAAAACCCTTTTCCAACAAGTGAAGAAGCTTCAGTTACAATTCTTTTTGCAATACCAGTGGCTCCCAGGACATGGGGAAACCATTCATATTAATGCAAGTCATTTAGGGCAAGCTGCCTGGTGCATATTCTAATTGTAGGTGAGATTGCTACAGTAAACCAGTGCAAGGTACTAAAGTACTCTACTATGCAATAATAACTTGGATTTGAGATGTTTCTATTAGGTTCAACAAAACATTAAATAGAGGTTATATAGCTAGAAAAGCACCATCAAGTTGAGATATGCTTTAGTAATAGTAGTTTATCAGCCAAGACAGCCATTTTCTATTTTAAAATCCAACCAAAATTATAAACAAATAAATAAATATATTATGCTTTATCTCTGAAAAATCCCATTTAATTTTTTGGCAAAGAGCAAACAAACGCAAACAATATAATCGAGAAACCTATACTTTTTGGCATAAAATATTTATGATCGTATAACCATTGGTAAAACTGCTGATACATAAACATTCACACAGTATTCAACTTGGATTTTATTTTTATGATTCCTGCATTTTGCTGTGTTTTGGCCCTAAATTATCACAGAAATTCCTAGCACAAGATTTGCAATAATTAGAAAAAGCTAGTCTATAAAGTCTAGAAAATCTGAATATCTACTAAAAAAACCTGTTTTGCAGCAATGATATGCTATAACCAGGACCATTAGCACAGAGGAAAATAAATAATACTGCATTCAGAGCAGGTGCCAAACTGAGTGAATTAAATATAATCCTGTATACAGTTTGAAGAATGGAGATAAAAGAGAATATTGAATGGTTGTTTATTATTTAGTCATCATTCAAGTTTTGCAGTAAACAAAAGAAGATATAAAAAGAAGAAAATGTAAATAAAGATTATGTTGCTTGAAAAAGAAAAAAAAGTAAGCCTTTATGCTTGCATTTTTTAACACCCAAGTGTTTGACTCTGCAACCTTTATATTCTTAACACAAAGATATTGGCAGAAGCTTTCTTTACTTTTTTTATATCATTGAGTTATTTCATTGATATGCAAGACTGAACCATTGCTAAATGATTGGTTCTGCAGTATATCTATCTATCTGTGAAGACAGACAGATGCATGGATATACATAGGTACATATATTCACACAGATATATCCATATACATAATGCATCTCATGAGAAGGATGATTTTTCTCCTAAAACACTGAAAGAGATTTGGTTTAGATTTCAGCTCAACATCTATATGTCACAGATGTCCAGCTGTAAACTTTAGAGAGCACTAGCCCTCTTTCTTTTAGTCTTTGTCTTATCTTTGTATCAAAGACTTGCACCATGTGATATATGTTGTCTGGGACCATGGAACTAGCATTAATAAGATATGCAGGAAAAAACAAAGATAAAAGAGTTTGTGTTCTGAAGTTCAGCTCTTGCACAGACGCTTCTATAGCCTTAATGCTGTCACTACTTTTAATACATAAGGAAATTTAGCATATGCACAACTCTTTCAAGATCTACCCTCAAACGACTCTTTTGTTTTAGATGGATTTTTTTTCAAACAAACATGAATAAGATAGAAGCAAAGCACAAATAAGGAAGGTAAAATGATTCTACCTCTCTTTCATCCATCTTCAGCCACTGTTTGGGATCATCCTCTGTGGCTAGGAAAGCTATGAGATCTAAGGCAGTAAGCCTTGTCTGACGTCTGGATGACACAAAAATAAGAACAGGCTTGGCTGGAGAATGACTCCGAATTGCTGTTGAGTAAAACAGAATTTGAGAATTAGACCCTTTAATGACAAAAATGAATTTGTCTTTGCAATCCCATGACAGCTGATAGACCTCTCTGCAGATGACAGAGGTATGCCTACTGAGTCTTTATTCTGCTGGATGGTTACAACTGAGGCGAGAATACACCACCTCTGAACCAAAGGCCATAAATCTATGCTTAGCTGAGTCTCAATTTTCCCTTCAGCTACTTCAGTGATCACTGTAAGCTAATTAAGAGAACCAGTTATGAAAAAAATGCAACAAAACACCACAAAACCTAGACAAGCTTTCTAGACTTCAAGCTTGCGAATTTCTCTAACTCATCCTAATAAGTATGTTAATGTTTTTTCTACATTATTGGGGTATATAGTCTCAGACTGAGTGTCATGAGGGTCTAAAATTTGCTTTCTGCCTGATCCAGAGCTCAAACTGCATAAACTCATGTCAGCCTACAAAGGATCACTTCAATCTACCAACATCAGAAAAGGTAAAAAAAGTAGAAAGTGATTTTTCAATAGCTGCTGAGAAAGTGGGCATTCCAGTAAAAGAGAACTTTGATTCTGTGCTTACTAATTAGTCTGATATATTTAAACCAATTAGGTTTTAGGACTTTTAAAAAAAGCATTTTCTTGCTCAGCCCATCTTTGAGAAGTTTCAGGTTGTAGTGAAATTTTTATGGTCTCAGGAATAAGTATTGCCATGAAAATGCTAAAATAACCTTGACTGTATCATGTCAAACAAGTACAGAACAGAGCCTTCAATAAATCATATTTATACAGATTTTCTAATATCAACAAGCACTAGAAATATAAACAGGTGTACCTGGAATTTCAAATACTCTCTCTAAACCACTTATAGCATAAACAGGTGTACCTGGAATTTCAAATACTCTCTCTAAACCACTTATAAATCTGTTTGTGTGTTTTCTCATGTAATTCTCATTCAAGCAATTAAATTTATGTATTGTTCATTTCTGAAAACTATTTCATACTGCTCACCAACACATTATTCCCCAGCTCATGAATACTACCCAGCATGTGCTCCTGCATATACACACACACACGATGCAGTTGTGAAATTATTGAAATAGGATAATTCATGTGTATTTATATCTTACAGCTATATATGCCAATATATCTATATATTTTAGAAGTCCAACATCTAATGGATTTTTGTTGCTTCAGGAACAGGTGTGGCAGAACAGCCCAAGACAGATTTATTGTTCATTAGTGTTTTTGTACAATGCTCTTGTGGAGGTGTAAATAATCTGAGCTGTCAAGATTGGTCTCTAGTCCACAATCAATACTTTGCTTCTGTCATAAGGCTAATTAAAGCAGCTAAAAAGTCCCCTCACAAATGTCACCTCACAATCAACACCAGTTCACATCACAAAATTTATTTTGGAGGTTATTTTTAATTGATATAATAAATATTCCTTATGTAACCAGAACAAAACATGTTCAAATAAAATACAAGAGAGCTTTTCTTAAATCTATACTGCTTGCCAGCTTGGTTAAGAATAAAAAATTGGAAACAGAAGCATATCTGGATGCACTACAAATTTTGAATTTTATGGTTATTGCTTTGAAACTAGAATTATAGGAGGTTAGCCTGACTTGCAACTTCTGTTCACAATTTTTTAATGCTTACATGCAGTGGTCCATATGAAAATACCTCAGCAGATTAATAATATAAATGGTTTTATTGCTTTCTAAATTTCAAATATTTTTACACAAATATTTCTTTCTGGTGTCAAACACTAAGAGAAAACACATTTTATTTCCCCTTCACTAACGCTAATTTTATTCTTCTGTTCTAAATACATTACATTCCTCTGTTACATGTTGCATTTGCAGCACACTTTATGTTTCAGATAAATAGCTTTGGGCCATTAGCAGAGCAGATTCCCCCAGTACATGCCAGGAGTACATACAGTAACACATGCTGCAAATGTGCTGCAAATGAACTGTGCAAAGTCCCTTTTTCATTTATAGAAGGAAGGAAAAGGTCTAGGAGCTTGCTGCTTACCCTGAAAAGCAGGTTTGTTCATGCTGGCCATGCGAGGACAGTAATGCTGGCCAGGGAAGCCCTGGATGTGCACCTCCAGAGGAACTGGGCGCACTGATGGTCGGAAGTTGAACAGACCCATCTACAAGAGAACATTTTGTTTCAAGTTTAACCCTGAATTATCTCAAAACTTGCTGTTTTGTTTTACTGCATGACAAACACATATCCATTTTCTAAAACTTTTTTCATACCTGATTAATGTTTAGCCAGTCAGCAAGGTCTCTGGCATTTGCTAAAGCAGTGGATAAACCGACTACTCTTACAGGCTTCTCAGTGTGAGATGAGATAAAGTTTGTTCGAGACACAATGACCTCCAATACTGGGCCTCTCTCATCCCCTAGTAAATAAAAAGTCAATGGAAAAACAGAGAAAAAGAAAAGGCTCAGATGTCAAAGAGTATATTCACATAGTAAATAACAGCACACTTCTTCAAATATAGCAATGATTCTGATCAAAAGCAGTGAAACACGCTCACCCAGAAGATGGATCTCATCTATGATAAGAATGGCAACTTTCTGAACATAGCTTCTGTTCTGCCAGCTTCTGCTGACACCATCCCACTTCTCTGGGGTTGTAACAATCAGGTCAGCTTGGGCAATAGCTCTCATATCAGGAGTCACATCACCTGTCAATTCTACAACCCTGTAATCAAGGAGGACAGTGGCTTGGCATCACAAAGCTTTAAAACATCTTAATATTGAAATAGTTACTCCTTAACTTGAATTCTTAGAAGAAGAAAGAAATAAAATTAACCAAAGTAATTTTGCTTCTTGTCAAATAGATTTAACATGATTTTCATAATTGTTTTAAGTAAATAAACCTGTCTTTTTGTTTTCCCAGCAAATATCAAATAAATACCAAATACCATTCCATAGCAAAACCACACAAAAAGAAGATGATGAATATGAGTCCAAACCAACACTTGGTTCTTCAAAATGAAGATAACACAACACTGGTATGATGTAATGTGAATCACAACATCCTGTCACAGACAGGATGAAAGCTTTCATGAAGGCTACCAAGTTGCTGCCTGCTGTTCTGCATAGATCTCTGGTTTGAATAATGAGGCTAATCTGCAGTGTGTATTGCATTTGTTGGTGAGGGTCCATTAAGACTGGTGCAGAGATTAGCCTGACATTACTTTCTGAAGAAGATTAGCAGATTTTTCCCAATTGTTTGCAGCATTTGTGAGGACATCATTTTAGATGGATCCGTTATAATGGGTTTTAGACATTTCAATGACACATTCTAAATCCAGCTGAACATCAAACAAAAATTTCTCAAAGTAATGTGTATATTCTCTTCAAGATTTTAGTCACATGTAATTGTAAATTTCAAAAAAAGAAGTATTACCATAACATATTTTATATCATTGCTATGATAACAACAGGAATACTATTGATAATTTCATGTACACAGAACAGCATCTCTTTCTCCTGTGGTGTGCTTTGAGCTTAACTTAGGAAAAAGGCTATGTTTAGAAAAGGTAAAGGCTCTAAATTATGCATCCTATGTATAAAAAATTGAATTCAGGAAACTATAATTTTGGAAAGCATCCACATGACTGATATACCTTATAGATCATAAAGTAATGGCTGAGCTCCAATACCTGGGAAGATCAGTAGGAAATTAATGTTACTAAGGAATAAAATTATACTAATTTATACATGAAGGACATAGTGTGACTACTATTACACAGTTCATGCAAGTCCTGTATTTTCCTTACAGCTGAGGCTTCTAACAAGAGCTTAGTTTGACTTACATTTTCAATTTCCAAGGATATTGTGGACTGAAATGTGAGCTTCCTAACTTTTATACTGGCAAGCAATGAGAACGAAAATAGCTGGGTATCAAAGTGTATCCCTTTCTTAGTTTTGGTTTTGATCTATCACTTCTCATCTATCGTTTTTGATCTTAGTTTTGATCTGTCACTACAGTGACTATTGATAGAACTTTTCAAGTACTAGAAATTTGAAGGACATCATAAAACCAAAACCCTTTTTGAAATACTCGCAAGTATTTTGAGATTTTATTCATACTTGATAAGCTGTTCTTTTGCTCCTCATTTCTCTGATTAGGTAAGGAGAAACATACTTTTTACCAAGCTTTTCTTCAATCCTAACTTTCCAGTCCTCAATCCTCTCACGGACGAGTGCTTTTAAAGGTGCAATATACACTGCCTGCAAAAGAAAAGGCACAAAATTAGAAGTTAAACAAGAAACCTCTATTAAAGTGTACCTACAACATATAATATTTGTGAGATTTGAACATACTCTTAATCTATGAAATGAATAAGGTCTGAGTCCCTTAAATGACCTACAACAGGATTATATTTAAATCAGCTACAATGCTTGAAAACACGCTTTTGTTTCCTGAGCAATTAATAAGCAAATAAATTCAGATAAAGAATAATTTCTTGAAATTGAAGTATTTATCACACCTTTTAAAATCAAAACCCACTTATGTAAATAATAAGAGTTTTTGCCATGACTATAAATAATGGTTGTTACCATTCTGGAACAGAAATAATTACCCAATTTCTAGTTATGTCATTAAGTTATTAAAACATTACCAATTAAATAAAAAAGCTGATTATTTTAAGCAAAATGTCACAATATTTTTCTCAAAGAAGTCTGCAGTGCAGAGGGGAATATGCTTACATGTACAAAAAATATTTACTTACAGATTTATGGTTAAAAATTCTAAAGCTTTTGAACATGAAGAAACTGCTACATGAAGAATTCACATACATTCTTTAAAATATATAGCCAGGCTTTCAGCTTTATTAAAATATAAAAGATATATTCCTTTGAGAACTGGCTATTTTTTATGTCTCACAGATAAGTTTAAAGTAGATGAGTGACTTGTTTACCTCACTTGGACTAAGAAATTACATGAAGATTTTTAAATTCAAAGATGATTAAAAAATTTATGTACACAATTTCTGTTAATAGAAGTATTATATTTTTTTAAGTCTCCCAGTCAGAGACAATGATCTTTTTGAAAGACTTTAAAGCTAAAATGGGGATAACTAAGACAATATGGCTAAGTCAAGAAGTAGATATATATTCACTTTGAAAACAAAACTCCAAAAGGTGAGTTGTTCAGCCTTTAGGCAATTTAAAACACAGGGGGAGCGGGAACAGAAAATTGGCATGTAGTAATTAATTGCAACTTATTTGATTAAATAATAGAGAGATTGAGCTAGTCGTATTCAGATGGAAGGGAACTAATAGCTATAAAATAGTACCACTGCTAGTAGAAGGAGATTAAAGCAGGAAATGCAGTTAAGTAAGAAGAAAAGGAACTCTAGTTGTCAACTGATTAAAATAAATAGTTGAAATAAAAGCATAATGTACATAATGCACTACCATTTTGTATCCACACACATATGAACTGGAGAAAGTAAAATTTAGTTCCCCATAGTCTTCTTCTAGACTTTTATATTGCTGAAAAAATGCTTGTAACAAAATGATCCTAGTAAACCTATTTTACAAACCTTTGATGTGGGATACTTGTTAAAAACTCTAAAGATGGCTAATTCAGCTGCAACCGTTTTTCCAGAACCTGTAGGTGCTCCAAGAAGAACATTGCAGTCTGTGTGATAAAGGGTATGGAATATCTGTGTCTGGATAGGGTTGAAGTGTGTGAATTTGTACAGGACTTCATATTCACGATGTCCCAAGGCTGTGATAGGCAAAGGCTGAAGATCCAGAAGCTCTAAAACCACAAAATAATCGTAAGTGCATGACAAGAGATTCTGTGACATGACATAGCTTCTTATGAAGATAAATACAGTAACCAGTAATTTAGTGGAAGACAATTTACATTGAAAAATGTTTTACTTAGTATCTCATATGACAGAGAGTACACATTTGGGTAATTGTTCACTTTGAAGAAGAAAAATGAGAAGTTGTTTTCATAGCTCTGAAATATTTCTGCAAGTAATTTTTTAAGTACTCTGATAGCTGTGAACCAGCTATTTGCATATATTAATGTTTTTCTTATACCTGTTTTCTTTTCACGCACTTGTAATAAGTTCTAAACTCACTGTATTAGAGCATATGTATGTGCTGCTTCTTATGATAACAGAATGTGGAGTATTTCAATTTCAAGGGAAAAAGATCTATTTAAGAAGGAAGGATTCTTTGGAGTTTCCAAGTTGATGGAATAATACATATCAGATGAGTACAGCTAAATTTTGCATCTAATCCTTCAAATGTATAATTAAAGACATAATCTTAATAAACAAACAAACAGCTTTTCAATATATGATTCTCAATATATCTTGAGGGCATCTGCTATCCAAACAATTAGAGATTGTGGAATTGGAAGATGATATATATAACCAGATTGGATTTGGAATCCTACCAAATTAAGGAGACTGTAGTGATTCTGCTATGCAGATGCTTGCTTTGAAGTTTGGGTTGGTTTTTTTTTTGTGGCTGGAGGTCTCCTTGTCTTTTCAGGGTGCTTCACATTAAGGTATGATATGGGAGTCATAAAATCTACTGAGGCAATGATGCCTAATATTCTTCACATGCTTTTCACTGATACATCATGGCTGTTTTATCATTCCCACTGAAACAGTGATTTCTTGGGCTCTGTTGAGGAGAAATAAGGGGTTTTTGCCTAGCAGAGCCTCTACGTACTTCATTGTTGAGTGGGAACCAGATGGGAATTGAAATCAATTACCATAAATCCTAGAGGCTCCATAACTGGTGATGTGTAAATATCTTTCTGTTTCTTCTGAATAGTAGTCAGTGATCAGTCAATTAGATAAAAAGGTTACACATGATTTTCCAGACAGCGTAGGTACAGTATAACAATAGCTAAACACTTCACAAACACATGTGAATTTATGCATGCCAAAGAACAACACTGTATGAGAACTGTGCATTTCTGAAGGCACTCACTTAGCAGACTGCTAGATGAGCCAAATGTAATTACAGAGGAAAGGTTTTACAATGACATCAGGCCCAATGAATGTATAAAGCAATTTATGTATCTAGAAAAAAAGAAGCAAAACACAAACATATGCTTCTGTGCCAAGTGTTAAAAAAGGAGGGGGAGGGGAAGGCCACAACTTGATGAGATGAAAAGTGATGTTCAGTGCTGTAACAGTACTTGCTATGATAAACACACCTCAGCAAAAATAGTAAAACGTTTTATATTTTCAAAATTTTAGCATTGTTTGTTCTTTGCTGAATGTAATTTATAAGACAGTCTAAGAGTATTTTTAACCAGCCCAGAAGAAAAGTGATGCTTGCAAACACTAAGCTAAGACATACTGTAACAGAGATTTGCTTAGTTTTAAATGACAGGTTCAGTTTTCCTATGGTTTATAGAGAACATGGAGTAACTAAAATGTTGGTATTATACTGAGATGAAACCAAAATTTCTGCATTTTATTTAGGAATTGAAAAGCTTGGAGAGCTGGAGAAGAAATATCACAAAGTGAAATTCCATAAACTTTTCTACAATGAAGCAGAAATAGGACTTTTATTGTGCTACCATTAAAAAAACCCTAGTATGAGCAATATCAATCAAATATAGCAAAATGACCAAATTTGAAGTTACCTGTGTGAGGCGGATGTCTCTCTGGAAGAATCAAATGTTGAAAATTTATGATACATACAGCCTCTGCTCCCAACCATCTATCAGAAACAGCTCGAATGTAATATTGAGAAGGAAGAGGTTCAAAAATTGGGATTGTGAACACCAGCAGCTGAGGTTCTTTAGTAATGACCTAGTGCAAATATGTAGAGAATAATTACTGCACAGAAAAATCAGTAACTTGAAAAATCATAGTTTGCCTCACTTCCATAAGCATTGCTAACATAAAACAATAAAGTATGTGTGCAAATGTTTACATCTTTATAAAATATTTTACTGAGTGGAATGAATTTTGTTTCTGTAGTCTTCAACAGATAAAAATAAGACTGGCTCTTCATCTTGTTCTTTAACAGACAAAACTATTCCAGTCTTTCTTTATCACCTGAAAATGATTAAGAGAAAAGAAGGAAGAGAAAAAGGGACATTTGAGCTTAGAAAACATTGTGGAAATCCAAGCTGATCAAGCACATCTGAATTTGAAAGCTATACTGCTGATTTGAAAATCTGCATAGGTCAAAACACTGTTTGACCTGATGAATCTACCTTTTACTAACTTTTTTTTTTTGTCTTGCTATGAGATTGTGAATGAAGTCCATTACCTGTTTCTTTTGAATGATGAAGTATTCTGAATGATAAATGTGATCATTAGTAGGGTCTTCCACCCAAATCCACCAGGGCTCTCCAACACTGCCATGTACCTTTATGAATAGAAAAGATAGCTTTGTTTTAGTTCTAACAAGATTCTCTAGGTTTGCTAGAAATAGGGGATGTATTTCCGAACGACATAGGCTTATAAAGGAATACAGAAATACAGAAATCAGAGGTAACAGAAAAATAACATGTTGAATTAGATCAGTCTGCTTAAAGATTATGCTTCAATAAGGGTTTGCATAAGGTACATCTAATATAAATGGACATGATAGAAATGAAACTGAAGGTAGTGCCTCAGCTGTTTATAAACTGACTTAACCTCCAGGGTTCCCTCCAGGCTCCTAGGAAAGAACACCTTCTCTTTACTCCTCCCTGTACTTTTGCCTTTGGGTTCTGTATAGATGATTGTCATTTGTAAATCTCTGCTCACTTTTCAGTCAAAAACATTCTCTCAGGAAAAACTGGACACTGAATTGTGACATTCCTCTCCTCTCTCTCATCCCCTCTCCTCTAGAAAGATACAGTAAGTGCATCCAGAAGGCTGCAGATGTAGCCATTGTTACAGGGGAAAGTGGGAAGAACATAAATAGAGCACTCACTTGATGATTTCCCTGCCTGGCAACATGTCTTTTTAAACCTAGATTTTTGTTTGCTTTATTGTGTACCTTACTTTGCAATGCCAGCAATGCCAGAAATCATAGCTACGTGTGATGCCAAATTAAGATTTTTGGTTTCTTTGTCATAATAAACAACCTTTGCCAATGTACAAGCATTTTACTTAAATATATAGGAAAATAAGAAAAATGCATAGTAAAGAAGTATGGAAGACATAATATTGAATGAATGCCGATTTCTGGTGTTTCTGATGAGGACTGTGATAAGTTGGAAAACCTGGAGATGAAAAAAAACTTGGAATTGTTCCTAAACTTAATAGGAAAAAAGACAAAAGTGCATAGTTGCTTCTAATGGCAATTTTAATGCTCCAGGAATCTGGTATTGATTCACACAGCACACATTATTTTCAGTGTAATTCATTACTGTGTCTGTGTCAGAAAACAGTCTGTACTGGTTTGTGAAGACAAAACTATGCACAATGAATAAAACTAAGGTGCTTTTCTTTCTTTTTTTACCACAGTTGCACAATAGACAAATAGATGGACAGTCATTCATTTTTATTACATTTGAATTTCACTTGCAGCTTCATTGGGAACTAAAGCAGTGAAACTGAAATGACATGCAGGTGACATCTTGAAAAGTGACAGTGAGACCATTACTTCATCAGGGTTTAGGAGCATTTAAAAGAGATTAAGGAACACAGTTAAGTTCAAAGCTCAGAAGTTTTATTATTAACTGCAATAGCAACCTAATTTTGGAAAGTTCCATGAAAAAAACTGCATGGGAAAGCAGGCCAATCTGGGAACAGGAAACACAACATGTTCCCCAGTAGTGATTCTCAAGAACTCTGGGGAGCTCTTAAGAACTGGCACATACCTGTATTTTGGGCCAACATCACCCTAAAACTATATGTCTGAGATATGACTCAGCTAATTAATACTACTTGCATTATTCTGCATTTCTGCTGGACTCCTCCTGGATGCATTAAGGCTTAATTGCTCTGTCCGGATATGTTTATAGTCCTTTGTTTCTAACAATAGAATAAAAATCTGGGCTTTGGCTAACATGGTTTTACTGAACTTAGGGGCTCCCTGTACTGAAAACTAAAGATCAAATTGATGTCATATCTCATGACTACAAAACGTCTTTTCTTTCTTTCATAGCATCAACCACAAAGTTTGTGATGAGATCATTATAGAATTAATTATCCAGGTAAAGGAACAATCTTAAAACCATGAAATGCTAGTCAAGCAGGGTATTTCAGCAAAGCATGGTATTTAAAGTTTTCATGACTGGTTTTATTTGATTACTGCAATTCTTTCGATGGAATATTTTAGCAACTAACTTTCGAACCAATTATAGGTATACTTGAAAGTTTCTATAGCCATCTTCTGAGAAGTTTGTTAAAATAATGTGATGATGGAGAAGCAGTTTCAGAGTGTCTATGCTTGAATTTGAGACAGTTATTAATTTTCAGAGATTATTAAAATTTAACAGCTTTAGTTATTTACTGTGATAGAAGCTTCATTTACTAAGAAACAGGAAAATCAACACCACATTACAGAAAGAAAAAAACCGCAGAAAACTTTTCCAAGTTTTAATGATTACCAATAAACAAATTCACATAAAAACATCTCCATAAACTTAGTTGATAAAACAATCATACTGTTTCCAAAGCAATCATCAGAAAAACTGTGTAAAGGGGTCATGGCAGAAAATAGTCTTGTGAAAAAATTTTGCTCTAAATTTAGAAGTTCAGAATCTAAACAACAGTATAATTTTGTGTGGCCCCCTTTTCAACCTGTAAAGATATAGAACCTAGATTTTGTAGAAAAACCTAACAATGGATTGAGAAATTACTTTGTATTAAGATAAGACTTAATATGAAGAACAGTAATTTTCTTTTGTCTTTAAAAGATTACAGGTAAAGTGGATGAAAAACTGAACAATAAAAAACTTGTTTCAATCCTAAAAAGTAATGCTTTATTTTCCTTCTGATTTATTGCACATAAGTAAAGCAGAAAAAAAAATTCATGTTATAATTCATGTTAGGAATCCATTCAAATATTTCTTCAATAAATCTAGGTGGCAAGAAAAATCAAACTTTCTATATTTTGATTGTTAATATTCCATTTATAAGAGAACTTGGTGAAACTTCCATAAGAAAATACAACACTTCTCGGCAGGGAAAATAAGTCCTAAAGTAGTTTAAATACTTGTGAAATAAAACTCTCATTTACTTATGATTAAGGTAAAATTGCAATCTAAGGGATTTAAAAATTAATTTTTAATAAAAGAACAGATACTTAATATCAACATTTCAAAATTATTTATCTTAAGTGTAAATCTCATAAGTCTAAAAGAAGAAAATTATGTTTGCCCATGGAGGTGTCTTTTTTTCCTGTAGAAAGTTTCAGAAGTAACAGCAACAATACAATGCCCCCATGTGGACATTTATGTTTCATTTAGATTTATCTTAAATATATTTCTAATGAACAGACTCTGAATTGAAGGATGTGTGTAGAGCCAAATGTGCAACTAGTACAACTCCTTTCATATAAATTGGCACTATAAAGTACAGACGAATGCAATTCCAAACATATCTCAGTTTTTTTGTTTAGACAAGTCCCAACAGAAAAAGGCACTGATGTTGTGAATGAGTATTTGTGAAGTCAGGAGGAACAGCAGAACTTGGCATACATGAACTGCATTTCAAGGCTTTTCTGAGTTTGACATTCATTCCTAGTTCAGAGAGTCGTTCACATCTCCTATTTCCTTGCTTCTCCTTTCTGGGCACATAACTCTAATCTGTGCGTGACTACTGTGAATATTCAGTATTAAGCATTTGCCTCAACATTTTATACACAGCCCAATCTTATAAGGATTAGCAGAAATAAAAAGATGATCTTTGCTTGCTTTCTTCAACAAAAGTCACAAAGGTCATTCCATTCCTATTATTAAATTTGCTTTTTAGCTAAAATAAGTGTTTTTTTTCTTATCCAAACAGCTATGGACACCAAGTGACCATCTCCTTCACTGAAACTAAACTAATGCCTCTTGTCTTGCCTTCTCCTCCCTCTTTTTTTACCTGGTCATTCCACGTGAAGTCGGGAGCGATGTTCAGCCGAACCCGGAGCACGGTGCGGGTGATTGGCTGGATCGTTGCTTCCATTATGATGGAGGGTATTTGATGGACACACTGTTTTACCTTTAACCCAATCTTCACATGATGCAGCATATGACCTGCCAAGAAAACATCAGGTGTAACGAATTTGCATTTCCAGGAAAAAGCATACCACTCTGACTTTCAAATAGGTTTTTAGAGAGAAGTGTTATTGCTTGCTTGTTTTGCTCTTGGTACGTAAATGTCTGACTCTCTTGACCTGGCATGTCTGAATATTTTGTAATACTTAACTTGAATTAGCCATTTAGAGCCTTGAAAAATCAGTATTAACCCCCCTGTTGGCTATAACTAAGGGGTTAAAATAACTATTAAGAATTCATACTGAAAACATTATGTCAAGCTAGTTCCCTCTCCTTCCCTGACTTTTTGATCAGGCTCTTACCAAGTGATATAGTTATTTTTCAGAGCACAAATACCAGCTTTTTACTCAATTTGAACTTCTACAGTTTCTGTGTAGTGATTCAAAGTAGTCAGAATGCTTTTTATAAAACTGAACAAAGGTACTTAATAGGTTAAAAATGCACATCTCACAGCAGCTCTGATCTTTCAGAATATACCGATGTGTAACTGAGACAAAGGAAAAATTTAATGTTGCATTTTTTTTTTATTTTCTATTGTAATCATGGTAACTAAGGCAATAAACTGATTATATTTTGTTAGAAAAATGTGCTTCTTGTGTTTTACGGCTCAAATCTCTGTTCCCTTGTTCTTCATTTTAAATATAAAACAAAGTATGTACCAGTGACTTGGTTTTTTGCTGAAATTATTCCACCTTCTGCCTTATTTAGGAAAAGATGGCTTATTTACTGCATTTTCACTGAAATTGTTAATGTAATTATGTGGAGCATATTTTCGATTTTAATTGTGGTGGTTGTAAATACTCCCTGTTAGAATCTACCTTACCAATGGCTACTGATATTTTCTGATATCATTATGTGGTTCCTGTGCATTTAAAAAAAAAAACAAACTAAAAAAGGAGAAGAAGTCCTATTATTTGCCTTATGTGCAAAGTGAAAAGGATACAAAACTTTTCTTCCAATCACAAGACATTTAGGAGCATAGCATCTTGAAACGGCTATTTTTTTTTCCGTTGATACTGACTTTCCCTTTTCAGTAGTTCTTATTTAACAAATTGGCAGATAGATTTATACTCCGGTAACTGGCAGGTGTTTATACTCTGAATTAATGAATGGTGACCTTGCTTAAGAACCAAACCCCTAACCAAAAGTTTTAATACATATTTAATCAGCTTAATTTGCAGTTAGTAAAATAATTGCACCTCCAACAAGTGGGTTATTAAAAACCAAACCCCTTATGTTGGTACACTTTGATGATATAAGCAGCATTATATCATACTTACACTGTGACTAGCTTTTGCAATTGGAGGTAAAACTTCAGAAATAATGTTAAATAAAGGCAGATGACAAATATTCAAAGATATGACTCAATAAACCTATGTAGGCAAGTACATTCCTTCATAGCAAAAATCTCTTTTTCACGATGTGTGAACTATGTTTGTACAGGACAGCACTGAGGTTCTTTTACAATTACGTGCTAGGGGAAAATAAGGCTCCTCTCCCAAATTCTACAAAATATTATAAAGCTCTCTCCCCCTAACCCCCCTAAAATTTTTTTTTAGTAGTCACATTATGAGAAACCATCAATGGCATATAAAAAATATCAAAAACCCCTGAACAAAAGCTGACTGAGAAAATAGGCACGTCAAAAAAAAGAAAAGGAATAGATTTTGCTTATTCTACAATGTTTGTCATCTGCATTCTGAAAAAAAAGGGACTGTTTATCTAAGCTAACAGTGATTTCCTGGCTTTCTGGAAACTCCATGGTTACATTTCAATAGCTCAGTGACTGGTGTTGACCAATTCATGGTACCCTGGAATCCAGGATCTGTGCACACAACATGCTCTCCACTCACTGGGAGAGCTGGCACCCATCTGATGCTTTCATCTCCCCCTAAGCCATGGGCTGAGTTAGCCAGCTACCTCCTGTCTTTGTTACTTTATCTCCAAGGTCTCAATAACATTTAAAAAGCAAGAAACACTTACACTGAAACTAGCTCTGCGGACTAAGAAAACAAGGCAGTACCTGGAAGTTGTGCCTTTTCTCATTTCAACACAGCTTTGAATTCAAAACAAGAAGAAAGTGGCTGCCAGGCAAGCACTTCCTTCACATGCTTCAGAAAGACAGACTGGACAGGAGGAAGTGTGCCAAGTAACTGCTTCACAGAGATACACAGAACAATTTTCTATGATATTTGTAAGGCTGAAGAACATGAAATACCATTATGTATGGTCAGCAGTGACCTATTTTCACAGAAAAAAATCCCATGTCTCATCTACTTTCAAACTAAGTTAATATAAACCAAAACTAGACATATTGCAGTTGTATATATAGATACACTTCCATCTTGTCAATACTGGTTCCAACACATCAAAGGAAGCAAAACTGGTTTTGTATTTTTACACAAAATTTCCTGCTTCTCCAAGAGATTATGGGGAGAAAGAACAATTAAAAAAACCAAACCCAAACAAAACAAAAACAAAAAACCCAAACTAAAAACAGCTCCACAAAAGCCAAGAATAACAACTAAATAAACCCACTAATACAACTAATGGAAAAGAATACTAAGTACTAAAAGACATCACAAATACACAAAAAATTAATAGATGTGATTTAAAAAGTGCTATAACAGTTCCGAATAAAAAATTATAATGCTAGTACTTTTAGTAAAATGCAATGTTTTAAATATGTTTAATATTACTATATTAATATGCAGTCAAAGTAAGCTCCTAGAATTTTGTCATACTCTTTTGGTTTAACTTATTAAATGAAAATATAGCCTCTAACTTTTTCCAGCCTAGATTAGGTACATAACAGTTTCCTAAGCTAGATGTGTATTTCACCTGCAAACGAAAGAAATATTAAATTAGATGTCACAGCTTCTAAGAAGTGAGTATGAATGGTATTTTTATTCTAAAATTAGATTTTTTAAACAAAGGCAGTTTATTTATCAACAGGTCGGCAATAGCAGGTGCTAATGAAGTCCAAGAAAAAAATATACTTAGGAAAAAGAAATGCATTACAAGTCAATTTTTTTTTCAACTTCAACCAGCTGGTGGGCAGTTTATACACAACAGTTTATACAGACTTACTAGAAATTGTCATTATGTCTATCAGTAGGCTTGTGGATTTTCTCATTATTGGACTGTCAAATCCTTTAAAAAATTCCATTAAGGTTTTCCTGCAGTGACACCAGTGACAATGAATTCTCCATGTTCAATGAAAATTAATGCAGTCTTTCAGAAGAAGGCCATTTACTGATAGCATATCTGGCTATAATATTCTGGTTTTATTCTTTTTCACATTAATAGTAAAAAAAAAGGCCATATTGTGGCAAATGGCAAAAATAAACAAATGCCTTTTATAGTAGTGTGTTATGTAAGGTGGGCAGAAAGGAAGGCACACAGGTCAACATAAATATGTATATGTACACATATAAATGTAAATACTTTTCAACAGACATCTCCTTTCCATCCGTGTTCTGTGACTACCAGGACATGGGCTGGCCTTACCCTCAGAGCTGTGCCATGTTACAAGCTGTGGAGACTGGACAAAACCTCCTTTATTGGATAGACCATATTAATGTGTGGTACGTGGCTTCCAGATCAGATGCATGGCTCAGATTTCGTTCCTACTTGCCCATTGGTTTCTAATAGTGTAAGCAGATCAGCCTTGCTGGTTTCTCACCTATTTCATCTTTTCTCATGTCCTTCATCTTGTCTATAGTGAGATTCTTCTCTTCCAGCTTGGAGAGGACGGATGGTGGCAACACTGAGAACTGCCTGAGAGGGCTCACCCAGCCCCAGAGCCGCTTGTCAATGACTTTGCTGAGGTTCAGTAGCCGATATGTCATGGCAGGCCAACGCTTCCTCAGGGCAATCTCAAAAAGAGCTCGAACAATACGAGCTGCATTCTGGAAAGTGAAAAGGAAAAAAAAAAAAAAGCAAAACTGTTGTAATTCTCTCAATATTCTTTGTAAAATGAAAAGGATCCCATAGACTCATCATTGACAAATCATAACAATAGATTTTTCTTTTCAAATTGATTTCAAACATTCTTGAAAACTATTTTTTCCATTGCTGTCTAGTGGCAGAACTACCTCATGGCTGCATTCTGAAATTATGAAAAGAAACATGTGCAACCAATCAAAATTGTAGTGTCAGGTCTGCCATAGAACTTTGATCACAGTTATGCTAACATTATGGAGTTCTAAATTTATTGTGTATCAATCACTTCTGAAACAAATTCACTTAAGGTACCCCCCATATCATAGACACTGGCAAATACACTTTAGATGGAAATTCAAGTTTTGTTTTTACCCCGTTTATACTTCTATAATAGCATCCCATTTCACACTGAATTTCACAACATTTGCACAGAAGCTTAACAGTAGTGACTTTTTAAAAACATGTTACTATACTGTGAGAATATTGTATAACCAAACTGTACAAATATGCTTTGGACTTGGAAAAATAATTATTAACATAAGTCTGAATGAAGTCAGTCTTATCCTGAAAACCTAAGTTATGATATTCCTTTCATAAACTTTTCAAGATGTATATGAATCTATGCTTTTTTTTTCCCTACCAGAACTACGTCTGGATTAGGAATTATGTTCTTGATTCATTGAATAGAATATAATCATTCCCTACTGGCTCTGCTATGCCAACAGGAATAAAAATAGAAAATTATTTGGTTGTGATAGGAAGCATATGTTACTAAAGAAGCACATTCCTCTTACTTAGAAAGGATGAATAATTTTCTTAATAGACACTTTCCAAGTTAAAAAAAAAAGATCAAAAAAATCACACTTTGTAGCACTGGTTCCACAAGAACAGTCTATGAAGATCTGAGAAGAAGACCATGTTGCCTCACTAAACATGCTATACATGAGACAGATAAATAAAAGCAATTGCCTTGAAAGCAAAGATTAAAAGGATCGTACTGAAAATGATTTTGCTGTGCAAGTACCACAATTTTTATGATGTGCACAATCAGTTCAGCATTTTCTCATTTATACCCATACATGCTAAAAAACACAAACATTTCTGAAGAAGGCCATGCTACTATGAAAATGTTGCTAAAGACTATGTATAATTTTGAATATTTAAATCTCATCTTTAGCACCAACTAAATGCAATTTTTAAATTAATTCTTTCCAAAGCAGTTTTGTAAGGATGAGACAAATATAATTCCATGCAACCTGTTTGCTGACTGTTAAAAAAAAAAGTGAGAGAGAGATGGGCTAAAAGGTAAAACGTTTTTGAGGTCACAGTTGTCTAAATAGATCTCTGTGTCATGTCCCCCTATGTACATGCCTGTGTGGTAACAAAATGTGCTGTGTAACAACCAACCCTTCAGGTGTCAAATGAAGCCAACAAACAAATACACAGACTGCTGTGTAAATCTGCCCATTTTTTGCTAGATTACATCTAGCAACAGAATTACCATAGCACAGCTTTTGTGTGTAAACCAAGGTATGTCAATCAAACACAAATTATGTTTTGCAGAATGAAGTATAGAAACACACAAAGCATAAAGACAGATTACAACAGTTTTTCACATTTAGAAGAAAGCCCTGAAATTTAGGAATATAATTTCTGTGCAGTCACAGTTAGAGCTACTAAATATAAGGCTACAGGGGTACTACAAACAGAAAAGGACATTCATAATTAACAAAAACTGCCATAGTCTCCCAAGGTAGTCTTTTGCAAAACTTTTGTACTCAAATGTTGTAGCTCAAATGCATGCACTCTCACAGGGCTCTGATTTTCAAATGAACTTGCATAAAAATGTACGAAAAAGATGCAGATCAGGGCCTACTTAGATAGCTGTAAATATTTGGGAGAATTGAAACAGGAGAAGACAGCAACAAATATGTAGAAAATACTGTTTTTACCTGTGCAACATATGCAGAATCCGAAATAAGGGAGAAGCTGTCCATCTCCCCTCTGCTAATGTATGTTTGAAGGAGGATATTAATTTTTCCATAATTGTTTTCCACACCTCCTGGAGCAGGAAGTTCACAGAAATCATTTAACAAGGTATCTAGCTCTTCTATTTCTTCTTCTCTTACCTAAACACAATTATATATTATGAAGAGGCTGAAGCAATTTGATAAAAATTTTCACACTGAAATCAAATTTTCCTTATAACATAGTTATATTACTTTGAAACGGAGTCTCTGGTTTTAAGGAGAAAAAAAGGAAGAAAAAAGCAGTAAATCCACATCTACCACAATGTAGCTAATAGACCATAATTGAAACTGTCTTAATAGGGACACAATTACATTTTGTTATTCATCACCATCTATTAAGGTTGCCATTGACATACAAAAATTTGATATGCTACAAAAATTGAATCTTGTGACCTTACCATCCTTCATCTGATGAGATTTCATTTTTTATTTGACCAGAGTAAAACCTCTGTCCATCTGGATTAGGGCAATCTTGAATTAACATTTAATGTACTCATTATAGTTACACAGTTTGCATGTGGCATAATACATTTTTAAACTCAAAACTGTGAAGTATTATGATTCATCATATTAAAATTTTCACTGTTAATAAGATTAAGTCTTAATATGAGTAAAGAAATATTAATACCTATGGTTTGAATAATGCATAACATTTCACATTCTAACTGATGACCCTTACATGGCAAAACTAGCATAAATCTACATATTCTTTGACTTACTGATAGTCTGTTAGTGTAAAACTTATTTAAAGAGGGTAAATGTTTGGTCCCTGCAGGGAACCATCTGAAAGTAATTTTCATTTGGACCCGACTACCTGACATACAAAAGACCCTAAGACAATTGGGTTAAAATCCCCAACTTTCTAGTCACTAGTCCCACAGGAAAGAAAGACATGAAGTACACAACTATTATAGACAGCTCCACATTCAGGGGAATACTGTGATCTGCTTACAACAGCATTTTTGATAATTTTTTTCTGCTCTTGCACAGCACAGTACAGATCTAATTCAGATCTGTATTTCAGCTACTGGTGAGTTACATATCTTAAAATGCAGAATTTTTAAAGGCATTATGGAAACATGATTAATTTATCAAAAGCCACAATTTCTATCACACAGAGGGGCAAATCCTGAGTTATTCTTGTGAAAACCAGTTACTAATTTTAACATTCAGAGCTGCACAGCAAATGAATCACAAAAAATCTGGAAATGATGGTGCACTGACACCATACCATATAAATCTGGGAACGTAAACTAGAAAAACTGTGTTTTAGTCAAGAAGCATCACTACTAACTTTATTAGAAATATAGAAACATACCACATCATATTTGCCATATGCTTTCTTTTAAATATTAAATTACGCTAAATTTAGACCTAGTAAAGCAATATCACTATCATAAAAAAAAACCCTTCTAGTTTGGAAAATGTTTCATGTATGACTGTGAAACCTCACTGCTTATTATCTTCTATAATAGAAGAGATTACAGCAAAATAGAATTTCTCCATTAGACAAAGAGACGGTAATACCCAGACAATGTGTGCAAATATGTAAATATGTAGATGGTGAGGGATTCACACTGCCAGCTTGCAGAGCCAGGTGAATGAGAGCCAGCTCTGATCTGCAAGTTGTATAATTGTGGTAAAATGGCAATGAGCCCAAGCTAACAAACCCTGTGGAGTCTGGCTCGTACCTCTGTGAGATGGAAGCATGGGCAAACAAGCTCATGCCAGCTTGGAATGTATTTCCTTGTGTCCTACCCACACAGGAGGCAAAAAGGGAGGCTGGAATTGAACTGAGTACAATAGAATAGTAATCTTCTAGCCCGCATAAAATCTCTTATGACAAATTCCTAGATTTCAGATCTGAATTTATGAGAATTTATCATTCTGCCAATCTAATATTGTTTCCCACAGAAAATATATCAGAGTTCACTTCAGTGAGTCCTGCCTCATGCCCAATAAAGCAAATTGTTCAGGGAGATATCCAATAATGCTTTAAACTTCAAACAGAAAAACTACCTCATCCCTAGGCACACTATTCAAATGGACACTTAGATTCACCTGTTAATAATTGAAGAGCTGAAAAGTTCTTAAAAGCATTTAAAAGAAATTCTCAAAAATCCATAACTAGTTATTAAATGTGCACTGTAGTTCAAGCTGAACTATGTATAAATTTGAGCAAGAGCATATTATATCTACTTAGAAAACATTTTATAATGGTGCTTAGCATTTAACAAAACTTGTGTCTGTAGACAATATTTATGGAGTAAGTACTACAGAAGTGTCTAGTTTCAAGGCATTCTTTAACTTTACCTTTATCTGTTCAAACTCTTCAGCTTTTGATACTATAGCAAGAATATCGCCTTCGGTTTTATGAGCATCAAACAATTCATTGAAAGTCTATTAAAAATAAAAAGAATGGATTTGTCACTGAAAATGAAAATACATACATATAGCAGGAAACAAATAAACATTAGCCAAGATTTTAAAAGGTATATATGTTTAAAATGTAAGTTATTGGAAGACCAGAATAATGCAATTTAAGCACGAACAAATTCCATGATGACTTTTCAGCAGTTTCAGAAAAACAGTCCCTCTCAGTGGTTTGGCCATCCCAAAATCAAGAGGTGTATAATGTGGCCATTTAAAAAAAAGTCTACGACATATGTGACTGAATAAATATGTGAGACTTATTATACACAGTGACAGTAAACAGCTAAAAATGATTAATGCTGAGTCTTCAGCTTTTATTCAAGAAAAACACTTATTTGCTAAAAAAAAAGGTTTTAAGATGAATATGTAAGTCAGAACAAGTTTTCAATTCTACAAAATTTTGTACATGTTTACAACATAATCTGATTACAGTGCCAAAAGTTGTTCAGGATTGCGAACCTGATAGGACTTTCTCCCAGAGAAGGTCATCTGTTATCAGACACTACACTTTAATGTGCTACCATGTACTAAAGGTTGCATACACCATGGATATCAAAATGTTTCCTATAATTCTCCTAAAATAAGTCAAAAAGACTCTAGAAATTTCAAACCTCACTTCACACTGAGTCTAACTTTTCACTATTGCTTTATATTTAGTTTCTTTTCCCTATTTCCTCTCCCTCCATTTCGGTAAATACGGTTTGAAAATACAGTGAACAAATCAGCTACATATTCTGTAATATCTTACAACTATTTTAGGTACACATTAAAAAAGAAAGAAAAAACCATCCAGAAACAGGACATCATCTTTTACCTCTATGGTATTGTATTTAATATAGTAGTGGCTAGCAGTTCTGCCTAAATCTGTTGAAGAAAAAAAGCCAGTTCGTTCTTCAAAGCGAATCATGCGGGCTTTGTCCAGTTTTCTGCCAACTTCAATTACCAATTGTTCTCTGTGCTTTTCTAGACTTGGATCCATCTAGACATGAAACACACACATTTATTTGTATAAAAGAAGTGTTAAATAAATAATTTTCTTGAGATAATCCAGTCACACAAAGTAAAAAATCTTATACAAGGAAGGTACAGTTATTAAGTCATGATTTTCTTGAGGTCTCACTGATAACAGTTACATTGATATAATTGACCAAAACCTGTATGTATGGGACAAAATAATCTGAATAAAATTTCTTTTACAATTGTTTGAGACTATCAGTACAATGGAGACCAATATTACTTACGAAACAGTAGAAGGATTATGAAAACAAATTTACATTGAAATTTTTGAAAGATGTTTTAATGATAACATATTCATTAAATTACTGTATCACTTCACAAAAACATGTCATCTTACGGAACTTTCTGTTTATGAAATTGGCTGAAGATATACCTTCCTGTGTAGTTGACATGAGGATGGCTTTAACTGCATCCATAATAGAAGCTTCAAATTGCATGGCTTAAATGTTTCCTAGCAAAAAAAACTTTAACATCCCCAAAAGCCTTCAGTATATCAGTTAATTGGGATATTCTAATTATTGAGTTACAGATGTACAGTAACATTCATGTTAAAAGCACACCGAGGAGCTTCCTGTGCCCAACACCACTTCTGTTCATGTCAAAGTTCAGGAATTTGGACATTTTGTCCAACTAATAATGCACATTATCTCATTAGTACATAAAAGGCTGGGCAAAACTCCGATCTGAGTGGGACTGCTGTATAATTGTGTGTTTCCACATCAGGCACCTCGGATATCCACACTGACAGGGATGGGTGAAAAGGGATTCATAGTTATGTTAACCTTCTGGTAGATGTGCAGCTGAGATACGGCTCTAATTAGACAAGCAATAACTAGTTGAAAAGACTAAAACACTGTTCTAGTCAACAGGATGTATTATTATTTCAGGGCTCGTGTATAGTTTGGATTTAGAATAAGTCATACCAGCCCTCTTGATAAATCTGTAACAGAGATACATGACCAAGAAAGCAAAAAGGAGCAGGCTTTAAGAACTGTTATGCCTGGGTTTGGTCTGGTTTTCTCCGGGTCAGGATTCAATTTCACCTTTGTGCAAAAGAACATCATCTCACGGTTGGTGAAGCTGCAGACAAACGCAGTTGTCTCCACAAAGCAGCTGCAAGACTAGCTCCTAATATTCCATGTTTGCCAGCTACCCTGGAGCTGTTTCTCCTTAGTTATGGCTTGCCTTAGTTTCAAGTCAAAAGCTAAGATGGCAAGGGTCTAGACTTCTTTTCTCAATAGTAAGTCATGCATTGAGGTCAGATTTCAGAACAGAGTTGGTCAAAAGAAGTGATCTAGATGCCAGATGTTCAACATTTCTTAAAACTATTGTGGGGGAAAAAATTTAAAAAATATCAAAATGACTCCCTCCTCCTTTGGCAGTCCAAAGTACCTGCCAATCTTTAGCCTTACATAAAAGCTAAAGCTGAAATAGCAGACTAACATTTTTTACAAAGTTTTAACTTTAAAGGAAAGGTCACCAACTTGAAAAAGCTGTGAAACAATATTTGAGTCTAGAGAATCCATGGTTAGCACCCTTCTTGTTGAACTTGCATAATTAGAAATCCCCAGAATAAAAGACCTAGCCTAGAACAGCTTTAAGCTGTACTCCTTAAAATGAGCCTTGGCATGTCCACAGTAAGAAACTGAGCAGGTCTATGCATACAGAAATTTAAGAATGCATTATAAAGTACATTACTATTTATGATAAAGTACATTAATATTCAAACTGTTTTCTCTAACTTACTGAGAGAAAGGTTGGGCACAAGCTCCTCTAATTTTTATATCTAAACGTAAGTTTTATGGTCATAAAAAGTTCTTCTTAACTGTAGGAACACCAAAGAGGCGAACCAAAAAGAGGAGAAAATAGACAAAGGAGTTTATTTAATCCAGGCACCTTTTCACTGGAACTCCAGAAGTATGAGAAAATGCCTGTAATTCATACTACAGGCTTCACATTTGCATTTGCTCCACTTTTTCCTTCCACTTTTTGTTTCCTCTTGCTGCTTATCCTTAATTTTGGCCATTTTCATGAATCAGTAAAAGGCATTATTGGCACTTCTGGCAAAGAACTTGAAACAACACAAATCAAAGCAGTGGACCTGCAGTAGCCTACTTCTGGATGTAGCCCAGAAATATCCTGGAGACAACACGTGGGGTAGCAAAGGTGTGTGTCCTATTGTGTGGGTGCCCTAAGGTAATTACTGGATGTGGTGAGCACCAGTGGAAAGGGAATGGAGAAGGAATTTGCATGATCTCAGTATCATCAATC
Source organism: Drymodes brunneopygia (assembly GCA_013400955.1). Lineage (NCBI taxonomy): Eukaryota > Metazoa > Chordata > Aves > Passeriformes > Petroicidae > Drymodes > Drymodes brunneopygia. Next base: position 706,814 of record VZTZ01007956.1, on the reverse strand, counting down.
AGCTAGGAAGTGTGATCCACGAGGGATATAGGGATTCTGAATGCACAACACTGATTCTCAGTCAATACAGAGACAGGAATTGGCACGCTGTAACATTACTAAAATACACTAAGACGCAAATGATGATAATTGGATACCTATACCCAGAATGGTCTAACAGACCAAATCTTCAGCTATACCTTTGGCTAGTGCCTGCATCTGGCACAACAGCATTCATGTACTCCCTATCACACATTGGCTTTGAAGTTTAAAATTGGTTTATCTAGGAAACACTTCTACATGAATGGGTAACAGTTCACATTGATATAATTTCTTACTGCCTTAACTCAAAAATATGAATGCCTAGTATTAGCACATCAAATCAAAAGGAGTAGAAATAAGGTTAGTGGAAGAATATAACAAGTGCTGGCAAACCTCACTTTCTCAGCAGATAAAGAGAAACACAAGAGTAGGGGGAAGGGGAGAAACTCCTGTTCATTATCTTTAAAGTTTACTAAAAATATTTCTATTACTGTTTTATTGCTTTTTTTACCACTTATTACCACCATGGTTACATTTCTTTTAATCTAGAATTTGATAGTGAAACAAAAGAAGGAACTTATAATAATGGGACGACATTCTTACTAGCAAATCAATTTTTGCTTCTCATGTATCTATTACTTCGTGGTCTGTGTTATATACTGTTACATTACCAGTAATGGTAATGTACTATATGGCTTTTTACAGAAAAGAAATTTGAGATGACCAAATTTGAGAGGTCTAAAGATGACTGCAGAAGTTTCCTTAAGCAATAGCACAACTATTTCCACTGCAGTTTCTGCTATCAGGGAAAAAAAAAAAACAATACCTGTCTCCTGACATGTAACTCTACTTGTCACCATGCCCTAACAAACTGGTGCTCACAATGTCAAAATAAATTACGAGTCACAAAACGGATCCTTGACATGAAATAAACTGCAGTTACCACACAGTTGTGAGTTTGACCTGCATTAGGCTCAATTAACCATGTCTAACTATGTTAACATTAAATGCTTATAAACAGCTGTACAAAGAATAAGGTAATAATATTTAGATAATCTGTAAACTATTAATCTTCCTAAAAATTACAGAAAATGGAAAAAACCGCCTTATGTAAATGTGCTCACATTCATTTCACTGCACGGAATGCTTGTAAATAAACAAAAAATTTCCAAGCAGCTTAATTAAAAAATCTTATGAGTAATAAATCATATGAAAGTAAATATCACCCAATTAAAATGTTATTTTACAGCTTATAAGATATTATGCCATGAAACATTCTAAAACAAAAGCTGACAGGGGTGAGGGGGAATCAAGCAACTCAAAAATGCTTTCTTTTATAATTTTTATCTAGTCTACAAAACTGAAACACTGGAAACAGTTAAGTTACAGTAATTGTGAGATAAGAATGAATGGTGTCCTTTGGAGCATAACTTGACTAGTTAAAATGTATTTTTATGTGAACAGAAGGGGCCTCATAATTCAGTGTTAAAAACACTCTGCTACAGAAAATATCTTCCTTTTTCTAAGCACTTTGAAAGAATTGCTGATGTCAGGTTAAGTAGAAATAGCAAATATTTATCCTCACATCACGGAAGGATTAGAGACTCAGAGCAGGTTACAGATTTTTTTAAAATGCATTTTATACCTGATAAGCTTTGTGACTGATGCCATATACTAATGGATTTGCTCTCATCCGTACATAAAGATAAGTGTAACTTATCCACTTTACTGCTTCTTCCACATTAGTTACCGTGCCAAGAGCAATCTGGAAATAGGAGAAGAGACAAAATTAAGTATATATGTTACAGCTGTTTGGCTGAAAACACATGGAATTCAGAATATTAGCACAACATTAAAGAAAGTGTTGGGATATTTCCAATTCAAATAATTTTGAAATAATACTAAAACAGTAACTTGAACAATTTACACATTTATCTTGTAAATCTGTAATAACATGGGTTTCTTTGACACAATATTATAGATACAGTGACCATAAATGATCTTCCCTAAACCACTCATGATTTTTACAATTAAAAGATGTTATTGAGCAAGCTAGTTATAAAAATAAAAAGACAATGAAAACAAAATAATTCTGTAGTGGGTATGGTCAAGGAAATTTAAAGAAGAATACTTGAAAAGAAAAGAAACTACATTTAAAAGATTAATTTCTTCATGCCTATGTGAAAGCACTATCAGGTCCTAAACAAAATGATACCAAGAATCTTTAGGTTTTTTCATCCTCATACTTGGCAAACTCTTTAGACACAGTTTTTATAAATAGTTTTCTCCTTTTGTAGCTGGCAAGTCAAACATAAAGGAACCTGCAACATTTTTGTTATATGAAAATATAACAAAATTGAACAGGCAATATCCACACACACACACATACACACACACACACACACACACACACACACACACACACATATATATATGCAAACATGTTTATTTATATTTCAAGGCTAAATCAGCTACACCAAACCATTTTGTTTACTAAGTGACTTCTTTTTTTTTGAAAGTTCAATACTATTATCACCAAATTGTTGACCACACACATTTTTACTTGTTTACTTCAGTTCTATTTTGTATTGGTTACATTCATGAGAAATATTTTACTGCTTAATTCCAGTTAACCTGATTTCACCAGAAGATTTTAATATTTCCTGCATGTCCCATGAACAAACCTTCTTTTGGTTGTTGCTGGTTGTTAAAACAAGCAAAAGTCCCTCTTACCAAAGTTTTGTGATCTATTACTGCATTTAAAATGTTATTTTTGTTTTATTGGTATTTGGATTTCATATAAGTCTTCCACGTGACTTGGCAGAAATAAAAAAAAAAAAGCCTGTAGAACTGCGTACATGTGCATTTTCAGACTGAAGTACCTAGACCTTAATAATACTGACTTTTTTTTCAAATAACATAAATATCTGGTAAAAAATAACAATAAAAGCCATATCTGCCTTGAGTTAACTTAAATCGAGCAAAACGTTGTCTAATAGCCTGGAGCAACCCTAGGCTTTGCTTTACATATTTTTCAAGTGATATTTTGTTCTTCAAAAGCATAAGGAGGTTGGTGGAAGTCCCATTGTGTTGGTTTTCAAAGTTATAGCTACAAAATGCACTGAAGTAGCTACAAAAGCATTCAGTTCTTCACAGACTACTACAGGTAAAACATGGACCAGAGCCCACAGGTTACTATTACTTGATTTGTACACAGGTTATTTTGAGCATTTGGTTTCATTACGTGACTCAAATATCTTTCAGTGCACAACTTGAAATACCTTAAAAACATAGTCTGATAGTAGCATTTTCAACAACCACTTTCACAATCATGAAAACATAATATTCTCATTACTGAGGACCATGAAGTCTGACCAAAAAAACAAAACAAAACACCTCTTACTTTTTCTTTGCCTCATTTGTTCAAATATCTGATTCTATTGCTATTCTATTCTAAATAATTATTTTAATAAGTTAAAAGCAAAACTGAAGGAAAAAAACAGTTGTGAAATACAGCTGGGTTTCAGATACAGTACTGAAATCTAATACTGCACTTTCCTTCTTTCCCAAACTTCAATAATACTAAGCAGTCAAAAACACCAGAGTAATTTCTAAATATTTGCTGCCATCTAGTGTTCAAGTAAAGTTCTTACGGACTGAAAATTTATCCTTTAAAACAGTATGAATGATCCAAGTTTCCAGCATTTCCTTAATGGTGTATTAGGCATTTAGTTACAGATAGAATAATGGATGAGTAGAAATACTTACTATATTGACATTGTATAGTCCAATTGCACCAGTTGTCATAAAACACCTTTGATTTTTCACTGCTTGAATGCAAACAATGGTGTTTACACTCACAGAATGCAATTTTGCATACTACATTTCTCCAAGTCACTGTGTAATTTTAAATTACAGCAATAATCAGCATCACACAATTTTAACTAATTTTGCAGTGACTGATATTGCCATCATTGAATGACATGCTTAGCAGCATTTATTGATATTTATTTTCTTTTTGCCCTTTTTTTTTTACAAACGCTGTACCACAAACTTTATCAAGTTGAATGACATTTCAGAGGAGGTGGTTCTGATTTTTGAAAAAGTGCAAACAGATATAACTAGCACGGCTTTTGGGGGACAGTTTTTGAAAAATGAGTTTTTTCTCTCTGGTATTTCTATTAGAAATAGATTAGAAAACGGCATAAAAATATTACCGATCATATATACTGAACTTATTATACAGCATAATAAATTCTTTTTACAAATATGTGCCTTTTTTACAAATATAATGTCTGTTATTGCTGTATAATTGAGTCAGATTACACAAAGAAAAATTTCTAAATATGAATCGAGTATTTGTTGTAAAGACAAGAGAGCAAGGAACCTTTCTTACAACCTAATAAGGAATTTTCTGTTTCCTTTGGAAACCAGTGGATTTTAACCTACCATTTCAGCACCATAGGACTATGGTCTTATTCCTGTAAAACTTTCGAAATAATTAATGCTACTAGAATTGTCCCAAGTCAGACAGAATCTCCTGTGCTTTGCCCCATACCCAGATCACCCATTCAGTCACCCAGCTCCTGAGCGTTTTTGTTTGTTTTTTTTTAGGAAGGGCTCTGAAGGAATTTTTCATCTCTTCTGAGAGCCCTTTCTTTCAAGGCAAAAGATTAAGAGGTTTGCCCAGACTGAAAAACGTCACCTCGTTTTACATTCCTGTCTTCAGAGCAAAATTGTAAGCATGTGCAAGTAAAGGCACACACCCTGGGGAAGGTATCCCTACTGTCCAGCACTGCAAATCATTTCCTAAGCTCTCTGGGGAAAGGACCCGTCCCAGCAACAAGCTGGAGTCCAGCTGTGGTTGTCAGGGAGGGCTCTATCAGGTGGAAACCATTAGGGAAGGAATGGTGACCTGCATAGTATGAGCTATTGACAACAGTTCCCAGATAAGTTAAAGTTTATGGTCCAATTAAACCACATCCCCTGTATCTTATCTTTCTTCCTGTATTTCCAGAAAATACCGCCGTAGGTATTTTCTGTTTGCCAGCTGGTTAACTGCCCCAGGACTTGCTTCTCTCAACTAAGTACCCTGAACAGCTGCTTATTTTATTCCTTTTTACATTTTGCTCACTAGCAGAATTTTGGCAAAAAAAGAAAAATGGCATCTCCATGCCTATGTTGATCATCACTGATAATTTACTATTCTCCTAATTTTTAGGAGAAAAAAACATACAAAACCAAATCAAAACTCAGATCTGCAGGAGAAAATTCACAGTAGACTGACATGCTGATAATATACTTGCAAAGTCTTAATTTTGGTGTCAACTCAGTGAAGTTGGATGTATTTCAGGTTTTCCCACTCTGTAGTTTTCCTAAGAACAAAAGTACTGAAGCATCAGGTAACAGCAAGTTACCTGAGGTTAGGTAACAGAAAGTGCTGAAGGGCAAAATGTGGCAATGAGGAACAAGCATCATACGAATTTCTCCCAAATTCTTAAACTATTGCATCTCAAGGTCTTAAGTTAAAGGTATTGGCTTTGCACTTGGTATCTTTAGATGGATTTTTATTCCATTTTTGGACAGTTTTTAAAGTACTTTTCTGTCCAGAAACAGCTCTCTGCAGAGAGTTATAGAATCTAACCACCCAGCTGACATCCTTTTGCTTTCTAAAACTGCCACTAGCTCAACTCAGCCAAAACATCCTGGTTCTTGTCCCAGGAGAGATGCAATCTTTTGCCACAATACTTCATTTATTACTTCACAAAACTCTGTCATAAAATCTTGATTTGTCTTTGTTGCCTCCTGAAACATACAGAAAAACTGGTGGGCTCCTTGCACAGAAGCTGATTTATTCCTTTCCCCATCCTCTTTGAAAATTTTCTGCTTCTAGAAAATTAGTTTTTGTATGGGGATTAGAAACACTGCATTTTTTTTGCACTATTGCCCAAATTTTCTCTCCTGTGCCACATAAGCTAGGTACGAAATTCAAAGCTCTGGATTGCACTTAGCAATTGTGTGGCTAGGACTATATACTGTATTACCCCAAATATCTGAATCATTCTTACCGTCTACCTATTTCTGCCAAGAGACCTGGTCTAGATAAAAGCAATTTCATATTCTTATAAAAACATGAAGTCTTCCCATAGTTCCAATTGCTGCCTTCATTTTATCAGCCCTTCTTTCAGCTACCGGTGTGTCCATAACAAACTAAGAATTTAAACAATTCAGCAGTGCTTCTGGCCTTTAATATGTTTCTCTTTACAACTAGAGAATTTGGATTTCCTGAATGACTTGTAATAAAAGCAGATTCTGCTTCTGCAATATGTTGTTTTATTATACATCCAGATTTCCTGGTGCTAACAACAGGCTCTGTTACAGAGAGGATGACGGTGGTCATCATCACACTTGTCTTAATTTCTGTAACAAATCAGTCAAAACTCACGTATTTTGTATCCATACCATGTTTTGTTACTACCAAAGGGCAGAAGCTGACTAAAATTGAATGTGCTTCCTAAGGTTATCTACTTGATCCATATGATGGCATATGTTTGAAAATGCAATTTTTTCCAGAATGCTGCAGCCTATTGGAATAGTCATCTCCAGATAAAGTAACAATTTCAAACCACCTGTATCCTTCCCAGAGAATTCCACTATCTTAGATCAAATCAGCATACACAGAAGTTTACACTGACTCCAATTATTAGGAAATGATAAAGTTACTTTCCAAAAAATGCTAACACAATAGCTCCTTGTCAGTGCTCATAGTATTGGTTACCTGTAATCTGGCAGGTATGAATTTTTCCTGCATGTTATGACAGGAGGATAAGTAGTATCACATATGTTGCTTTCATGCCCTTGCTACACTAATGTACTCCATTGCTATTTCTACTAACAATCATTTCTCACAGTCATTAACAAAATTCTGACTGCACCTCCAGCTTCTGTAACTGTATCATGGTTATAGAATCCAGGGTTATTTTAAAGCCATGAGTACACTGTTCCTTTCAGATATCAACCATTACACAAAATCAGAAAAAAGACTAACTTTCTAATATTTAAAACAAAAGTAGAAAAATCCTCGGCTGTGAAGGAAAGCCTACCCAACCCTTGTTTCATTGTCTTCTTCATGTATCTCCAAAAACAAGAACAAAGCTCTTCTATGAATTTTGGCTGGATTTTTTCCTAGTGAAAAGGCACACAGTATTCCAAGACCAGATCACTCTCTCCTGACCTGACTTATCAGGGTGCTGAACAAAAACCACAGGTAATCCCCCCCTACATAACCAACTTTAGGATGTAAATTTTTACTGCTAATGTGTAAGTTACTCCTATGTAAATTCAAATAACTGAATATCCATCCAGTTCCACCTAGAGAATATTCAGAGGTGTCTATGGCCAGGATGATTAAGTGTTGTCAAAAGGAAATGGTTGAGAGCAATATGTCTGCCCACTGCAAGTATGCCTTCCATTTATTTTTCCTCTTTTCTTTGTGGTAGAAAGAGAGATGGGTAAATTGCAAAAGTGATGAAAAGCTAAAATAAACAAATATGAAAGAATTGTGTAGATAAAAGAGCAAGTGTATTTAAAAGACTATTCTTAATAGACCAAATAAACTTCACATCTTTCAAAGTGATAAGCAGTTTTATGTCACTGGACATTTCAGTTTAGGTAAACTGCTTGATGTCAACTGAAAAAATGCCCAGTGCCTTTGAAAAAATAGCCAAGTCCATTATTCATTATTCTTCCTACATTGCAGTCAAATATGTGAATTTCTGTATATACAGAAAGACAGGCTTTACTTTTTTAGTGAATTTTAGTTTTCAGTTATGCAGAACACTTAGTAAATTCTAAAAATCCACTTCTGATTAAAAGGTAAATGCTGAGTTGCTACAGATTTATCTTAATGGTATTTTGACCCTCCATCCTACTTTGAATACCTACTGCCTTTTGTAAAAGACCCCTCACTTTCAAATAAGTAGCAGTTAACTGAAGCATACACACCTGCACACTAACAGTAATAAAATACTTACAATGAAACTTTTCTTAAGTGTGACAATATTGCATTTTTGTTTCAAATACTGTCAATCCTTTAAAGTTAGCTAGTTTCTCTAAACAAATCAAAGGTTACCTCTGCATTTAAGTTGTCTGCAAGGCTTTCAAGAAACTGGCTTTCAATTGGGTTCTGCTGTGTAAGAAGAGTCAGGTAATGACTGAGTTTATCATGAGTTGTAATAATGATGCCTTCTCCGAATTTGTCAAACTGAGGCCGTCCAGCTCGACCAAATATCTGCATGACATCTAAAATTCCAAGGTCAACAAAGGAGCCTCTTTTTGCAGCATATATTTGTGTTCCCTGGTTGAGGAAAAGTTAATAAAAATTAACATAAATACACATGAATATAATCCTGATGAGCTGAATACTGAAATTAGGCAAATATAGCATGATTTCAGAAGTGTACTTTAACTAATCCTTTCATAATCTTTGATATATTTAAATCTTTACTATACAAACTAGACTCCCACAGGAGAGAATCAGTTTAATGAGATATAAATAACATTTCAAGTCAATCAGATATTTCCCCTCCAGGCCCAAAACTCACAAGAGATCTTGCTATCTATACTTCTTTACAGGCTTCTTTTAAGACAGATGACCCCTTTGCAGAGTAGGGAAGCTCTTACCTTAATAACAACAGCATGAGCAGGCAGATTGACACCCCAAGCGAGTGTAGCTGTACAAACCAAGACTTTGATATGTCCATTAGAAAACAAGTTCTCAACCAAACTTCTGTCTTGCCGCAGCATTCCTGCATGATGAATACTAAATCCATCCGGAAACAGCTCACGTAACTGCTTATTTCTGGATCTCTGTACCTAGAATGGACAAGAATAACAATTAAATTCACTTCTAATTACAGCACAAGAAGTATTGTATTAAAAAAATACAGGAGAAAATACGAATGTTATTATGAGTCATATGCAAGAAACTACCTCCATTAATGTTGGACTTTCCATCAAGGCCAGTTTGTGATGATTTTCTATACGTTAATATATCTATAGTTATTTTCCGAAGAATACACTTAATTGTACAAAAGACTGTAAGAAATTTAATCTTTGTACAGAAGTATAGTTTCGCTTAAAAGGAGATTTAAGTTAACTAACAATCAGTACACAGAAACTGAGAACTCACTCACCACTTTTCCTTAAAAACAACTCTTTCAGACTGTGCAGGCAGCTTGGACAGGCTTGAGGCATCAGGCCACACACTATACTTAACCTGAAGGAGGGGACACCCTTCCCCACCACCAGCCACTGCATTGGTGCAGCACAGCCTCTATCAATTCATTCATAACATGGAATCAAACTGTTCATCTACCCCTCATTTTTCCTTTCCCATAGGAAGGAGGCTGGGATCCCAGTCTGCAAAACCTCCAGACGCCTGCGGGGTATGAGGCCTGTGAGCATTATTTCTGAGTGCTGGCTTCATCACGCTCCATCTAGACCGAACACTGACTCTAAGTTATGAAAAACTAATATACTTCCCTAATTTGCCACAAACACTTCTGATTTTCTGCCTGTCTCTTCCACATTCTTAAATGCTGCACTAACTGCTTTCCAACATCCACTGCTGCTAAATATGACACCAAAAGGCTTGCGGTAAGGATGATTCTAATCTTTCTCTAAACCAGATTTCTTTATCTTTGTCCATGGAAAATCTCCACTTTTCCATAAACCACACAAAGGTTAAGTAGTATTTGACTCTCACTGTATTTTCAGCCTTGTGTAATTAAATCTAGATAAAATTCGATTATTATTCTTGTTATTGTTGATGTTGTTATATCTTCACATTTACCATTTCCTGACACACAGCCACTGAAAAGCTGATTTATGAGATACAGAGTGGGTAAAACAAAGCAAAACATGGTTCACAGTACTGGCAAACTGCCAAACATGAACAATAAATCTCTGCAAACACAGAAATAAATAGGGAGATGGGAATGCAATTATAAAAGGAGGACATGAAAAGAAAAATACTGTAGGAAAAACACATTTCTCAGTTTCTCAATTATCCAGCTTCTCAATATCTGATCTTTCCCGCTTTAGCAGTAATTATTTACTATTCGTTTAAAGGAAATCAAACTCAGCTTTTAAACTACACATGACTTTTTGGCAAATTTAATTAACTGCTGTAGTGCTTAAATATGAATAAATAATAAATTGATAAAGTGGCCCTGCAGTTCATGAAGTTTATTCTTCATGAGCTAACAAATGGAAACAAATATTTCATAAAGAGCACAGATGCACCAAGGTTAGCATTTATTGATTATCAACAACAAAATTCACAGAAGGTTGTGGAAAATTCACTTCAGCTGCATATCTAACTGTGACACAGAAATTTGGATTGATCTTGATTATATCTGGAACTTAGTGTAAGCATTTAACTATGAATTAGCTTTTTTCTTAAATAAGTGATTAAACAACAATCAAAAAATTCACTTTTTTAATAGAACTTTTTGTATTGGTGTCACATACCTATTTTTTATGTATAAAAGTACCTGCTTTTCAAAAAGCCTAATTATTCAATATAAAAAAATTACACTTTAAGTATCATAACCTTAGCTAAAAAAGCAGAATCTTGCTCTCAAATCCTCACAATTTAAAAATTGCATACCTTTGTAACTTGATTGCTTATGTTGCTTAATGTATTGAAAGACAGGGCAATATACAAATGGAAAACTAAGAATAGTAGAATTGTGTACTATATGCAGAAGACAACTATTTGTTTATGGTTTTAGGAAGCACGATTTCATCAGTTTAAGGAACTTGAGAATCCAGTAAAAAGAAAGAGGAGGGAGAAAGGTTTGTGACAGAGAATGTATTTAGATATGGCAATGCTAGTCTGACTATAATTCAAGTACTTACAAGCTTAAGATTAATCTACTGTTTAAAAATACATAGGTACACCTACATGTATCCATCTTGTTGCATTTAGTAAGAATAGGAACCCACTTCTAAAATCTACCACACATTTTAAAACAACATCTTTGAAATATTTAGTGTGTACAGGCTTATTTATTGAATCTGTTCATTAATTGAATCTGAGAAGTGCTAGACTTCCAGATTACACAGCTAACAGGTTAGAAACATATGAAATAATTTTTTTCCAAGACAGAAGATGATGAACTTTTTTAAATGAAAAAAAATGACAGCTCAATTTTGACATATGAAAAAAACCAAATGCTGAAGAAACAGAATTGCTAGTTATCCTGGATGATTCTATTAGTTGCACAGAAATGAAATTAATTTTCTTCCCATAAATTTGTGTTCACTTTAGATTACAAAGATACAAGGCAAGTTATTTCAAGAACAATGATATAATTGAATTTTATAAAGCTCACTCGAGAAAATAAAATGAAAAACCAATTCCCATATCTCAGTGATGCCTTGAAAGATTGCTCACACAATGTATCATTTAATGGCAACATATCTGCTTTTAAACAATCCTTCTAAACTCTTGTGATAATGAAGTACATGGCTGTTGTATTTAATCTGGATTTCAATGGTTGCAGAGACAACAAAACCAAGAACTACTAAATAAAGGAAGTGAAACTATAAAAAGTTATATTGCTTCCACCTTGTTCTATTACAGAAAAAAACCTAAAAGGTTTTGCTTAAAATTTATACAAAATGTTACTAAGTGTCTCAGGTGTATGGAGAAGTTGTTATTATGAGGTACAGCACTGGTCTTCTGATTAGAATTGATTTTTTTCCCCTCCCTTATTGCTCAAGAGGGCTGTAGATTTATGACCTTTGCTTACATGTGTGTGTGCATCTAAAATAGTATGTGTTAAATAAATTCCCAGTTTAGCTTGCTGCCACCTATATTTTTCTTTTAAATGTCTCGAATTTCATGTAATTCTTGATCAATACACATTAAAAATGCCACAATTAGGCATAGAAAAATGTCCTGCATAATTTTAATGAGAAATGATGCACACATAGCAGGAAAAAAAAAGTCCAACTTTTTTACTATAGATAAAAGATATTTTATCTTATAAAAGAAATAAATTTATGTTATAAAAGATAACACCCTTCCTCACCATTTTTTTGCATCTGGTATCACAAAGGTATCATCATTCATAACAAATATAAGTGGACATTCTTCGAAATACTCATACAGTGAACAAAAGAATGAAATTTTTAACAGGCCTATAGATACCTTTCTTCTTATTTTATAGAAAAAGCAAGAAAAAAGACCAATAAAGCTTGATTATGAGAAGCAACTGCCAATAAATTGGTTCTTGATAAGTGAAACATGAATTTATGGTTTGGTGTTTTTTTAAATCTCCAATTGCTACCTTCATCTAGGACAAACAAAGTAGATCATCACTACTTGCTATGATAATTTTTATTCTTTCTGTAGATTACTCATTTTTCTTTTATGCTTCCTCATTTTAAGATATTGCTTGAAATTCTGAATTTGGGTGTTTTTTCCCACTAATAATGCAGTTTTTGACCCATGTATTTTCATTCAATAACAGAAATGGTACAGGCTATTCTAGCATTTTTCTCACGATCTCCTTACTATAGCAAACTTCATGCTCATGACCATATGACTCAATCATTGTAATTTCCTTTCTGTGGAGTTCACAATAGGGCAGCACTTGCAGTTTGTTCAGAATGCACCATTATATTTGTTCACTGGTTTGAGCAATTCTGAGCAATTTATTCCCATCCTCCATTCTCTGCACTGTCCTGACACCCTGCAAAGTAGCAGCTCTTAATTTTGAGGCCTCATTAGCCTCACTAGATGAGTGTCAGAGCTCAGCTAGCACAGACATCACAGACACCTACACCAAGCAAAGTAAGGGATCTTTTGCTGCAGCCTTCAACAAGCAGCAGTTATAATTAGTACTACTACTGTGTGATGAATACAATCCAAGTATATCCAAAGTAACTATTTTGTAACTTTGCTCAAGACATCTGAAAATATAATTTGTAGGTTGACCTAAATTGTTATAAGTCCCAACAAGACAAAAGCCTCCTCAGCTTCAATTGCCTCAATCATATTACTAATACTGCTGAATCTGCACTGCTGGTCTATTTAATGAATACTGACTGTCTTTCAAAATTTATGAGATCAGGGTAGGATGGAAAAAGTGTCCATCTACTGCAGAAGTAAAGGTCAGCTGACAGAGGCAGAATGAAAAAAGGGAAGTTTAAGAGTCTATCCAAGGGCTTATTCCTGGTCTGTAAATTTTTAAAAAGTAAGAAACAGAAAGAAATATTCAAAGGATTCCATGATCATTCAGCATTTTTGCTCTTTAGAATTTACTACATTCATATTGCACATTAATTTACCTAAATTTCAAAGCGGAGAGATCAAAATTTGGATGGTGTAAATAAAACCATAAGAGGTTTTTTTAAAGTATGAATTCAAAATTGAATAATTTTTTGTTACAGGGGAAAAACAGGGAAAAAGACTCCTTAATATGCAGTTAGAGAAGTATATGAAACCTAGAGAAAACACTAACCCGTGAAAGATAAGCAGTAGCATTATCTGACAGTTTATGACAACAACTGTATGAAGAAATACAGATTTGAGTATAAAGGGAGAAAAAAGGTATGCATAAGAGGTACAACGATTTTACTTGAGGACTACCCCTTTGTGAATCAGAACTGTTATTAATATTATTCTTGTATTGTCTGCATAATAATTAAGCTGTCAGCAGCTGTTTCTAGGACAAGGATAAAGCAGCATTTAATGGGGTAGCAGTAAGATTACTTTGCTTGCTCTTTCCTGGGAACAGAGGCATTAGCTTCACTGACTACTCATACTACAACTGGGACCCAAAAACTACTGTGAGCTCTCCTCACCAAGATAACACACATGACCTAGCAGATCATTGCAGGAGGGATGCAGGCTGCCCAATATGCTATATTACTTAATGAGTATGCATGCTCATTCACTACACATTCACTTTTTAAATGTATCTAACTATTCACTTTGTATAGTTATCCTGAAGCAGTATCTCTGTTCAACACTTACTCTTTTACTGGGATATAATTAGTTGGTACCTGGCAAGACATTATTTGAAGATGGTAATTCTAGCAAACAAATGTGAATCAGCTGGAATTTCTTCTGGAAGAGTCAATAATCTAATTGTCTCCCTCTGGTGATTTAAGTTCACTGTATTAAAGTTAGAAATTTTTAAACCTATGAGTTACTGTCTGATCAATCTACTGATATCACCTCAGTGAGCTCTGTAAAGTGCTTTAAAAACACTCTGCAGGGTAAAGAAAGGAGAGTAGTGGGACTGCTCCAATCAGAACAGTTTAAAAAGAATTCCTATACATTATACTTTGATTCTCTTTTTGATTCACAAAGGAAGGAGGGGTAAGGCAAAATTTCTGGCACATTTTTTTTTCTATTGCCCTGGCCTTACCACTGATCCTAACCCATTTATTGCAAAAGGTTGTGTTTCATTCAGTTGGTACCTTAGGGAGTGATGACTACGAGTTAAAGAAGGGATTGGTATGGTGTCCAGAAATGTCTTGCCTTTTCCAGTGTGTTCTTTTTAAAATACACTGTTACATCATAGCAGCCCTATCTTTTTTTCCATTGGAAAAGTTACATGGTACATAGACAATAAACTATTCTATGGGAAAAGGAGGAACAGCCTTCAGATTTAAAAACTGGAGCAAGAGGTTTAATGTTAACTTTGATTCCTCAGGTTAATAATCTATAATGCATTAGACAGTAGTGTTTACAGACCTTACTGATCAGAGAAGCTAAGGAAATCTAGTATAATGTTTAAAATGTTGCATTTTGAGCCAGCCAGCCAAGCCAAGAATGAAAGAAACAGGAATGCAAGTCTGACCAGGCACAAATGATGGATTTGCAACAAGTCCTCAAGGATGTAGACATAGTTTCCAATTACCTCACTTACTGCCATGCAAAAAACACCTATAAAGTAAAAAAAATGAACTAGTTGTGTAGACAGTATACTGCCTCAGCTTGAGACAGAATTTTATAACATGGACCAAAGTAACCTACCATTACTTCAAGCCAGACTGCAGTGCCTGTCTTACAACTGAATAAATTACTGATTCTCAGATAAAAGGGTTTAAAAACTTTCATTGAAAAATAATTCCAGCAGTAGGTTTAGACAAGAGAGGAAAAGTTCGTTATAACCACCCAGTTTAAGTGCCATCTCTCAGTGAAAATAACAATATTTTTTATATATTGTACAATGATAAGCATATTTCTCTTGTTTATAGCAAGTGAAATAAAAATTTTGTAGAAAATGCTTTGTACTGCTTCAGTATGTTTAAAATCTGGACTTCACCAGATCTGTGACACCAATATGTGACTAAATAATCTCAAATCTTATTAAGACCAATATCAAAACAGTTCAGCAATAACATGAAAATGCGCATCAATTAAGATTGAATTAATTGTTTAACATCACAATTTTAAATTGCATGCAGAATAATTTCAGTCAAAATCTTACTTTCTTTCTCATCAATTTAGAATTCAACCACTCTCTTTCTGGGAACAGATGTATGAAACGTAAAATACAGCAAGGTATCTATTTGCCTCCAGCCTTTGAGACAGTAAGTTCCTGTTAACCACTTGGAGTACACAAATGAAAAAAACATCAATCTTGGTCTGTTTTGCTGACAGCAGAAGTTTTCAGTAGGGTGTTATAAAACTAGCCGGTAGGGAAAATATACAGCATGGAAAGGAATTGATAGAGTTTGATGACATGCAAGCATGAATTTTTACTGGTTTCACTTTGAATACTGACAACCTCTGGAGACCTAGTTAAACCTTTGGTTGCTGTGCTTAACTGTGCAAAGATTTCAATATTTCTGCTTCACCAGGAAACTGATACTGCATGGTGTCAATAAAAATATTTGTTATATTTAAGAACACATCCTTTGCTTTCTAACACTCAAAACTGACACTCTGCTCAGCCATGACAAGACTGAACGTACTTTTAGCCAGAGACAATGAAAGTAGAAAGTCTTTTAAAGTTCTTTCCAATACTGCTGCACCTTACTTAATACATATCATAATGATTTTTAGTGCAACTCCTCCTCAAAGGCAATACTGACTGAGACATTATTAAACCTGCAAGAAAAATATTTCGTGAACATTGTGTATTTCTCATTTCATAATTAAGCCACAAATGTCCTCTAAACTTCACAGCTATGCAAAGTGACAGACTGAGGATTCTTCAGAAGAATGGAATTTTTCTCACAATTCTTATAGGTAATGGGAAATGTGCAGTGTGAATTAATAGTTTGTATGGTTTTCAAATAGTTGTAGACTGGTATCATTACATATGACCACGAAAAGCTGAAGCAAGCAAAGTAATTTTTAGAGAGGTATTTTTAGAGAGATGAACACTAAGTATAAAGGTCTTTACATTAAGTATTGTGGCTTGGTGTCTTCACTCTTCTAACTTCTGTCCTACAGAGCATGGATGATAAGCATAACAATACTAAGAAGACATGATAAAAAAACCCACAGTCAGTAAAAGTGGCAGAAATTCCTAAACTAAAAATTGTCGCAATTCACCACTCATTAAGTAACTTGAATGATGTAACTTGAACTTTAACAAGAAAAAAACATAAACAAACTGGAACATCAGACCATCTGCAGCACTGTGAACCCAAGCTCTTTTCACTGATACCAGTGTAATATGAAGATCCATAAGAAAATTCATGATGTCATTAGCATCACATAAAGGTTTTGGGTTTTTTTAGTGGTGTGCTAATATTAAACAAGTCTCAGAACTAAAGACATTTTATTCCTCCTGTGTCTTTGCTATTCCAAAAGAATTTCAGGGATTCCTTAGTAATCTTTGTAGTTCAGGGTTGCCAAATGTTAAATCTCACAAGACAAGCATTTTTCATAACTCTGTAAAGGATATGAAGGATCATACACGTTTATGTATTTTCATATTGCAATGTTTATACAGCAACATCTAATTATTTATATTAAGTGGTAATTACTTACTTTATTTGATAGAGAACTAACAAACAAAAAAATTCTATTAAGAAACTAATAGACCTTTAAGGGTGAGACCAGTAAAACCTGATTTCCCATGAATTTTATGTTCCTTGTGTCTCCATCCCAACTCAAATGCTTGCCCCAACAGATTTCCCTAATCTCATCCCTCCCAGAATTATTTCACTGCATTACTGTTTCATAAACTTTTCAACAGTAACCTCAAGAGAAAAAAATACTTCTTAAAAATGGCATCTGTAAGGCTTATGCTGATTTTCAGTTATTACTAACACCTTTGACAATGATGTTGTCTTTTTTGCTAGTTTTATTACAAATTGCTTGCAGACGACTCTCAAGTTCTGCAACTTCAGTGCACAACTGTGAAGACTGTGGAATATTGAACATCATTAAAAATTAGTTTTAAAGGTGACATGATGTCTTTATGCACCTGAAAAAGCACCAAAGTAGCACCTAATAAGTGACACAACAAGAAGGTTTCTATTACTATGCTTTTGTGGCCAGCAGACTTGGGAATCTGGAGTCCGTTTGTCAGCTAAACTGAGGCAGCTATTAGGCCTCCTGCCAGAGGAAGCCAGCACATGCAAGAAATGAGCACTATGAAGTCACCTCCAAACAGCTTCATTTTACCCCCAGATCCTGTTCAGATGTAGGGTATTTTCTCACAGACCTCTGCTAAATTACAAGATCCCTTGTAGTTTCAAGCTGTACTGCAAAAAATCAGATTTTTTTACTTTCCCCTCTTAAAAAACCCCCTCCTCTCAAATTCAGCCTTTATAGTACCAATATTTTATGTTACTTACTAAGACTTTGTTTGTTACTTCATGAAGGCTGCAAGATAATTGCTTTGTAAAGTTTAGAAATCACAGAGATGAACATATTTATATATAATTAAATATGGCTTTGAAAAACTGTTTTCTACATCTACAGTTCTTTAAGCATTTACATAATCTAGCAGATATACCTCCCACCCAAAGCTGATATTTTGAGCATAGGAATACTTCATTTTCTTGCTTAAGTAATTTTTATAACATATTTTCAGAGATTTGAGAAAAAAAATATTGCACTGATGTTAATTTATCCATCTGCCTTGGGGTTTATAAACAAGATTAGAAATCCTCTGCAAAACTGAGGAGCTTGCTATTGTTAAGCCATTGTAATTCATATACTGTTATTTTAAAGGATATACAGTTTCTTCATCAAGCTAACTATAGTTGTCTTACATAGCAGGTAAATTGCAGGGGAAATATAAGAAAATATCTCACATATCAAACACACCACGGAGACTAAATTATGTGGTATGGAAAGAGGTAAGGAGATTGTTACATTCTCACTTAACCCAGTACAGAACAGGTGAGAGTTGCTGTGCTGATTGCTTGCCCAGTCCCTCTCTAACCCTCATTAATTTCCATTTTTCACACTCTGTTTACTTATCTTGCATACATTATTGCTAATGACTGTTCAAAAGTGTCAGATGCCACACTGTGAGCTTCATTTTCTTTAATATTTTAATTATATTAACATTCTTCTGTACAATTAGTAGTCATATCTATTCAAATCATTACATCCTTCATGCATTTAGTCTCCTTAAAAGAGTTTTCATTTCACAGCTCTACCCTCTTTTAAGAGCAGGCTGTGATGGACTGAAGTGTTAAAGGTTAGTGATTCAAAGCAATTGGCCATTTGTGGAGCTGGCAGGGTGCTTTGCTCAGGCCAGGTTTGCATCCCTGCTGCACCAACCAAGGGCAGGAGCGTTTTTCTGTTTGTGGTTGTGAAACCTTTAATCCCCATAAGGCAAATAGTAAACAATGCCAATCCTTGCATTAAAAGCCATGTTTTGTACATATTTATTAGTACATATATTAGTCCATATAATTTACCACTTGAAGTAATAACATTTTAGAACAGAGTATCTTTTTATTGTTTAAAGTAGCCAAAATAACTGAGGCTAAAGTAAAAACATATAAAAATAAAAAAATTATTTCCCTACTTTAAGACTGAAAGCTAATACTATCTTATGCAAAATAGTTGTACAACCATCACTGCAATAACATTCAAAACATATCAGTAACTTTCCTAGATAAAGACAACCACTTGATCTGACTGTACAGAACTGAACCACACACCATGGTTCAGTGCCAAGGCAAGTATTATGTTTGTGATGTTATATAACACATGCACACTACAGGGTTATCACCAGGATATCAGTCTTCAGTGGTTTCAAGATGGTAATACTGAATTATGAATTAAAATCAGAATTAAAGGAGTGAAGAATCTTGACTCTTGCACTCTGAACAAACTTTTAATTAGAATCAGTGTGACACATAGTTTTAAAACTTCTAGTTGTGCCGGATTTTCTAATTTTGCACTTTGAAAACTCATGTAAAATATGCTACATTTTATATAAAATGAATGTAAGCAACAAAATGTGTAAGTAATAATATAAAATACAGAATCAGAGAGGATGAAGAAGACCTCCAAGATCATCAAGTCTAACCTTTGACCTAAGACCACCATGCTCACTAAACCATATTGTGAAGTGCCACATCCAATTATTTTTTCAATAATTCCAGGGGTGGTAAGATCACCGCTTCTCTGGGCAGCCTGTTCCAATGCTTGGCAACCTTTTTGGTGAGGAAATTTTTCTGCATATCTAACCTGAACCTCCCAAGGTGCAACTTGTGGCCATTTTCCCTTGTCCTGTCACTGGTTGCCCAGGAGAAGAGGCCAGCTTTCACCTAGCCACAAACTCCTTTCAGGTAGTTGGAGAGAGCAAAAATGCCCCCCCGCAGTGTCCTTTTCTCCAGACCGAACAACTCCAGCTCCCTCAGCTGCTCCATATAGGACTTGTGCTCCAGACCCTTCACCAAGTCTGTTGCCCTTCTTGCTCCAGCACCTCAATGACTTTTCTGTAATGAGGGGCCCAAAACTGACCATGGGATCTGAGGTGTGGCCTCACCAGTGCTGAGACAGGGGGACAATCAGTGCCCTGGTCCTGCTGGCCAGGCTATTGCTGATACTGCAGGCTCATATTCATACTGCAAAGCAAAGCTGGATATCATATCATCACTCATCTTTAGGAATTGGTTTAAAAATATAGGAATATTTTACTATGCAAATTCCAGTCTAAATGTCGTAAGTTATTCAACAAAACTATCTCCTTCTGTTAATTTTATGTTTGGATATCAGCTATTTTTTGAGCTCCAAATATGGAATTGCCAATTCTGTTGTCAAAGAAATTTTGCATGCAATGGAAACAGAGGGACTACACTTACCTGTGACACTTATTGTATCTCTGCTAACCCCAGTGACCACTTACTAGAGGGAAAACTACTGAGCCTGTTTTCTATAATATTATCAGACAGTCTTTCTGATAATATCTATAGAAATGGACTGATGACTTAGAATTCTTGGCACAGCCTTTTCATTCTTGAGATCACCCTAGCACATACTCCCTACTCTATTTTGTCTCTGAGAAGGCATCATTTGAGACAAACAGTTAGTTCCATCATCTTTGTTTAATCTGCATGCTGTTAGAATGGAAAGTAAGAGGTCTGGCCAATGCTGTCTGGTGAGGAGAAATATCTCTAGAAAGCAAAGTGACTGTGTGACCATTTGAGACAGGCACTGGACATCAGCTTGATATGTCAGGGTTCAGTCTGAGATTAAAACACTGCAGCTACACAGAGATGTGCACATTTGCAGGAGGAGTCTGAGCACCCTGCACAGTCAGTGGGAATCAGGCAGCAGAGCCTGTGCAGTGTTTCTGCTCTCTCCCATGTCTGCTCATGGATGAACTTGGGCATCCTCCTGACTCCACTGCCTGAAGTGCACTGAACTCCACCAACCACAACAGCAGCTCAGACACATCACACATTTGTAGTTACCATGTGCAGTCTCCTAAAACCTGTGTGCTATAATTTTAGCCAGAAAAGCACTTCATGTTTCAAATTTAGACTAATGAACAAGAATTATCCTGGAAAGAATAAAAGACAAATTAGGCCCTCAAATAACTTTCCATTGCAACAAATTTCTATTGTAACTGACTCAGGTGGCATTTTCCCAACACTTCCAGATGGCACATATCACTAATAGCTCTTAATTATCACTCAGTATTCCAAATAAATTGGAACTTAAATTATCTGCCTTCGCACTAATCTCTGCTTATTCTGATACTCATACATTAAAATTAATCAGATCATCCTACGTTTTAAATGCTGAACATAACAGAACTAAAGAATGTCACAGTAAAAATAGGAATGGAGACTTTACATCCTTTCTATTGATGACAATGGCAACTTAATCAGGGGACATTATTTATCACAAACTCATTTTAGACTTGTTAGAGCCCCCAAATGTAATTATGCAATCCCAAAATTACATTCCTATAGCCCTTTCTGACAAACAGATGCCATAAATTCCCAGAGTCTGGCATCACCAGACTCAGTACAGGTCATAGTGCTACTTGAAAGCATGACAAAACCCAGTTTTTCTCCAAGTGACAAAGCTGATAAGAACATACTCTAATCGAAATGTTCCCCAACTATGGTCAGACAAATAATGGGATTAAATGCCTAGTTAATCTCAGTTTTTCTTTAAGACTAAAAAGGATAAGAGTTGTTAAGTGATTTTTTTCTTATCTGTGCAAATTTCTACAATTATTGGTTTAATTTTTAGTTTGACAGCAAAATTCCAGACTTTTTTGTGTTTGACAAAATCAGTGTGAAATCCCAAAGTTGTCTGAGATTCCCAAGTATAAATTCAGTTACATGGGAAAAGAGATTTCCATTAATACCAGAAGTAAATATAAACTTGATGAGGAATTTCACTCCTACCCCCTCAAAATCCCAAAAGAAAATGCTTTGTAGAGTATTGGCACTCTTTAAACCTCCACCACTAAACCCAGTATATACTTTCTATTACAGAGCAGAAGACTGAAGTCAAGGAAATCTAGATTATGACTTTAACTGATGAACTCCCTAATTACATCAGCCCCTTTACAGTCAGAAAAAATGCTGACATTTCTCCTTCAGAAAAAGACAGAAATGCATGAAGCCATTTGGCAAATCTGAGTTCAAGTGCAATCAATTAATCCTCATGCATTTTCTCCAACTAATCCCTGTTCTGATGCCTGAAGCTAATTTCATACATATATTTCATAAGGATAAATATAAATTTGGAAGACATAGATATTTATTTTTCCTGTTTTTGATTCTAGTAATCAAAGCAGCAACTGAAAGACATAGAGAAATAAAGGCTTAAAACTGTCAATTTTTTAAGCTTCCTAAAATATGTGTTGTTGAAGAATTTATATATATTTTAAGAAAAAGTGAATGCAGTCAATATTATATTATTATACATAAATAAGTATATGAATTTTACAAGTAAATTATATATTGTAATTATTACATTAGTATCTTATCTGTCCTGCATTTTATAATATCATCTTTCAATGTATGCAAGGAGAGAAGAAGGAAAGACTAAAGTAGGGAATAAGACGAAAAAAAGTCTTAGAGATTTCACACAAATATAAAGAACTCATCTTTTAGGTCAAGAAGAGAGCTGCACCTCAGGAAAATGCCTGGAAGCCGAACATATTTTAATTCTCAGTCTTTGAAATGCTCAGAAGTGAAACAAGGATCAAGAACCTTTACCAACCATAAAATCAGCTTCATTTATGTGCACAAAAAGGCAGGGCCACAAGGTGGCTCTCGATACTCAGGAGTGAAAACTATGACTCGAAAAATGAAATAAAAATCTCGGTTTGCTTTGTTTTCTTAAAATTGCAACTGATATGTTTCACCTCCCATATTCTAGGACACACTTATTTCCACACAAGGAAAATACTTTGAATATATTTTAAATTCCAACACAGAGGTTTCTCGGTTCAATCTATAACAGCATCATTTTCATTTATTTCTCCCAAAATCGAAGCTCTTTGGATAGCTGGAATTCATATATATATAACTGAGATATCACCTTATAGCCTGCCTTTTGTTAAATTAGTTCTCAACTATTTACCAGTACTAGCTCTGTTTCATGATGAAAACTATGAAGCTTCTACCTTGAACATGAATTTGTAAACGGAGAGCATCATATAGAGCTTTTTTCTAATATGTTCTGGATACATTATTTAGGTTGTTAACTAGTACTTCATTTTTCCTTTTACAGGCTTATTAATAGCTGTGGGTTTTCCTGGCAATCTTTCACCCTCTTCTGTAATTATTTTTGTTACAAAAATATCTGTTTTCATTCATTATCTGTTTTCCTCACAAGTGCATAAATCTGAAATGTAAAGAAACTGGAACAGGTAGGAAAAATTAATAAATACGGCTATGACTGCCAACTCAGTAAATCTGACAGTACTTGGTTAATATGTGATGCTGAATCAATGAATTGTAGACCTGTATAGCACTCTGAAAAGTACAGGAGTCTCTTAGGACAACCATCTTGGCTATTTTCCTTAGACAAGAGATCTTGGTGGTTACTTCAAAGAATATACCCCCTCAGAGGAACAAAATCTAAGAGAATACCTGAAAATAACTATTACAGCTGTTTTGCAACTACAGGCCAATGGAGGAAGAAACTGGGTATGTTTTCAATGGTACAAGGCAGTACAAATTCTTTTAACTAAGCTATAACAATCGAACAAAAGCCTAGAAAATAATTTCTGAGTGTAAGGGATCATTAAAAGAATTATAAGCAATACTTGTGTATCTATATGAGTGTTTTAAATCCCTGAATCACTGGGACAAATTTGCATTTTCTTATTGCTTTCAGTTCCAGAAGCTTTCAGAAAATCCACATCTGCAAAAAGTTAAACACTGTGCTGTGTTTTCTCTATGAAACACTATTTTGTGCAGTATTAAGTTGTGTCCTCAGGGCTTACTCCAAAGCCAACAGTCTATTTTCCATTAGTTTTAGTATGTTTCCTTCAACTGTAAACCAGCTAGGACTCTGTTCAATTATTCAGCAATACTACAGTTTAAATGAAAACAGGGAAATACAATATTAACAGTTTCAAACACTTCAGATTTCTGACTGTTGTCCTTAATAAACATACAGAGCACAATATTTGGAAAAAGTGATCACTAGAATCAAAGACTGCCCTAGAATTCTACATTTGATTACAAAATTCATGCATATCAAAGCCAGAGGTACCCTCACAGAAAGAAAATGTGCAGCATTTTTCATCCTTGATGCAACGGCCTTTGATTCTCCAGCTTTTATTATTATTATTATTATTATTATTATTATTACATAGAGTTTTGAAAGGCTTTAGCAATGCTTTTGATACTCTAAACTCAAGAACCTCAGGCTTTGCCATCCCATACTAGGTTTTTTGCATTTTGTCAACAGTTCTCAATATTTTAGAACTTCCAAATGTGCAAGTCACAGATTTTGTCTACTTAGAAAAAGAAAAAAGACAGAGAGGAATCCCTAGCAAACTAATCACTAACTAAAGGTCATAACCTTAAACACAGCAATAACGACAGTTTTGCATATGGCAAATTCAAATTTCACCTCGTAGTGTTAGCACTCACAGATCATACAACATCCCTGATAGAAAAGGACAGATCCTCAGAATAGTTAGCAGAAATCAACACAGCTTCTTAAAAAATGCTGGTCAAGATCATTATTCAAATAGGTAAGATCTAATATTTCCTAATTTGGAAAAAATGCCACTATGAGTGAAAACTGAGCAGCAACCAGCAAACACTTCCCCTCAAAGAACCAATATGCTTCAAGCTCTTCTGGTCACAAGTACTTTGCTGGTGGGCAGTGTGGATTATTTCAGGTCTTGCTGAGTTCAGGCAATCAGCATCTGTACACGTAACATCTTTCCCCAGGTAGTAACTACTTCTTTTTCTGGTCTGAAGATACTTTTTGATTGTTAGGGAAAATGATCCTTTTTTTTCTTTTTTTTACTTAGTTTTAGCTACAAAAACTTCTTGGTTTCAGTCCTGTTGTATCTACAACATGGACAATTTCCTGATTTTTTTTTTAGACCCCTTGCTATGCTTCATCAAAATCTTTCCATATTTAGGGAATTTGCAAGCTGGCCTATGTTGACACTTTTCACAATTTCTGTCTTCTGTCACTGAAGCAACTCACCAGGTGACTTGTGCAAAAAATTTTGAAATCTCTTATGTACTTTTCTTCCAGAGGTGGCAAACTATCACAACACCACCAAACTTACATACAAATAACTATTTTCAGTTATGCTTCAAACATGTTTCAATATTCTAATATTTCTGAAGTTCCAGAAATTTAAAAATTTTTCATTTTTTAGCATTGCTGGTTAAAATTAATTCTTTATCTACTTGCACTGGTATTGTCCAGAGATGAAGGTCTGATAGGTAGAATGGGGAACATTAAATTTTTTAAGAATTCATAGTTAAGCACGAAATTCCTAATTGAATTCCTAAATTTCTAACTGAAAGTCTCCTAATACTGCTGTCTTCCTATCTGCATTCTTCCAGCATCTTCTCACAAACTATATACTTCCAAATCTGCCTTCCATATTTTTAGCAATTTTATTTTCATTTCACAATACACAGTAAGCTTAATTTTGTAAACTACCAGTTTTCATTATAGTTCATGCCCAGCTTGTGTATACTCTACACTTGTCAAAAACATGATGCTGTTAGTCTAGTTCCCATTAGCATAATACATAATTTCTAGTTCTAGATTTTACTCAAATAAGCCAAAAATTACTAACATGGTACATGTAGAAAGATGTATCCAAATGTATATTTTTATGATGTTAATTCAGAAAATCTCAGTTGTGGGATCAAAATACTGTTTTCCAGATTTTTATGTTTTTTGGGAAATGCTCTATAATCAGTTTCTGTTGGTTTTGATGCAAAAATAAAAAGGTTTCTGAAATAACTGAGATGTTCAGAAGAGATTTGGCAAATTTAGGCAAAATTCTAACTTTACTTTGATAAAGGTGACATGTATCTGTACATTCTAAAGTGTAGCAGTTTGTGGCTTTATACAACAAAATGTTTTCCTCCAAGACAATGATTTCCAGCAAGCAGGGATTCTTCTGATTCTTGTCTTACTTTTGAAATTCCAGTTCAAAGGATCTTAAGATGAATTCAAAACAACCAAGATAAAAGAAGATACAACTAATCTTGCAGATACCAAGTCTTCCATAAAAGATATAAAGGTTATGCTAAAAAACAGAGAGCGACTATACATGTAATAAAACTTAGACGAGAAAAATAAATATATAGCAATAAATATTCGGCAGTCCTCTAAAACAAATTTCCACAGCTTTCCAGGAGTATGCTTAATTACTTTTTAACTTATTTTGTTCAATCCAAAGCACCTCTGGCTCTCAGTATGTGGAATTAATGGAATGTGGATCCAACTGAAATCACTCCCTCTTTACATTTGCTTCTAATTACTCTTTCATTTAAAAGACTTAAAAGTATGTGCCCATTTTACTCATTATCTCCCAATTCATTTTAATTAGATGTCAATGCCAACTTCAGTGCACAAACACTCCTGTCCAGTTCTGACCAACTCTACATCTTGTGCAAATAAACTGAAGGAATGGTAAAAAAGCCCAACCAAATTTGCCTACATTATGTTATTTGGGGGAGTTGGAAGTGGAAAGTGGATGACAACTGAAACAGTCAACATGCATACCTAAACAATTCCATTAAACCATAATGAAACAAATATTTGAAAAACTTTATTATTTTGAAAATAAATCAAGAATATGAACTGAAATTTAATATTTTTCTCCATTTGTTAAGAAAACCATGTTTTCTAAATGAAAAATTCCATCAAGTATCTAAATGTACCTTGGTGAATCTATTTACTTGCACTGATTCTATCATGTTTTTAAAGACATGGTGTGAGATAGTTTCCAACATTGCAGTGATATTTTCTGTCAAATCAGGTGTTATGAAAATGTATTTTTCAATTATAATGGGTCAAACTCTTAAGCTTTTAAAAAAAATCACAGTCTAAAGATATCCTATACATTTATTGTTTTACAATATAAAAAAATTTACATGAATCCCAAGGGAGCAAAAGGGACACAGTCAGTTAACAGTGATGCTCTGAAGGAAAAACATCAAGCAATCCTAGAAGAAAGCACATATATTTATTCTACAGCATAACTGTGAACTACAGGTTTTGTTCTGAATTTTATTTCAGTAAAGACAACTACAAAGGGTGTTCTCTGATGGCCTGAATCTTTAAGGCAATCGCCAATCACTTAAAAAAACCAACACACTGCATCCTTCATTTACAACTCTGAAGAACAGTACTTTGCAATGAACCTTTATAAGTCAAGTGTGATGCTAGAGAAAAAACTAAAATAAAATACAATTCACCTTGCAAAATTTACTATATTTACTGTAGAAGAAATCAAACACATTTTCTAAAAGAATGTCAATCACTGAACAGCATCAAGCCTATTGGAGGACAGTATAATCACCATGAAATACAAAGTACAACTGATCAACAAGCAGCATTGACTGTCAGCGTACAATGCAGAAGCTCTTCAAATTATTAACTTTTCAATCATTACTCTTCATTACTAATAATTACTGTAGCTACAGTATTTCCTGACAAATTAATTCCTAAGTAGATAGGATCTCTTAAAACACTATTTTCTAGTCAGCACATGATTTCCATACAAAGGTACTAAACTCCATGTGATCAGAACCATTTGTCAGTATGGTTTGGTGCATTTTATACAGAAAAGGTGCCTTAAAAATGATGTTGTCTACAGTCTTACTGTGAACATATTGCATAAGGTTACACACTGCAAACTAGACCTAACTGGCACATTTTGGAAAAGGAACCAAGACCTAGGGGTCAGTAGTAAATTAAGCTGCCTTTTTTTGTTTTTTTTTCCCCTCTGGAACAATCCCTAGGGATTGAAAGCTGCTAAAAACAGGCTGAACCCACCAAACTCCTTGGGCTGAAAAGGGGCTAGGGCAGAGAGCACTTATCTGACTTAAACATTATTTATAATTTCTTCTTGCTGGAGTGCTCACCACTGACCAGATATTGCCAGCCTTTGAACCTGTTAAATGACAGAACAAAATGAAGAAAAGGGAGCTTTACCCTCTCAAGAAACCTCACATATTTTTAATATACACCTGAACTTGATTACACATGGTGAAAAAAAGCACTGGCAAAAATGAAGAGTGGGTAGTAGGCTGTGCTACTGAAGTACAAAGAGTGTAGTCCTGGTCCCCAGACTTGTGAATATGAAAATAATCACACTGGTTTTGTTTATGCTTTTCTCTCCCAAGTGTCTCAGAAGTTTGCCATTTGTTTCTTTACTATTAGCATAGCTATTCGATATCCAAATACACTTGATACAATGAATGAGATTTCAAATTGAAATCCTCTTATACAGGGAAGCCATTGAATTATAACTACTCGGAAAAGACATAACAAACTTCTCCTTTTTGATCTGGATTACATATCAAAGCATTCTAGCAGCTAACTGAAGGAGATTTTCACAGTCAAAGGAAAAAAGAATATTGCATGGCTTTTCTCTCTCAGTGCCTAGAATGAAATTAAAATTTCAGGAAAGACAAAGAGAAATGCTTATGTAAGACTAAGAAATAGCTTAGAATAGCTTAGAATGCATAGGAAAATAGTAAAAAGTATTATACCTTTAATACATTCACTTATTTTAATTAGTTTTACGGTAATATCAACATTTAAGCTGATTTTAAAGGAAAAAAATACACATATGCTGCTACTGACTGTGCAAACCCCTGTGGCTGCAGCATCAACCAAATAACTTGTTAGAACTACTCATTTCAGTAAGCAATGTCATAGCCTGACATCAATGAACCTTTATTGGCCTAATAGTCTTCCCATAACCCACAGAGAAAGAAGTTTCAGTATATTTTAATCAGTCACTTAAAAGGAGTTTTAAAGAGAATTACCTACTAAAGACATTCTTTTAAACTGTGCAACACTGAATTTCAGTTTCTATATTTTGAAGCACTAATAAGACATTTAAACAAATTTATTTACCTTAAGGTCTGAATTTACTGAATGCAAAGACTGCACTGTCGCCCTGGTTTTACAGGGCCCCATAAGTTGTAACATTGTAGCTGTAGTTTCCCATGCTTGTTCTGTAAACATGGTCCTTGTTTTTCTTAACCAACCAAGGATTGTTTTGCACTTGTGGAATTGTTTTTCATTCCTTTCCCTGGGGTGGAAAAAGATGATTGACCATGTCTTTGTTCTGTAAACCTTCAGGGGTGTTGACCCCTTTCACCAATCTTTGACTGTCCTTAGAAACATATAAAAATAGGTAAATAAAGAAGGGCAGGGCTTTTGGTCGGTCCTGCCTGGTGAAACCACTGCTGCTCTGTGACCCGCGTGTTTCTTCTGTTGCTAACTCACCAACACTGCACTACCTTGAACAAGACTGTGGTAGACTTCATTTAAGAAGAGAAGTTTAATCATGTTATAAGTATGACAACAGTTTCAAATGAGCTTACTAAGCACATTTAGTATTTAATATGAAATTTTGTCAACAATGAAGGGGGATGCTATAGGCAACATATTATCCCAGAGTTTATCAGAGCATTTTCATGGAGGATTAGTAAGAAAAGGCATTAAATCTTATATTTACAGTGGTTAAATCCATTACTGGTTTTAACCTGAATAACTCGGAAATAGCTGAGAAGTTCTGTACAAAAGCATAAAATGCCTTTTAGTAGTTCCTTGAAGAAAAACAGCAGCACCCCTGTCAGCTGTATTTGCAACCTCAGAGATCATTCTAGAAAAAGGTTTGCTAACCCATTTTTCTTCTGTGAGATCTATTACTAATGCGGTGCAGCTTCTGGAAGTAGAACAAATATTCATGAGGTGGCTTTCCAGTGATAAACAGGATGAAACTAAGCATTGTTGCATATCAAGTTGACACTCATGATAGATAAAACAGAATATACGATCAAGCCCATAGATTAGGGGGGGAAAAGAGTCCATTTTATTTTTTCAAAGGATAGCAGAAGACTGTTACTTGTTACATCAGTGCTGTAACTATCAGAGCCTGAGAGACCAGACAACAAGTCTGAAATACTTGGATAAGAGACTGATTTTCAGAAATATAGTTGATAACAGAATTCATCCTATACCATATATTTTATACCTCCTGATTCATAATAAAAACACTAGAAAATTCCAGCAGACTGTAAAAAATACACAGGAGTATGTAGAGCATCAAACTGAAAATAGAACTACAAATTTAAAGCTGTGCAAACACAATTTCTAGAATGACACGTAAAAAAGTAACTGTTATAGAAACAGAGATATACAACAAACTTCAAGTTGTCTTCCTTTTTAAAGGTCAGGTAAAGCAAAAGCAAAAATAAATAGTTTATTGTTTCTGTCAAATTTTTATTTCAGTTTACAACAGTTAACAACTTTATCTAGGATTAATCTAATATCTAGGATTACTGCTAAAGGCAATATTTTTCTACTGCTCACAATATATCCCTCTGTAAAAAGGCCTCCCCAAAATCTAAGTGTCCATCTGAATAACAATGCTAAATTCCACAGCTCAGGATTCATTAAAACAGTGGAATCACTCTATACAGAACAGATTTTTCTTTAATGTGTGAATTGTTAGGACCACATCTTATCATGAATTTTGTCCCTGACCTTCAAGAAGGACTACTGAATAAAATATCCAATGAAAGAAATACAGAGAGCTTCATACCCTTCTCTGAGATATAATTAGCAAATATTTTTCAAAAGTAAAAAAAAAATAATTATAAAACAAATAAGAAACGTCAATATATATTTGACATTTATTATAGCCTAATGTATTTGAATACATATCCTCATTTTATTTTTATAGTTTTTTTAATGGCATATCAAATATTAGATATGTTATTAGTATAACAAAAATAAAATTAGGATTGCTCTGAAATAATTAAATCTCAGGCAAATGATTACACATTAAATATTTGATGAATGCTCTCTAAGAATTAATTTCTAATAGTTTAAAAATGTTTGACAGATAATTAAGAGGATTTGTAATTGCTTTCAGATTCTTTAGGCCATTAAAGAATACAATGCTTTTAACTATTCTGGTTTTTTTAGTTCATCCTGTGAAATAGCTTTCACTTCTACTTGCTGTGTCTAGACTAGAACACACATGATTTGGGTATTACTGATTCTTGTGAGTCATATACTGGGTTTCAGATGATACTGAGTATGTTATTCATCCATTACAGTGAAAACTGCATACAGAATACAAAATAAGGACTGTATTACATTATCAAGATTATTCTCTGCCAGGTATTGGTAAATTTCATGTCAAATGAAATGGCAAGACTGAATGGCTTGTAGTCTGATAAACTTGGGAACAGTGCCAATAAACATCCATTTATACAAGATAGCTCTTGTCAGACAAACATGATATTATCATTATGAAGCTTAGATTAATCACTCTGCATCACACAGCACTGATATAATACAGTTAGACTTCTGTCAGAAATTTCATTTATATGGTAAAGCATTGGGAATTAAGTACAGATAAATGGAATTTCATTTATTAAAGAGATTAAAATCAGGCAATGATGATCGAAGAAATTAATTGTATATAGGAACTTTCACATGACAGAATGACAATGAGGTTCTTCAGAGATTCAGTTTGACCTATGGATATTTAATAGTTGTGCCAGTGATCAAAAATTTAAAATATGAACATGCTGATTAAAGGTACAGTTTGGAAATCAGAAACACTCAGCAGGAATGGTAAGTGCTTGCAATGTCAGATCAGTTCCACATTGCCACTTGGCTCATCTACAGATGAGCTTGGAGGTATCAGGAACAAAGAAACCAGGTCATGTTTGGAGAATGGATTTTAAAAAGAACACAGAAAAGCTCTTACAAGTCATGTGTTTTATTGTGTTAATATTCAACTTATTGCATAAGATGTACCTGACTTACAGTAAAAGGTGTAGGAACTGCTGTGCCAGGTCAGACACACAGTCTGTCTAGAGCAGTAGTTTCTCTGGACAGCAAATGCCTAAGGAAGAGGAGTGTGAATGCTCTTCCCAGTATACAATCTTGGGCACTGTAAGTTTGCCACTGAGAGACTTTCTGAGTAGCTTGATCTACCTCTAACAATAATTTGCTATTTAAAGGAACAAAAAGTTTCTCAGGGAAAAGATTTAAATCAATGAAGAGAACTAGCGTAGGATCCTGGGTCTAGAACACAAGGCAGGCCAATTCAGACATGAAGAATTACACATGTCAAAGCTATAAACATTTTAGAAATTGTTACTGGAGCTCAAACAGAATTTTGTGCCTTGCTCAATTCCCTACATCACGTTATAAACATTTCACAACAGCTGGTCCTTCTTGTACACAAAAACTATGAATCCATTAGTGTGTCCCTGAAGTCTTTCTACAACTCTGACTTGTTCTGTTTAGAACCACAGTTGTCTGCAATAACACTTTCTTTTTTTTCTGACAGTTGTAATGGTAGAAAACTGTACAGATACAATTCCTGATGACAGTCACTAAAGCCTGTACATGTAGGCTTTGTGTGTACACCTGTGTGTAATGAAGTTTGTACCTTAGCCAGTAAACCTCTCCAGCATTAGAACTACCACTGAAGGAGAAAACTTCTACACTTTCAGGCTACCTGAATGCAGACGTGCATTGTACTTGATTCAGACAGTGCTATTCCAGCCTCTGGGGTCTAATTCCAGGATCAGTTATTAGAGAGAAATCAGAGAGTTAAGGAAAATAACCAACTTCTTTATACCCAGCTTGACTTCACTGTGCCTTGTGTCTTTATCTGTTACACTTTGAAATCTTTAAAAATACTGGCACTGAAAGTTCCTATGACAAAATACATAGTTGTAAAGCCTGTTGAAAAGATGCACATACATTACTGCTATTATTATAGCTACTTCTGTTGGAAATATTTACTGCTAAGAAAGAAAAAGAAAATCTAGACTGAACAGTAATAGTTTTAATAACAACCCACCACATGCTCTAATCACTGAAATCTTTGGTGTACTCATAAGTCTTCGTATGTAAGAGCCTTAATTGCTCAGCAAAATGTTGCTAGCATATTATTCATTTTATGATTATTGATGGTTGTTTATGCACAGTTGCTGCCTTGGCAGAGTATATATCTTATTTGATTTTTATCTTTATTGTGCTAACTGTATATAAATAAAAATATGTCTCAAAGATGCATGCTGTGACATCATGATTTCAATACATTATATTCACATTAGTTTAAACATCAAGTTTCTGAAGAACAGAGAACACATATTCCCTCAATATCTTGAAAACTCCTTTTGCAGAGAATAGGTATTAGGTAACAGAGCCAGAATCAACAAAATACTTAACTTTTATTGTAAATAAAATGAATATAATTTATCTCCATTTGTTGAATGGATCCTGAAAGAGGAAAAATGGAAGTATGTTGGGAAAAGTTATTGGGAGTGTTTTGCTACAGATTTCAGTATGACTAGGCCTTCACTCTAGTATTCCCATTACTAATTTATTTATGTGTGTCACTGAAGGAGCCCTTAAGTGTACTACAGTATCTAATTTGTGTAAAATAATGACAATAGTAATAACAGTAACATTTTTTCCCAATATCTATATCATACTTACATGCACAAGAAGTAAAATAATCAGAATTGACACTCATGTAATATGTGCATATGACATATACTGACCACTGGAAGAATTTAATGAGTTCTTCTGTCTCTTGATAGCCATTGCAAGACTCAAGACAGACACAAGAATGTTATGTTATCTCTGCTTGAGAACACAATTCCCTCTCATTCACTGCTATATGTTGTGGTTTAGAAATGATACTCCCCAATTTATTGCTGCCCACTGAGAATCTCCAAACCACGCACTTCTTGGTTGCTTCTTCCCCTCCCACAGCCTCCCCCCTGCACTGGAAAGGAGAACTGGAGGCACAAATGGTGAAGATCAAGGGTTGATATAAGAACAATTTACTGGAAAGAGCAATGAGAGAAGAAAACAAACAGTAACAGCAACAACACTAATGACAGAGGGTGCAAGAAAGAGGGGAACAATTCACATGTGATTCCTGGAATGGGGTATTACTCGACTGCTCTCTCTGCTGCACCTACATGACCAGAAGGAACCCCTTCACCCCAGAAGACACTCCCTTCCCCCTACCCCCAGCAATGATGTGAGTTATGAGAGAGCAACCTCCAGGTCCCCTCTTGGCTACTGAAAAAATTAACCCTGTCCTGGCCAGAACCAGGACACTCTGGTCTTCACACCTCTTTCTCCTTATCTGGTCATAAATTTGTTCTGTTATTAAGAGTCACACTTCTTGCTCTTGCTTTCCCAGACAATCATCGTCAGCTTGGTTTGTAACTGCATTTTGCCTCATCTTCTGCACTCTTCCTAGGTACTGATTCATAAAAATTTTTAAAATTCTGTTGGGAAAGATTCTGTAATTTGTCACATTACATTTTCATGTCTCAAGTTTCTCTTGGACATGTGTACCATGAGTACTGATCTTGTCTACAGCTTTTCCTGAAAAAGGATGATGCTTACCTTTTCATATTAAAAAAGTAGTATTCTTACATAAGAATTCAAATTCCCTTGGGAGTTTGCTTAGAATAACAAGTACATTTCACATGAATCTATGTAGTGACAATGTTTTACTTGCATTTTTCATGAATAGCGTGTAAAGCTTACAACTTAAGTATTCATTTGCATTTACCTTTCTCTTTGCTAGTTTCTTCCTCACTTCCTGAATCATGATGCCAAGTCATCACTGCTTTCAGTGAAGGA
This sequence comes from Drymodes brunneopygia, assembly GCA_013400955.1. Lineage (NCBI taxonomy): Eukaryota > Metazoa > Chordata > Aves > Passeriformes > Petroicidae > Drymodes > Drymodes brunneopygia. The sequence goes on along the minus strand of VZTZ01007956.1, from coordinate 671,941 downwards.
GAATGCCTCCCTATTCAAGCCATTTCTTCAGTGTAAAAGCAGAGAGATTTGTCCGCTTCATGGAAGCTTCCCAGCAGAATCTACTGTGTAATTCTGTAAATAAGCCAAAGACTGCTCTCCCAAAGACCACAGACCTAAGGTTTGCCATCATAACCTTCCTCTGAATACTGAGCTAATCACTACAATGAAATTTGCCATTCATGGAAATGGTTGTTGCCAATTCTGGAGCAGCAAATAGGGCCCTGGTTGGACTCAAAAGTGGTCTCTATATGTTGCCTGTGAACATCATGGGTGGCCTGAATAATGCCACCATCCCAGATAAAGGTTGAAAATGAAGTGGGGAGACTTCTGCCAGTATCCACTAGTAAGTCACAACCACTATGTCTGCCTGGACAGATAGTCCACAACAGATCTCAACCAGAACCTCCCTGTCCCTTCCTTCCTGCCCAAACCTTGATCCAGACAGGAGCTGCACATGTCCAGTTTCACTGTGGGACTCTGCACAGCCAAAGATCAGCCTAACAGAGAACACAACTCCCTCTCTTCCACTTTTCTGCCGGTGCTGTCCAGTATGGAACATATGATGCATTGCCTCAGAGATGAAATCTACTGCTACATCCACAGGTAATAAGCATTATAACACATCAAAACACATTTGTATTACACATATTCCAAATGGGTTTAGAAATTTTCTCTGTGACAGTTTCGTGGTTTCCATGAACACAGGAATATGCTTTCTAATTAATTTAATCTAATCTAATTAATTAATGAAAAGTAAACTAAAGATACAGGAGCTGTTTTCACTGACATACACAGTGAATTGGATGAATGCTTCTTTGACAGATACCTCACAAAATATGCACTGCTGAAAAAAGCATGGAATTTTTCTTAAAATCTTTAGGAATAATTTTGACTGTCTAAATAAGCACTAGTATTTTCAATAGCCTAATTTTTTTTCTTGCATTACCATTAAAAAACTAACATTATTTTTAATAAATGAAGAGTTTCAGATTTTATTTTAGAGAAATCTAATGAAAAAGAATTTCAGCATTAATTAGTATTATAGTAGAAACATGGGGTCTCCAAGTTCAGGTTTGATGTTATTTTTACAATGCAGCAGCAGATACTAGCATCTACTAGAAAAACAGGGGCTCTTAAATATGCTCTTTTATGAACTTATAAGAGCATAATTTTAAAATATTTATTATAGCTCTCAGAAGCACCTTGACAAATAGAACATATTTGATCCCGATTTTACATTTCTCTATGTTTCAGGAATCTGATTCTACCAACTGTAACATCTATGGTCCATTCATAATTACTAAGACCAAATGAATCTTTTCACATTCTCTCCAGAGGTATATAATAAGGTAACATATTTATTACAAGAACCTAAAACCCTCAGAAAATTCTAATTCACAGGTCCAAAATACTGAAGAGTTTACTGATACATTTGCCAGTGCAAGAAGGTATCTCACACATGTATTAAAACTTTTACAGTAAGCATCTCCTCTATTTTCATGTGAAGAAATCAATTGTGGAAAAAGAAAGAACCTTATTTTTCAAGGGATGTTAAAAAGACACTGCTAACTCTAATCTTTAGACCTCAGTTGATATCACCAACTATAAATGCCACACACAGCACAGAATTAAGAATTGTTATGGAAATATTCTTTTGGCAGATATACTGGCATATTCTTTGAAACTGGTGGTTTAGGGACTTCCCAAGCTGCAAACATGAAGGTTACTGTCAAGTAGCACAAGCTGCATAAAACACAACAATTATCAGCTTTATCTCAACAAACTGAAAGTAACAGGACCTTGCTCTTCCTTTACCATTAGTCCTTCTGTTCCCCCATTCAATTCAGCAGCTTCACATGACTTCTTAAAGCAAAATCTTCCCAGAAGCTCAAAAATGCTGCATCTATTGCCATGCAAGACTGTCTTGTTAAAAAACATCAATTCCAAGACAGAAAAGACTACCAGTGTAAATTATTCACTTACCTGTTTTTCAGCTTGTCCATATTCTGATCCTTGGGGTGACAAGAAGTGACAAATGTGACCATTGTTTTTTGCTTTTTCTCGAAGAGCCATAGCAGTTCGTACTGTAGCATTTCTAGCATGAACAAACACCATCACCTTTAGACAGAAAGAAACAGGGCCAATGAGAAATAAAATAAAAAGGTTTAATCAAACAATGAAAGGACTTTAATTACAAAATATTCCCTATGGGAATGACAAAAACTAGTTATTAGGGTAATTAAAGGATGATCCTGCCTACATTGTATCCTATGTTTTCAAAGAGCTTTTGAGAAGGTTGATTTTTCTTTTTAAATTCTTAAGTCTTTAAAAATAGGGAACAATTCTTGGCCATAAATAACTCATCTTCACAAAGTAGTGAGATTAACACTGATGTAAAGAGTTGTTCTATTTGACAGATCCTAAATGTCTGCAAACAAACAGTGGAGTGATAAACATTCTGATGCTACAACTTGGCTATGTGAGAAAAGAACAACCAATCAAACAAAAGAGAACTACTGTGCAACATTCACAAGAATATTACCACTGTTAATAGCAGGACCACTAATACAATATTCAAAAGTCATGAAAACACTAATCAAAATGTTTGAGAGAAATGTTTTTACATTTTTTTGTGCTGCTGAGAACGTCAAGAGTCCTCAAAAAAGAGTTGGAGTCTTTTACCTAAAAACAACTAAAATATTCCTTTCTGATTACTGCCTGCCATAATATATGTCTAGAAACAACCCTGTGAGCTTTAGAAACTTTGATAGTCAGAATCTCTCAGTATACATGCTTCAAGAATTGGAACGGGATGGATGGATTGGGACTACATTGCATTTTATGCTCTGAGTTCCCTTTCTCTTCTGCCTATTATACTAAAAAGATTTCAATAAATCCATCAAGTATAAATAATAAAAAGCATATGTTTCTGCTTTTAGTTAGCAGAGGCTTGGTACAGACCTGATAAAACTTCAGTTATGATTTCTAAAGCTTCTGCCTACATGTACAATATCTGACACCACAGCAATCATTCATTCAGCAAGACCTAAGACCTTAGTATGCAGACAATAACTAAGAAACAAACCTTGTGTAACTGTCCTCTACCCAGAAGCCTTTCTACAGTTCTCACAGATACCTAATTTTCAGATGTGCAGCACGTTTCTTTGATATTTACTTCCCACTGTTTTAAAAGTAATAATGCACACCTGAATTCATTGACTTTTATGTATTAAACAATCACATATCAACACATGAAAAATTTAAAGTGATTGCAAAATTGTTGACCAAAAAAAAAGAACTTCTCAGACAGACAACCATCTCTGTACATCTTGTTACATCTTGTAATCTCTGTACATTGCCACATGTTTTTAAAGAACCAGCCCTAGCTAAAAATTGACATATAACACCTTGTTGAATGTTTTTTCCCCAATGAAGTCAGTAAATGTTTATCAAATATACTGTAAGACAGCAATATAGTCTTAGGAGGGTTAATTTAGCCTGTCCTAACTATGTCAGAGAATATTATATTTCAGTGGCAAAATCTCCGTGCATTACATTATGCAAATAAGTTAGGAAAAGTAATTTAGAATAGAGAGAAGCGGTTCCACAGTTACAAGCTGTGTAATTAGATCTGTACTCTGCAGTTCAAAGCCAGCTCTGGAGTATATAGCCCTAGTGCTGAAAGCGTCTGCTGCTGCTCTCCTGAAACCAAGGCTTTTAAATAATAAAAAATACACAAGAAAGGAGAAAGCAAATGTCTCTAGCTAGGTTACCTCTGCAGAATTTTTGCAAACTATAAAACAAATCAGACCTTTTCACCAAAAACTTTGTTTAAAATTCACAGCAGGAACTGCTTGCACTCCCCAAAGAGCTGCATATTTCAGGTTTTAATCTTGATGAAACATCTTAGTGCATCACCAAAGCACAGAGAAGTGTGCTATTATTACTAAAAATTTATAATGAGGTACTTGAAACACCTTGAAATACATTTCTTCTGCCTTGGACAGCAAAGATGCTTGGATTAACTTTTGCTAGTGGAAAATACATATTTCAAACTGATTTTCTCTATGATAGCCTTAAAATGGTGCATCATTTTTCCAGGGAAACATGCTGACTCTTTCAGTTATCTTTCCATCTCATCAAAAGTGCTGGTCACTTGAATGCTTGAGTTCAGCAATTCTCTTTTACTGAACATCTCTCCTCGATGAGAGAAGGCCTAGGTTTTGCCACCCATTTTGCATCACACCTTTCAAAGAAACTAAGATGAACGAATGAATTTATTTAATTCAATGTTGATATTGATTAGGTGGTAAACAAATAAGCGCCTATATTATAGGCTCAAGACACTGTTTGGCTTCACACAGTTAAATCCTTATAACATGTTCTTTTATGTGGCTCTTGATCTGGGTATTACTTCCACTGAAAATGAACAGTTAGGGATATTGATTGACAGATTAATCTGTCCAAACATTTTCTCCCTTAAGGTCAGCACGAAAACTCCTCCAAGTATTTTACAAAACTCAATTCCTAATAAGGTTTCAACACTTTTCCCCAATGACTGCTAATGGCACCTATTTATGTTAAAAACATCTCCCTCCACATCATTAAATAGAACCACCCTACAGACTAAGTAAAACTCACTAACATGTAGCTTAATTCTAAAGAGTAATAAAACTGTTTTTCTCTCATGTTGTGATTTCTCTCTAACTGCCAAGATACAGTTCAAATTTGCAGTGCCCAACATTTACAGAATGAAAAGTATATTACATCCAAAATATACATGAAAACAACACACACAGTTCACTAATGGCTCTTGATCAAAAATTATGCTAAATCAGGATATCTTGATTACCAGATCTAACTGATAGCATAGCAGTGTATAAATGTGATTTCCCCTTCCTCTCACCAAATCCAGTAACTCATGAAGAACTATCCAGAACTAGCAACTAAAAGAACAGCAATGAAATAAGAAATTTCATAACTTAACCTATAGCTGAAAAAGTTTAACATATAAATCTTATTTTTACTTTAGCAGATTTTTGTATCTTGCATCTTAAAGTCTTTCCACATATTAAACAACACAATGGGAATGGAAAAAGCTGAACAGGCTGTCACTTACTAAGGCAACAAGAGAATTTGAATTTATTTTCTAATTATTTTAATTAATGTTAGTACATCTTGTATTTAAAAGAAATATTGATATAATTTGCATGTGTACTAAGATCTTTTACTACAGAAAACTGAAGGATTACTTAGCTGCCTAGAAACTAGTGCTAATGAGACATTTTTTACATCCTTCCTTTTCTACAAAAAAATCTTCACGATTTAAAAGCAGACTGCATTTACTCATCACATAACATTAAATAATGTGGATTGGAATATACTATCTCTCATTCAAGGTTGAGAAGTCAAAAATACAAAAAAAAATTCAGTAACACCATTAAAACTTCTGTACATTCAAGAGAAATATTAAGGAAACTGTGCTGAAGAACAAAGCTGCACAATACCATACAATATTTTAAGAAAAAATATTAACTAATAAATAAATAGATGATGTTTCATCGGCTAATCAAAACAGTAAGGTGATATATTTTGAACTCTTGATAGATTGCCATTAATTGCTCTCTAAATTTTGATTTATTCACTCAAATAAATTCCTTCTGATCATACCTGTTTAAACAAAATCTGGGATTTAAAAAAACCTCTCTATAAATCTCATAAAAATCTATTTAACATCACTATTTATCTAACTACCTTTCTATTTTGATATACAGGTTTTAAGGGGTAGTAACTCCATAGTGCAGGTATTTTTACTATTGCAATGTGCAATTGTTCATTTATTTACCTGCAATAATACTACTTTTTAAAGACATGTGCCCCGTAATTTCAATTTCTGTGTTTCTTGAAACGTGGAAATGTATATCTACTTAAAATGCAACTACTCTAGTGAATGTTTCATTGTACAGTACCACCTCATGGTCACTGCAGCCAAAACATTTCCCAGCATTCAGATCCCCAACCTGTCTTTCCCTTTTTGTAAGTACAAGGTACAGCACAGCATCAACCTTTATCACCTCCTCCATCATCTGTTCTGGGAAATTGTCATCAACACGCTCCAGAAACTGACTGGATTGCTTTTGCTCTGCTGTGTGTCCCTCCAGCAGATATTGGGGTGGTAAAGTCCCCCCAGATGACCAGAGACTACAAACAAAGGCATTTTCTAGTTGTCTGAGGAAGGTCTTTTTTACTTTATTCCTTATCAGCGTCTGTACTGAAATTCCACAAGAACATCACTTATGTCTATCTAATCCTCCTGCTGAACTCTCAGCTGGCTCATCATCCATCCCCAGGCAGAGCCCCAGGTATCCCTGTCTGCTCTCACACACAAGCAAGTTTCTTGCTCCCCTAACCTTGACCTTGCTCAAGATTCTGTTTTCACCCAGTGCAGCACACAGTCATGTGAGGCATCACATCACACCTCTGATCTCAATACCACCTTAGCTCAGCAATTAGGGACGCAGATCCCCAATTTCTCCCTTTTGTTCCATACACTGCATGTAGCAGTGCACAGGCATTTCAGAGAGGCACTCAGCTACGCTGGTGTAAAACGCAACATTGTGTCCTCTGCCGCCACGTAAAACTAAAATATATAAGGGTTTGGTGTAATTTCCATTCAAGGCTATGGATAAAACAGTTATGGACCTAAAGTGACACTGAGCCTCTAGCATTAAAATAGGAGACTCTCATGACATCAAACCTTTACATCGAAGAATAGCCAGTGTCCAGGCAGCAGCACTTATGGGAGGATGCTTCGAGTGAAAAGTACTTGCCCACATGAAACTTCAAGACTCTGCCGTTATACAACAGTTATATACATTTACTACTAAAGAAAACCTGTTTCAGAACACTATAATAGGATCCGTGCTATCTTCCATTTTTAGCATTAGCCAAATACATTACAACTTGCAGAGGAAAAATGAATAGAGTGAAAATTAAAGCAGAGGGCAAATTAAAAATATAACAAACAAACAATACTTTACTGACTTCTACAGGTAGAAGAAATTATTCTGAATTTTATTTGACAGGATAGAAATAGAAATAGCAATAACTATTCTTGTATAGAAAATTAAGCAAGAATAGCTAGCCTATTACTATGCAAATATATGTCATTAGGCAGTTAACAATTGCATTTTTGCAGATGGCAATGGACTTGAATGACAATTATTATTCAAAATTATAAGCAGCTTTTCACTGTATCTTTTTTTAGAAAAACAAGATCATGCAATAATTTGTTTCAAGCATTTCCCTTTGTCCTGTTTTGGCACTAACCTTTTTGACTTTGTATAATAAAATATGTTTCTATGGTATAATAAACCATATTTTCAACAAATATCACCGTAGATTAAGAGTTGTCATGTTCGCAGTGTCTCTTCTTACGTTTTCAAAACTATTTATACTCACATGTATAAACTTTGCAATAGGCAAAAATGACCTAGGAGTCAGTAGTGATAAGAAGATTCTATTCAGCTTTAATAAAGGAAAGGAACATAGAAGACACTGGAGAAATCTTTATATCTATATATATATATATATAAAGATATATATCTTTATATCTTTATATTCCTGTTACTTTTACCTAAGCAAAAAAAGATTTAAAAAGTTGCCATGTCAATCTCTCTATCTTCTAGTTTCAGTAACATAAACCTACTAAACAATTAAAAGAACAGTCATGATTTCTAATTTATTTTTTATCAGTACTGATTTAAAGACAGACCTTTATCCAGATTTCTGCTCCTAATCAACAGGTTTTCTATATCACCAGAAAAATAAAGAACTGTTTTCAAGGACAAGCAGTCTTTTTAATATGAAACTTAATAAAGTTATGAAGAACTTAAATGATGTATTTATTGTTAATGGTAGTAAACTGCTGGAACAAATAGAATCCCCCTCCTAAACTCACAAGCTACATACACAGTCCTTCTCAAAATATTCTAGCCTAAACAAGAGTATCATAAGTACCTCATGATTAAAAGGCATGTAATTATCCAAATGTAATATATTCTGGAATCACCATTTCAGTAGCCACAAAGAAAACTCTCAACACCATAGCACTACATAAATGAGAAACTTCATAGTTGGTAAAGCAATAAGAAATTTAAAGTCAAAAGGAATTTCCTGATGCATCTTAGTGAAAATTTATTTTCCATTCTCATGAATTCCTCAAAATACCTTCTTTTCTACAGCAACTTATGTTTCTGTATAGTTAAAATTTAAACCCACCAATGACATTACCATTGGATTCTCAGGTGACATCTGTTAAAAGCCTATGATAGACATAAGGTCTTGGTGGACAGTAGCTGGCTTGGTAATAATTTACAGTGGTTTTGACAAAAATCAGGTAGTTTATTTATGTAGTTGATACTACCATGATAAATTAAGCATACAGATCCATTTCTTTCAGTTACAGGGCAAGGATTTTCAAAAGCTTTGAAACACTGACAATGCTTAATGTATCTTTTGGAGTATCATTTAACCTTGTCATTGAATTCTTACTGAAAAAAACTGTGGAGCTGACAAATCCACAGACTTCCCACAATCTTCTAGACTGCTAATGGTCTGCAGCGTCACATCTGAAGAACAGCTTTTTACATAGAGCTACTAAAACTCATCACATATGGCTGCAAGACTGGTTAAGCTGCCTTTGCTGCACTTGCAAGCTGTAAATCTGCAACTTAACACTTAGGTCATCCACAAGAGGCCAACTGTCTCAGGATTACTTCATTTAAATAAAATTTTAGGCTACAAAAGGTTGCTCATCTGGAATTAAACTTGATTTTTTTTGTTTTAATGATTCAATGCAAATTCATAATATCAGAAGAAGAATCCTTCTAAATAGTAGCACTTGTTACCTTAAACAGCTGTGATTACCAATACTGACAACACTCTGTAGCTGTGCAAGACTGCAGATATAAACTGAACACCTCATGTACTCTTAATTAATGAGAAGATATTAAATTGGTGTTTCTGATCTACATAAATTCATTGTGAACACCTGAGTACACATATACAGACAAACTACCATATAAACAGAAGCATACATGCAAAAATTGTGCGCACAGAAACATTGCACACAAACATTTAGAAGGCCCCCTAATTGAAGAATTATAGGGGTTTATACAGATAACTGGTTATGGCATCCATTTCCAGTAATTTCCTCAGCTGTTCATAAAGGCAGCTAACAAGGTAAATGTCTAAAGTCAGATTTGACCAGAAAATATAGAGGAAAATAGTACATACATATCATTTGACAATAATACGAAACATCTGGTATGAAACACTTTTTGCAGTGCACAGCACATCAATACACTATTTTCAATTAAAGTAAGAAATTAAGACCATAAATAAATGATGAAGAGGCAAAACATAAACATAGTGCACCATCACTGAATTAGTTCGTGATTTTGTTAAAGAAACCACACAAACAAATGGTCCCTAACTGTGCAAAAACTGCAAATGAAAACGATCCAAAACCTCAATTCTTCATTTAATCAGCCAATAGAGTAATAATGTTTAAAATCATCAGTCATAATTCATCTATCCTGTCAGGCCACTTTACCTTCGGTATTATGTATTTTTATTCATGCATGTGCACACATAGAGATATAGAAGCAATATATACACATATATATGCAAATAAACTACACCAGATGATGAGAGAGAAACAATCTGTACAGATACAGAGGTATAGGCTGAAATAAACTCTTTAAGCTCTAAAATGAAAACCTTGAAAAAAGCCCCAATCTAGATGAAGAATATATGTTAATAAATTCTGCAACTTCTCAGACTTATTTGTCCAAAGCATGCTATAAACACTATTTCACCCAGAAAAAAATACTAGGACAAGCTTAATTCTCAAGGTACTAAGTCCCAGAGAGACCTCTGAAGAAAATAATATTTTATTAAATCTTATCTCAAGACATGGCTATAAAAGCATTGTCAACAGCTCGAGTAACTAAGCTTATTAAACTTTTATCTTCACACGTCTTCTGCAGCCAAATAACAGCTGGAAAACTGATAATAAAGAAATTTAATCCATCATTTTTACAGATGAAATTAATACCTGTCAAATTCACTGCTGACAATTTAATATAATAGATTTAAATTAACTACTCTGTTTCTTTTTTAGTTTAAGATAGCTCAGAAAAACAAGATGACACTTCTTAGTACTGCAAAGTTCAAGTCAATTATTGTACATAGAGAACAATTACAGACAAAGTGAATGCTTTATGTGCAATATGCATCACAGAACCAGTTCTGACTATATAAGTTTAATTATAGTTTGTTTCTGTTCTGAGATAACAAAAATCGTGATTTGAAAGAGGAAAGTATTAAAAATCTGTACTTAGAAATCATTCAAAAACTAAAAAAAAAAATGCATTGCACCTCAAAATTATTTCTAATGAACTAAATGCGGACCAGTGGTGTAAGACAACATTTTAATTAAGAACATAAATTCTAATTAATAAAGCAATCTTGATCTCCAGAAAACTGCATAGTAACCACCCAATGCATAGACTAATTAAAAATGCTGCAACTGTACATGGCTCTACTCTGCACATTCATTTAATTTTGAAAGATAAAAGGTAAAAGCTTGTGACAGGTATATCAGGTGCAGTTGAGACAATACTGCAAAAGCAGAAGAGAACACAGTCCAGTGAAAACTAAAAAACTGGCTCAAATGAGAAGAGTAAAAGCTCAAAAACTAACAATGTACTTGAAAAAGCACTTTCTTCAAAAGGTTAAAAAAACTGAACTGAAATAGGCACAAAATGGGCATTTGTTCACCACTCACAGTGCATCAACAAGAACAGATGGTTTGTGTAACGCTGTTCATTGTTACTTTTCATCCACATTTTTAATCCCAGTAGTGAGATTTCTAGCATGTTAATTCAAAAAAGGATTTTTGTATCTCGACTGGTTTGCAGTTATTAGCTTCAGTTAAGTGGAGTTGTTGCTAATTTGGTACAATTACTACTACTGCATTCCCTTTGTGATGTTGTGGGGAGCCTTTCAATACCATACAGCACTTCAAAAATCCAAGTTCTTTGCAACAGACAGCTTGGTCTCTTTGGCCACTAGAAAAGCTGTTTCTTGCATAGTGAAACCACTTCTTGCAAAGCCATCATGTCTCCTCAGTATTTATGTACTGACACCTTGAACCTCAATGGCTGCACAAACAGCAAGGGCAATGAGAACCACAGAAATGTGTCAGAAATTCCAGGGAGCAGCCAGTTTTTGCTGTGAACTGAAAACATCAAGTTCAGTGAGAAAATGAACTTTCAAGGAATCAGAGAAAAAGCTGAGCTGGAAGGAACATTCATGGATTGTCAAGTGCAACTCCTAGAGCTTCCCTGAGTACCAGAGTTAGTGAAAGAAAAGTTAAAACAGATACTGTCATGTAAGCCTTACACAGAAAGCCCTTGAAAGCGATGGGAAAACAGGAATTATTGTCTTTAAAAGGAAGAGATGTTTCAGAAGATAGGAGAATGCCAAAGGCACTCCAAGTTATCTATCATAAACAGATAAAGGAGCAAAGTGCATTGGATATGGAACCAGGACCAAAACTTAGATACCTGTGACTGAAGACAAGTAGAGTAACAGAGTATTGAAGGTCAGCAAGAAAAGCTGTACAATAAAGTAAGTTGCAGAGAGAAAATGTAGGAGACCTGCTGAAACAACACCAAGGGCAATGAAAACACAGGACTTCTGTTGAAGGTTTAAGTAATAGCAAAGACATTCTCTTAAATGAAACAAATAACAAGAAAATGTTGGAGAAACAAAAGAGGGGCGTAGTCCGGGGAGAGTGGTAAAAGAAGAGTTTTATGACTGAAGTTTGGGGAAGAACCTCCTTCAAAAGCTTTCAAGGACTTCAGCAACAACTCTTCTAATTGATAATACAAGAAATTGATGGGATTTTTTTGCTTGAGTTAATTTCAGACCAAAAAAAAAAAAAAGAAAAAAAGAAAAGATAGCAAAGAGACAGGTACTGACAAACTCATAACAGCAAAAATATTTGAGAGGTGATGGGGACAATGGAAGAAATGTGAGATCATCTCCTGGTAATCAAGCTAATGAGATAAACCAGCAAAAGGTCAGTAACAGCAGGAGACGAAATGGATGTGAATTTACGAGTCAGAGTGAAAAACAGTTAACTCCCTAGGATACTAACTTAGCTGAACCTTGAAAAAGAGAGTAGCAGATCAATACATTAGATAAAGGAATTTAACATGAAATGAAAATTTACATGATATGTTTCAGAGGAATAACCAAAACCTTAAAAATTACTATGTTATTTCTCAAAACTCCTAAAAATATTGTTATTTCTCAAATCATAACATGACAAGGGTGTCATGTTATTGTCATAAATTGTTAAGATAAATACAGTATGATATGCATTGTCCTAAACTGGTGTTGGGAGGAAAAAGGTAAAAGCAGAAGAATGGTGAGGAGGATAGTAGATTTGCTCAGGTGACATTGCAGCTGGGATTGCCTAGGCCTGGAGATTACAGTATGGAAAATCCCATACATTATGCCTACTGCTGTTTATCCTCCATCTGTTTTGAGCAGTAGAATCTCTGTGTTGAGATAACGTAGGTGTTCACAGAGACTTGGAGACACTCTCATGGACAAGCCTGAGATTGCTGTCCTGAGAAAGAGATCAAAGTTCAGAAATCATAAAAGGACAGGGATACCACAGCACAGTGGTACAATATGTGAGCCCATGGTAAATGGGTGCAAAGAGCAGCCCCAGTGCCCATCAGGATGGGCTGAGCCTGGCAGTGCCTATGCTGCCCCTCGTGTGTCTCTGCTGCCCAGGTGCTGCTTCAGGATCCTCCAGTTAGTGAGGTAATTAAAAAAATTAACCTTTTTTATTTCAGCCTGGGTTTGTGGTTGTTCTGGCCACCTGCCTGTGTTTACTCACACAACTGGCCAGTAACATAATGTTTCAGTTTATGATAAAAGTGATGCTGACATGTGCAGTCTTCAGTCACTGTCTTTTCTGATCTTGCGAGGCCCTCCACAGGCTGTCTCAGAAAGGTGCTACTTGCATCCCAGAACTTGTTGCCATTAGATGCCCTTCTCACAGGGCTGTAAAACACGAATTTTTTTCAGCTTTGTATCTGAAATAATGCTTTTGATTGATGTGGCCCACTACTAGTGACTGTCTGAGAGGGAATGACAATTTTCAGTCACTTAGCCTTCACCTAGTCTTCAAGTGAAGAGTATCCTAGAAGAGAAATGCCAGAAAAATACTCCACCTGCAACTGTGCATGGAATAGTATTTTCTGACAAACTGTGCACAATTCTTTCTTTAAAGAATCTTTGGTTTTTTAAGAGGTAGAAATAAAACTCTGAAATTAGGTGCAAATTAGTCCAGGAAGATCTAACATCTTTTTAGATTACATCAGAACATAGAAAATTCAAAGTGTGACATGAAAACAAATATTCACTAACTAATATCAAGCAAGGAAGACAATCCCAGAAATGCAAACTTAACAGCACTAGAGGTTCTCACTTAAAGCTGTCTTAGGAGGTAGGATCTGCCAGAGAAAACATCCAATAGATTTCTACATTGTTAGCAATCCTACCAAATGAGCACACTGATTTAAAAAGTACTTGGAGACTTTTGGGACATTTTCTGATCTTACTTCTTTAGTCATGACAGGAAGTTTCTAGAACAAAAACCCCAGAAAACTCAGAGGGACAAGTCATCTATCAAACTTCCTCAAGTTAAACAAGAGGAGAATTGTGCTATAAGAAAAATGTTATTGTTTCAGTTGCATTTGGTAATTCAAAGTGAAGCCTACAAATGAGATATCTCATTAGTTTGAGCAGATGGATCAAAATTAAGGACTGAATCACCAACTCTTAATTTCCCAGTAGCCAGGAAAAGCTTGAAGTCTTGCAGAGGATGAATGTTGAAAAGTCAACATAAAAAACTTCTCTCCATCTGTCAAAACACATGCCTATAGAATGCAACTACTCCTACCAGCCTCAGCCTTAAAAAATGAAAGCACACATACATCTAATAAAAACACATGGATGTGTAACTACAGCCAAACCTCACACTGCAACCTACAATATGACAGTGACACATCAGCATGAATTCCCTAAGAGTAAATTATTTAGTTCTGCTATGGTAGAATTCTTTGAGAATGGGTTAACAGAATAGTAGATAAAAATTGCTGAATTTAATTCATGAAGACATTCCAAAGACTCTGGTCAAGAATCTTAAAAGAGACAACATTTTGAAAGCTTGATGGCCACAGGAAGATCTACATTAACTCAAGCAGCTTTAGTGAGGGAAAGCGTTTTTCTCTGGTTCTGGTATTTCTTTCTTGCATTTCAGTATAAAACAGAACAGGGAGGGTTTTGGCTCTCTGGAGCATTGCTAATGAGATCTGTGCCTGTCACACATTACTGCCTGAATAGATAGAAAATCTCAACCATGTCCTGAATGTCATACAGACACACAACAGCCACAAAATTTCTTTCTTAAGTATTTGGGGAGAAGAGACGAATACATCTTTTTAAGGAATATCTTTAGAAGCAATCACAGCTTTGTTAAAAAGCATATGAGGTTTTCACATATGTAATGTTAATAAATCCAAGTTTTACAGATAACACAAGCTAAGAAAGGTAACAGAGCATGATGATAACAGCCTATGGTGAACATGGACAGAAGGTAATGGGTTTCTGGAAACTTAGAAAATCAAAGGGCATTCTTAAAATTGTGAAAAGACACTGAAGAAAACCTTTCTAGTGTAATATTCATCATATTTGCTCATAATATTAATCTTCCACTATGGGCAGGCATCTCAAAGTAGATATATCTACAAGACCTTTTTTGTTTCTCACTTTTTAGACATCTGCAGTTGGTCTAATTATTAGACAGATCATTTGTCATAGCACACTCATTAAATGGAAAGCTCTAACTTTTTACATCATGCAGTACTACATATTATAATTAGATAATGAGCTGATGTGCTTGATTCTGCATTGTCAAAGCCTGTATACAGGTACTTGTATATAATTCATTTCAGGTTATGATATTTGGTTTAAAAAATATCAAGACCAATATGAATTAAATACTCTGAAGAAAATTCCAGTGTAACCGGTTGCTGTGTAGATGTTCTAAATGAGAGTTCTGCAACATAGCAGAATGAACATTTTCAAAGAAAATTTACAATCATACGAATAAAATTAACCAAAACATTCTGAAATCAAACCAACACTTATATAGCAAGGGAAATCTCACTTCTGCTTTGTCTAAAATTACACTTATATGGCTATTAGTTTGAAATTCAATTTTCAGAAACTGAGATCAGCAACAGTGTCCTCTGCAGAAACTGTAACATTAAGTAGACTACAGTTCTTCTCTTGACTTCTTAAAACTGTAGCTCATGCCTTAAAACAAAACACTCATGCATTCAGATGCTAGCACAAGAACTAAACCTATTCTCAAGAAAAGCTACAAAAACATCTCCTACTAGAATTGAACAACTTACTGTACTTGAATGTTTTCAAATAATATCATATATGCTTGAAGTCATTTTTTTCCTCAGTGTGAAGAAAAGAGAGGGGAAGAAAGGTGGAGTAAATATGCCAGAATAGCATACAGACTCCCTGCTGGGAATCCAAGATGCATTACTTTGACACTACTGATTTCAAAACTCTGCCACTTGCACTTCAGCAAGTGAAAATACACAAAACCAAAACAAGAAATGAAAGATAAGAAACTAAATGTACTTCAGTGTTAGGAATTTGGTAATGTATGTGCATAATTGACAATGGGGAGAAAACAAACTAAAGTTCCTTTGGTACTGCTAAAAAAATTTCAGTAACAGTCTTCACTCAGGAAAATAACAGTATTTCCATAAGTAATCTTCATGAAAGTTTTCTGAATGTAACAACAATAACTGATATCAACAAGAGAAGATAAGTGGAAGAATGGAGCTAAAGCAAGGCAGTGGGGGCAGGAGGACTAGGAAGCTGTTTTTTCCCTTCCCAAGTCATAAAGCAACTGTTTATCTTTCAAAAAACACAAAAAATTCTTTTGTGAAAAGGGAAAAATGTGCAATTCTTAGTGTGACTGTATGGGACAGAGTTTCCCTCTTTTATATATATATTATTTACTGAAAAGCCTCTTCAAGCATCACAGAGCACTAGCATTTGTTCCTGCTTTGAAGAGATGCCATACCTGATTTATGTGCAAAGTTCTAATAAAAATGAGACATTATGTGGGAGTGATTCAGGGCCACAATCAACAGAATGAGAAAGCATTCAGGCAAATGAGTTAGGCCCATATTCTTAGTGGAGGGGAATGTCAGACTTGAAAATTCACTGCAGAAACCGCTGTTGTAAGGCAAAATGAAGGATTGCTTCCTTTAAAAAGAAAGCAAAACACAAACCCCAGGATATTTCAAATGACTTACACTGAGCCCTTACACACCACATCTTGAACGCTGCATAACTCTTATCCCTCATCTCTAACACAAAAGACTAGAATTTAAAAGATACAGGAAAAGCTAAGAATAATAATTAAGTGCCTAATTTTTGATTTTTTCAATCTTCAAGTATACCTGTTGTAAGGTCTCTAAGGTACTGACCTACTTTGCCTTGTAATTTTAAAAGAAGTGACATAAATACACATTGATTACTTTATGGATATATAAAGTACAGGAATTTTGACCTTTGCTAGAAGCTAACACTATTTAGTCAGTTTAGATTTTCTTGCATGCTGTTTCTATGAAGTGTTTGTAAGGTTAGAGGCTACCTCTGAAGTGACATATCATAAAAAAAATTTCTTAATACATCACTGTGATGATCTGATTTCTTTATATATGTTCTGAATGGAAACTAAATTAAAAAAAAAATACCTGGTGTCCAGCCATTATTTGCTTCAGGACACTTTCATAACATACTTCATCCATATGATTCAGCTGCTGCACCTGAAAAACAAACATCACAGTCCATATTAAAATAACCTCTATCTTTACAGATTATCTACTACATATAAAGCAATTTAGAGTGACCCACAAAAGATAAATTTGATTATGCAATTAAATTTACAATAAATTGATCCCCACTCCTAACAACAGCATTTTATTATTAAATTCAGAAATAAAACATGAAAATAAACAGATAAAATAGGAGTAAGGGCAGTTAATATAAAATTTATTATGTGAATTCGCTGGTATTTTTTAATGATCAAAGAGAAGTAACCCAGTTCTTTAATTTATCTGTTTCATATTAAGGAATCTTCTGCAAGATATTGAGGAAATATCAATTTAATACATCTTATCTAGAATTAAGGCCTTCTATTTGGTATAAAAAATAGTTTTTACATTGCACACACATATATATATATATATTTTATCTCCAGGACATTACTGATAGTTTTTTTGCCATAGAGAACAGAGATTTCTTCATAGTTGGGTCATGCACAGAGAACATTGCAAGTACCGTGTAGGGAGTTTCCAATCATAGATAAATAAAATGTTTAGAAATATTCCAGTCAAAATATAGAGTATTCTTCAACCTACTCTAAAGCTTTTTTTCTATTTCTTTAATGCATTGCAATATAAATAGCATGTATCTACTTGAATGCACCTAAGTAGTAAGATTGTGACAAATCAAAATAAATAAATAAATAAAGTCCAATATCATTCCATTCTTCATTTGTGCATTTGTGTCTTATAACCAAATAGTTTTGGCACAAAGAAATGTTCTACAAAAGCAAAGCATGTACAAATTTCAAAATGGAAATGCAATACTTGGCATTACCTAGAATAGATGAAAGTTGAAAAACACAGCTTTAAAACAGCTTTAGAGGAAAAGAGAAAATTCATATTTGAAACTGTACAAGTACAGTAATAAAAAAAATGAGGAAATATGGGCATGTGTGCCAGAGACAAGCACCCAGCTTAATCATTTTTAAAGTGAGAGGTTAGCATTTTACCAAATATATTTTTTCAAATAATAGCAAGTGAAAATCATTAAGGAGAAACTTACAAAAGCAGTGCATAAAGACGCATGGGCATTATATATATACTACAAACTTAACTTTAGATAAAGAGAAAAACATGAACATGCATAAGGCAAAAAGACTAACATTAAAGAAAAATATCTGCTGTTAACAGACCTTGACTGAAGAAGCCAAACCTTAGTCTTGGTGCCATATGCTTCAATAATTTCAACATACAGAGTTTTAAGAGCTTTCCTGGATAACTTCTAGGCATAATAAATACATGTGCTGTCTTTGCCTTTGAAAGCTTGCCTACAGTTTGCACATGACTCTGTGAATTGCTAATCAGCTCCAAATTTTGGGTGAGTTTTTTTGGATGCAGGATTTCAGAAAACTGTGGCAAAGCATCTGCCTAAAGTAACTGACAGCCTTCTCTCTCCTTGCAACTCATTAGTGTCTATATAGACATAGCACTGACTGCACTGGCTGATGGTCTGCAATAACAGCTTTTGATCCCGTGCTTTCTTACATTGCTTTCCCCCTGTCATAAAGACCATAAGGGTGTTCATATTGGCAATAATAAAGCAGCTTTAGTATTAGTATTATCCTGAATAGAATCCCTTTTTAAAGAGGATAATACTTCTACATTTTGCTTGTTGCAAAGTGTATTATCTTGATCGTAAAATATATTTTGCTCTGTGAAATTGTAATGACAATTTTCTGAAAAGCAAAAGAAGAACTCCTACCAAAACAGTCTGCCAGGTATGCACATTTCAGAATAACTATTACCTCCTAATATTTCCTCATCTCCTTATGGTTCTTTAGAAAATTACTGGTTTTATAATAATTTCAAAATTTACAAGATTTATTTATATCTTTGATTTTTTCAACCCCAAATGCATTCTAAAGTGAGTATGAAGAAAGGGAGTATTTTCTCTTTTCTTACTACGTAGTGAAAGTAAACTAAATATTAGAATCAAGTAGCAGTGAAAGATTAATTAAAAGTAACAGCAAGTAAGAGTGAAGGTATTGAAAGCAATTAATGAAGGTTAAAAGATGCAAATCACGGTAAGCACCATATGCTAAACTATTCTTGTGTGCATATTTGAAACATCTCCCTACAGTTGTAAAATAATTTCCTCTCCTGCACTGCAGATGGAATGACTACTTAAATAACCTAGTAAAAAAGGCAATGTCCATTTTTACAAAAACTAAATAATATGCTATGATTGATTAAGCTACAAAATTAACTTTTGATTGAAACTGTCTTAATTTCTATTAATTTAAATCACAGGTCAACAATATGTTTTGAAAAGTTAAACTACATAAATTTTAATTATAAGCTAATGAGATGCATGGGGAATCTATGGAAAGTGTTTGTATAAAGTCCTGTATTTAAAGAACTGTAATTTACATGTCAAGTGTCACTGCACTAATGATTTCTAATAAGAAAATTATACCTGACCATTGTCTTAATGCTCCCTGAAATGAGCAATAGCACAAAGAGTAAAGAAGCTTATTTAGGGATTCCTTTAAATACAGTTTCTATCAAATATGTACATATGATAATTAATGGCTTAGCGTGCTAAGGTTTCCATCAGTAACTTTAGTATTAATTCATCTTGTGTTTATATATATATATACACACATATCATCAGATTAAAAAAATTAGTATTTTTCTTATAACATTCCTCATGCATCCTTACAGACAAACAAGATGCACCACATGGAAACCTGAAATGAAAGAGGGGCAGAATAATCAGCTGCTAAAGTGACTCTGCAGTAGAGGGTGATGATTTCTTCTTCACCAAGCAAAATTTAGTAGTGAAGCAGAGGCAATGGTAAGCTAAATACCTTTGTATCCAACTGCAACAAGGCCTGCTTACAAGTATGGCAAACTGAGGAAAGAAGATTCTTAAAGTACCTTTTAATTATGTGTATCTTTATACATAAGAAAATATATTTCAAAAACCACATGTAGTACAATAAACAAGTACCCCATACACATACATACATGAAGCATGATCAAAACAAACAGTGACCACAAACAGCAACACTTTCTTTGGCATTCATTATTCTTTACCTTATTGGTTGTCTTGATTCCTATGAAGGTTTGTCCCAGAGGTACAGGTCGGAAACGGCTGTCAAAGTAGAATAATCCAATGTAGGGATTGACGTGTAGAAATGTAGCAACATCGAGGTAATTGGGTAATGTAGCTGAAAGGCCCAAAATCCTAATCATGCTTTGTGTAGATTCAACCTATAAAAAAAACAGAAAAACTGTAATTTTCCAAGTGTTGTAGCCCAAGGAATCAAGCACAGAGTTTTAAAACATCCCTTATAAAACATTAATGTGAAAGAAACAGTTAATACTTTCTATGAAAGGTGAACAATAGATGTAAGTTAGTGATTATCCTGTATTGAAGAAACCAGTGCATTCTGCAATTTCATCAAATCTTGCTTATTCATCTTTCTATTTTATTGTACTTTTGCCCTCCAAAAGGTTAGCTAACTGACATGGAGGAACAATAGCAGAGAACTGGCTTTGTTAAGAAGGTATAGTCCAATTTATAGGCAAAACTGTGACACATGATTTGGTGTCTTTTCTTCCTTAGTCCAAATCAGACCACTATTCTCGAAAGAAAAAGGAATCTAATTTGTGCCACACCTCCATCTTAGGCTTTTGCTTCCACTACTCTATTAGACATTGTATTCTAGTTCTTGGTAACTGGCATTTCCTTCTAATTTCTTCTTTTTTTAAATATTTAATTCCTCAAATGTTTGGTTTACATGCCTTCCCATTTAATAAGGGCCAGAAATGGTGCTTTACAAGTAAATGTTCTGTTCCATACAAAAGCCTACATATTATATGTATTTTCAGGTAATTTTCAAAAAGAATGAAAGCACACAGAAGACCTAAATAAGCAAAGTACACAAGAATTTTCCCATTTCCTTCTGGAACATTAGGAGTTGCGTAGGCTGGCTCACAACTAGCATAATTATTTAAAACAGAGTTCACAGTAATTTTATTATAAAGGCTTTTTAGACACTGTAACTGAAGCCATACATTAGGTTCTCAACTAGTCTCAAATGGATGAATGTCTCAAGGTGAGTAAGACTGATAAATTTTACCCGGCCAAATCCTATTTAAAAAAATGAGGTTTTACTTAGAACACAGATTTTTATTTATTCTGCTGTTTTGAGTTCAAGTGAAAGGACTGGAATTAAAACAGTTAAATTAAAAGTTTTCAAAATAGATGATTAAAAAGTAAATGGATAACATTCTCAAGGAAGACAAAATAACACCACACCATAACCCAGACGAGAAGAATAGGAAGGACACCAAAATATTAAACTAAATTTCAAAAGGAACCATGGCCCCAAACACCACAGACAACAAGGAGACAAAGTAAAACACTATGTTGCCTAGTAATAGAGCTGTTCTGCGGCAAAAATTTGGACATTAAAACTGTGGCTGCAAACAATTAAATGACACAAAAAACCTGCAGACCACCCCTTCTGCACTTGCACCAGAGCAGTTTTACAAAGGAAACCCCGTGTACAACTAAATCTGATACGTAAATGAAAACTGGGAGAAATGAGACATTTCATTTTCTGAAGTCTTTCACCTACAGGGAACAAAAGCAATGTTCAAGGGCACAAAAAAGCTCTATTAGTTCTTACATAGCTTTTTATGGCTGGATTATGTGATGATCTAAGGGCTACAGTCATCAACAATCACACAGTTTTGAGGTGTTTGAGGTTGGGGCTTTTTTTGAGAGGTATTGGAGGTGTGCAGGTCGGGCTGTTTCCTCTTTTGTCTGTTTGGGTTTTTTTGCTTTTGGCTTGGTGCCTTGGCATACCACATCCTTCTGCATTGACCTTAGTGTCTGTAGGGCTGTTTCTTACGTTTTTTCCCTCACAACTACTGCACAGTGATTTTACCCTTTCTTAAACATGCTTTACCAGAGGTGTCACCACCACTGGGCTGGTTGCAGCCCGCTGTAAGCAGCCACGTCCAGCACAGGGCAGCCACAGCCATCCCTCACAGAGGTTACACTGCAGCCCCCTCAGCCAGCACCTGGGCATCTGTGGTCTAAAAGTTTTAATTTAATTGGTGGTTATACACTTCTTTATTTTTAAGCTTGAATCTGTAAGCACAATTACCACTTGCTGATATATGTATCCTGTAGTTTGCTCCCAATTGCCTGATAATAAGTACAGCAATTCTAAAGTGTAACTGAGCTCCCATCTGGAAAACATTACTTGATTTTGCTAAATTCAATAACAATTTGTTTTTCAAATCTCCTAAGAGCCTGAAAGCACTAGTTTGAAAGCATGTTCGGTTCCATCTAAAGGCAAGAAAGCATTTCAAGTATTTAAACAATTAACAAGAACTCTGCTTAATAGCCATGGACATATGTATTTTTACAGCGGTAAAATGCAAGATGCTTCTTCAAAGATTTCTTTTAAAATAAAGAGTGCCTAGAGAACAGTTACAGTTTACTGAGAGTTGCCACTTTCAAAACCTCAGTGAAACAAAGAAGCTGCTTAATGTCACTGAGCTGGCAGTTGACCCTGGAGATAAGGAACTTATTGAACACCCTGAATTAACACTCCACATGACAACTGCAGCTGAGAGTTAACACAAGCAAGTAATTAAGATTACTAATACATATATAGCACATTTTTTAAACCCCTTCCACTGGACCAGGTTGTTCAGGGCCCCAACGCTTCCAGGGTTAGTATATCCACAACTCTGGGCAACCTATTCCAGTGCCCCACCACCTTCACAGTCAAGAATGTCTTCCTAATATCCAAAGTAAACCTACTCTCAGTTTAAAGCCATTCCCCCTTATCTTATCACCACATGCCCTTGAAAAAAGTCCCCCTTCAGCTTTCTTGTAAGTGCCCTCCAGGTACTGAAAGGTAGTAAGATGACTCAGGTGCCTTCATTTCTCCAGGCTGAACACTCCCAGTTCTCTCAGCCCTCCCCCAAGGAGAAATTATTCCATCCCTCTAATCATCTTATTAAGACCCTGAATAATTCCATCAATTTCCTTAAGTTCTTTTGAGGCCATGCAAACAAAAATAGTCTTTACTTTATTAAGCATCTACTTTTATATTTGCTCACCAAAAATATAGATAATTTATATACATATGTAAAATAATCAAGATGCAAAAGAGGTGCACTTACACTAAAAAAATGTATCATAACAATCCTTCCAATTATTTTATGTCCAGATTAATTTCAAACTGTAAACTAGACACCTATGTGTTTAGTTTATGCACATCATCACATGCTTATGGAGAATGTGGGCCTTTTATTCTTTTGTCATACATGGCAATATAAAAACAGCAGTGACTAGAACTGTGCTAAACCTAAAATACAAAAAAACAAGACTACCTGAATATGCAACCATATCATGATTTATTTTTTGCATTTCCTCTGTGATTATAATTCAGTTTTAACTATATATCTATTATTCATCTATCCAAGCACTATAGAAACTTGATTTTCCATAATGGTTTTTAGAATTCTAACACATTTTTATAACAGAGTTCTCTGCATACATTTTTTGACTACTTTTCTGACTTCCCCTTGAAGAGCAAGCACTAAAATCTTTTGTTGTCAGGTGCTTCTAAAGAACAATAAACATTGAAAGTTTGCAGATGCCTTTTATAAATACAGATCATTCAAAAATTTGTATTTTTCAACTACTGGATCCCTTATTATTTGATCCTAGGAGTCCCAACTAGAGATTATGCCTTCATATACAAGAAACCATGAAGCCACAGTCTTTTCCTGAAATGGCAGTAGAAATTACTGATAAGACATTTAGGATGAGAAAGACTTGTGCTTACATTGCATATTGGTGGCTGGCAGCTAAGTGCCTTTTCTTCACTACTGAAACACAACCTCTAACATTTTCTTCTTTATATGTGTTTAATTATCCCAATAAAATAATTAGCACCATTTGGAACTTATGAGGCTTTCCTTGAAAACCTTAACTGACACAGGTTTGCGCACCAGGCTCTTTAAAAGCCTTTTTGTTTTATTGGTTTGATGTTACACTGGAAGTAAGAAATAAAATTGCCATTGCTATATTTAATTGACATATCTAATTAGTATATCTAATTTAGAAACATTCATGATGGCATGTGGAGAATTCACAGCATGTCCACCAGACACATTCACAGAACACAATTACCACACCATGAAATTCCATGTATGCAGAAAAAATAATCAGAAAATAGCTATCCAGTATTGATTTCCACATAAGCATCATCTGCGCTTATGCTGTAAATGATAAAGGATCAGGTATGGGAAGTGCCTCTCTGGATTGTAAATTGATCACAGCAGGATCATTTTGTTCCTAATAGATTTTGAGATTTGCATATCATCTCGTTACATTACAGTCGCCACTTGAGAGCATACAGAGTGTGCACAGAGATACTCTTTTATCTGACTTCTAAAGTTCTTCCTGAACTTTGTGATCTTGGCAGCCTTCCCATTTCCATGTATTAAAATATCACATTCACAGAATGAATTACAATCAAGCTGGAAAGCATATCTCTGATTGTTCAACTTGAGCACAGAATTAAGTGAAGCAGACAAGTTTACACATTTTAATCTTTGAAGAATTGTCTGCTGGTTAGAAATTAATCTGATATTCAGATGACCCAGGATCACTTCAACACACCCTCTGCAGTCAGTCTTTGCCCTTCGGATGTACACTAAAGACAAGATACTCAGAAAATTAGACACAAGCATTTCTTAGTTTTTAGGACAGATGTGCAAGAAGATGAATTATTAACTCTGGTTCCTGAGTCCCCTCTTCAGTGGTAGTAAGAATGAAGTACTACATATGGGGACTCACATTAGTTATCAGTTGGATACTATCCTACCCACAGAACGGCTCTATGTCACACTCTCTTACAGGATCTGTGATATTTATCCAAAACAAAGGAGAAATAGAAGTGGAAAAAGAATCAAGTAGGGCTCAGAGCATTAAAAAAAAAAGGGAATGAAATGTGTTTCAAAATTACTAAGTAGTAAGTTTGTTAGAATGTTTCATCAGTGTTTATTTGTTTATTGCTATATTGTTCACTAGTAATGAAAGAGTTAAGTTGCCAGTAAGTCCACATAGGTGCAGTTGTCTAGTTTTAGGAACAAAAATGGAAAAAACAGTGAAACTGGAAAACCAAAGTACATAGTAAAAATACAATTACTAATACAGTTTTGAAGATTCTATATAGGATGTTATCTACAACTCACTCTGCACAGAATGCATTTGTTACTAGGCAACCATCTAGTTAAGTAATTTTATTAGTTTTACTCTGCATCCAATGAACCCTGAAAATACTGCGATCTCAGTCCTCCATTTAGAATATATTTAAAATCTAGAGGCACTGAAAAAATGTAACCATGCAGAAAGCACTATTAGAAGTCATATTATTCTCCCTCAGCTAAATATTAGGTATGCATTACTTTGTCTTAAGAAATGACATTTTGCATATATCTATTAAGAGATTCCTATGCCTGGCACAGTGTCAGATTTCCTGACTGACAGAATGCCTTTTCGTGCTATGCTTACTGTTTTGTTCCCTAACTAAGAAACAAAAATACCTCTGAACTCTTCTACAAATTGGTTTCACTGCTTTACCATAATATGAAAGACCACAAAATGTATGACAATCACTATTACATTTTAAACTCCACAGGTATATCACTAAAAACAAGATGCAGAATGGCTTCCTGACATCGCTTCTATGCCAAGTAAGAGAAAAGATTCAAAAGATTAATTCCTTTGTCTGACACATAACATTTTCTAAACAATGGAGATAAGGTTTTGTTTTAAAAAAGTAATTTTAAAAAAGTAATTTTTACACAACTACAAGGTTGTGCAAAAGATAACAAGAGTCATTAGACATACGGCTGCACAATATACTGCCTAAAAATAACATAACACAGTAGCAAGAAAACATGTATTAAATTTATCACAAGCTGATGAACTGACGGATTTTAAAAGAACATACAGTCATTAAAAAGGTATTCCTCCAATTGCTTTCTAAGCCCAACTCTATTCAAAAATTTTATCGATGATATGCAGTAAAAAACAACTGGTAACAAGAAAGGCAGATGATTGGCAGAATTAATATAACTGATGTGTGTGTCAGCCATACAGATAAATCTAGGTTGATAGCCCCATTCAAACTAAATTTCTTTTCATTTAGCTCATTCTATAATAGGCCACAGAAGCAAAATGAGACACTATTCCCAGGAAACATTCTTATAGCAATGAGTTAATCCTGCAGCAACTATAAAGAGATTTGTTTGAGGATTTAACAAACAAGTACCTGAATGCAAGCTCCGAAGAAGACGCATTAGCAAATTAAGTACATGCAATTCTTAAACGTATAAAAGGGATAGAACTGCATAATTGAAGGGAAACACTCTACCTCTGTAACTGCCAGAATCAAACTAACAGAAAAGTTCTATCTATATCCAGTTTTGCTGACATGTTTTACAAATACAATTGTGAATATAGGAAAGTCCAGTGAAAAAAAGCCCCACAAAACTATTGTTTGAAACAGAAAAATGATTGCAAAAGGCTTCAGCAACCTTGTTTGGCTTATCCTTTAAAAAAAGATGCCAAGTAACTTGATTAATTTATGTAAGGAATATCAAAGAGATACAAGACTGATAGCAATCCCTCAAGATGAGAACTGAAGAACCAAATGAAATGCCACTGTCATTCTAGTCCCAAAAGACCCATTTAGGAACTACAGTGGGCTACCATTTGACACAAGACATATAGATCTAAGCAGTTGGATTTATGCCATTAGCATCAGTCTTGACTTTTTTTTAAACTGATCAAATTATCGAAATCAGGAATGGAATTCCAAGTACATAAAAATTCCCAATTTGATAACAATTAGATTTTTGGCTTTGGGTGAGAAATATCCAAACTTGTTTGCCCGTGATCTCTAGTAAGACGTAAAAGAGGGAACCAAAGGGACAGAAAAAAATAGGTAGAGGAAATAATAAGGAATTACAGATATTGCAAATGCAAAGAACAAGCAAAGAAAACTACATTACAACTGAAAGGAGAAGCTCCTTAAATAAGGTGGCATGAGGAAAGAAAGCTCAGAAAGGAAATACAAGAATTTCCAGGGGAAGAACTCCAACATCTCATGGTCCCTGCAGTCAAAGCTGCCTTTGATCTTCACTTCCCCAACAAGCCCCTTCTTTCTTGATAAGTAAAAGGTACAGCACAGCACCTCTCTCCTCTATTGTGTCCCCTATTGCCCAGAGGAACATTTCTCATCAATGTATTCCAGGAATCTCCTGGATTCCTTGTATTGCTGTATTATCGCACCGATAGCAACAGTAACTTTGTTGATCTAATACAAAAACATAAAGCAACTGAAACTTAAACTTGAAGAATGAGGCAGTGCTGAGAACAATATTTGTGTGTCCAAGATGGGAGCTTTGGTATCCCAAAATCTGAGAAAGCTTTTAATATGGATTTTCTTTTATTTAGTTTATCATTCACATTCTTGAGAGCAGGTATCAAAACTTGTGTATCACTCAAGCATTGTATTCAGTATGCTTTTTGGTGAAAAAATACCTATAAGCAGCAAGGCAGTAATCAAAATCTCTGAATAATTATAACAAAATACTTCAGAGGCCTGTAAAAACTGTCAATTTTTTTTCTTTCAAGCTAATAACCTTAGTATGTTACAGTAGTGTGAAAAGTTTGATTAAAAAGTTTAAGCATTTCAGTTTTACATCTGCATTATGCTCTGGACTAAAACTTTAAACATCAAAGCTATAAATTGGATTCAAATAAGTTGTTTGATGTTATACCTACAGTATATAACAGAGCTCAGAGCAATTTTCTCACCAAAATGTTTAGCAAAGTCAATTTAAATCACTTGCAAAAACATTCTCTAAAATTTGAAAAGTGCAAACATGCACAAATATGCTCTTCATTCTGCTATGAGTAAAACTGTCAGCAGTTCCAATATATATATGCTCCTTCCAGGTTTAAATAAAACCTATTTCTAAAAAAGCCATAAGTTAAAATGAGCGTGTTAAAGTCTTACAGTAAGTGGTGTGACTCAGTGTTCATCTGGGGGAAAGTACATCAATCATTCAAGTATTTTGAGGCACAAATTAGGACAGACCTGCTAATGCGTCAGGATATTCCTGCTTTAAGAATGCATTTGGATAGCTGTATCATTACCTCATATCAATACAGATCTCAAAACATTCTTTTCTGGCACAGTTGTAGGCCCAAGTATCTAGTTGAATACTGTTTCTTAAAAAGACAAAAAAAAAAATCCCAATTCACTGTCTTTTTTATCTGTTGTGCACCATCTAAACAAAACACCACTCAAAACACACCTCCAACAAAACAAGAGAGATGCTTTTCCCTCTACGACAGGATAATAAACCCTGCAAAAGGTAAAAGGCACTGCACTATACATCCTAATCTGCACAGGAATCATGACATTGCCTCATACAGAAGCTAGGGAAGCATGATCCAGATGAAACTACAGGTACATGCCATTATTAGAGTAGCTATTAGTGATTTATGAAAAAGGCTGAAGTAGTATTCAAAGGGATTTATCGCAGTTCTGTTCTAGAAGTGACACAAGAAATGACTGTTCCAGGTCAGATCAAAAATTATACTACTTGAATGCACTGTCTCCTGCAGGAGCCAAAAGGGACAGTACAGAAAGTGGGAAAATGTCAATGGTATTTACCAGAATAGATCTCAGTTAGTACAGCCTCCAGTCTGATCTAGTGACTACTACTCTGCAGTGGATTTTTGTTCGAATTACTTGTCGCTCTACTACAAATTAAGAAAAAATCGTCAATATTTTGGATGTCTTATACCAGTATACAAATCAGGTAATTGATTTCAGCAATTATTGCAGTGCTGTAATTGACATAAGCATATTTCAGATTAATATTGTCCTTGGGTTTTTTTTGTTTTTCAAGAACTGAACAATTATTCTTATTTCCTGTGTGCATGAATACTGAAAAAGTACAATATTTCTATAGATATCAATGAAAGGTAAGTTCTATAACTTCTTTCAGAAAGGCTGGAGAGGAGATTCAAATCATTGAAGACAGAAGGACATTCTCCAGGGATGGGCTGAATATCCTGGCTTTTTTTAGTGCTCCAGGGACATTTATGAATTTGTATCAAGATACATAAAATGAAATTATGGGCAAGGAACAAAACCAAGGAAATGCAACAATATATTTTTTCCCTCATAAAGTAATATTAAAACATTAGATGAGATTTTTTTTTACACTTTGAGCATCCATAACAGTATTTTCACTAAACTCCAGGGAAATTCTCCTGAAATCAGAAACATTATGTTATCTTTTTTTATTGACTGCGTAAAAGTTCCAGTAACTTCATAGTTGTGGATGTGTACTGCAGACTTCATAGAACTATGCCTGCAAGCTCAGATGCTGAAGTATAACATTTCAGAGTAATTTAAAAAAGTAATCCTCTTATTACTTGTTTTCATATTAAAAAAATAAAACAATTGTACAAAACATCTCCTGTTTCTTTGTCCCCAGGCTCTCTGGGAGGGTTGCAATTTGAAATATTTTTGTCAGCAATTGTTTTCTACAGCACAATTCTAAAAAATTCTACAAGTAATTCTGCTTTCTTTTTAACTGTGGGTTTTTCTTAGCGTACTTTTATGCTGTAAATTTTCCCTCTCCTAACCTACCTCCTTGTAAAGATATATATGGGTCTCCATTACTGTCTTTCTTATCAAATTAGAATAAATAAGGTGGTGACATGGTCAGTTTCAAGATTTGTGTGTTGCTTTATTTCCCAACTGTTCCATTTAAGGAAGGGTTACAACTAGGTAGCTACAGCTCCAGATGAATTAAATTCCAACTTGGTAGGTAAAACAAACCTTGAAATCCTAGGAGATTAAACCACCTTTTTTTAAGAGAACTGTTTTTTAAATGACTGCTGAAACAAGATACTGCTATATTACAATAAATGCACTAAGGATAAGATTCAGTACCCAAGACATAATTACCTCAGATTTCATATTCCTTAAGTTACCTGCACAAGCTTGACAGACACAAAAGGGAAGGATCTATGGGAGATTTGTGTCCAAACAAAGCAGAAACAGAATGCCAAGCTGAGTAATGTAGGACAGATAAAATGGCTCTCAACATCTATTTTAGACAGCTGAAGCCTATCTTACAAGTCTCACAAAATTTTACAGTAAGAAATGAGTAAGACTTGCAATCTGACATGAAGAAAATTATTATCATGGTCACTGCTAAAAGCTGAGACGCTTTACTATAATGACACCTAAGGAAAACAAGGTTATCAAAACCATTTAAGAAAGAAAATATAACATAAACCAGCTAAAGTTTAGTGCCTGTGAGGTAGTCTAAAGTTAGCTTCTTCTAAAGAATTATTACTTATATTGTTCTTCATACAGGAACTTTACACTTTCTGTACTGGATTAGAGCAGACATCCATTTCATCCTGTTCTTAGCAGAGTTGGAATCAGATGATTCAAAAAGCCGTAACAGGGTTAGTGTAGCCTTACCAAGAAAAAAAAGCACCTTGAAAGCTAAAGGCTTTAAACATTTAACAGGCTACAAACAGAGCCATAAAAATAACTGTTTCATTTTAATTTGTTACAGGTTACTTGTATGGATAGAGTTTTGCTCTGCTTGACAGAAAACAATAATTGCACTCTATCCTCCCTCTTCCCATTATTTATTTATCCTAAATCCTTCCTCTTTATTCATCCCCAAAATTCATGTTTTATTTCACTTGTAAAAGCACATCTCACCATTGAGACCGATCTTATTTATTGCCTAACTCTGAATTCTTTTTTGTACAAGATTCAAGAAAAAAATCCCTTTTCTCCTTCTTTCCATTTCAAATCTTGGTATTTAGAAAACACCACTAAATCATGGGGAAAAACAAAAGGACCATTTATGCTAGACTGAAAATTATGTAGTATTTTTCTAGCAGTGCTGAAAGTTTTACCTAGATTTAAGACACTACTCTTAATTAAAACAAAAAACAAATTCTCCTAGGAAAACTGCTAATTGAAAATGAGCATTCCTGACAAGAAAATAATTTCAATTTTGGTTGTGTTAAAAACATTAGCTTGATTATTATTTGCTTAAAAATGTTTAATTTTCCAGTTACTTGTACAGTAGAAAAAATAAGGCAGATAAATTATAAGTAAAGAAACAACACTGTAATAAACTATCTATCTTAGGAATCTGGTAGTTGATATAATACAGAAAGGAAGGTATAAGACAAAAAAATTTCCACATTCTTAATACATAGCTTCAGAACAGAAGAACTGTAAAATAAATTTTAAACTGCCTAAGCATTTCTACTTGTCTAAGCACATTGCCCTTTACAGTGATCTCTATTCTTGACCAAAACAAAATTATTTTGAAGACTTTTTTCTCTCTTACCTGTCGTAAAGTACGTGCTACTATACTTTCAAGTACTGGTCCTCTGTCTTCATGCAGCAGATGAACTTCATCAAGAATCAAGAGTTTTACCAGCTGAGAGAGGGCTACATCACCAACACTTTTTCTTGTCACTACATCCCATTTCTCTGGAGTAGTCACAAGCATCTAGTAGAGCAGAAAAAAAAACCCCATTAAGCATATACAAATTTATAAAAATATAGTAATTTAACATACAGCAGAGTAAATGCAATGTAGAACTTAGAGTTATCTTAAGTTTTTCCTACTTTATATACGAGACAGACAGTTTGCTACATCTACATGGGTTAGAGGGCCACAAGTAGTTTTCAGTATGGAAACTGAAAGTTTTCAGTATGGAAAACCACATGGAAATATCAACTAATAACTTCAAGCTACTGTGGCCCATTTGTATACATTTTCCACATGAAAACATTTAAACACCTAACCAGAATGAACTACTTATATAATCATTTAATGTTTGTATTTCACTGTAAGCATCTGTGATAAAATATTTCTAACCTTCTTCATTGCACAATAAACAACTGAGACCCTTCCCTCATACCTAAGCTTGACCTGATAGTTCCCAGTTTCCTATGAAATGCTTTCTCCCTGAGGCATACTTTCAAGTTATACATTTTGGTATCTTGATCCTTGCACTGGTTAAACAGATTGAACAACTTCCACCAGTCCTGGATAAGGTAACTTCCAAAATTCACTGTTTCATGTAGATATGTCAAGCCATTTCTCCAGCCTGCCGATGTCCCTCTGGATGACAGCACAATCCCTGGGTGTATCAGTCACTCCTCACTGTCTGCTCAATCAACCCATACATCAACAAGCTTCTTTATGAGGATCTTACGAAAAACCCTATCAAAGGCTTTACCGAAACCTAGTCAGACAATACCTGCTGCTCTTCCCACATCTACCTGGCCAGTCATTTCTTGATAGAAATTTATCAAGCTGGCCAACCATGACTTCCCCTTGGTGAAGCCAAGGACACTACTCATGATACAATTCTCTTGTCTTTCATGTGCTTGGAAACTATTTTTCAGATTAGCTGTTCCATCACTTTCCCGTATGAGGCTGACCAGCCAGGCATTCCATGGGTCCTGCTTCTAGCCCTTGTTGAAGACAGGAGAGACATGTGCCTTTCTCCAGTCTTTGGTCACTTCTCCCAGTTACAATGGCTGATCGAAGATTATCAAGAGTGACACTGCAATGACAGGAGCCAGCTTTCTTTCATCCAGTACTTGTGGATGTAAATCAATCAGACTTTGGGCATACGTGTCCCCTGTTCTCTTAAGTACTCCCTGACTTGATCCTCTTCCACCAAGAGCACATTTTACTTGCTCCACACTTTTCCCCAGTTGCTGGAACTTGGGATTCCTGAAGGCCAGCCTTGCTAGTAAAGATTGAGGCAAAGGAGGCATTCATTACCTCAGCCTGTGTCCTGTGTAACCAGGCCCCCTGTCTGATTCAGCAGTGGGCCCACACTGTCCTTAGTCTTCCTTTTATTGTCTGTCTTGTTTTCTTTGATGTTCCTGAGCAGATTCAATTCTGTTTGGACTTCAGCTTTCCAAACTTCAGTCCTAGATGGTCAGACAATGTCTCTGTATTCCTCCCAGGCTGCATGTCCTTGCTCCCACACTCTGTATGCATGCTTCTTCTTTGTATATGACCTGGAGCAACTTGTTCATTCATGCAGGCCAAGTTCCTATTCATTCATTTTTGCCCAGGTTCCTATTCACTGGCATGGACCACTCTTGAACTTGGAAGAATATTAACCAGCTTTCTTGGTTTCTTGAACTCTCTCTTCCCTCCAGGACCTCATCACATGGGACTTTTCCAAGCAGATCTCTGAGGCAGCCAAACTCTGTTCTTCTGAAGTCCAGCGTTCTGAGCTTTCTTTCTCATCTGTTCCTCCTCCTCAGGATGCTGAACTCCAACATCTCATTGTCGCTACGGTCAAGTCTGCCTTCAATCTTTACACCTCAAACAAGTTCCTCCTTTCTTTATGAGGTACAGCAAAGCACCTCTTCTCCATGTCCTATCTACAGAGGAAGAAGTTCTCATCAGTGTACTCCAGGACTCTCCTGGATTGCTTGTGCTGATGTTTCTTTCAAAATACTAGAAAAAAATGTTTCTTACAAAACACATTTATGAATACTTTTTCTTCACTTGGTCTTCTCCACAAGATATATTCTGATAGTATTTATTTATTTATTCTCCTCAGAAAAATATTTTTCCCTGCACTGCCACACAATATTGTTCTAGTCCAATTATTTTACCATCAGAATATATCAGTCTTTACTAATTACCAGAACTACTCCTGAAGAGACTTTATGATATTACAGAAAAAAGACATTCATTTCCTGCAACATTTAAAACTTTACATGTGAAAGACTCACTGAGTCACTATTATCACAGAGAGTGGTGGTATCTGGGGGGTATTTTCATGGTTTGTTTAAATATTACTGGGTGCATTTTGTTAGCAAATACAGATTTTTCAAATGCTTGTACAAAATAGTAGGTGTAAAAATGTATGTCCATAATTTATGTACTGAAATGTAACACTACTACAGATGCAGCTGTTAGCACTTTAAAATGAGCCATATCAACTACAAAATATTAGCAGCTGTACTTCCACAGAACATTAATTAGCAAACAGTGAGAAAATATATTTAGCAATGCATATTAAGGCTTTAAGGTGTGAAATACTACAAATGCAAGCTACTTAGCTAATTTGCTAAATCTAAATTGACAACATTCAGATCACAGCTTTTTTTTTTAATGTCAGTCATGTTATCAGGATATATATTTAAAATTGTATCATTAATTCTTGTTTCTAAGTGATGACTAAATATCGGTTATAATAGTCTTTTACTTTGATCTTATTTTAAAATAGCAATGTATGCAAAGCAATGACCTGAATTAAAAGCTATATTAAATGAGACAGTATATCAAGTAAGAAAAGAGATCTCCAGAGAATGTTTTGCTGGAGAATATGACTGGTTCTTACATTTATTTTTCAGATAGAAATTACAATTGGGGGAAAAAATTCTCAAAAAAACCACCTAGACAGATCAGCTTTGTAGTTGCAAATTATAAACTGAATTCAAATATATAAAATGCTATTTAAAAATATCAACTAAAAGAAATTGCTATCAGCAAAGACTAACAAAGATTATTTTTTTCAATCAAAATAATAAACCAAACAGCATCATGAGTCACCTCATTATTAGTTTTAAATGCAGTAGTGGTATTTCTTTTTATAATTAATTTTCAGAGACAATATGTTTTGTCCTTTAAGTTTTAAAATCGAAACTCAGATTCAGCAAAAGGATTCTGCTTTATGTTTGGGGGCAAGAGAAGGACACAGAAACCAAGTATTAAAATGTATTTTTAATACTTTCTTCTTTTACGTGGACTTGAGTTCTCAGCACATTGAGAAGTGTGTTCATTTATACTGCTATTTCACCACTTCCCCTCTTCCAGGATTGAAATAGCTAGAAAACAAAGTGTCACATCTGCTTAATGAACTGCAACTCATGCAAGATATTTCAATCTGGTTTTTGTATTAGGATATGGCTGAATAGAAATGGGTTAACTGTCAATATTTTTACTGTCAAGTTAAATTCCTCTAAGCACACACACTTCTCTTTTACCAATATTTTTTTGATTATCATTTGTTATTCCACACTGACTTTTTCTATTTTGGAAAACATGGGCTTTTCACAAAGTCTTCTGTCTTGAGTGAGCACTGCCACACAATTTCATAACTACACCAAAAGAGTTAACTGTTAAAAAAAAAAAAATCCATGTATTTCAAATCAAAATGATGTCATTTAGCTTGGAGGTTATTTAACATACCCCTAGTTTTACATAATGTTCAGGTAAGAACTCAAACAAAAAAAATTAATTATTTCACTTTGAAAAATTATGTCAAAAGGGACAACACTGGCTGATAACTTCAAAATCAATTAAAAAAATTTCAAGAGACAGTGAAAATGCATTTTTCTATAAGTGCATGATTTGCTAATTATTTTTGTCAGGTTCTCTTCAGTCCCCTTTGATGCCAGATTTCATAGTGAAAGGAAGTTACATTTTCATCACAGTTTGAGAAGATTAACAAGTTGAAAATGCTGGGATTTGTCATTGTTTGGGGGTTTTCTTAATCTGAAAAGGCTTATTGTCTTACTAAAATCAGATGATCTTCCATTAATTTCTACGGGGCCAACATTCATTTCTAGCAGTTGGCAGAGCCTTGAAGTTTACGTTTTCAATAGATTACTCTCAATTCTTTGAATTTCTTTCCTACTTTCAAGTTCTCCCAAACACATTTTACACATGACTAGTACCTGTTTTCTGCTTGAATAATTAGTACACACACTCTGAGCCTAGAAAAATTATGGTAATTCCCTCAAATTTACACTCCCACAGGCCCAAACCATATATGAAAATATTTCAGAACAAACTGCATAAAAAACTTAGTCATTACATGCCATACTACAAAATTCACTGCTTTTAAGTTCTTCAAGAACATTTTTGAGATCAGTTTTTCTGTCTTTAGCCACTTCAGCCTTCATCAGTCACTCATCTGTTGTCCCCTACATATACACAACAGTAAATCAAAACTCAGACACACACCCTACCTCACCCCCAACTTCCTGACTACTATAATTGCCATAAAATAATCAGAAAAGACCTGTATCACTCTTCCTATGTGCCAGATATCATCAAACCAGGCATTAAGAACTGGCTGGCTCAGATCTCAGCTTAAACATCAACTAGGAAAAATAAGAAAAAGCTCCATGCCCTGTACTTGAGAATGTTGTGTTTTAATATGTGGTTACACAGATTTCTATAACATGAAAAATAGGAAAAGTACCTCGTACTGAGACTGGGTATTCTGAGTACAAGTACCACTCCAAAAATAAGCCTGCAGGCTGCCATACTGAAAACAAAGCAGCAGCAGTACAGTGCCTTTACTTCGCACAAGATGTAAATATGGATTCCTTTATTATATCAAAATAATGAAAATATATAGAATGGCACACACACATAATTTCAAAAATTTGACATGTAAGTTTGAATTCATAATATCATATGTGCTGAACATTAGAATCTGTAATTCTTTCTAGAAAGAAACTGTAGAATAAACTCAAGATTATAATAAACAAATCCAGAGGCCTTTCCATGAGGAAAATATTGTAGATGTCACATGATCACAGTAATAAAGGCTGCATGTTATGGGAAGTTTCCAAAATTAAATTATCTTCCCAAAGCTGGATCATGATCTAGAAACATGTCCTAACCATATGTCATCTCACACCTGCAGCACAATAGAGATATTTTCATATTTAACATATCTATATAAAAGCACTACTTCCTCTTTGAAACCATCAGGATTATGATAAATAAACAGAAAATATGTTCATTTGTTTTATATTTTTCTGTGAAATTCACAATATTGCTTCTCAAAGCATGGATTAAATCCACAAGAAATACATGTTTCTGCTGTTATTTCATCCTTTATTTGCTTTATCCTCTTAACAGCCACTTCTTTTTCATTTTGCATTAACATTTCTTTGTACCTTTCCACTTTCTATTAAGTAACTCTCCATATAACAGTATCCTAAGGAAAGAAAAAAGAAAACAGAATCTTACTATACAAAAAAACACCCTGGTGCCCGTGGCTATGTGAGCATCTATTCTCAAAAGGCTTCCTCCTGTGCTCCTCCTGCTCTGTGACCAATGATGCTGGAGTTACTCACTTTCTTATTAGCACAAAAAAAGTCTCATTGAAGACCTGACAGCCAAAACTAAGGGGAGGCAAAGAGACAGAAACAGCTAAAATATAACCTGGAATTAACTGAAATATTTATTACACACTGTAAAATGCATGTTAGGTATTTCAGAAATCTGCCTTCTAACAACATAAAACAATGACTAGATACAAATGGAAAGAATTTTATAATTTGCAGATTAGAAGGAATTCTTTTACTAAAATTAAACGTGATGAAATCAGGCATTATACAAAATAGGAGAATTCAGTAAACTTTCAAGAAGCAGTGTTTTCTGAAATGCCTCAATGATAGAGGAGAAGAAACAATTTTAGGGCACAATTCATTAGTATATACAGTTAAAGAAAAAATATAGCATATGTAAGAAATACAAGCCCTAAGGATCTCATAGCTTTGGAAGGCATGGGACCAGTTCCTTTCTATGTTTGCCTGTAGTAAATTTGTCTCCCCCACAGTGATTCACCATGAATGCATAGCAATAAAGAATTCTGCTCTAGCCACTGCTGCTTTATTGCTACTATTCAAAGACACTTTCTCAAAGATCTACTTCTGTAGATTTCTATTAGTAGAACTTCCTTATCTTTATTGTTTTCACCTTGCTACTGGTCTTCTCTACTCTTCTGCTCCTTTACATAAAGATACAACTTCCCCTTACCCCATACTAGAGGAAGCTTTGCTCAGTCACAGTCAGCACCCCT
Organism: Drymodes brunneopygia; assembly: GCA_013400955.1. Classification (NCBI taxonomy): domain Eukaryota; kingdom Metazoa; phylum Chordata; class Aves; order Passeriformes; family Petroicidae; genus Drymodes; species Drymodes brunneopygia. The sequence continues at coordinate 633,871 of VZTZ01007956.1, read as the reverse complement.
CATCTTCTGACAGCTTTTTGGCAAGGGGGCATGGGCAACCTACACAGTTTACTCAATTCATGCTGTAACTATTTATCTTGGTGGTTTGTCCTGGCAGGGAACTCACTGCAAGATCTTAACTTCTGCAGAAACTGAGACACATAAAACCACACACAACTACACACAGCCACCCGGAGCAGACTCTCATTGGAATGCAGCATATTCTGCAATTCTGTAGGCAGAGCTGCTATGCTGGGGCTTTTTATGATTTGAAAATATTTCCCTTCTAATAAGCGATAGTTTGGAGTTTCTCACAAATTTTAATATTAGATAGCTGATATCACACCCCATGAGGGACACATTACCAGTTTGGCACTCTTTGAGGTAAAACTCCATCAAATCATGTTACAAGAGCAGCAACCTGCAAGTCATTTTCATAATGCTGGTTTTATTCCTCTTTTTATTGCACTCTTATTCTGTGATTTATTCAAGCATTTCAAAAAACCTCATGTGAGCTGGAGCTCAGGCAGGGAGTGGAATAAACATACAGAAAGTAAAACAGGGGGCGGTAATTCAAAACAAGAATCTGAGGTAGGAAGTAATAAATAATGGATGCAAGTATTTTGCTCTTCATAGATCAGAAACAACCATCTGATGCTGCGTTTAACACAGTTAAAACAGAATTATGTTTCTAGTAGAGCAGATTCCTTACCATACAAAGATATGCAGAGCAGCAGTATGTCCATTTAGTTGAACAGATGATGTTCCAACAAATTAGAACATGTATTTGTGGTCTAAGTAATGTCAATTACAAGACAAGATCATATATACACACATACATACATATATGTATGCATCTCAGAAATGTTTAATAATAACACTGCACTTACAAGAAGTATTAGCATAAAAGACTGAGTTTATCATGCTAGGAAGACTTACAAAAGAGGTGCATTATACTGATGCATATAGCAGCAATTAGTAAGTCACCAATGCTAACAGCAATTGTCAGTCAGTAACAGAAATTAACAAGGGGTTGTAACAGCTGTAACTCAGAACTTAAAACGCCCAATGGCTTTTAAACTGAAGTAACATAACCCTGTTCAGCATGATTTATTTTATAATGAGTCCTAGCAATGCACAATGGTTTAGCTCCTTTACAGAACCCAGCTACCCCACCTAACGAAAAGGCAACTGATTGACAATGTATCCGCACAAGGACTTAGAAGAGCAAGATACTTATAACACACTTGACACATTCTGTTGAACTGATCTTTTTCACTATTACTTTATTTGTTGCATACTCTGGTTCATAATTATGACTAACAGATTTAAGTTTGTACGTGAAGACTTAAAATTTTATGCTTTCAGCACAATCCTGGATGTCCCAGAGATTAAAAAATCCATTTAGAAGTTCCAGTAATACTTTTAGAGTTCAATACAACAGACTTTGACACAGTAAAAATAAACTGGGTAAGACCAATACAACCAGTAATTCCTTTTTGTTGTTAATGTGAAAGCCCTTATCTTATGTTTTTTTATAGTCTTACTAAAAGAATATGGAGTAGTTTTCATGTGAAATAGTTACATTAATCCGAGACAAAACTACAGAAAGCAATGTATATTAGAATCACAATAGTTGTACTGAGTAATAGGATATGAGCACCTGCTATTTGTATTCTTTTTTCCCATGACAAAACAGTCTGGTTAAAGTCAGTACAAACCTTATTTTAAAAACCATAGGGAGGAAGAACAGCTTGCACGATTTGTGAAATTCATCTCTTATATTGTAAAATATATAATTAGCTACTCAGAGTTCAAATTTAAATAATGATCTAAATGTTTTAAAGGCGTTTGATCAAAAACATTACCCTCTTTTCCTCTTTGCTGTTAATCAGTTCACCAATTATAGTTTTACTAACCTCTGATATACTACTGTCAGGTCTGATTGATGCCAAAAGCTCCCTTAATCAAATCTGACAACTTTCAGCAAGTGCCTGTCTCTTGAGACACTGCATCCAGCCTGCTTGTTTTCAAATCTTCCCAGTGCTATTTTGCATTTCCTTCTCCCCCAGCCCCCTTTTCACATCCAACAGAGATACAACAGAATAACAACAAAACATGACTATAGAATACATTTCTGTATGTTTATATATATCATTATAGTAATACTTGGGATAAGATTGTTAGTTTATTTAAGAATTTACAAGGAAAAAGTAAGAACAAGATCTTTTGAAAATTGAAGTTTCTGGCAAATCCAATATTGTTCCTTGCTTGGTGTTTTTTATTGTTTGATAATTGTGGGTTAGTATGGGTTTTTTTTCCCTTTTTCTTTTTTTTTTTTCATAGTTACAAGGAAAAGGGTTTCAAAGTCATTACTCCTCTGTTCTACAAGGAACCTTTAGGCTTTGGTTGCACAGCTTCAGGAGACAAAGCTCCCAGTTCTTTCAATTTATTTATACTGGTATGCTTTTAAGACTCATCACAGTGGTCCTCTGTATCTCATTAACTGTAAATATTAAAAGGTTCAGAATAACTTTTGTTGACATAATGATAACCTTTGATTTATTTGTTTACATTTTAAGATTAGCCAGATTTTTTTCCCCTGTTCTGCTCCTGTCAAGCCTTATCCCAAGATGTAGATTAACCCAACATTATGTGAAAAAGGACCAAAGGGCAACAGTGACATTTTGTTCCAAACATCCTTTTTCACACACCTTTACTTAACAGTTTTATTTTCTATCATTGATTTTTATGCAAGAGGGAGCAAATTCGTGTTTTTGTCTCCAATCAGGTTTTTTCAAAGAATCAAAGCAAATTGCTGATATGGAGGCATACTAACTGTAAGATGAAGAAAAATGTCTTGGTTCAGCTGAGATGCTGATATTAAACAGATACTGAATTAGAAGTCAATTTTGTGACACCTGTTCACAAAATGATGACTCAAACACCAATTCATTTGCTTGTGTGCAAATGTGATTTCACAAAATTTTCCTTTCATGTCTACCCTCCAGAGAAAATTATATCTGCTAATATTAATGATAACCAGTGTTGAAGGGGACTGTGAGAGACCTACAGCAAGATTGTCAGGTTTGTATTCTCTGGCTACAATAACTAAGAACTAGCATCCTCATTGGATTTCAGCAGGATTCTTCAAGGACCAAGAGGAAATATCAAGAGTTTGCTGTTGTAATGAAAGGATCAAATCACACAGAGTTCCTCAGCAGTCTATGCACCTCAATACCATTGCATATTTTCATGAATAATCCTAGTAACAGACTAAGGATTATACCCACTAAACATTACATTGATATGATGCTGGACAGAGCTGTAAACACATTGGAGGATGGAGTAAGAATTTTAAAACATTAAGTTAAAGAACAGATGCAGTAACGCATGAGTCAGTAATATAATTTCAAGATTCTACACTGAGGATAGGATTTATGTTGCCTGTCTTACCTGCTAATTTACAAAATCATCTTCAAAACTAGATGTCTAGGCTCCCTCTAGCTGGTTCATTTCATCCATCTAAGTATGAATCAGCCTTAGAAGTCTTTTATCTGTTGTATTCTCCCTTTGAGTCTGTGCAACCAGTTTAGACCAGTTGCCTAACTCTTACATGACCAAAGCCAAAGGAGATTAATCTGACCCTTAGGAATAATTATCCAACAAATGCAGAATGTAAAACAACTGACAAGAAAGTAGCTGGACAGCAAAAGGAGACAGAGCAGATCAGTCTGCACATGAACCAAAAATGCTCTGCTGATGCAAAAATTGAAACCTTGGAACAGAAATGCTGCTATTTGGACATGCTAAATAAACCTGCCACTCTGTTCAGCTGCAGTATGATCTTGGGGCAATATATTATGTTCTGGGCAACTTATTTCAAGAAACGCAAACCAACCAAGAGTCCAGAGGTGAAAAATGAGAATGACTAAACATAAATGAAGCATGACCTTTACAAAAAGTTTAAATAAACTGATGCTTAGGCTAAATAAATGTGTCTGAACAGAGATAACTACAGCTGCAAAAGTCTTTGGAAAGCAAATAGCAGCGACTGGGGAAGACAGACTTTCAGAAAAGGAAAGTGGTAATAAAATTTAATTAGGATTTAGGTTGAAAATAGGTTTCCATTTAAAAAAAATAAATCCTCTAACAATGAAGACAGGTAAGCCCTGAAGGAGATTTACCAGGAAGTTTAGGAAAGATCCATGGTCAGGGTGTTGTAAAAAGAAATTAGAGCAATATTTATCAATAGTGAAATACATGTATTACATTTGCTTTCTCAGAAGGACAAAATAGATTAATTCTCATACTATTTTGCATAGCTTTAAAAGTAGCTTACAAGGTAAACAAAAACTTCAAGTAAAAAGCACCTTTCAAATTTCAATTATAGTTAATTTAAGTAACTTTGTATAACATATAGCCCAGATAATATATTCTACTCTATATTAGTAATTTAATATGGTACTGATAAATACCTTGTTAGTACTGCATGGCTATAATACAAACCACTAAGCACTTCATGATAACAAAATGGTTTTTGCTATAATAAGAACACTTTATACTAATATTACATATACTCTAATTTTATTGCAAATTAGACTACATTCTATAATAGTTATTGCATGTAAAATGATTCTTCAGTGTCAGAGGTGCTTAGAAAATTTTTTGATGCCATATAGAAAAAGCTGTATTCCAAATGTAATCAAATTTAGCATTATTATCTGCAACATTTGTAAGCATTAATTTGAAGTATAACGAATGGTATCTGTTCAACAAATAAATCACAACAAATGCTAGACAACCTAAGATATTGTTACGTGCAAAATGACAACTCAGAGGATATAAACTCCCAATTGCCTTGATGATATTTTGTAATTTACTTGTATTTTCAACTGACCAGAAGGAGTTAAACTTGAAAAAGATCCAAAAGAGGCAAACATTCCCTGAGCAACCTGTCCTTAACTCTGCTCAAATAAGCTATCTTTTTGCAGAGGAATATTCACTCAGCAGGCACAGCTGTTATTCTGCAATTTTTACATCTAAATCAAAGATAATTGGACTTCTGAGTACATTTAAATTGTACTCTGGGAAAAGGGTCTAACTTAATGCATCATTTGCATTAACAATAAAAGACTGCGTTTTCATCCTGTAAAATTTACTGTGCTTAAAAAAGTATTTGGAAGTGCAAAACAGTTACTAAGTAATTCTAAAGACGTGGACACTTTTGCACAGAACCTTTTCAGCTATGAAAGACCATTAAACCAAACAGAAGTAAATCATTCTTCTGAATTCTTTATAGATAAAATATTAATGGTAATAGAGACTCCTGAAAATTACTTTCCTCCAACTTTTACTGAAGATCCTCAGTGACAAAAAAGCCTGAAACAAAACCTATAATATTTTATTTGGTGTTTTTAATAAATTCATTATTTAATTATATGCAGATGATCAGTTAGCTCATACCACAAAGTACTTTAATTTCAGATTCTCTGATACTAGTTTAAGAAGTTAAATTGAGGCATTCTTTATTGTTGCTTATTGAGATTCATTGTACTTCACAATTTAACATTCAGACAATGTATTTAAGGATTTTTAGTCTTAATTTTACATATAAAAATATGAAAATAAAAATGCTTATTAGCATTTCATTAGAAAAGAAAATCTGAAACTTTTCTGACAAAATGTCATCTTTAATGGTTACACAGGAACATTCTAGCAGGCAAAATAGTGTCTAAAATGTTCCTTGCTGATCTTTTACTGATATATGCAGTAAATATCAAATAGCAAATTCCATCAAAATAGACCAATTTTGATTTTCATAGAATTACAGCAAGGATAAGGTTGGAAGTCACCTCTGGAGATCTACCACTCCAATCCACTGCTCAAATCAGTGTCACCTAGAGGAGTCTGCTGAACACTGCATACAGACACGTATCCAGTATCTCTCAGGTGATACTCAAAGTCTTTGAAGACTCCACAGCTTGCCTAGACAAACTTTCAGTGTCTGACTACTCTCACAGGAAAAAAAAAACAAAGTCTCACATTTACAGAGAATTTTCTGTATTGCAGTGTGTGCCCACTCTCTTGCACTCACTGGAAACTGCTGAGGTCTGGCTCAGTCTTTACACATGAATACACAATGTACTCAGATCACATCTATCTGAGCTTTTTCATACTCAGGCTGAATGGCCCCAGGTTGCTTTGTCTCATCTCATGTGTCAGATGTTCTATCCCTCAATAGCTTTCATGCCTTTTTGCCAGACTTGCTCTCGTATGTCCCTGTTCCTCTCATCAAGGGGAGCTCAAAACCCAGAACTGGACCCAGCACCACAGATGAGTCTCACCAGGGCTGAGCAGAGAGCAGGGGCCACCTCCTCTGAGCTGCTGGCAACACCCTTCTGAAAAGCAGGCCAGTCTGAAGGGGACATTGCTGGCTCATATTTAATTTTTTTCCATCAGAATATCTGTTATCTTTCCTGGGAGGCTGCTTTCCAGCTGACCAGCTCCCAGCCTGGACAGTTCATGGAATCACTCCTCCACTCCTGTGTAGGACATGGCATGAACTTCGGAACTTCATGAGATTTCTGCTGGCCCATTTCTCCAGCCTGTCAAAGTCACTCTGAATAACTGTGCAACCATCTGATCTGCCAACCACCCCTCCCAGTTTTGCACCATCTGAAAAATTGCTTTGTTTCCTGACAGAGGATTAGCATCACTTTTCAAAGGTAATCAAGAATGACATCATGATAACTTTGACCAGGTCCCTCAGGACTTGTGGGAAAATATCATCAGATAGCATTAACTTGTATCATGCTCAGTTTGTCTGCACATTCCCTAATCTGACTTTGTTCCACCAAATGCTGAATTTTTCTTCTCTAGATTTTGCCATTTTTCTCTGGGGCTTGGAATTCCTGAAGGCCAGGCCTAACAATAAGGGCCAAAGCAAAGAAAGCATTAAGTACCTCAGTCTTCCACACGTCCTTTGTCATCAGGTACCCTGTTCCATTCAGCAGAGGTTTTCTCCAATTTTTCTTTTGCTATACACCCATAGAAGCCTTTCTTGTTGCCTTTCACATATGCTCCTGGGCTTTTTCTCACCTAATCCTGTCCCTTCATGCTCAACATGTGCAACTACAATCCTGTAGGTCTCCTGACATTCTTGTCTAACTTGCTGATCATCGGGATGAGCCACTCCTGAGTTTGGAAGCATTGAGCAAGAATAAGATTGCTAGAGAATTTTAAAGTCTGAAAGACTCGGAGTTTTCATCTAGATTAAAAAACTACTGAAGTAGCTTATTGAATTCATTAGTATCACTCGTTAGGTGATTTACAATGGATTGTAGAAAATATTGCATGTAATGTGCTACATTACATATAATACCCTTACACACAATGCAGTGTCTGAAGGACATTAAGTGAAGACTCCAACTCAAGAATCATACTGCATGACACAAAGGTATTGAGCTAACTGAACATATTACAGCTATAAAACTGGATCTATAATTTTTGTATATTAGCATACAACTGAATTAAAAGTCTTTGAAACTTTCTACTACACTAGGAATTCTTCCCTTTCTCCCCCACCCCAATACCAAGGTTGCCCAATCAGCATTACATTTATCTGTTTTGAAAGATGTAGCAGTAAATACAACTTAGCAAGTATAAGATGGACTGTCTGAAACACAGTAAAGCAAGACCAAATAAATGGAAGGAGCAGCTAAGAGATCTTGTGCTTAGCATTGTGCCTTTGGCATGAAGACATAACATTTGGTTTTCAGTCATTGGTTAAAGTATTTTCTTAAATGACAAAAAGCCACACTAAAACCAGTACAAACCAGAACCGGTGCCTATGAAGGCTCAAGAAACAGGCTCAAGAAACAGGCTCAAGTCTATTACTGAATCTTATGTAAGGTAACCACTTAACACTGGGGTCTCTAAATACAACAGCTGAAAAGTCAACACATGAGAGTCTACACAAAGCCATTCAAATCTCTCTAGGCTCAGAGTCCATAAGACTGTGATATATATATCCCCCATTTGAGTGACATAAAAGGAATAGAAAGAAAAGAAACCTCAAAGGCAGCTTCCCCACAGGAGCCTCATCATTTTGTTGCAAAAGTGGGAGCAACTTAGCAGCTCCAACCAGGCTTTCTTCTTCCCACAATCACACATCTTTTTTACAAAAAAGCCTCTCTGACGATGCCACTAGTTTAAAATACATCACTCACAATCTAGCTTAAATGTTACAAATATTTTGCAACTCATGTGATTCCGTTGTCACTAGATGTTCACATCACTGCAGCAATACACCTAAAAATTCATCATGTCAAGACAGAATTTGATTCATCAAGTCCCAGTCATGAAGAAGTGAAGAAGGGCTTTTTAAAAAGTAATAATTTTAATTACAAACCTGGCAACAGAGAAAGGGAGATGCTGAACCCTCAAAAAAATGCTAAAGAACAACAGTCCTCTCTGTAAGCATACATTGTTTGTATGTTGTTCTACTTTCAGAAAAAATTCAGCATCATTAATATCTGTTTTACTGAAGAAACAGATGCAATAATCTAAGAGCAATCTTTTCCAGACATAATTTTAAAAAATGTTTACTAATTTGATATTTTCAATGCAGTATTTTTTACATTTTACTTCACATTCACTTCTGCAATATTCTGCCACAATGAATTGAGATGAATCATTGGTAAACAATGAACAGTGTTGTCTATAAAAAGGGACAGTAAATGTACTTTAATGTCATAAATCATACGTATTTTCAGTGTAATTTGATTTTAAATAGTAAATAGGAAGAATATTACCAATAATCATTTTTATACACATTAAAAAATATTTTAAACTTTTTTTGCTAGCACTGCTTACAAGAATATTTTGAATTATGTATCTGCACTTAATTTCATAACAATAATAAACAGCAACATTGATTTGAGATATTAACTGGAAAGTTAGTAAATCAGATCTTCCCATTTTCAATAACTAACTTATCTTGTGTGCCTGAAATCTCCACTTGAAAAATTAAGAAATCTACTTGAGTCACCTGTAGGTGACACTGTTGGTCTTAGCCATACAACTGAGGTGCAATAGCATTCCTGCAGTTGGGAATGATGGTGTTTCCAAACCACAAATCTTTTTTTTTGTTTTGTTTTTCTGTTTGCATGCTAGTACTTTCAAGTTCCATTGTGTCATGATTTCATCCCAGCCAGCAACTGAGCCCCACACAGCCACTGGCGCAGTCTGGTGGGATAGGGTAAAAGAGAGGAAACTCATGGGTTGAGATAAAGGGTTTAATAGGTAAAGCGAAAGCTGTGCACACAAGGAATTCAGAGCAGAACAAGGAATTCATTCACCTCTTCCCACTGGCAGCAGGTGTTCAGCCCTCCTCAGGAAAGAAGGGATCCATCATGCGTAACAGTGACTTGGGAACAAATATGATCCCTCTGAACGTCCCCTCCCCTTGCCTTCCTTCTTCCTCCAGTTCTGTATCTTGAGCCCTATGGTATGGGATATCCCTGTGGTCAGTTGGGGTCAGCTGGCCTGCTGTGTCCTGCTCCCAGTTCCTTGTGCACCCCCATCCCCCTTGCTGGTGGGGTAAGAGGCAGAAAAGGCCTTGACTCTCTGAAAGTGCTGCTCAGCAATAACAAAAACACGAAACACCATGTGTCATTAACACAGTTTCCAGCACAAATCCAAACCACAGCCCACACAAACTCCATCCCAGACAAAACCAGCACAAATTTTAATATCAAACCTCTGCAGAGACAGTGATTTATGTAAGTGCATAAAGTACAGATATATTGAAACTGAATATTCTCTGATAAAGCCTAAAGTAATGAAAAAATGTGCCCACTGGAGAGGAAAAGGAAAAAGAAGCGTATATACTTATAGCAAGGGCACTTCATCCAAATCGAGTATTTGTATTTGTTCATTTAAGTGCTGAAGTACAATCTCAAATAGTTCATCACTTATAGGGGGAAAAAAAAGAAAAACACTCAAAACTTCCAGTTTTGAAACAGCTGTAAAAAACTTCTAGTAGCCAAGCCAAGCATGAATATAATTAGTTCCAATAAAAGGAAACACACTACCAAGAATGCAATTACCAAACAACCCTACCTTATATCCTTTAACTACAGAATACATAAACCAAATCTTTTCCTGTTGATCAAAATATCTGTAATTTTATCTGGTATAATTTCAAATAGGTTTTTACTGCTAAACCAAAAATTAACTCCCACCTTTCTGCCCAATCAAGATAGAGATTTTAGCCAAGTGAGTCATAGCAAAGAATGCCAGTCAATTACACATTTTGTCATAGGACATTTCATTATTAATCACCAAGTATCTTAGTCAAAGCCTGCACTAAAATTCTACAGATTATGCAATTACAACAAGCAAGCAGGCATGTAAGCAAAATAAACAACTGTATCTGTCCATTTCAAAAGTAAATTATTTCAAATAAAATATAAATGCATTTCTGAAGAGTACTGATTCTAATTTCTGAAGCATGGAAGACTGATTTTAGTAAAATCTGTCATAAATGCAGAAACTAATTTAGGTCACAGACAGCACCTTCAGTTCCTTATAAAGGACTACTATTTTTGATTCAAACTGCTACTGTTTGATGATGTATAAGTACTTTGCCCTACTGGCAAAATCTTAGCTGTCATAGGCACATATATTAATGGCAGAGTCATAAATCAGAAGGGCTTCCTACAATTTCACTAGAGTACTGGAAGACTGATGCCAAAAAAAAGGAAGTAAAAAGCTGAAAGCATAGAAGGATAACATCAGCCCAAGAAAGCAGTGTAGTTGTCCCAGCAACAAAAACAACAGAAACAATGCAGACAACATTTCAACTAAGGAACAAGCTTATTAACTGAACCCACCGGAAAAATATCCAGCAATCTCTTATACAAGTCAAACTTCATTTATTTCCTAATAGGTTTTATCATCAGAGACAATCAAGAATCCTACATGTGATATTGCAGAGTTTACTGCCCTTATTTCTGAGGGTTAAAGAGTTCAGTACATCACAGGCCCAAAGTCACCTCTCTGCTGTTTAATATCAATTTTTTTCCACCTGCTTTACTATTTCCCCAAGTTGGTGTAAGGAAGTAAGAAAACTGGGAATATCATAGGCTTCATAATAATGGCACCCATAGAAAAATTCTGTCCCTGTCTTTAAAGAGTCAGGCTAAGAAATTGAAAACTTGTTCCTGAGGTGAGGTAGATGGGCATATCAGCATTAGAGAAATGAACCCAACCTGCAAGGAAGTAGGTTTCAAGCATAAGTATTTTCTCCAGCTTCAGACTATAGTCAGTGCAGATTCATCCAGTCCAGGTTATGCCATTTCCCTTTTGTTTTTCCTATTTTGAAGAGACTAACCTTAACTTTTCTTCTTTCTGCTTATCCTTTGAAACACTTTCAGGATTCCACTTTCTCCCTCCAAAAACTGAAGAGAATGAATTAAGCCCAGCTGAGGACTTGAGTGCTACTGGTCACAAACCTGAGTGTGCTGCTATCAACTGGGAGTGTACACTGCTTACTGGTGAAAAGACTGCCACAATCAGAATTTTAAAACCACCCCACAGCATTTCTAATCATGCAGATGTACAAAGACACATCTCTTCTGATTAGATTTTAATGTTCTCGCTTTCAGAACTAAACACAATTAAGAAGTACAATTAATATCAACAGAAAAAAATAAATTTAGAAGAAAAACAGAAAAAAAAAGTAACAGTGTGTGGTGCCCCATCAAGACTCCTTGCCTCAAAGTGATCCTGGATAGTGGATTATTTAAACATAGTTTTCCCGGAAGACAGTATGATCAATGAAGCAGGTAGCAAAATTTTAATTTGCACATTATGAGAACTTCTGGAATAAAGGAAATACATACAGAAACAACAGTGTGAAGTGGAGATGACTTTGGGACACAGAAATCCTACTGTATAAAAAAGACCTTGATCCTTCTTGACTCAGATCTCCTTAGCAAGGATTTCCGCTCTAAATATTTCAGTATATTTCTCTCATTTGAAAGGTAAGGCTTAACCTCATTTGAAGAAAGAAAGAATTTTTTTAGATTGTGCATAACTTTGAAAATTCAGAAGAAAGAAAGTTTTCTTTCAGCAAGGTTGTACCAAGGAATATTCAGGAAGTTCTCTCAAAAGAAAGGCAAGTTCCTTCTTTTTTCTTTCTTCCTTTTTTTTTTTTTTTAATTAGATTTTGATATCTTCCTGTCCCACTCCAAATGCTGATCAAAAGAGGATATTCTGCTATTGAAACCATGGGTGTGCATAGACTCTAGCATTACTTTACATTCTAGGCATACTGGAAGAGGGAATATTAACCAGATTAAACTCTGTTTTTGAAATGAACAACTTGAAAGGCAGAGGGTTTTTCAGTATCTGTGAGCTTTATAATCTCTGGATTACTTCTGAAGGCCACTTCATGAGAGTTTAACTCCTCATACCAAAAGAGATTTGCAGCTTTTATTGCACCTAACACAACCAAAGCACCATTTTGTTCCTGGAAGGAAATAGACTGGCATCTAAAGTCAACAGCAATACAGGTGTTTGCAACAACTGCAAGTAAAAAACCACTGGCATGCAATAGGAGATGAAGGCCACTTAGAGAAGACTAACATCAGAGTAAGTGCTTACAGGAATGGACAAAATATACTGGATAAGCAAAAAGGACATTAAATTAGGGACAAAGCACCAAGAGACAAGAAAATAAAATAGTACTATCTTGCTTCAAAGGCACTTTAGATTGTACATTCTGTGCAATTTTTCAGTGTAAGTTCTTCATATAATTTTCACAAAATGCTGTGGTAATACAAATGGGATAGCAATTGACAACACTAACCCTTACAAAACAAGTGTTTTACAGTTGATTTCTGCTAAAATGCAGTACAATACAACAGCCTGTAAATTACTATTAAGGAAGAAGAGCTGTCAATATTCTGAATTAAAAACATTCATAATTCTTGCTCACAAATTGAAACGCTTTTGTGTGTATGGTGATATGCATGTCAAGATGACAACATCTTTATTACTGTAAAGAATCACTATCTCATGTACTTACTATCTGAATAAGAAAAGTCACTATCTATGCATATTCAGCCTCTAATAGTGGGCTTTGTATATCCATGAAGTGAGAGGCACATACACAGCAGAATATCATAGAATATAATGCTCTAAAATTTAATAAAATGTACACAGGAAAAGTAGCAGGAATCAACCTCACTACTTGCTTTTACTTAGAAGCATCTCTATACCCCATTAAAGTGCAGGAAATGAGAAACAATAGACGAGAAAAATAAAGCTGTAGATGAAACAGCAAGCACCTCAACTTTATAGCCCTCTTTTGCTTCAAATAGTTTTGGACTTGATTAGTTTTATATTGCAGTTAAGAAGTTGAGAAAAAAGCATTATTCCATTTTATTAGTATCAGATTCCAATAGGGAATAAAGCCTTCATGACTTAATATCAGAGTCTATTGGCTGACAGAATCTATCAGGGTGATCATCTATATTACTCAGAGGTCCTGATGCCATTTGTCGTTCTCAGAACTACTTGCCCTATTCAGCTCTGATGCTTTTGTGGTCTCTGCTTCACTTCTCACTTCTGTCTTGCCATCAAAAGTAAAATTAATCAGCTAATCTTTGAGATGTCAAAATACATTAAGTCCTTCAGGCTATTTCCTCTTGTCAAGAAAAGCATTATTTTCAGTAATCAGACAAATGTATTTGCCAATGCAAATGCAGCTAACACAAATTCTCTTTTCATTTACAACACTACTGTTTACAAAGGCACCATCAATACTGTTGTACTACAAATGCTCTTCAATAAGTATTGCCCTTTTGTTCTAAACTACTCTTATTTCAAGTATAAACAGCTGGGTAAAGTTAAATAGAAAAATAACCAGCTAATAAAATTTGCAATAAACAAAGCAAAATTCACTTGGATTTTAAATAGCAACACTAAACCATCAGTGAAAGCAGTAACTTTATTTAAAAAAAATCCAAACTAAAACTAACTGAGCTAGAACTAACTGTGGTAGATCAACTGTTGTGGCTGGAAGATGCCTACCCCACCACTCTCTCATTTCCCCTCCTTTCCTGGACAGGGGGAGAAAGTAAGATGGAAAAGCATACGGGTCGAGATAAAAGATTGGGAGGTCATGTACCACTTACCATCATGGGCAAAACAGACTTGACTTGGAGAAAATTACTGCGAATTAAAAATAGAGTGCAATAGTGAGGAAACAAAGACAAAACCTAAAAACCTCTTCCTGCTAGTCCCCCTTCTCCCCAGGCTCAACTTCACTGCTTTGTTCCCAAGTTCTCTGCATCTCAGGGATGGGGGTTATAGTCAGTCCATAACTTCATCTCAGACATTCCTTCCTCACACTTTTCCCTCACCCCACTGTGGATCCCTACCACAGGATACACCTTCACAAACTGTCCTATCCATGGGCACAGTTCCTGGCAGGAGCCTGTTCCTGCATGAGCTCTTCATGGGCGACCTTTTCCTTTACTGCACCATCGGCCTGCTGCAGTGTGGGATCCTCCAAGAGCTACAGTGTGGACATCAGCTCCACCATGGCCTCTTCAGTGGGCTGTGAGGAAATCTCTGCTCCAGTGCCTGGAGCACCTCCTCCCCTCCTTCTGCTCTGACCTGGGGGCCTGGAAATAAATCTCATTTTTAAACTGCTCAACATGTTTCGCACTTGGCACATTGGAGTGGTATCATTTCTAAGTCTTTGAAGGATGGTTTCTTAGCAAAATGTGAAGATAGTTTTCATATAAACTGTGAGCAATGTTAAGAATCAACTCTGAAAGCAACATCATTTTAGTTTATGCAGGTTAATGGGCAGAGAACAAACATAACAGCCAGCTGCTCATTTTCTAAACGACAGTGCAAGTCAGGTTTAGCAGGACCTTTTTCACTACTCAGATATGACAGCAAAAAATGTAAACTTTGAATTCAATTTACTTGAACATCATGGAATTTTTTAGAGTTCATTAAGAATGAAGGATTTCTTTTTGTTGTTTGTTTGTTGTTTTATTTTTTTTTTTTGGGCTTTTTTTAGTTATTTTTTTCAATGGGTGAATGTTCCTATAGGTTTCCCACTTCCATCCTTCATTAAGGAGGAATGTTTTAGAAGAACATTAGATTGAAAGCAGACTAAGGTCAGATACAGCTTCTCATTTATTTCTGATACCTCTTTCTTTAATCAGACATAAGATTAATTTTTATCAAATCTATGAAAAAAAAGAGATATGTGGAGGCCTGCAGAAACCTAGCAGTTTTGGAAATGTCTGTTTCTGTGACGTCTTCCAGGCCCACATTGACAGGCACATCCTTACAGTTCAGTAAATGCATACAAGTCTTTCTGTGGACCATGAAGTACTTGAGTACTATGTAAACATTACAGAAAATCCATATAATCCAATAATATGTTTTAAATGGATAACCTTGCTTTCTGTATAATTAATTTTTTGATCAAGAAGAACCATAACAAAATTAGAAATGGTTTTCTTTAAGAAAAAAATCTATATTCCTAAAAATATAAAAAAAATAACCAGTAGTTCAGAAGTGGCAGAATCATGACTATTCACACAATTACAGTTTGATTCCTTTTCTCATAATATTTATTTAAAAGACAGTAAATTTCCTTTTCCTGTTGTCCGAATCCCTTTAACTTCAACAATATGAGAATGAAGGAAGAGAGATATGTAGAGGTTAATAGGTTGGGGAAACTAGCCTGCTTTCAAAACTTGATCAGATTTGTTTCCTACAAATTTTAGCAACACAGAAAGCACTTGTAATCTGGCCTTAACACTAATACATATCTGTAGCAAGCAAGGCTCATGACAGTATGGCAGTCCTCAAAGCAAAAGAGGAGATCTAAGACCAATAAAAGTAATTTTGCTTGTAACTGCAGCTCTGAGACACAAAAATAAAGCAAAAACATTATAGAAAATTTATTTCAACTTCAAAATGTCAGTCTCACTTACATGTACTTATTGGAATTAGAATGCAGGTTGTTGAGAATGATTATACCAAAACACATCTAATACAAAACTGCTGAGGTCCTAGTTTTAGGGTGAGACACATTCACACTAACTGAAGATGCAATAAAACAGCAAAACAACTTTCCTTAAAAAGAAAATAAATTTAACAGGGTAATTTTCAAAAACTATTTTTAAAGTTTATAAAGGTGGAAGAAACTTTGATAAGCTTTTACTATGTTATGCCAAGGATCTTTATTTTGTTTCATGCTATGTAGGCATAAAACATTAACAAGAAATTATCTTCTATGTTTTTTGATGCCCACTAACTTTGTGTTAAGGCCAGAAGGCATTTCTGCACTCTGTAGAGGCTACCTATTTTGCACAAGTTAAGGAATGATGCCACTCATCCATCAGCTTACAATACAGTGTGCCCAGAGCAAGGCACTGCTTTCAGACTTGGTGATTACCTTATAAATCTATACTGCTCCAATTCCAGCTGTATTCTCCAAACTTTTAAAAGATAATTATAACTACATCATATTTGTTGCAAACGCAAGGTCAAACCATTCTATGTTTCTATGAAGGGAAATTGTCTCAGACTTTTAACACACATCCCACATGTTAAACTTGTAACTGTGGCTTTCAATGCGCAAGATGTTGGGAGCAGGTTAGAACACTGACTGAAGAATCAATAAAAACTATTTTCATTTTTCTTTTTAAGGCAATTTCATTATTGGTAAAATCAGAAATAACTTATTTAAAAAGCTTATGAAGTGTGTTGGAACCATAGTAATGTTAATGAATATTTAATAATAACATGGAAGCAAAACCATGTAATGTATAATACCATAAAACTATGGAGCATCAAGAAACACGGCTACCTTCTGGATGAGTATAAATGACAGCATAGAAAGCACAGAGTTATTGCTGGAAGAATGTGCTATAGACCTTTTTAATTCGAATCTTTCAAAAATATTTAAAATATTTTATTCCATCATAAAGGAATGAAAATTTAAATTCCTAGTTACCATTTTTGGCTGGCATTTATATTCTTTAAAAATATTTGTAGAAAAAATAATAGAGGTAGATCACACTGTACATTAAGGGTGCATTCCAGAGAAGGGAGACAGCTACCAATTTGTCAGATAAAGTAATTTTTCATCATCAGGACATGCACAAGAGCTACATGTAATAACTTAAAAAAATATATATCTTTAAATATACACAGCCAAAGTATGAAGGATGAAGCAAGCCGGATGGAAAGGAAGCAGAAAATGATCAGTATTTTCACAGAAGCGCTACTTCTGACTAATACCTGACAATCACCTTATTTTTACATCTTTCATTGTGACTGATTTGATTCACCTGAGGACAAAAATAAAGATGGTGAAAATGCAACTGCTCAAAAAGCAGGCAGAAGGCAACTGTAACAGGAGATACATATCAGGTCTTCAGTTGCCTAGAAGTACCAGCTGAAATCTTTTGAAACAGTTACCCAGACTGAAATACCAGCATCTACTTCAGCTGATGATCCTACTCTCTGCCTTTTATTCCCCACATGAAATATACTGTCCCTGTGTATATAAATTGTGTGCATGCATCTACCTGCTGTAGCATTAATTTTTACAGGAAAAGCTGCTTTTCTGTTAAACAAAGGTACTTCATTGCTTACACTACTAAAGGCTAGAAAACAGAGCAATGATTGGCAAAGTAAATCTGAAACTATAAATAAAGCAGCAACACCTATCAGAGTATTCCTGTCTGAGAAATGTACGCATTAGAGAGGCTGACAAGTAAAATGAAGTTTTGAAGCAAGAATCAAGTTAACACAGGGTAAAAAATGGTGAAAGAAACCTGCTTGGATGAAGTGGTTTTAAGTGCATAGTTGAGCAGAGAAAGCTATTGAGTTTTCATAGAAAACAATACACGTACAGAGTGATAAGCAAGATCCAGCACAAGCAAGTGCTCTTCCCTCACTTTATAATACACTATGTATTTGCTGTGCACTTTGTTATGTAGCAATAAAACATTGCACACTGTTGGGCTCCAGAATCTGCAAGAAGAGGAGCAGAAATCACACTGGTAACTCTTGGCATCATCTCTTGTCCTCACCTTCTACATTTCTGATTAATCATAAGACTGACTAGCTATGACAAACAAGAGAAAACAAAAGATTGTTATGTCACTGTCCCAGAATTTTTTGCCTTTATATTTTTTTTCCTTTTGACCTTCCCAATGTTTTGAAGACCAAAGACACAAAACTGAACAAAAGCAAAACTGGAATTAATCAACACTTTAACTATAGTCTCTTTGAAAACATAAGAACTGAATTTTGGGTCACAAATATAATGGCTTCCAAATTTTTCCTCTTCTGGAGACCATTTTTTTTCCACCTCCACTCTCCTCAAAGGTTTAGAAACCACAAATACACTTCAGGTTATTGTTTCTATACTATGACATACATAGGAAACTGTAGAATCCCTTGAAAGTAAGTTTCTGAGAAAAAAAAAAGCTAATTTCAAAGTAATGAGATAAGGCCATGACAGAAAAAAAAAACGATTTTACCCACATCCTCCCTTTTTTATTTCTTCTTGATTTTTATACATAAATCTGCTTTAGCCTCTTCTCCACAAAAAAATGAAGAATTATGCTAGTAGTGGCATTTTGGACTGAAACAAAAGAGCATGATGAAGCAGACAGTCTTCCCTACACTCAAGTTAGTATGTTCCTCCCAGTTAATACTCTGTATATATTAATAATTTCTCATTACTAGAGTAATTAAATTTCAGCTTTGTAAACTATTTCCCATACACATTTTTTAATAAAGCCTGAAATATTTTTTATTTCTATACTTCCCTTACTTTTTTTACTGGATGTAAGCAGAGTACTAATAATGAGGTGAGATTGTAGAAATTCTATTGCTAACTAGAAGAGCAAGTGTAAATAGCACTTTTCCATTCTACATTCATTCTGTTCATCCAGCTTTGTCCTTACATTCAGAGCAGGCTTTTCTACTGTCACTTTCAGTTTCAGCAGTGATTACACATTATCTCTCTCTCTCTCTATTAAAGCCATGATCTACTTGATTATGTGACCTAGCTGAAAAGCACTGTGAAAACAAGAAGCAATTTAAAATGGTCATTTGGTGTATGTAAATAATTTTAATTACTAGAAGTTCCTACTGATTTTTTTTTTTTAATTTTGTAAACTCAGATTTTGAGTAGATGGTATTGGAAAGTCACTCTGATGAAGTACCAGTGATTTCATGGTCACTCACTGATATTAATTTGCTATTTATTGCTTACCACAGTGTTGTGACTGTATGTATCAATATGTATGCATATACACCCAATTCCTATTCACAACTTCATGCTGGATTACTACTGCAGTGGTTCTCCTAATTATTAGTCACATACTGACATGTATTCTTGTAATGTGAAGGGTTTTCTCTCCACTCACCATAAAAATGTTAAATACCTCAAAGCTAAGACTGCCAAAATATCACTCATCTGAATCAACAATTACTACAAGTTACATTTATAAACGTTCATATTGATAATATAACCAGGTCTTCTTTCTGTTTCTTGAACCAGACAGAAGGGGAAAAGATAATCACATGGAACTGTATGCAAGAACAGGTATAAAAGTATATAAAGATTTTGGAAAAATGGTATTTCACTGACACAAAGAGCATTTGCCTGAAATAAATATGACAAAAAGTGACCACTAAAACAAAATAACTGCCATTAATGCAATCCTATTTAAGAGGCTAAACCCACAAATTTTATTCATTTCTATGAATGTTCAAATGTTTAGCCTAGTGATGTCTTATACTTTTTGAGGGCAAATGAGGAAAAGAAAGATTCGCCATTATAAGGAACCTACAGTTTTCGTTTGTTGGGTTTTTTTTGTTTGTTTGTTTTTTTAATAAAAAAGAAGGCAAGTATTATTGTGACATATTTGCAACAATGTTGTTACAGTATTCCGGATTTCTTTGGAGATTACCATCTGCAGACCAAACTTTCAACTTTTCAAAGACGGTTTTTATTGAAGAATTCTCAACTTATATCAGTATACATAATCTCTGTAATTACAGATGTAGAAATAATGTTTCAGCTGCTTCACCAATACTATTACAAGGAGTTAGAAGAGAAGTGTAGCTATGAAAAGGTACAAATACACACACAGAACAGCATTAAAAAAGATTAAGCATACCTGTGTTCGCAGAATTTCACCTTTTGACAGTTGCATATCACCAGTCAACTCTTTCACAGTAATGCCGAGTGGCTCCAGACGCTTGCTGAAGTAATTTGTCATTTCGGCTGCCAAAGCCTTCATAGGAGCAACATACACAATCTGCACCAAAACAACACTCACTTGATAAATGAGCAAACCCCACAATGTCGTTTGTTTCATGGCAACCATTACAAATCACAATTTATTGTGAAATATGATGCCAGGCGCTTACAGTGAAAAATCTTAATAGTGATATATGAAAAGTAGTTATCTTTGTTGGATAAGTGTGCAGCTGTTTAAAGGACAATGGATTTTGTTTATACAGCCTCATCGCTTTGAAAATTGGTTCTGCATGAAAGCTAAATGCATTTTCTTAGCTTTTTATTCACATAATAAGATTTTTAGAACATGAGTGAGAATAGCTTTAACAGTAATGAAGTAAATGAAAAATAGCCTTATTGTTAACTTGGAAAAGTCTGATATCATTGAGAACCTCCTGATTTCATATTACATGTATAACATATAGTAGATTTTACCTTACAAGTTAAAAAGCTCTTATTTGGTTCAATAAACTCCTACCTTAAACTCATCCTTTTTGATAACACCATGTTGGACATGCTGGCGAATTTCATGCAGGATTGTCAGCATGGCAATGTTAGTCTTCCCAGCTCCAGTGGGGGCACAGATCAGCATGTTCTCATTTGTGTTGTAGGCAGTCTCAAAAACTATAGACTGGATTCGGTTTAGTCTTTTCATGCCTTTAAAAGCAAGTTGTCCAATCTGTTAAAACAAACAACACACATATCTTGGATTTTTCATAGATGATTGTACATGCATGTGCTCATATACATATCTATACATGTATTAATCATAATAAAAAGAACACATGGAAACAAACCTTTGGATACCTGCTGTAATACATTTATTATTCCAAGTTTTTTTTTAGTCTGAGGCTACCACTTCTACCTAACCCTCAAATAGTGAATCAATAAAGAAAACAAATTACAGCAGGATAACATCTGCTAAAATTAATCAAAATCTTTAGCCTCATACTATTTCATCACTTAGTTTTTTTTTTAACTCAAGAGTGTAACCAAAACAACTACAAAGTAAAACATGGACCTATTAGTAATTAAACATCAGTAAAACAGCATTAATAAGAAAAGAATGATTTACATCTCAAAATCTAAGATGACAAACTTCGACTACTCTACTTGAAGATGAGGCAGTAATACCACGTAACTCAAAAAAGTTCAGTTTTGCAAATACAGACACACAAATTCAGTAAAAACTTTCTCTTGCTTCTGAGAAAATCTCCATCTTGCAATTGGTCATGTTCAGACCTTTCTCCAACAATATTTACAACATGCTGCAACCACCAAAAGAAGCAAAAACTTGTATGTGTAGTCCAAAATGAACTTGGAGAATGTTTTGAAAAATAAATTTTATAGTTGACACAGGAAATTATGCTTATTATAATTTAATGCATGTTTAAATCTTATAAAGTACAAACCATCAATTACAGTAATACTTTGCTCCTCTTGGTCTCTCTGAAAAAATATATTTTTACCAGGAAAGAACCACTGTACAGAGACAATGGCAATTTCAGCTTTTGAACATTACAAAACCTTTGCAACTGAACAACAGCCCTTAAAATATGAAATTAATTTTCTAATAAACTTACTTTTCCTTAGTTACTTTTCACAGATGTTTAAAATAGACTGCAGAATATATAATTATTTTCTTTCAACAGATTTAATTATCTGCACTGCTTCTACTACAAAGAATGAAAAGTATCTTACTGATATATTCAAAGATTATCATTTTTACTTTACTTGTAGGAAACAACAAAAGTGCAGTAAAAAACAGGCCTCAAAGCATCTTCTGAAGATCTCTTTATTCATTATTCTGGGTATTTTAATTAATTTACAGTGATTTTCTATGGTAAAACCCTCTCAGATACCAAATATTCTTTCAAATTCTTTCCAATACTAAGCAAATTATTTGAGCAGGACTCAATTTATTACCTCAAGTAATGCAACCTTAGCAATGAAGGTTTCATCACTTATTTACATCAAATACTTCACTTAATTTTGCAGCAAACAACACTAAGTCTATCGTGCTGCAGCTTCCTTGTAGTAGCCTCATGTGAGGTGCTACGATACAAATCACAAATTTAGATTTAAAGACCATTTTCACAAAAAATGAAAATGCGCTACTCTTAAATCTGTAGGAATGATGTACTTAATGATGTGCTTGATGACTAACCAACTGTAGTTTTATTTTAGATGACTTTGAACATGAAAAACCAACATTCATTCATACGTTGTCTTCAAAATTCATTTCATCTTCATGAATGAGACTCTCATAAAGTATTTACGGTTTTCTCAGAGACCTGTTGAATATCTTGGTGCTTTCAGGGTTCAATCAGCTATTTGTGTGGCCTCCTTAGTCATTTTAGGTTTCTAGTTAGCCTGTTACTTCAAGATTTCTTGACAGGTCTTTGTAATTGGTTACATTTTTCTTTTTCCCACCCATCCCATCGACTTGCTTTTAGAAGCTATTATAAACACTGCATAAAGTTCACACTGATGAGCACCATTTACAGTGTTTATAACAAAGGATCTAGAGAGAGAAACTCACAATTACTACTGGTGATTACAGAATTGAACTTATAAAACACTACATTACACAATATGTATATTACTTAAATAAGCAGTTTTTAAACAAAAGCAGAAACACTGCTATCTAAATGAAGTCCAGCCTAAGTATCTTCAGAAATAGATGACTGGAATTTTTCACAGTCACACAGTTGAATTTGTGAGGCTTTACACATACAGATCACCTTACAGCAGTATGATTGCTAATACACTTAAATATGTCCTTAAGTTATCTTAAACTACTGCCTGTTAGAATATGCTGTTCCAGCTTCTCTTAAAGTCTAAGTGTGTAGTGTAAAACATCCTTTTCTTTACATTTGGCAGAAATTACATATACTATAGCCCTAGGACATGCAACTGTAAGCAAAAACAAATACACGTTTAGAAAAATTAAAATAATTTCCTGTCTCTTTTCCCACTGGAAAATATTAACACCATGGATTAAGACTGACTTGGTAAGTAGCAATAAAAAACCAGATGTTCCAGAAAAAGCAGAAGAAGTTGTACAGCAAGTTCAAAAAATTAACTTCAGCTTGTTTTCTGAAAAGATGCTAAGCCTATTGAAACAGGAATATTAAGAGCAGAATAAAGATTAACAAAAAAAATAAAACCCACAAAAGCCTGGTTAAGAACTAGAAGTACTTTTTTAAAATAATGGTATTCTGAACCTAGTTTTTCATTCAACACACTAATTAATTTTCAAGCCAGCACTCACAAATCAATCTACAACATTCAGAATCACAAAACAGCCAATGAATAATATTCTTTGAAAGTTGACTCTGCAGGAATAGACTAAGGATTAAAAAAGCTACAAGAGAAAGTAACTCCAGAGGAAAAAATATCCTAAGACATCTTCAAACCAACTCCCCATTAATTGAAAAAATATTATATTTCCTCTAAATTCCATTTTATTCCAAACAGTAAGTACAAGTGCATAACCCAAAACCAATAGTCTTGCCCTTATAAAACAGTGGGCAGCATACAGAAATGCAACAGCATGCATGGAAGTCCACAGTTTGACAAAGGTACTAGAAGATCTGGTTTTTTAAATTGTCATTTGCACAAACTACGTATCTTTTAAATGGAAAACAATTTTTTTCCCTCTGGCACACAAACATCAGCCAAAGCTTCTACAGACTAACTCTTTCTCAGACAAATCAGTGAAATCCCTTCTTGCTTAAAGGACTGGTAGCCACTGGATGGCGGAAAGTGTTTTTTTACTGAAAATGAATGAGATGAAACTCATTTTTAGCCTTCTATTCTACAGCTGATTTATCCCTAGAATTCAACACAAACCATAGGAAGTTTGAGCAGAATACAATCTGAGTGTTACTCTCAGCTAGCAGTATTTCAAGCCTAAGATGATGCCATTTTTACACAAGCATGAATTAATGTGAAAAACCAGCAAGAAACAATTCTTTCCACAAACCAGATGATACTCAAAGCAGCTGTGATGTGAATGAATAAACTCCGTGATTTTACTTCAGTAAGCTTTCCAATTTCCCACGGAATTTATTGTTAGAACTAATGCATTTATGCAGAAATGAGATTACACCTAATTAAGATATTCTAAATCAGAAATTTAATCAGAAAGATATTTGTGTGTTGGTGCTCTAACAGCAACTTAAAAATAGGACAAATTTGTTTAAGTCATTAAAGTAGTATTCATGAACGAGTCCACAGTCTGCAGGCAAGCTACAGCTCAGAAACACAACTGCTTTAGCAACACAGTAGTGGCAGTGTCTGCTCTAAATAGCACAGGCCATCAGCACTTTGGACAGAGTTTTAATCATGCAATTAATTACCAAGACCTTGTAGAAATGTTCCATAATGATGACTTCTTCTGTCATATTATAACAAAGTAATAAGATTACTACCCATTTATCTTAGAGATAATCCATTGCACCCATAAGTCAAGGTTGAGCTTTCAGCATTTCCCCTACTCATAGGCTAAATTTTAATGTAGAACTATTTTATTCAAAGTACCTTATATATCTCAGGTGCAACAAATCCCATTCAGCAGTCAGCTGTTCTACCACACTTTCATTTAAAAAGATAATTGATCTAACTGGTAATAGTATGACTAATCCATGCTTTTTTACATAAAAACCATGAAATTCAGGATGTGAAGCTCTGAGGTCCCTTGTTCTGACACGTAAATAATCTCTAGGTCATCTTTCCCCTTTGCTGTCCTCTGGAATGTTGCTGGTTAAAACACATCTCTATGAAAATATATATACACTCTTAAGCACACACAAACATATGTTTTTATATGTATGTATATACACATACACATTTTAATAAATACATTCCCACTATCCTTCTAAATTAGGAACATTTAGTAGTCCCCCCCTGCTTTCTAATTACGCATCTATACACTTAAAGCACTTTTGTGCCAGTGTAAATCCTATTTTGTTACTGAAGGTACACTCAGAAATAAACACAGATTTTATACCTGGGGACTTCCACAGCTTGCCTCTCCTGATGATACTTTCATATTCTGCTACTTCCATGAAAAAGTGGTAGCTCGTGAGATTTAGGAACAGAAATAAATAAAAATATAACTATATAAATAGCATAAAATTGTTTTTATATTATCTTAGGAGCACTATTTGAGAATATAATTTCCTACCTGCCCCAAAGACTGAAATGTTGTCTTTCAAAGTGCGCATATACATTTTAAGCAAAGGCTCATAACACGTAAAAGAAAAACTGCATGATGTTTGGATCTGCTCCATTTAGCACCAAATCATATCAGTGAGATTTCATTGGACTTAGGGGAACAATTTTTGCAGGAACAAGTAGCATATACAAAGATATGAAAATTATACAAGCGTACCAAGTAGAGCTTATGACTGGCTTTGGGCCATAATCAGCATTACAATTTCCTCAAGTAAGTACAAATTATATCTCATCCAGAGTGTAGTACCTGAAGAGTTATGTGCTATAAACGAAGCTTGGAATAAAACACATTAGACAAATGCAAATAACAAAGGGCACCACAGAGCCAGCAGTTTATTTCAACACTGTACCTGCTACAAGTGACTAGCCTAGAACTGAAAGCAATTCTTGCATGTTATGGGCTGTTCAGGTTACTATTAGCAGCAACCACAGATCACAGAATCATTTAGCTTACAAATCATCCTGTTCAGCCCCTCTGCTCAAAGCAGGATCACTTAGAACTATGCAGTTGTGTTCCAGCTGTCAACAAGGATGAAGACTCCACAGCCTTTCTCAGCAAAGTGTACCAATATTTGACCACGACACAGTAAAAATTACTCTCCTGTGTTCAGAGGAAATTTCATGTGTCTTAATTTGTGCCCATTTCCGCTGGTGCTGCCACTGGGCACCACTGATGAGAGTCTGGCTCCCTCTTTGTTAATCATTCTCACATCAGGTATTTATAGACACTTGTCAGATTCCCCCTGAGCCTCTTCTGCTCTAACTCTCTCACACTCTCCTCACACAAAAGATGCTCCAGTCCTTTAATTAGATTAAGAAGTCAGAAGAATTCCTAGAAATGACAAATAACCAACCATAAAGGTAAAATTATACTCTGAGATCTTACAGAACAGAGAATCACAATCTATATAAGATTTCTTTTAAAATATTCTTAATTGGAATTAAACAAAATCTTTTAGAAAACTACAGCGTCTTTTAATTTAAAATTATCACCACATTCACAGGTTAATGCAGTAAGTATTTGAGTAGCAGTAGCCATCAGAAACCAGGAAAATTTCCATACTTTCAAGTTATATTAGTATCTTTAAACTCATGATGAAGACTGCAAAATTCTCCTAGATTCTGACAGAGTTCACTAGAGTAAACAGAAGTATCCTGAGAGGAAAAAGAAATTATATATTCATTCTATATTAAAGGATCACCTCTGCTCAAAGTTACCACTACACAAAAACTATGAAAATTATTACAGTTTTGCTTTTTTGGAATGCTGCTCCTAAATCATGATTAAACATTCCCTCTCCAGACCTTTCAGACTTCACATTTGACAGACACTGAGAGTTTTATTGAATTACTTAATTGTCAGAAATGTCAAAATTCTGAAGAGCTCATAACACTGAGCGCTGTTCAAGAAACAAACTTTCACTAAAGAAGACACAGACTCTGTCCAGAGAAGTTCCATTAAAAACAAATTGCTGCAAAAGTTACGAGTATTATATTCTCCTACCAACTATGGAAACATAGGCCCTCCTTGAAAAACAGAGCCAGTGAAAACCAAAAAAAGTCAAAGAAAAAAAGGCCTCTATCTCTGGTTTTGTGTGTTTGTGGTTTTGTTTGGTTGGGTTTTTGTTTGTTTGTGGAGTTTTGTTGTTGTTGTTGCTGTTTGTTTACTTTGCTTGTCATCAGTCCTGCCTTCTGCTCTCTTGAAGAAAGAAGAAATATCTATTCAAAATAAGAGTTTTTAGGGGAAAATATTTAGCCTCATATATGACAGCTAAGAGTTCATATGCCTGAAGCAATTCAACAAAAATCCTTGTAAGTCTATAGTTACATTGTCACCAACTTTATTTATCTATTCTCGTGATGAGTGACACTATAGAAACAACTACAGCAGTCATATCTTTTCTATAGACTTCTGAATTATTCAACCATTTACTTTTATACTAAAAAGACAACATCGAGAAATATTCTTGGCTTCAATGTATAGATCAAATCCAAAGATATCTGCATGTATATACCCCAAATCAGTTTGAAGGAAATGACAGGACAGCACTATGGCACTATAAGGCTTTCACTGCTCTGAGTTAAAAAACTGAAAGAGCTTGGGGAATCTCCTCCCCTCACTGGGAGAACTGTGTTGTGTTCATCAACCTAGTTATAATATGACAAAAGATTATAGACAGAGTGATTATACCCTCTGGTGATTTGATTTGAGGAAATGGATAACAAAGTGTTTCAGAAAGATTTTTCCATAAAAGCAACTATTTCTACAGAAAATGTGCATAGGTTTTGGCAGCCAAACAGACACACAGGAGAGATTCTCATTTCAGTGACACTGCTGCAAACTCAAAAGTATCCAGTGTCAAGAGAATTATTCCAGATTATAGCAATGAAATGGAGATCAGAACACAGCCTCCTCTTGGAGCTTTCTAATGCCATTTGTGAATTACACACAAAAATTACCTTGAACTAATGCAGCTGAAGGAAAATTGGCAACAGTTGTGGCATTTCCTAATAACCTCAGAAGTTAAAATCTTGTGAGGACAGAAGGATTTGGTTTTAATTTGATCACATTTCATCCATATTAAATTAATTTTAATTAAATTAAAAACTTCCAAAAGAAGTTTTCTTCCTCATAAAATTAAAAAATATCTTAATGCTGTACAAAGCTACAACTATGGGAGAGTGAAATAAAAAAAATGTACAATTAAAAAAATAAATAAAATCTACATTCAAAGTATCTACAAATTTTTAAGAAACATTTTAGATGTCCTGGCCTGCTATGTATTGACATCTTTACTATCTCCCTGACTTTTCTAGGTCGAGTAATGAGGAAAGTGATGATGTTTATATGCTACAGTCTATTTTTCAGGTGTTGTTGGGTTTTTTTCCAATTCAGAGATAATTTCTTATACTTGAATACAACTTAAAGAGACTCCTAGCTCTGTTGATGGCATATTGCTTTCAAAATTTATTCCCCTGGGAAAACACAGTGCGTCTCTAAGAGGAAAAAACCCATCACTGTTAGATGCACACTGACTCAAAAGCAAATGCAGCCAAAGAGTTAATATAGAAAAATCTTTCCTAGTTGTTAAAAAATATAGACACTGCAAGGCAAAGGGAGAAACCCAACAAAGTATAAAGGAAGACAAAAAGGGTGTTGAGAAAGCAACTACATCCATTCTGGCCATTGGTGAAAAAAAAGTTAGGCTACTAACATGCAGCATAGAAACTGAATTCCTTTTTTCTAACCAATATAAAATGATTTCAGCTAACTTTTCCCAAGTAAAGAGATTATGATATAATATGAAACTACATAAAAATTACTTTTTGGAAGTTGAATTCTTGTATGAATCACCATTTATAAACTAGTTGGAAGAATTTTGAAACAACTGCATTATATCAAGAGAAAATTAATTTATTCTTTTTCTTCCATATTCTTGTTGCAGTTTTGAAAGAATATGTCACTACTAACACAAAAATAAATTCTAAGCAGGAAGTTATGTTGATGAGGGCATACATTCACCTCAAAAAAGGTGTTGCTGCTCCAACTAGCCTATAGAGATAACTGGAAAATTTAGTGGAAATGGAAAATACTGACAGAAAATAGCGGATAGTTTCTGTCCAAACCTCAAAAGCAGTGACAATGAGGAAGAGACAAAATATCAGACAAAAGGGGATCAAAGTCCTAACCCTACCATTCCACACAGACTTACGTGAATGTCTGAGGTATGGGTCAGGATAAAGATACAAAACTTTCTGAAGGACTGCATCCAGGCATTTACATTAGCAATTATCAGGAATTAATAATCTCAGGATTAATAGAAGATTAATACACTGAAAACTACAGATTCACAAAACCTGAAAAGCTGATGAAAAAGGTAGTTCCTGCCTTGCAAACAGCACTACAGATTTAAGAAAGCTTTCACACGTACTTTGTAAAGTGCTGTAGGTTACACCTGAACCATATATTTTGGTTTCAAAGAATCACATAATGGATCAGTTTGGAAGGGATCACAGTAGGTCTGTGGTCTGGTCCAACCTCCCTGCTCAAGCAGGGTCATCCCATAAAACAGGGCACAGGATTGTGTCCAGATGGTTCTCGAATATTTCCAGCAAGGGGCAATGCACAACCTCTCTGGACAATCTGTTCCAGTGCTCAGTCACTTGCACAGTAAAGAAGTTCTTTCTTGTATTCAGGTGAAACTTGTGCATCAATTTCTACCTGTTGCCTCTTTTCCTATTGACTGGCACCAAGACGAGCCTGGCTCCATCCTCTTGGCACCCTCCCTTCAGCTACTGATAGACATTGGTGAGGTCTCCTCCCAGCTATCTCTATAGTTCTGCTACAGTAGTTATTAGTATGCAAACATCTTTTTTTTTCTGATGTAGTCAAATTATTGATGCAAAATTTCAGAGGTATTCATATTTAGCCTGGATAATACATGTGACAACATGCCAAAAGGTCTCCATGTAAGGAATATGCACAGCAGGAAGACAGTCTCAAACTTTGAGGTCCAGAAGGACAAAGGTCCACAGGTGTCAAAAGCAAGTGGAAGTAGAATCAGGAACACAGAAAATTCAGATGTTCTTCCTTTTTCAGATTCAGGGAACACAGGAGAGAAGAAGGAATATTTGCAAGTACGTTTCCTTCAATATATTACGTTTTATGATAAGTAATTCCTATGAATGACTAAATAAAATCGTCTTCCTCTATATTTTGTTTACTACAAATGAGAAGTTCTTAGTTTCTTTCTATTTATTAATTCCAACAAGCTATTGTTATATAAGGCATACTTATTTATTAATATAAAAACAAAAAATAACCCGCTCTTATTTGATGTGTCTGGTTCCAATATTCTAACTGAAAGATTAGGTGGTAGGATAATTTCGATTTTCCAATTAAAATTCAGAAAAATTATCTTCTTGTAAAAAGATACAAAACCCACACAAAATCTATCTCCTGCTTTAAGGCACTTCACATTATTTCTTGCTCCTTGTTGTTCTGCCAATTCAAACAACTGGTCCTCAAAAAGTTTAAAGGTTTCACTGTATTAGCATTTATTGTGTGATCTTGAGGTTAATGGAAACTGAGCTGAATGAATAGCCTACCAGTTATAATATAATATATAAAAAATATATATATTATATATTAAAAAATTGTATAAATATAAACAAAAAATATAAATTATATATATTGATTTTATATTATATATTAGATATCTATATATAAATATATATAATATATAATATAAAGTCAATCTTTTAGCCATATAGCTCCTCTATCCCAAAATCTGTTAAAAACATTTAAAATTATTTGGTGATTTCTCAGTGAATCCCTTGATGAATCATCTTTGTCCCATTTCTATCACTGAAAGACACAGCCCATTCTTATTCAGGATAAAGAATTCACTTCTTAAGGAGCATACTGAAACTTGTGCTAATTAAAGACAACATTAAAATTAGACAAACCATAACTTGCCTAAAATATTTTGAGTGAGAGTCAATCTTTCAAACATTGCAGCATTTCAGAACTAGCATGTATCTCCCTCAACTTTGAAAATTCTCACTTTGAGATTATATTTCTTAAAAATTAAAAACAATTTTGGTCTTTGGTATAATTTGAATTAGAATTTAAGATACTATCCTGTATTTCACTTTAAATGAAGACTGAATACTCCTAAGAATGAAAGTCTCCCTTTGGGGATGCTATCAAAGTAAAGCAGACTACTGCATTCTTCCACACTCGTACTATGAAATTCCACTGAGAAGTGGCTATTCCCTAAACAGGATGCAGCAGAACCACGTTATTCATTCTCCAGTCTTAATCACCAAAACGACGAAAACTACTGTGAGTTGTTTTAATTAAAAACTTTACAGATTTCTGCATGTGCTTTATACTAAAGTCCATATTCATGTCCATGGCATATATGCAACCCTCTAAAGAATGAAAAATTAACACTTATAAAGTTGCTTTCTCAATTTAAATATTTCACTTGTTATGATNCGATTTTCCAATTAAAATTCAGAAAAATTATCTTCTTGTAAAAAGATACAAAACCCACACAAAATCTATCTCCTGCTTTAAGGCACTTCACATTATTTCTTGCTCCTTGTTGTTCTGCCAATTCAAACAACTGGTCCTCAAAAAGTTTAAAGGTTTCACTGTATTAGCATTTATTGTGTGATCTTGAGGTTAATGGAAACTGAGCTGAATGAATAGCCTACCAGTTATAATATAANTTCTTAAAAATTAAAAACAATTTTGGTCTTTGGTATAATTTGAATTAGAATTTAAGATACTATCCTGTATTTCACTTTAAATGAAGACTGAATACTCCTAAGAATGAAAGTCTCCCTTTGGGGATGCTATCAAAGTAAAGCAGACTACTGCATTCTTCCACACTCGTACTATGAAATTCCACTGAGAAGTGGCTATTCCCTAAACAGGATGCAGCAGAACCACGTTATTCATTCTCCAGTCTTAATCACCAAAACGACGAAAACTACTGTGAGTTGTTTTAATTAAAAACTTTACAGATTTCTGCATGTGCTTTATACTAAAGTCCATATTCATGTCCATGGCATATATACAACCCTCTAAAGAATGAAAAATTAACACTTATAAAGTTGCTTTCTCAATTTAAATATTTCACTTGTTATGATCATTTAATGAGGCAAAAAAAAAATAACAGCTGCAAAGTCACCAGGTAGACATAATTGGATTTCAAATATTACAGCGATTAAGTACAAGGGGAAAAGAATGCTGTGAACCAGAAAGCTGGATTTCTTTTGAGTTACATGCAGCTGCACTGTGGAAGAACATATCTACCTTGAAATGCTTCTTAGATTTTTACAGGTCATTTGGTTTACCCTACAAAATTTAATACATAAAGGTCACCCAAATTACAGTCAGTTGAACTTCACAATTTGGAGCCTAAATGTTATCTTCCTTGAAAGCAAGGAACCGTTTTAAGAGCAGGGTAACAACATTTCATATTACTGTATAGTTTTGAAGCACAGATCTCTTTCAGTATTTTATTTTTAAATGACCCCTAATTAATTCAGTACTATTTTATTGTATGCAAATGCATTAGTTCTAAATGTTCATGTAGAAGTGAATATTAATCTGTTAATGTTGAAGTCACCTCAGGATAAAGTTTTCAAACTATTTACTTTAGCTTACCTTAACACAAACTATTTCTTCCTACAAAACCTAACAAAACCCAGAAAAACGATCAGAATGCTTTGGAAGGTAATTATAGCTGAAATTAGTAATAATTTTAACACATCAAGTAAAAATGAAAGAATGGCAAACAGAAGAATATTCCCAGAAGATTAACTATTGCTGTCATAATCTTTCTACAGCTCAGTTTTCTTCTCTATTTCACTTAATTTCACTCCTCTGCTACCCAAGTTGGCAGCCTGTTTTACGGTTTTACAGTATAGATATTAGATGACTTTTTCCTGAATTTTACAAGAAAAGACTACAAGCACAGTCAGTAGTTTTTTTCTACATGAACACAGTTATTTTGTTTTTATGA
This sequence comes from Drymodes brunneopygia, assembly GCA_013400955.1. Classification (NCBI taxonomy): domain Eukaryota; kingdom Metazoa; phylum Chordata; class Aves; order Passeriformes; family Petroicidae; genus Drymodes; species Drymodes brunneopygia. Next base: position 600,742 of record VZTZ01007956.1, on the reverse strand, counting down.
ATCACAGCTAAACTAGCAGTGTTCACAGAAGTTTTCCTACCACAGGAAAAAAAAAGGTAGGTGATGGGTGATGAACTTGTGTGATGGGGTCACCACCTTGTGGGAACAATAAAAGTTTAAGTACCAGCAGACAAAAAGTACAACAGTTTTAAAAGCTGTTTGGAATTTTTTTCTAATTACTTCTGATTGCAAAATTATTTTTTTTTTTTGTGTATTACCATCAATAGTGACTCAAATATGCTATAATGGTAAAGAGAATATATACTCTCACAACCTCCCCTGAGATACATCTCTCAAACTAAGCCAAACAAAAACTGAAAACCTCCTCTTTGGTAGCATAATCTCCTCCAGACTGGCTGCATCCTTTAGTAACACACTACACACAGTGTAGCTGAGACTTCTGGCTGACAAATCTGGGTTTGTATTTTATTAAAAGAACTTAAACTAGTTATAAGAATGAGAAAGTTGTTCAGAAGTGGTGCTCTTCTGCACCAAAAAAAACCCAACAAAAAACTCAGCCCTTTTTTTCCCTTTCTTTAAGTATTCAGAACCAGTTTTATTGGATGAATCTTTGCACAAATTAAAGTCCTGACAGGTAAAAGCAGGTACTTTGTTAGATTACTTCTAGGTACAGGCAGATGCATCTACTCCCACAGTGGCTCAGCAGGTGTTTTTCAGCAGCTGGTGCCCTTTACTGGTTTGCCTTTGTAAGTGTTCCCATCAGATTTTCAACTATTTCAGAGGCAGAACTACACAATATACACACACTTGGCAGCTGTGTAGAAAATGAAACAGGCTTAACATTTTATTCAAATCAGATGCAGTCAATTTTATCTCATGTTAATATCAAAAAGCCCATTTCCTTATTCATATTCACTACTTGCATGAAAAGGAGCAACCTAAACAGCTATAAGAATATACAACTCTTACAAGACAGTATCTACTAAATATTTTAAAGCAATTTTTGCTTAGTATCTTATACACAGTCATTTTAGTTTAAAGAACAGACTAAAAGAAATGAAGTTCTCTGTATTCACCAGTACAGATGTCCCTATTAGACTCTGACCCATATTATCAATTAATTGTTCTGCTCTTTGAACTTCTCTGCCCAAGAAGAGATAACTCAAGATTTTACAGAGCTCTTTCCAAAAAAAAAAAAAACAGAGAAGGTTGTGCATTACTAACATTACTAGTACTTAAAATAAACAAAGTCTCTCTAAATGAGAAGATCTGTTAAAGTTTCAATTACAACCTCACTAATGAAAGCACATTTTAAAACACTATTTAATATTCACAAGAATTTTTTCATGCTTTATCTACATTTATTAGTGGACTTTGCTGGTTGCCATTAATATCAAGCCCTTAAAAATAAAAATGTACATAAAAACACAGCCCAGACTGATACAACAAAGAACATATTTACCAGTTTTTCACAGCATCCATGACCCTCTCGACATCTCCAGTGTCTTAAATGTGGTTTGTTCATGTAAAACAACCATCAAACATGTAAGATGTTAAAGGGGTCTTACTATAAGTATGTAAAGAAATAAGCTAACATCAAAAGAAAAAAAAATCTGTAATGTATCTGTTGGGACAAAACGGTTCAAACCAGAAGCTTTGGCAAGGATGTAACAGTTTTGCTCGAAGCGATCTTGCAGCTGGGACTGCTAAGAATGTTGGTGTGGGAAAACTCCATTTATTACGCCTAGTGTTGTTCATCCTCTGCCTGTTTTGAGAATTATTCAGAGAAGATTCTTCTGTCGATCCACATCATCGTACCAAAAATAAAAGCCACATCATATAAATAGGCCAAGGAGGATGCAGTTTGAGCAAATACAGGCTTACATCTGATCAATTATATAATGCCTAGCTTCAAAACTCATGTGAGATGTGGCATACTTGCTTGCTTTACCTTCATTCCTCCCCATCCCAAAAGTGGTGAACTGTTTATTACTTCCACAGTGGTGGGCAGGCACATATTGTTCCATGAGCTGCAGGCTGCTGCTCAGTAAAAGCTGCCTTTTGCTTTTCATAGAATCTGACATAAGATCATGCTTCAGTTCTCATCTACCTCCAATTATTCATCATTCCCTATTTTTTTGCATCCTACATACATCTCTTATAGAGACAGAGATTGGCTTGACTATCTTATTTGCATACAGATCTTAAAAATTAAATAGTAGAAATTTGGCAAGCTGAGGGAGTCAAAGGGAAGGATATATAAAATGGTGGTCTATTAAAAAACCTCTGTTACTTTTAATAATCAACTCTGCATTAATGAGAAATATATATACACATACCCCATATACATGTTGTATATATGTTTTATACATATAGACATGGTTTATAAAGATATTTTTAACTATCTGAAATACGTATTTTTTAATACATCTTTTTTAAGTCTATGATAATGTTGTACTGAGAATGGATGACAGACTCTGGAGAAGTCACACCTGCCTAACACAGAGATGCTTCAGAGAAAACAGTTTCAATAGTTTCATCCCGTGTTAAGAGATAGGTCCTCTCAAAGACTGTAATAGCATCAAACACCTTTTTGGTGAGTCAAAAATCAGAGTTTTCAAATTCTAAAGGTAAACCACAATCCTTACTGAAAAGTCCCACTGCATTTCAAAATATTATTTTAAAAAAATAATTATAAAAATATAGGCCTATTCAACTTCTTTTTGTCTTTTACTATCACTACTTTAAAACAGAAAATCTTTATGTTCAATACACCTCTTTTGAGGTAGTTCATTCTTTTCTCTCTCGTTTCAGCACTACCTTAGGCTCTTATTCCGATATTCTAGGAAACCTGCTTTGTATATTTTGATACAGACTTCAGATATGCAAAAATACTCTCCTATTAGGAGAAAGTAGATATAAGTGGAACTATGTTTGGAACAATAATCTCAGATTATTGGACAAAATTATCCATCTGTAAAGTATTTCTTAATCACATTCCTTTATATCTACCTGCTTTGTTACTAATCTTCTCCATTGGTGTTAAGTTTTCAACTTGTCAAACTCCTGGTTATTGGAGGGTGGTCATAACTGCTGATCCTCCCAAGCTGTGCTCCTAAGAACTCTGCCTCACTGGAGCTGAGACATCTATTTGCCATGTTAAATCAAGGAATCCAGACTTTCACATTTCATTATGGAATTAATTCAAAGTTGTACTATAAATATCCATAAAGCCTTGTGATCTCTACAATGTACCATATCAAATCTATTTGACGTGACCATATCAGGTTTCTTTTTCTCTAACTTATTTATATATATATATTTTGTTTCAAAGGTGTTACACAAAATAAATAAGGTTAGTAACCTGGCTCACATTAAAATCAGTGATCCTATTGAACAAAAAAACCCCCTCTTACTGGCAAAGGAATATTAGAATAATAGAAAGGTTTTATGAATCCAGAAAAATGTTATGGTACAATTTCTAGTATTAAAGGCTGCATCAATAAAGTAAGAGTTTTTTTCAAAATACTTTTTGATATATCATTACAGGAAGATGTTCTCCATTGCTGAAAGAAAAGAGAACTTCTTAGCATTCAGGAAATCATATTGTCACATCCATCTGCAGTGAAAGGTGCAGTCAAGTGAGGCATATGTTTAAAAATATTAAATTCAATGAATTATATTCAGGCACAGCAAGCGTCTTTCAAAGGTGAATTAGTAGCCAGCCACAGAACACATCTGTGTTTCTATCACATGAGCTTACAGGTAAATTTTAAAATCAGAATACCATTTTACAGCTTGCATATCATAGCAACTGATCTTTTTGATGAATAGTTAATAAACTATTTCTACTAAGAAACAGGATTGTCTTAATGGAAAATATGATAATTTTATACAAGATGGACATTAATCTGCTGCTTTGGCATGTATTTTTGCTTTCTTTTAGCCAAAGCAATAGTATTTATTCCTAGAATCTTAATGAAACAATGCCTAAAAGCTTCATTTAAGGGTAAGTGAAATAATCAAACAATTTGATGCAGAAATTTTAAATATAGCATCTGGAATTCTAAAATAATGATAAAATACCATTAACTCACATATTGAAGAAAATTAAGCCAGAAGTTGTAGGCTTTAAGACTGTCATCAGTGTTGAATCTTAACTCCAATATTTTTTTTCACCTGGTACTGCACATATTTAACTTTGTTTGAACCCCCCTCCCTGAAATATGAAGACAGATTGCAATCCCTAATATACACTACCAGCCATTAAAGCAATTGTACCTTGACCTACATGATTTTCCTTGTGTTAAGTTGGGACTAATGATTACAGAACTTGTAAACTCTCCTCAGAGCAATTTCTGAGTGTAATTCATTGTATAAATGACAAGATTTCAATAAAATGCAAAATATTTTTTTTAAATTATTCCATATGGTTCAAGCGTCAATTGCTGTTTGGAAAATATGCAACTGAAATATGCACTGAGGTCAACTTTGGAATTAATGATCCAATATTCTGGATGTGAAAAATGCAATTTATCCAAAAACATGCATACTTCTATTCAGTAGACTCACCTTGTACAATTCTAAAAACAAGAAAACATTACAGGAAAAAAGAGAATATTGATTTTGTAATAATCCCTTCACATAATGCAGAGAGAAAAAAAAATACCCTTCTTATTTAGATCATTAAGCAGTGCTAATAAAAGAAATGGAAATAACATGAAAAAAAAGAAATAAATCTTATCCTGAACACTCACTTTAGGTAAAAAAGCTGAAGTAGTTTTACACCATCATCAATTTTTTAGATAAAACCTGTTTTCACAATCTTAAAGAGTAACGTTCCCTGGCCTGAGTTGATGACTTTAAAGGTACATTTATTTGGCAAAAGTCTGACACAAAACCACCTTTATAATAAATACAAAAAATATATTTCATTAATGGTCAGGCTGCATGTCAACTGAGCAAAGATAATAAAGCTAAACTTGTGCTTACCCCATTTTTAAAATTCTCATTATTGAAACAACCTAGCTGGCATGTCACTTTTACAAATAGCAGAACCGCAATACTTCAGATTAAACTGGTGTGACCAATCAACTACTTATGAACCACCTGTGCTTGAACTGTGGTAAACCCACAGCTCTCCGAAAAATAATAAATATCAAGAAAAATAGGTATCTGCAAAGGAACTTGGGGGTGGGATTTGTTGCCTTTCAGTAAGGTAAGAGCCTTTTGCAACGCCTTCCATGGGAGTCACTGCACCCTTCTACCTCTGCACACCAGCAACATTCCCGAGCAGCAGCAGCAGCTCCCTCTGTGCCACCAGCTCCTGCTTCCAACTCAACATGGGTAGGAAATAAACAATATGAGACAACACAGGTCAAGTGAGATTGTTGGAGGAGGCGACACAGCAGTTCAGATCATAATAGAGAAAGGTAAGAGTGACAAAGCAGGAAAAGGAACGCAGAAAGCAAGAGAGTGCTGAAGCCAGCTGCTTATGACATGCTATGGTATGTTTCTATGGCTGCTAAATTGTGCAAGGTTGGTTACTCCTGATCTCATATTTGCAGTGCATAATGGGATCAGGTAGGAATGGTAGCTGTAAAAATTTGGACCTTTGTCAGTTCATATGAGTTTCAACTTAGCATCTGTGTTCTTTCAGGCAGTGATTTCATTAATCATGAAGTCAGAAACTTTTTAGGAAAGATCTGATCCTTTGCAAGGAGACCCTAACCAAACAAAATGCTTACTTTGAAAATACCAGCCATAAGATTTCAGATAATATAGTACTAAAACTAGTTTAAACGTGTTATTTCTTCACTTTGGAGTGCAGTGGCAGATGCACCCTCGCTACACTGCCAATCCTATAAAAAAGAACCCTGTGTTAATATCTGTACTGGTTTAAGGCATTGCTGCTGCATTTGGTGTTGGTTTGTAGAGGTTTTGCCATTTTGCCTTCTGCATAAGAAACTACTAAAAAAGGAAGCATACACATCTTTAAAATGTAGCTAATATACAGTTTGTTAGAATTAGTGTCTAGAGGAATACATTTCTCTCATCTCTTCTTAACCTATGTTTACAGGAAATAAGAAAACCTAAACCTTTACTAACAGTTTAAACATTTAATATGCAAGATTACTTCCAAATTATTATGCAGAGCTTTAACTTTTGGCCAATAGTCCAAAATATAAATAAACTCTTTATGAACTTCATTTTGACCTTAGGAGTTTGGAAGATGAAATGCAGCAGTGTATTCTGCAATACACATTACACAGTCAAATACTCTCCCCAAACTGCTGACAAAGTGATCAAAATCACATAGCTCATGAGAAACAGAGAGTTCTTAAAATTATTTTTGTGCAAATGAAAGCATACAGACTAAAAAGAAAAGGAAGAATATTTATAATTTTTAATGCCATCAGGATTTTCCTAGAGAATAGCAAGTGTTTAGAAAGCTCAATATATAATACTCAAAAACCCAACAACAATAAATGGATTGGCTGTTCTGTGCCTTTTCTCCACTGTGGATTATGGGTTGTACATATATTGACTTGTTAAACAGGCTGAGTGCCTTTATGTCTAGACTAACTCAATGTCTTACATCAAAACCCTACCACTAATGGCACCTCACAGTAGTCAACAGCAGCAGAACTGTCAACTTCCTCGTGATGCCTTTAGAAGTTCCTAGACATGCAATATCTACACTTATATTTACTGTCATCTCTACTCCTTGCCCACCTACACAAATTTTAGATAATCCTGCAAACATATGCATACAGAGATACAATAGAGCTATTTTATGAGCACCTATACATGCTAGGGAAACACCTGAAAATCATTATTTTTCTGCTTTTGCTTACACTAGTTAAACAAAAATAAAACATATTGACAGAAAATCTTCATGCTCTCTAAACTGACTCCAGTTAATTGGCAAAAATTTGAAACACCAACCAAGGTGTTTCTGAGCTTGGAGATTTAAAACAATCATGCAGAGAAAACAAAAAAAAAAGTATTTTGCCCTAACAAAGATACTTACATCTTAACAAGGTATGTCTTAACTTACACATTGGCAATTCCAGCCTCTTTTAACTCATTGATAAAAAATTTCTATTTAACAGATTTCAAATCTGTGAGTCTCATTAGTGGAATCAGGAAGCTGACAAGTCCTGAAGATGGGCAAACATCACAAATTTGTCAGCTGTTGTCACAAATCGATACTAAACTTAGGGGCAGGAATTACATACATGTGTGTTCAAACAATCAACATTGTATTTGTTGTTGATGTTTCTATTTAATCTCATGCAATAAGACTCATATCAAAGAGTAACGTTCTGAAGAAGATGGTTTCTATTTCAAAATTTCACTGTAAAACTGAAAAGCAGACCTCTTGATATATAATCTACAAAGGAAGATTACTTATTAAATTTGTATAACTGATGCATTTTTAAACATTTATTTTAAATATGATATGTGCAAAAATCTGCAAACTATTCATTTTAGATAGGTATTTTTTGTGTCTGAAGCATATTTTTTCTGAAACCACTTACTGCCTTTTGAAATATTGGCACTTCTTGCAAAAAATTTACAGATTAGTAGGTAGTATTTAGCTTAGGAAAAAGACATTTTAGTGCAAAAAGCTGTCATGCTGAATATTGTCATATAAAATGACAACAGCGGCAGTGGCTGTATTTTTCTATCTGTTTAAGGTCTGTCAGTCAATTCATAAATACAACATTAGGTACTGCCACCTAAGCAGAAAAGAATAGATTCAGATTCTAATATTAAACTGCCTTCTGTGTTGAAAGAGTTAAATCTTCATGTAAGACAATCTTTACTCAGAATCCCAATAAAGTGCTCTGTGTATACTCTCATTTACTTCTTTCCCAGAGAGAAAAAGGCAGAAAAAATGTGTCCATGTTATATGCTGCAGAACCAAAAGACACAAAACCTTCCTCATATGTACACAGAGCTTGCTTTTAATGTCTCTGTTCAAATCAATACCAAGCCTTCCACTTTTCAATAGATTTGACATATACAATGAGGAGTAAAAAGGTACCTGTGATGGAGTACTGGAAGTTCTAGACTGTAAATAACTAACAAGAAATTTAGTTCCCTTACCTCAGCTTTTTCACCATTTTAAATCAGTAGAAGTTGAAATGTACATTTATTTTACCTGCATTTTTCCTCTGCTCTTTACCAAAGTGCATTTTGAGATAACTTCACACCCCATAGAGTCTATAACACCATATTCAACACCCCTGAACTGCATCAGAGGGTAAGACTGGTGCAGAACAGTGCTGTGCAGTCAGAAGCCAACCTGTACAGGTCAAGGTACAGAAGCTCAGGCTCACTTTTTCCTGTGATCTTCAGAAGAGAACAGAATCGCTGTAATACTTTCATTTCATTTCAGTGATTCAGATCACAGCTCAAAACCATAAATAACTGAAAATGTAATGCCAAAGGAATTGAGAACTGCAGCTCATGAACAAGTAGTTCAGATCAGGAATTCTTTGAATCTGAGTCAACGTGAAAGGGATTATATCACTGAACTACGTTCCCCAGTAAATATTCTTCAAATTAGTAGTGAAGAAATTAACTGGCTGCATTTACCTATCACACATCACTGGAAAAACTGGCAATATTCCCAGCTAAATTTTGGTAATACAAAGTAAAAACTAATTTAATATCTTTGAAATGGTATACTTACCTCATCTAAGTCTTTAATATAAACAATTTTCTCTTCAATACCAATAGGCATTGGTTCACTATGGGGGATCTTCACCTCTTCATACATTTTATTGTTTTCTCGCTGAACTGACTCTGGTAAGAACACCTAAAAATGTATTACAGGAAAATTAATTAAAAGTATGAAAACAGAAAGTGTCATTATGTATAACTCACTTTCAACAATGCTTTACCACTTTCCTTCAAAAAATGAATCCAAACCAAAAGCAAATCTCACTCATTCATTTTATAGATAGCACTGAACCCCCTAAATGGAAAATAATCAGTTTTACTACTCAGAAAATAGTCCCAAAACCCAAAAAAAGATAACTCTGTTTTATTAAATTTCAGAATCCATTAGGTCTAGAATTTCATAAAGCATTTATTTTGTTAAAGTCAATTCAAAGGTATCCAAAAGATAGAAAAACAGTATCCTAAGAATTTAAATGACCCTAGAAATAAAAGCAAAGACATTAGTTGAAAAGCAGATTATTTCTTCCAGAGTCGAAATAAAAATAGAATATATCAAAGTGTTTAAAACCCTCTGCAAAGAAGCACTGCTTCATACATTGGATTCTGAGAAGACTAAGGAAACAAAGGGAACCCTGCTGCACATTACTCATTGGGAAAGATGTACTGTTCAAGAAGGGTCATGCACCAACATACCTTTGCTCCCCCAATGAATGCTGATGTTTTCATAGCTTCAGCTCGGGAATCATAGACATGTGGATAATGAATTTTTTCGAAGCTTATCTCTCTCTGTCTAGCTAGGACTGGCATACTTCGAGCATTCAGAAGTGCTAGTTCTCTGTGAGCAGAAAAATACTTGCAGTAATTCTGCCCATTTCAGGCTGCCATCACAAAAAACGAGCGTGGTATAATAAAGTCAGAGCAAGAGTCGAGGAATTTCAAGAAAAAAATTTTACAGTTATTCTCTGGCACTAGTTAGACCAAATCCTTCTAACACACAGTTTAGATAAAATTCAGAAGAACAATCCAATAAGTGCAGGGCTTTCCTAAAAGCAGTTTTGACTCTTTTTAAGTAATACAGCAACATGATTTCACGGTTAGATACCAGTCTCACTACATTTTTCTCAATACAAAATACAACAGCTTATTTGCTCCTTATCATCTCCCTCCTCTACTCCTCCCACTACCTTCTAGCTGACAACTTGGAAAATAGTACCCATTAATCTTGAGAGAAAAAAAGAAAGATAGTTCTGATAGATTTAGTACAGACTTCATAAATCCTAAACAAGTAGTGTGTGTACAGGAACTAAGAAAGATAGCCTACCCCACTAATCTGCAATTCCAGCCCACATAGATGAGATCAAGAGGATTCTCATTAAGCAAATCACTGCTTTCTCTCCTGAAATTTAGGTTTTCATATTAAAAAAAAATCCATGCTTGTAATAAAACATGACTTGAAGTCAGAATCACCTAATCACCAAACAAACTAAAAGAAAATAAACTGTTATGATATGTTGAAGCAGCAATTACCACAGAAACATTTCTCAACTTTTGGAATTTATTACCTTTGCATCCGCAGCTCTTTGGGATCAAAGCACATTTGTCCTTCTCCAGAAACTTCTCCATCTTCGCCAGCTTGTTTTTCTTTTCTGGCATTTCGTTTTTCTTCCCGACGATATTGTTTCATTAACAACTTTTCTTGTTCAGACTGAATTGTGACTTGACAACCATAATTTGGCTTAGCATTTTCTCCTATAAACTTCTTGCACTGTTCTGCAATATGATAACAGGCATGCCTGTCCATAAATACTGTATTCCATCATTTTTCCCCCATTTCATTCTAAAGGTTTGGGGTTTTGATGTTTGGTTGGGGTTCTGTGCTTATTTTGTGGAGTTTATATGTGCATGTATGAGTGCATTGTGTGTTTAAAAATAGTTGAGCTTTACATATACTCTGCAGCTGTTGGGCCCAAGACATCTAAAAGTACCACCAGGTCATGTCCCAAAGATAGGACATTTAAAATAAAAACCACTTAATCCCAAAGCAAAGGAATGGACTAGCAGCAAAAGGAAGGGCATTTTTTGTTTTCTGTATTTATAACTTCATCTACAGTGGAAATGCCACTCTGCCTCTTATCACTGATAACAGTGATAAGCATTCTTACATACATGCACTGATAAGCAGGATGGTGTGAAAACAGATTAAACAAATTGATTTTTTTTAAACAGCCTCTTCACATAAAAATTAGTGTATATATACTAAATAACATGACTGTATTGAAAGCATACTCACAATGCAATTTCCCTGAACAAGTGAGAAAATCTATCCTACTCTATACAATCAAAAGGACTCCTTGCAGGAGAAGCAGCAGGATTATCAAGAATCAAAATCACAGAACAATTACAGTAAACAATAAATCTAGGGGAGCAGGGAACCCAAAAAAGCTCAGTTACATTCATCATTCTGAGATCAGTACTGGCTAAACTCAAAGACACAACCAAGTCTTTTATATTCAACAGTCTGGGAGAGATTTATTTGGTTTTCATTTTAACAATATTGGTAGTTTTAAACGTCATTTTTCAAAATTCTGCAAACAGATTATTAGTTTATATAGGTTTGACTGAATATTAAATACTTAACTCAGTTATGTTTCATATGTACTTCTGCAGCCAAACTTTGAAGCAAAAAACTTGAAAACCTTTTTTCATCAAATAAACCCACTTGACTGACATTTTGAACAATTTGTGCTGCTTAGTTTTCACCTACAGCAACAGTGGAACTCCTACATCTCACATCATGCGTACTGGATAAGGCAACAATAACTTGCTAAATAGTATTGAAAAAATTCTAATAAACTGTCAAAATGTCCACATTAATACCATCATGTCTACCGTGTTAACTCTCTCTCTCTCTCGTATTAAAAGGGGACAACTATGGATGCAATTTACTGACCAAATTAAACTCAGAACACAACAGGGCAAAGAAATGTTACTTGATTTGTCTGATAAGCACAACTATCACCTTTACTGCCACGGAAGTAAATTACATAATAAGTAGTCAAATAACACAGCGTGGTACAAAAATGCAGCACATGTACAGTTTCTTGACTTGTGCTTATTTTTTAAAGGCACAAATTACTCAAAGTTGACTAAATTTTTGCAGACAGAAATTATCCCCTTCTCCAAGTGAAATTTTGGAAAGATAAGACTTCAATCCTCATCAGAAATACCATTTTGATCAACTTGAAAAGAAAAAAAACTTAATAAAATTAAAAGACTGAACTTAGGGCAAGAGCATCTCCAATCTCAGAGAAGATACCCTGCATACCACTGCCATTTTTACCACAGTTAAAGAAGGATTCTCTCTTCAGTGAAAGAAAGCATTAAATCAGTTATTCTTTTCTATTGTCTGAAAAACATAACATTGAAACTATTCTTCCCCCACATTCTAGCAGAAATTACTGTGATAGATTTTACTGATGACATAATGAAGAATAATTTCATAAAAGCTTCCAAAATACTACTTCTGCAAAGTAAGAAAATACTCCTGTAACTAAACTCCATACATAGGAGAAAAATAGATGAATTCCATTTCTACTGAATGTATTTTAATTTTTTATTTGATTACCTAAGAAGGGAGAACTATCAGGACACAAAGCCTTGTTATACAGCAAGACATTCCCCTTTGAAATCATGAACAGGTAAAACAAACAGTTGTTCTGATGAGTTTAGACTAACCATTGGCACAGCAAGAGATGAACTTCTATATACTCGCTGATACAACGTTTCATTGAAGGCAAACATTAAAAAGAGCTCATTTGCATTTTTAAATTATTGTGGAGGTACATAAGTCCACCATTGCTGGCTCTATTCACATTTTTCTAACTCCATATGCTATGAACACGCGATGAGCTGCATGGTGCTAGGTCCATGTAAGATTTATCCCAAGTCACAACCCATATGCTATCAGATTTATTTTTGTCAGAGAAGAAAGTAAGAAGAGTTGTTTTAAAACAGTGATCTGTAAAACATATTTTAAAATAATTACTCAGTGCAGACAAATTAACTTATAAAAGTGAAAATCACAGTACGAAACCTGAATCTCTTTTTTCCTCCTCTTACTTTTTTATGCTTAAGGTTGACTTTATTATTTTGCGAAGTGGTTGTTACTGTGCTTTTCTTCCCCAAGGCCTACATTAGATGATAGGACATAGCACAGAGGAAGCAGGAAAGCAAATGAAGAATAATAGATCAGCAAATGAAGATCAGATTATTTCCAGAGTAATCCACTAAAACAGGAGAAGTGCAACTGTTAATACATTCAAAATTTGCACATGCCCATAGGCAGTTAAAAACTAAATAAATATATGCAATCTGTATTTGTTCCTTCTGTTTAATCAGACCACCATTTCTTTGTTTAAGACCAGAAATACATTCCCCTGTTTTCTCCTGGGATTCTTTTGCTTGCTTTTTAAATACACGTAGACAGTACTACTGCAGGAAATAGAACAGTTAGAAAACTACTTTTCATCTCATTTGGAACAAAAATTTTGTAGCTGCTTACCTTGCAGAGCCTGGAACCTGTTATCATTTGGACAAGTCAAAGATCTTTCCAGAATCAGAGATCTGTTCTGTAGGAGTTTCTCTATGAGTTCAAAACCTTCAGGGCCTAGCAGTTCAAATAACTACAAAGAAAATAAAATTGTAAGTCATAACCAAATGTATATAAGTTTATAAACAGGACTGTAGTATTTCCATCCTTGGTAACATCATATCTGTTGACAATATCTAACAAATTAATGAATTTCAACTCCCAGTAATTCAACCCAAAGGGTATAATTTCTAATAGCAGGTTCTCTATTAAAAAGGGGGAGAATTACAGAAAGTTTTCAGCTGGAAATATTTAAAAATCTGTGAGTTTTGTCTGTTAAGTAAAACTCACTTTCTCTTGGGGATTCTTGTATAAATTTTAACTCTTCTCAAGACTTTACATGTCTTTATGGTTATTTACATATGCTGTAAATTTACTTCTCCATAATCTATGCAGACGAATCAAGAGAACCAATGCTTTCTCACGAAAGTCAGGTATGTAGGAAGTTATTCCCTTTATAGTCAACAGGAGATGTAGCCTACTGCATTTTCACAGGCTCATCCTAAAAATTAAATATCACAGATGTGGAGCAGAGCAGGAATATGAAGAAACAGTTAAGATGGCACTAGTATTGACTTCAGTCTACAGTACTTGGACATGTAATCCTGTGTGTAATTTTAACACATAATGCATGTGATTTACACCAGAAGAGAATTCTGTACCAGTAAGTGATATTTTGGCCCAATGACTTTCGTACTCAAATGTTTCTCTTCTAGTAGGTTAGATAAACACAATTCCCTATTTAAAGTTCCATTTTTCACATAATACTGGGTTTTAAAAGGAAAAAAAAAACCCAAAACATTAAAAGCACTTTTATCTCTATCTTATCTATAATTATTTTGTCAAAAATCAAAGCATTACAGGAAGCAGTAAGTTATTCAAAACCCATTCTTGATTTTTAATACCGCTCAAAACAATTTTTATCCATTTTTTTCAATTTCCAAAAAGGAAACCAGGGCAGTTTCTCCTTAGTGCTTTTTAAATTTGCTGCTAATATTATCCACATAACTTCAGGAACCAGGCAAGACTACACTTTGATGTGATGTTCTGTTAAAGAGTTAGACTTTGGCACTGTAAGATTCAAGTATTTCTGTTCTTACTATAAAAGGAGAGAGAGGTCTATTACTATCCTATATTTAATTTGCCAACTCTTTAACAAAGAATTTTTCTGTGGCTCTCTATGACTCCTGCCCTTGGGAAACACCTCTAAATAACTTTATGTTGCCTCTTCATGTATTTGCAAAATTCTGAACAGTGCCAATGGCATCAAATCAATGATCCCTTTTTTCAGGCCAATGTACTTCATAATACAAGCTGTCATTTAAAAATAAGAGATGGAAAAAAAAGAAAAATGTGCTACTCCAGGCCCTCAGGGGAAACGTAAGGTTTGTGCAAATTAGTACAGTGATGGTGCAGTCTGCAGAGACCATGAACTAATAGCTGAAAGGTATAAAGTCCTGTATTTCATTCATTAGAGTAACCAGTGATGGCAAAGTGGAGAAACAGTCTCCAGAAAAAGTAAAATAAGAGAATACAATAAATGTGGACAAATAGAAGATCCTCAAAATTAACAAATCACAAAAATATAAAACAGGAAACTGCTGGTTTGACATCAATTCTGCTGTCAGGGATTTCAAGTATGATGGATTTCCCTTTACCCAGCCTTCACTAGCACTGATCATTAATTCTTCTATTTTGCATAGCTATTTACTGTCACTTTACAGTCACATTTTAATTAATATTATCTAAAGCTATAAGATGACCTTGCTTTTACATTTCAAAAGAAAGTGGCAATTTAGTAGTGGTAAACTTGAGTAGGTATTTTCCAGGGACAAATGCTTAAGACAGAGAGAGAAAAATAATCACAGAAGCAACAAGAAAACAAATGTATTTGAAATAGCTTAATTGTATAAAGCATGGAACACAAACTTGTCTTGACTTTGCTAATGATTTGTTGACTGTGGAATGCCAGCAACACAGGGGAATGAAATTCTTTCAATTCAACCAGATCTGGGCTCAAACACTAATTTCTCATCAAGGCAGCAGACACAATGTAAGTACATTCAGACTTGGCACGCTGCTCCCACAAAACCCCCAAACTCAAACTCAAGCCACCTCTCCATCACCATCAGAAGACAAATAAACCCCTAAAACATCCAATGTAGATCTCTATCTCTACACAGGACTCCAAAACATCTCTCTCACTGGAAGTTGCTAAGAACAATCTAGAAAAGCATCAGTCAGAAAAGATGGGATTTGCTGGAGAAATAGATATCACTGTTTTTTTTAACAGGATGATATTTTCCCCCTCTTTTTCCCCAATATATTCTGAAACAAAAACCATTTGTATCAAAACTCTTCACCCAGTTAGAACAGCAGAACCTCACAAAATAAGGAGCAATGTTACTCAATGCATTCTACTTCATGGTCGGGGATCATGAAGCAAAAACTCCATCCCCAGTGAGCCAGGGGCTCAATGGAAGAGCACCAGAGTGAAATTGGACATCCTGCTCTCCAGACTTCCTACCAGTCAGAGAGAGCCAAACAGACACAATACTACACACCAGACTCTGCAACACC
This sequence comes from Drymodes brunneopygia, assembly GCA_013400955.1. Classification (NCBI taxonomy): domain Eukaryota; kingdom Metazoa; phylum Chordata; class Aves; order Passeriformes; family Petroicidae; genus Drymodes; species Drymodes brunneopygia. Next base: position 584,859 of record VZTZ01007956.1, on the reverse strand, counting down.
TGCGTGGTGAAAGTCACTCCATTTTGCCTTCTTGATGGGTGGACAGACACTCATCTGCTACCAGCAGTTTGAGAACTGTCTTGATCACCTAATTAATCTTGCTGCTGCCTGAATAGGAAGGAGGCTTTTAGGACATTTTAAACAGTTAAGACAGACTAAGCTCATTGCTCAAGAATGAGGGCGAAAAGCAAAAGAATGCAGAAGACCAGAAGTAATGACCTGTTCTTATTGTCAGGATGTTTCCCACGCTCTGCCAGAGCCCATGGGTGGAAAACAACAACGGAGAGTTAAACCAAATAGAAGTACTGAGATAGAGAATAAGCTACAGAGCAAGATCTGTCACCACCTACCACTGATAGTAGGAACAGTGACAGTGCTAGAAGAAGTTTGCAAAGACCAGAAATAACTAAACTTGAGGACTTGCAAGACCAAAATATTATTAATATACATATTTGTTCATAATGTAGGAGTAATCCATTGCTTCCTAATTAAGGTATTAATAACTATCACAGAATGCTGTTGTTTCAAAGTACAATTCTTTACCTTACCATTTTTTGACACTTAGGAAAACATGTCCATGAGCCTTATTACTATCAAAATCAGAGCAGGATAATGAGAAGTAAAATCAGTCCTCAAAAATACCTTTCCCCCATCCCTCTCTCCTTCCCAGTTCTACCTCCTCCCCCAGTGGTACAGTGAGACAGCGAATGGGGATTGTGGTTAGTTTATCACCCCCAGTTTCTCCCACTGCTCAGGGAGAGCAGTCCTTCCCCTCCTGCACAGTGGGGTCCTTCCAAGGGGAGACAATTATCCATGAACGTCTCCAGTGTGAGTCCATCCCACGGGCAACAGTCCCCCTCAGAACTCCTGCAATGTGGGTCACTCTTCCATGAGGTGTAGTCCTTCAAGGACAGGCTGCTCCATCGTGGGTTCCCCACAGAGTCACAAGTCCTACCAGGAAATCTGCTCCAGCATGGGCTTCTTTCTCCATGGGTCTGCAGGTCTCTGCCAGGAGCCAACTGCATGATAACTTTTCATCTTCTTAGATGTATAATCACAGAGGCATTACCACAGTTTCTACTTGGCACAGCCTTGATCCATGGCACATCCATCTTTGGAACTGCCAGGGATTGGCTCTGCTGGATATGGGAGAAGCTTCTAGCAGCTTCTCACAGAAGCCACCCTTGAAGCCATTCCCCGTTACCAAGCCTTGGCTATGTAAACCTCATCCACCAGGGTAGGTGCCAGCATTTCAGATTTGATATGTTATTATATATCCTGGCCAGAAAAATCAACACCAATACCCTGAGAGCAGGCAAAGGAATCGGGTGAACATTCATAGCTGACTTTCTATTAAGTTATAATGAGACAAACTAGACAGTGGTCAACAGATGGAGAGGCTGTGTGTCAATCAGCAGTTTCTTGCATCCCAGCCAAATTATGCTCCTTGAAGTCAGTAACAGATTGTGCCCAAAAGGCAACCCTGACTGCCTTCGCTAACAAAGGTCCCACATGACTTCAGCTACTACTCTGTAACCATAAGGACATAGATGAGTGAGATATATGGTCACTGATATTTGTTCGAGTGATTTTTACATTTCATTTTATGTGCTTAATATCTGGAAGAATGAGCATTGAGTAATCAATGTAGGAACAAAAGGACAAGATGCGTCATATTGCATTAAAAAGGTGAGGCAACGATGCAAATGATTTCTCCTGAATATATGCTAGCTCTATGGAAAAGGCAAGGAGGCAGACAGTAGTCTATCTGCTAGTTACCAGAAAGAAGTTGAACCCAAAGGAGACACATGGCATAGCAAATTTTTTCAAGTAAGGCTCAGCCATAAAAAAATACATCTTTATGTTCAAGACTGGAACATGATTTTACTCTGAATGTTAAATAGCTACTATTCTCTTTTCAATTCTATGAAGTATAATTTATAAGGAGCTTTGGAGGGCCTCAAATATGAGGCACAGAACTGTGAGTAATACTTTGACATCATAAACTATCTGCCATCACAAGGGCATTTGCTTGATTTTTACATCTTCCTTGAGGTGGGAAAGAACCCTATAAATCTCAGACACTATTTTGTTTTACAAGTGCACACAAAAATAGACTATGAACAATCCCTGTACTTTGCTTGAGTCTTAGTACTGTTCTACAGCAATAAATGAAACACAAACCGAAATTCAGCCAACCAGTATTGTCCTCTGTATCTTTTTACTCTCACAGCCTAACAGCTGGTCTTGGTTACAGTCCCACCTACACAATAAATTTCTATCCCTGCATTTTGTGGCTTGTTTGCAGATGATCTTGCTTTACAAGGCACAGTTTTCAAATAGCTGTGGAAGAATCATCACCATTGCAAGATCTCAAATTTCTTCTGTCCTAGTAGCTCTGAAGCAACTGAAATTATTTCTTCATTTAAAGAATTACAGGGTAAATAGAACATTTTTCTTGGGCTAGAGGCTTATTGCAAAAGCTGTGTGTATATAGTACCTGGTATACTGCTTTAAAAGATTCAGTAACAAGAACAAGGACAGTGAAGATAAAGGCTTTTTTTTTTAATATGCAAAATTCATGTCGATATAATGTATACACTGATTGTTAATTACTACTCTGCTGAAAAGTAAGAGACTATCACCACCTCGAACAACTACAGACTATAGAAGAATGCTTGTTTTAAAAACAAATCTCAGATGTTTTGTCTTTTCATTTTTCTTACAGGTTGATTAAAATGAGAAAAGTCAGAGAAAGCATGATTTCTTATCATTCTTATTAATAACAGGTATTAGGTGTTTGATAAAGTAATTCAGCTCTCAGATCTGCTTTTCCTTATTTAAAGCCTGGCTTTTTTGAATAAAGCACCCATTACATTTAGTCCATCTGTGTAGAAATGATTTTCCAACCCTACAAACTACCTAGGAGACTCAGCAGAATCTAAGAAAGCTCAGCTTAACTGCACTGGTCTCACAACAAATAGAACTGTAACCAGACACTTCAAGCCCGCTTAAGACAAGTTGCTGATAACTTATGTGTATGCACAATGCTTTTCTGACAACTATTCCTTGACACAGGGGTTGGAGGACTCTGGTATTGCAATCTCGCTGATCACAGGAATCAGACTACGTAGGACAAGCAAACATTCTAAGGGAACAAGGAGCACCTGGCTCTCAGGCAACCTCCAGTGGAACCAAACACCAGCTTCCAGAGGATGAATGAAGTAACTCCTTTTCATCAGAGAAGTCTTAAAGACCTGTCTGTGAATTAGTCAGCTTTAAATGTTTGGATTTTGCTATAAATTGGCAATTAGAAGAAAATAATTAACTAAAAAATTTTGAAATAGGAAGATTTAAAAAAAGCAGCAAAATTCCAGGAACTCCCCCAACAAATACTTTGAATTTTACTTATACGATAGAAGGCTGAGTAGGGAAGCTGATGTAAAAATTTTCATATAACACTGTCTTTGTGAAAGACATCTGCACAAATACAATGAAGTTGTAATAAATTCTTACTCAACATTCAACTTCTCTTTACTTTTCCCATTACTGCATTTGCAGTCCAACAAAAACTGACGGAAATCTGGTCTTTAGTATGGGACACATTTTTAGTCTAGGAGTACAAGAACAACAAAGACACAGACAATTACTCTTTTTAATACCATCTCTCTTCAGCATATTGGAATAATGCTCTATTTTTATGTATTTCTGTATGCACAGATGACCATACAATTTTACTCCAACAAGTATTTACACCAGTAAAATATATGAATCACAGCAAGTAAAACTTCAAAAATAGTATTGAAATATGAAAACAAAAGTCTAAGAAGACAGCCTACAGGTACAAGGCTTCTTTTAAATCAAATTGAAATCTATAGTTAAAACACTAAAATTGATCAGTTACAGAAAGAAAAAAGTGTTTTTCTTATAACAAGAGCTAAAAAACCACACTATCAGACTGAAAGTGTATGAAATGTATTGAAACATTGCTTAATAGGTGTAAACCTATTTATTTGACTATCCGTTTTGATCACATATAATTCTTTACTGTTTGTCCTATAATAAAAAAATCGCACAATCTGTCACAGTATAATTTGAATTTGATGAAAATCTTCCTCCAGCTCCTTATGCAAATCTATACTAAAACTGCCTACCGTATCTGAAATGGAGACAAGCACAAAATCACAAATCTTAGCAAATTTTCTCAATATTTTTACATGAAAATAAGTAGACTGGAGAGATCATTGCCACCATCAACAATGTTTTAACACTGACTAATTAGAAACTTAGACAGATGTACTTATTTTGAAAATTTCAAATATATAGCTACAAGGCAACTTCCACCAACTTACTTAGCCTGAAGACTTTGGCAATTAGAAATAATGTCAAGCAGCAGACTACTGACTTGCCTTATGAGAAGGAAACCCTGAAGACAAATTTAAATGCAGAAAACCTCACTGCTGTATGATTCCTTAAACTAGTGTTTATCTTCAGAACTATTCTGGGATAAGCTGGTAATAATTTTTGACATAAAAAAAAGTCATGAAACTAGATAATCACTGCACTTCCATCTTTTCTTACCTGTAGATAAAAAGGCAAGGAATCTTGACTTTACCCAGCAGAAAGCATACATTTATAGAAGTGATTTCTGTATCAGAATCAATTTGATTATTTTTTTAGGGATGAGGATTTAAGAAACTTTTAAAATGGCAGTGGTTGGCACAGAATTCCATTCTGCAAAAGGCAAAAACCTGCAGGTTTTCTCAAAGGACAGCAATTCCCAAACCTTCCCATTGCAGGAGGAGGACTTGGCTGAGTGTGGATGGGCTATCCCAATGAGTACTGACAGAGCAGAACAAAATACCAGCAAGCCAAGGAATTGGTTTATGCTGCTTAACAGATATGAATGACAAAGAGTAGCAAGGGACCCTAATACTGGAAGGTAGTTTTATCCCAATTAGGATAGTCAAGTCAGAATTTTAATATCCTCTGCTGGACCCAGCAGGGTTTTCCAGGGAAACAGGCTATGGCCAACAACCCCAGGCTGTGAACTCCAGCACCCTGGCCAGACATACACACGAGTGGGTGAGAAGAAAACAAGGCAAGCTTTGGCCTGAGACAGCCCTTTATATTGTTTTAGGAGTGAAGAAAAAAAAAGGATTTCAGAAGGTGGAAGATTATTTTAAAGCCTAGCTTTCCAAGGAAACCAAGGCTACCACATCATTGTGAGTTTAGCAGTGTGTGAACTAACAAGTGTTAAGCCTCTTCAGTAACTTCCAGTTTTGACAGAGACACAAGTGTTCAGAGCCAGTAATGGAGACAGATTTGAATGACTGCTCTTTGTGCCTCCTGCCCTTATTCCCTGGGAGGCTGCAGCAGGAGCACAGCAGCCCTGGTACACACCAGTGAGCACCAGTGCAGCACCAGCACAAACTCCCACTCAGCCAGCAAAGCTGCAGCACTCGTGCTGCAGCAGCCACGGCGTAAACAGAAACCAGCCCTGCAGGAAACCCTGACACTTCCACGGCTCAAGCAGCTGTGGGCTAGGGATTTCTTTGTGAGTACCATCAACCCCCCTCTGCCCCCCGTCTTCCATAAAATTATTTGGAAGGAAGTGATTTTGTGCCTAGTTAACAAGAGAGCCTCAATGTTTCAGGTGCCATCTGACTGCATTGCTTGCAGAACTTGTATTTCCTTCTGTCTCCATGTGGATGTGAGCAGAACTCAAAATCAAAGAAAATGAAAAGGGAAAAGTTCCATCAGCTACAGACTGGCTTTCTCTAAAAAAAGATCTCATTAAGTTTAATAATAGATTGAAACTGATTCAAAAGGTGTCATTAATAGATCAAGCCTCATACCGGCTCAAAGACACAACACGCTTTCTCTCAGTACAAAACTGAAGTAAAAAGTTGACAGGAAAGAGGAAAAGTTACTGACAGGAAGGACAGTGAACAGCTCTCAGCACCAGGATTAAGCCTACCACTTCTTGGCTCTCTCTGCAGCTCTTTCATCATTTCTTAAGTTCCATCCCTAAAAACCAGCACTCAAATGCCATTCAATTGGGTTTTTTATGAAGGCAGACAGCATGGTTCTGTTTTCACAAAAAGACACTTCCTATCGTCTGTGGGGTTTCAACAGTCCTTGGACAACAACAAAGCTGTGTACTCCTGGATTTAAAAAAAGAAGTCCACAACTGAAAAAGGGGAAAAATGTATCAAAAATAAGGATTATTTTCTCTACATGAAAGGGGACCAGATAAGCTCTATGGTCAAGAATAATGAGACTCAAGCTTTCTATTGTCTGAATATAAAACTCTTCGTAATTTTAATAACATTACAGAGAAAATATGAGCTTGAAAAGCCAGTCTCATGCCAAGTTAGAAGCTTTGATGATAAGATAAAGATAAAACACCACAGGGGTGATCCACATATGCCTGTACTTTCCCTAAATGGTGCTGCTTTTATGAACTAGGCAATGGGGAATAAGCTTTGTGATATGTTAATTTGTTAGGGCTAGAAAGTCATTATACTGAACAAAAGGAAGTGCCACTTTGACACTTAAAACCAAACATGTTTTATGAAACAAGTTGCTTTGACATCGAAATATCATATGTCATGCGAGGGTACACACACACACAAAACTAAAAGCGAATGTCATAATTTCATGGTACATTAAGAAAAATGAAGATTAAGGTACATCAATATACTATCATATGAGAAGTTTTCATGCAGTGTTGCATATACATAGCAATGAACATTTAAATTAGCTGGTTTTAAGTCAAAAGGAATGTTAAACTGTAGCTTTTGGAAATGTTTTCTCAAAGGAGCCTCACAACAAGAACTATTCCATTTCCTCATTGTTTAACTAGGAGACAATCATAAGAACAGCTTGAATTTTCTACTAAGTATCAACTTCTATAGTAAACTTGTGTCTGATTCATTATTAAGACACAAACCTAACAAATTAGCAAACAGTTACATGAAAGTATTAGAATTGCAACAGAAATTTAGTCTGACCTCAGGAATGTTCCTTGGCAAAAATCCAAATTGTCCAAAGCCAAAAGAGAAGCCACATTGCTTTCAGAGAGTTTTGGAGATGAAATTCTGGATGAGTTCAGGAAGAACATAGGCAAATAATGACTGAATAGAAAGTATTAAAAATTACTATTAAAAATAAATTGCCTTGGCTATGAGCACTTCCTCGTCTTCATTATATTTCAAATACATAAAAAAACTACTACATTTTGCTCTTCCATGTTGTCTCATAAACCTTTTATCTCTGATACCTAAGCTAGAGATTCATAACCACTTGTAAACATACAGACATATTGTAAACATACAGTGTCATAAACTTACAGCTAACTTCATGATCATGGGTAGATTAGTAACAGCCACCATAAGGGCTGGCTGAAGAGTTTTCCAGGAGCAAATGATGAACATTTCTGGAAGTCAGGTAAGTACTTGCATTTCTTTCAAAATATAAGCGATTTATAACTTTTAAAGTGCCTCATATGATTTTCAGATGACATTTTAACTATCTCTTCAGACTTGGTTCAATACTGCAAAAATAAGGTACCTAGAGAACAGTGATTCACGAATGAAAAAATAGTATCAGCAGCAGAAAGGATGTAACAGATACAGGGAGATATTGATACAACCTGTGAAGATTTCCATTACTAAAGAGCACAAGTAGCCTAGCCATGGCCTACGTGAAACTGGCAATTGAATATTTACTGAAAAAATGGTAATCAACTTCTGATTCTCAACGGCTGCTAGAAGCCCCTACAGGCAACAGAATAGTCATGTCCAAATGGAGCAGTTAGGGATCTTACAGCATCCTGAAGGACATCTCACAAGGAGTAGACAATTGCTCTGTGTTTAACAGTTCTGAGAGTTGATTCTCATGCACAATTTTTGGTTACTGTAAAAGTTGTGCTAGAACTGGAAACCAACTGCACTGGAATCTGAAAGTTAACTGAAACTCCTGGTGAGATTGTTGCTTGCTAAGATGAACAGACAATATTCACGAAATATTTGTTTTATGCCGCCAGTCTGTTGCTCCCTCCCTCCCTCTCTCCTCCTGAGTGCCTTTTCCTGCAAGCCACAGTCCACTGATGCACTCCTCCTACACTAAATATGTTTGTATTACTGCTACTTCTTCGCATCAAACCAGACTGGCAACTATTTTTTTCATATTTCATTTCTTCTGTTTTCCATGCTTTATTTCACATGCTACCTTCTGTATGATGGACCTCCTGTGAATGCTCTTCCAATTATTTCAGCACCTTCTATATACAGTAATGATGAAGTCATCTCCTGAAACTGCTTTCTCTATCAGTAAGCATTCTTTATTAAATTAAGACTTAATAACTCCACTTAAGATCATCTAAAAAATGTAGTTGTAATGTTGAAAGTATCTGGCAGTGCTTACAATGAAGACCTTTAAAGTCTTAACAATGCGATATAAACATACAAATGCTGATGTCTTTAAAATATGTTCAGTCACAAAATTGTGGTTCTGGCTTTTGGGGGCTTTTAATGTAAATATCTACATAGCTGGATGAATAATTTAATGTTTTCAGCATCTGCATTTTTTTAAAGAATGACAATTTAAGTAGCATGTCAAGCTATTCAACATTTAATTTGATTACTTAGAGCGAGGAGAGTCAGTAGACTCCTCATTCTAGAATTCCACCTGCAAATTCCACTCAGCTCATTCCCACAGCTAATTGTTTTGCCCCCTAATGAACTTAACATGATTACAGAAAGGTTTAATCATGACTTCTACATGACAAAATCAAGTACCACAATTTTTTGCTATTCTTACAAGTGGCATCCACAAATCTAATCTTCACAAACTGAGGCCTTCAATAAACACTGCTGAGTAATAAAAGACAGTGATATATAACTACCTACACAATATGCAGCATTCATACTATATTTAATAGAAGTAATAGTACAAGTAATATAAGATACTGAAGCACAGAATGCTTTTGTTGCGTTTCTGCAGAGTTCATTCCCAGCTCCAGCACAGCATTAACATGCTAAGTTTAGAGGCCTAGAGAACTTCAGCAACATGACAGAATACACACGCGAGACATTCAGTTTTGACACCAAATATCCAAGACTTTTCCTATAGTAATGTGCATTTGAAAGCTGTTTCACAAGATCTTTTGTATTTCCATAATAAATACGATAGCTCATTAAAAAAATGATTATGCTCTAAATCAAGATGTTTAGGCAAAGTTTTTTTACAAACCCCCCCAAATCCATCTTGCTTTTTGAACAAAAAACATGCTGTATGACTATCCTCTGGTCACATGAGTGTTCAGTGTTTGTGAAATGGTTTATGTAGTTGTTGCTACATCTGTTTATCATCAGTTTTTCAAGACTATTTTCTTAACAGTGTAAAATTCAGCAGATTAACTACCTTTTACTATTTTAACTAGTTTAACCAGTCAGTGTGTAACCAGATATCCAGTGCCTCTATGGGAAAGTCTCATAAAAATGCCACAGCACCATAACATCTTCTAAGTGGCAAAATTTTCCCAAGCAACATAGAAATACATGTTAGTGCAATCCTGTTTTGTAACAGCACTGTTTTCTTGGCTGTGGGTGTATAATACCAGCTAGATATGGTTCAGAAATCACCTCTGTAAAATAAGCTAAAACATAAGCACAGAATAGGACAAGTAGTTAAAAAAAACCCATCTTCTGAAATCAAGGAAAAAATCCCCAACTGATTTTAATTATGCTCATATTTTATCCCAGAAGTCTTGCCTTTGTGCTTACACACAAATTATTATTATTTTAAAATATACTAAATTTTCCTATTTCTTACACTTCAGACAAACACATCAGCCATTTCACCACTGACTTCCATTTTTTGCCAATTTAATTTTCCCGTTCCCTAACAAACTGTACTGTTTACTTATGCTTCAGTACATAATGTTATTTATTATATTTCAGAAGGTGCTTCCCACTAAATTTTCTAAAAAAGATGTATTAACTCTACTTATATTGTCTTCAAGTTCTGCCAAATTGCATTTTGACATCAATGTTGACTTTCTTCCCCGAATAGTGGCTAAATGAAAACCGTGCAAGGAAAATAGCAGCCTTGTGCTGGGGGCTCAGAGCATCTTTGGTTCTGCTTCAGATGAGTTAGAGAAACTGCAGCTGGGAGTCCTATGCCTGAAGAGAAGAGCAGCAGAAAAGCCAAGCTTTGGCTTTGACAGAGAACAGATAACGCTCTGGGAGCAATGAAGCATACACAATTACACTGATGTGCTGAGCCTGTGACAGGTAAAACTGAATTTCCAAGATCAGAGCATTTGGAGGAGCCAAGCCTTTGCAAAGTCCAAAACTCGCATTCTACAAAGCAGCAAGAAGCTGACACTTCAGGTCCTGTTTTGCTTAAGAAAAGCAAAGTAAACATCTACTTTCACACCTGCACACTGCACTTTTCCAATGGTGAAGGTCAGCTTGTAACTAGGGAAATGGCTACACAGAACATGCAAACAAGCTCCACTTGCCCTCTGAACCAAGCAATAGTATTAGGCAAATATTGAGTCAGAGCCAATTGCATTGTGCACAGACGGTGAAGCCTGTTTCTTGAAAGCACTTCTGTTGGAGCCAGCACAGCATGTCGGATGAATGATCTCAAAACTAGCACCTGAAAAAAAAACTTTTCTGCAAAAAAATGAAATGCTGAAGTACTTTTCACAGTCCACACTATAAAGTAAACTGTGAAGAGTTCAGAGCTCTTAATATAAGTTACATATTCAGACTGCTCAGGGAATCACTCTCAATACAGACCTAAGAATTATTAAACTGAATTCAGGTTTAGAAACGTAAGCCAAGTACTTCTCAGGTCGTCAGATTTTTGGATACTAATAGTTAGAACATGGAGTTTTTATGTGTAAATGTTACACTGGAAAGCAATGAGCAAGATGCAAAGAGAGAACAGTGTCTGTAGTGTTTGCTACTGACAAGCCCCCTAAGTCAGTAGCAGGAAACAAAATCTACAGACACTTTCCTAGTTTTATTCTAAAACAAAATGCTTCTGATATTGTGGAGTGTTGTATAAGCTCTTCCATTCATTCATCTGAAGAAGTGAATAAGTGTTTGCAGTCTGTAGGAATTAAAAAATTATTTTGTAGCTGGTTTGCACTATGAGCTCTAAAATACTTTCTCATTGAACTGTATTTCAATGTCATCTCAGAGTCTTACATTTGTCTTAGCTTACACATAGAAAAATAAATTAATGTTCACATAAATAATGTCAGGCTTTTAAAGGGTATTAGAAATCTGGTCACGTGAATTAAGACTTTATGTAATTTTCTCTTATAAGAATAATGACCATTACAGATTTCTGCTTAATGCAAGAAACTAAATGAATGATTTTTCTGGACAACAAATGTCTGTTACTTAGATAGGTTCTTAATTTAGGAGACCAATTTAACACATCTGAAACTGAGGTCGCCTTAAAACCTAATTGAGATTACTTGCAACACAAGGACCATTTATTTCCTGTACACCATAAATCATTAAGTTACACATAAGGTTAAGATGTAAGTACTTAAAGAGGTACATTCGACTTGCTTATTATGAGATTCTACTAATTACAAACTTGTTACAAAACAAGATTTTAATTTAAACAAACCCAAACATATTACGGTAAGGGATTGATTTTTTTGTAAGAAATTCATCAGGGAAAATGAAGACTTAAATTAATATGGAATTAGGTGTAAATACAACATACGGATTTTCTCCAATTACCTCTATTTTTTCATTTTAAATGACAGAATCACAGAATGGCTGATGTTAGAAGAAACCTTTGGAAATTATCTAGTCTCCCAGGCTGGAGATTCCACAACTTCTTGAGCAAACTGCTACAGCGTCTGACCATCCTTGCAGTGACAAAAAAATTTATGTTTACATGGCATATCCCATAATACAATTTATGTCCACTGTCTCTAGTCCTGCCATTGAGCAACACCAAGAGAAGTCTGACTCCATTTTCACCACACCCTCACCACCAGGTCTGATCAGAGTCTCAACACATCCCTTTTCCAGGCTGAACAACCCCAGCATCGTCAGTCTCTTCTTGTATGTCAGATGCTCCTGTCCCTTCATCATCCCGATGGCTCTTTGCTGGACCTATGCCCACATGGACATACGCCCATACCTTCCAGATTTTATTTGTTCATCCTACTGTTCAAAGCCAAGACAATATAAATGCATATGAGTGTGATGTTAATTAAGAAAGTCTAATATTTAAGTACTAACTACAGACAGTTTTCATAGCTTTTGCTCTGTGTTTGCTCTCCATTTTATAAGCAAACTGAACCAAGTATACCTCTGAATAAAATACTATTAATAATAAAGTGAAAAGATATGGGAATCCATATATTCTCCAGGTTAAGAGGCAAGTACTGATCGAAGTCAGCCTAGACACACATTTTGTCATGATCAGACTACCATGTGAAATGAAACAACAACACTTTTTAATTAAAACTTTTTCACACTTGGGGTGTGTATGTGTATTGCTCAAATAAAAGGGAACAGCATCAGATAAAGTAAGTGATGGTAATCTAAGAACTGTGGGGCTTCTGGAAAGACAAAGGCATTACCAGCATGGAAAAAGAAGTGAATTTCCCACTCTACTCAGTGCTTGCCAGGCCATGCCTATAATACTGAGTTCAGATTTGGTCCCTTCTATATTAAAAAGATGTGGGCAGGCTGGAGAGGGTCAGGAGAAAGGCCACAAAGATGATCCAAGGACTGAGAAGCCTGCCATGTGAGGAAAGGCAGAGAGAACTGGTTTGTACAGCCTTGAGAAATGAAGGCTTAGGGGAGACCTCATCACTGTGTTTTTGTACTTAAAGGGTGCCTTGCACAGAAGATACAAGAATTCTATTTAGAAGGATTCCCATGGAAAGGACAGGGAAATAGGTACAAGTTAATGCTGGAAAGATTTTTATTGGACACAAAGAGGAAGCTTTTTCACAATGAGAAAAATCAGTCATTTGAATAATCTTTCCAGAGACTCCCCAGCACTGGGCACTTTAAAGGTTCAGGTGGGCAGGGTGCTGAGCCATCTTGACTAGACCACGCCTTTGCCATGAATAGTTGGACCAAATGATCCTTGAGGTCCCTTCCAATGTGGAGTTCTGTGATTCCATTTATTGGCTCATGATCAGACTACATCAAGAAACATTTTTAATGTATTTTCCTTTGCAGGTGTCCAGGCATGTTTTCCATTTTGAGTTCCATGGACCAGCTGACTTCACTATCTAGCTCCCTTACTACAGTACAAATTTCCCTTTTGAAAGGAAAATTTTGGGTCTTCAAAGTTACTAACAATACCTTAATCCAGTTCAATTTTAAAATAAAAACTGAATTTTTTTACAGTTAAAATACTATTTTGGATATAAGGATAAAGTGGTTAAAGGGAAAAGAGCACCAACATAAAAATGACTGCACCACAGCTAGGAAGCAAATTCAGAGTTCACTGTTACCACTTGAGTGCAATGTAATCTTTCATAAATCTTCAGAAACTGACATGAAATTGTAGGCCAGGGATCACACATCTACAGGGGCAATAACACAGTGAATAAGAAAATATAAATATGATTGGAGATAAGTTAAAGGGATATATTTGGGAAAGAATCAAACAGACGTTCAGGTAACTGGCAAATGGCATAAACATAGCATGGGCATACTCATGATACATCATTTGGCCTAATACTGCATTAATTTGGAAAAGAAATAAATAGCAGTTGTCTCACATCTGGACTTCATTTAAAACACTGCAATTTTCCACATGAGGACTTGTTAAATTTGTGAAGATGAGCGTTAATAGAAGAATTAAAAGTTGGCCAGGAACTGCCTGAAGGGTAAATGAAAGGAAAGGCAGTGTTTAAAAGGCATGGCATAATCTGGAAAGGAAGCTATAAGCACAGTTCTTTGATGATCATTTTTAAAACTGCTCTAAAAAAAGAAAAAGGACAATTGTAGCACAGCACAGGAAAAGTGATCATAAAACGAGCCCTGAATAAAGTCAAAAAGCAGAAAACAAAGGTTCTTTTTAAACACCCAGGCAACAAGACTCTGGAGCAGTCTTCAGGGGAGAAGCTGGGACAAACTTTCCCACATTCTTTTGTTAATGAGTCTTCCTCAGTTTAAGATGCTGTATCACTGAGAGAAAAGATGCCTTCTAGATTCTGTGAAAGTTTAAACAGATTTTGGATTCCTTTACTCTCCTGTACTTTTGCAAAAAGGCTGGTGGCAGACACAGAGGAGCTTCCTGCCAGTTCACTGAATTGACAAATTAGTTAAGCTCCCCTTGCTCTTGATCCCATGAGCATCTACAGGTTCAACCAACAAAGCATATTGGCAGACATTTGTGGTGGGATTAAGGTAAGGCAACAGAAGCAATGTAGATGAACTCATGTGGAGAAAAAAAAATCATTATCTTGCTAGGAGTGACAAAGGCAGCTAAAGAAAACTTACAGGCAGAAGCCTAAGAGACAGCAGGGCTCCACTTAGAAGAGACTGGGGAAAACTGTCTAGAAGTCTGTTGCTACATCAAGCATTTAGAGGCAAACAGATACCACACTGAAAAAAAAATTCCTACTCAATAAAACAACAAAATAATCTATTAACTTCCATTCTGAAATAAGTATGAAAAGAACTCAATTTCAGTAATAAAGCAAAAACCTTTTGGCTCTAATAAGGAGCATATTACTGGATTGAACTAGTAAGGAACACATGCAGAAAGGGGGGCTGCCCAATTCATGACCTCTTTTTTTTTCATCATATAAAACCTATATTCCACTACTCGTACTTTTCTGATTTCAGGTCCACTTAGATCTGAAATTTTTTTTTTCAGGCTTGAAGGAAGGATTGAGAACCTTCAAACTCCACATTACTACCCTTTGGCTTGTTACTGTTGTTTTCACTACCTGACTATTCTCAGGTGCCTATGACAACAAGGAACAAAACATATCTCACATTTTTGGTAGGAGTGATGAATACTGAATTATTTTTAGGAATGAAAAAAAATCAATGTTTGCTTCACACCAAGACAGTTTGCAAGGCAGCTGGATTGTATTCACTGATAGAAGCCCTGGATAACATAGTATGTGTATATGTTAACATTTAATGCAGAGCTAGAAACAGTCACAACTATAAAGCAGACAAAAGAAGCCTTGTGCCTGGACTTTTAAATGGGCAATTAAGCGCACCGTATATAGAGATAAGTAAATATATGTACGATTACATAATACTCAAACTACTGCTTACAATGTAGTTTTCTGGAAAGAGTTCTGTTGTTTCCTATCTTATCCTAGCTTTCTTCTAGTCATTTGTTGCCCTGCTTTGCAGGGTTCCATATTAGTAACTTTGTAGTACAAGTTTCCCATGCTTTTTCTGTAAACATGGTCCTTGTTTTTCCTAACTGGCTGGAATTGTTTTGCACTTGTAGATTGTTTTTAATTCCTTTCCCCTGAGGTGGAGAAAGATGATTGACCATGTCTTTGTCCTGTAAACTTACAGAGGTGTTGACCCCTCTCACCAATCCCTGATTGTCTTTAGAAACATATAAAAATAAGAGAATAAAGAAGGGCAGGCCCCTTTTGTTTGGGGCTGCCAGGAGATTCAACTACTGCTCTGCAACCTGCGTGTTTCTTCTGTTGCCAGCTGTACAACAGTCATTTATACAGCATTTAAAGTGATTTTGTCTGGGAAACACCATTTAATCTAATTTGCTAAATGACATCAATATTCTTAATTTTATTTGGGCAAAGTTCTTGCCTTGTCCCAAGAGGAATAAAATGCACAATTTTTCATAATGGATGCTGTATTAATAAGATCTTAACACTATTCTGATTGCATTTCCTTTTTCCCCCCTAGTTATTTTACCTCTACAGGAAATATCTTCCTATTTTGTTATGGTAAAGGGATAATGTATCTCTGCCTTAGTGTAAAAATAGAGACAGGTATTTCCAAAACAAAATTCAGGAAAATTTTGCAGATAAAGTAGACAAGAGTTCACAGAAATAAGACACACGTCCTCTAAGAATAGCATGGGACTAACATCAGAGGGGCTAAACTCTTCCAGCTTTTTCCTAGTTACCCTGAGAGGTGCTAGGCAGAAAAGCTGCTAAAATGCTCCCAGGTGGCTCCAGTCTTCATTCATCACATACTAGAAATTGAGGGCTCAAACTGAGGAATGCACTGCATACTAAGTTTTAATCAAATATAAAAATAAAAAACCACAAGTTATTGGCCAAACTCTGTAGTTGTCTATTGGCTTTTTCTTCTTGTTTTTAAATAATGATGTTGCTACCACATCATTACCATCAACAAAATACATATGCCCATCAACAAAACCTGACACACTGTGAAAAGTGTGTAGCTGTCATTTAGCTTTTCTAGACTTTATGTCCCCAATGAAAAGCACAAGTCCTAAACACTTAGAAAATAAGTTGCAACTCCCATATCGCTCTAATCATAGGAATCAATTTTCCTCTAATTAAGAGTCACCAGTGATATGACAGATAAACAAATTGTCCCAAAGGAAGAATGGAATGTTCTTAAATAGTAGAAACAAAGAACAAAGTATTTCTTCTACCTCGCCAACCACTTTAAACATGAACTACACAGTGCTGGAGAAAGCAACTAATTTCAATTCCTTGTAGAGCTCATTAAGAAGATAAAAACCTAAATAGCGTATGTGTGTTCCTCTAACATACACCAAAAAAAAAACCCAAAACAGGATGCCACCCCATAAATTATATAAACTGCTCATATTCTCAATGTGGTCTGGAACCGCAATAAAATTTGCTTAAGGATCGAATGAAATTGTCTTACAGAAGTCCATCCGCCAATATCCTCACCACAATCATGTCCTTTTCTTGCTTAATAATAAACAGACAGTGGTATCGTCCTGTTTCAAAACATAAAAATGTGTTTTATAGATCTGGATTTTCATTTACAAAAAATTATCCTTCCATATGAATAGTTCTTTTTGGGGCTTTTTGGGGTTTTTTTTGTTTATGGAGAAGAAATACATTTTGTAGCCCACAGACACTTTAGCCTGTATTCATTCCACCAAGAAATATAGGATGTTCAGTATGCATGATCAATCAACTTGTTATACCATCTCACATGGCCAACATCTCACCTAGTTCTAGAAATGGGTTATTTTCAGGTTTAAAAGCACCATCTGCTCTTAATGATGGCACCAAGAGAATTACTGCAATAAAAAAAATCCCTAAGTGATAGTAAAATCCAAAGCCCAGAAGAAATTTTTAAGTCATGACTATGCCTACAGAGAGCACAATACAAATGCCAGCTAGCTTTTAACAGAAGGGGATCAGGTTCAAATTTGTCATACTCCTTTATTGACCCCCACATTGTGCAATGAACAATGAAATAAGACTGTTGCAAGGAAAGGCAACAAAGGGGCCAAAATAATGAGAATGAGATTTTTTTTTATTACTAGGAGTTTTAAAAAATCCAAAATAAGATGCAGTTTTCAGACATTTGAAAGAAATCCTTTTCCCCTCTAGTGACACAAACAAAAAAAACCTACTCTTGCTAAGTTAATTTTCAGTTCACTGGCAAACAATTTTTTCATATTATCAAAAATGAAAAACTTCTGTAAAGCCATCAAGTCAGAAATTTTGCCAAGAATTCTTTGTTCCAGGAATTAATGGAAACAAAGTCTTTATTGGTGACCTACATAAAAACTGATAGCTTGAACTTTCTGCCAATTGATTTAGCAATCCATTATGATCATAAATTGGCAAAAAAAAATGTTATTTCTTCTTGCTTCAAGTGAAAGGTTTCAAGCTTTTCCTTTATCATTTTGCAAATTAAACTCAGGCATTAAGTAGGTATTACGCAGTAGTATGGAATTATTTCTGTATACACTATAATAATACTGGAAATATCTTCAGTCACTGATCTAGAAAAAAAATTGAAATCTTTTCCTCTGTACAACTAATAAACTTCAGGTCCCTTTGACAAATATACTCCTTTTTGTGTTTCATTTGACATGCAAGTTTTTTATCCAGTCTTCTTATCCAAGACCTGTTCAGTCTTCCATTTTCACGTGTCTTCCCTCAATATGACCACCCAAAGTATGAAACTATTCACAGACACGTATTAAGGTATTATTTGTCAAATATATTTCGATGCAGAAGAAATTAGATCAACTTCCATTTATACTTAGGATCCGTAAGAAAATATACATGTCAAGAAAGCTCAAAGGACGGCCAAAATGTGGTCCACTGATCACCAAACAAAACAGTAATATGGCTTCAGCAACTATACCATTACACATTAAATATCCATACATAGTTATTTAAACCTAAAATGAAGTACACAGGTTCTCTTTTCTATCACCAACTGTTTTTATTAAGAAGAATAAAATCTGCAACTGCAATGGCAAAATTCTTGAAAACTCTCACTATATCATCTTTCACAGGATCGTCTATTCCTACTATCAGTTGTATTTTGTTAGCAAATTTTTAAATTTAGAGTCTTTCTGAAGAGTTTGAGAACTTAAGTACTGGATGTTTTCAGAGAAGGAAAGCAGGGCAAGTTAGGAAAAATACAGTAAATGTAACAGAAAAGTGCAGAGGAAAAAAAAATTACCAAATTGCAAGAATTCTTCCCTTGGCCCATTCAAAACCAGCTCTCCCTTGCTTAGATTAATCCAATCATCTTGTGTGCACACACCTGGAAAACATCTTCTCCAGGCTTTAATAATGCATTTTCTCCTTTCTACTAGTATGCTTATCTTTCAACTTTAGGAACTGATCCCTCTCCCTCACATTTTCTTTGCCCTTCTTGTACAAACCCAGCCACTCCCTTTCCTCATCGAAAGAGAGACATGATATGTCAAAGTTTTAAAGTAGCACAGCCTTCCAGCAACAGGGAGACTGAAACTGGAGATTAAGCCTGTCCAATCCAGTTCAGCTTGTCTTTGCAAATTCCTCACACTTTTATAGGCAGCTTAAACTGGCTTCTGCTTAAAAAGAAAGTATGGAGATGCTGAGCAAATGGCCATTAAAAAAATATCCTGTCCATTGTGGGGGAAAAGGAGATTATTCATATAAAACTGATGCTGCATCCTTCTTCTCCCTGGTAAATGATGATGCTGCCATGAGATATTCTGCAAGACAGATTTAAAAAAAAACAGCATACACACCAATTGGATAAAGTATATTGGCATAAACTAATATGAAACTATTGCATATTTCTGTAGCATTCAAATATAAGCAGTATGGTTAATGTGCTAGTGTACCTCATTTTGAAGTTCATCGGCACTTTTGGTAGAGGCAAGGATCTCATACAAAGTGCAGCAGAGGTCTTCTGTTGTTGGTCCTCCAGGGTTACCTCCTTGAGATTCCTTCAGGTACTTTCCAACTTCACACCATAAAAAAGAATCATCTACTTTTTGCAAAGACTTGAGGTTAGATTTCTCATCACAGTAGTTCTGTAAGTGATTCAGCTGGTTATTCAAAAATTTGTTATAATCTAAGCTTATATTTTTCTGTGCATCAGTCTCACCATTCACAGGCAGCTCTTCAGAGTGATCCAAATCATGCATGTCAAATGAAAACACTATATTTTTACCAAACAACACTCTGTTTTCACTAGTTTGCTCTTCAGCCATCTGTATGAGGGCTCTAAGCTGTTCTTCAGTGAAGTGAGAAGCAATCCGAGACATGGCATTACAAGCTGCAGTAGCAGATGATGATGGAAACGGCCCAAACATCTGCTTGATCAACTTTGTCTCATCATGGCCAACACATTCTTTCCCGTGAAATGTCTTAAAAAGAAAAACAGCTCCACTTTCAATTGCTTCTTGTCCATTTTCAGCTCCAACTGTTAATAAAACCAAACGTAACTCAATACACTTAATACTAGGAGTGTTTAATTATCTTTAACATAACTATTCAAATTCTTGCTGCAAGTCTCATCAGCAGAGTTATCAAAAGAAGACCACAACAAATAAGAATTGTTGCAAGGTACTGAATTATAAAAGGCATATGATAATAAAGCATCTGTCTTCATTATCCTTCTACATACTAAAAATTTATAGTAAGAATTACCCATGCTTTCTTCTCTTTCTGAGCTAGAGAAAAAAACTTGCTAGAGGTCTTAAACTCACAATTGTATATTTATAAGCTATTTAACGTTAACAAATTTCCACTTTGTCTCACTATTTATTCACTGCCTAATCTGAATATTCATAACAGAATAAATATACAGAACTCAGCTGGGAATTACTGAATTCTTGTAGCAATTCCCAGTAGAATTACTTCTGAGTATGTGTTAAGTTAGAAATATTGCTCAAAAATTTAAAGTAAATAAATGCATGAGTTTAGATTTCTATCTACAAAATATCATGTTATGCAAATAAACAATATATTATTAGATAAAAACATGAATGTATTTCTTATACAAATACTCACAAAGGTAGTTGAGGAAAACATAAGGAAAACTCCATGTGATGAACCAATATGTCACTACTACAAAATTTTAAAAGTCACCAAGCCTAACCTAAATGAAACCAGCCAGCATACTGGGGGCTTTGTTCATTTTAGATGAGGACAACACAAATTTTTTTCACTTGTGACTTGATTCAACTTTGGTTAGGTTTAACACCAGAAAAAGCAAGGGGTTTCTTCCCCACAGTCTAACAGGAAAGAGCAGAAAAATCTAGCATAAGCAGATAGAACAAGGCTGAGTAGTTAGAAACATAACATATAAATGGAGGTTGGTACAAATACAGTATTTAGCTTGAATCTTCCTGTTGTGCACTTTGAAAAGCTGAAAAGTTCAAGGAGAGGATTGGAGGTGATATTTACAAGATAATTAGATACCTACATATGGAGGGTACATGGCAAAAAGACACACACAGATACAATAGATACATAAATATGTCTCAGAGGAGAAAGGTAGTTCAGTCCCTCCTTTTTAGTATTAGCTATATCGGAATCACACAAAAATACCCCTACATCTAAAAACTTGTAGTTTGTCTGCATGAAGCTCACCCTTATATTCCTAACATACAAATACATATTTTTACTTGAAGTCAGTAGTGTCAGAACAGAAATACATATTACTGAACTAAAAGAGCAGTTGAAGGATTTAAGAAAAATCTCTCAGGTTTACTATGTAGTATTTCTCCTTTATTATTGACATCTCCTATTTGTGAAAGTATCTCTTGAGAAATACTACTCCTTCCATCTCAACAAAATAAGCCAGACAAGATGGCAAGAGATGCACTACTAGAAGCTATTCTTTTTGGTTTTTTGTTTTGTTTGCAAGCCAACATTTTAGTCCAGTACCTCTTGTGATTAAACTATACACCGTTGATATTTAAAACACCTTTTTCAATCAATACAGATTGCACCTTCTCCTATGAACTCTATGGACTGACGGTGCAAACTCAATTCCCATCTTGCATGACTCTCCCTGAAGCCTTCTGTGTTACAAGTGCCAGCTGAAATCTGTGCACTGAAGGAGAGATACGTGGGTTAGGGCAGAGAGGTGGCCCTTCCCAGAGGTGTGTCTCAGAAAGACAGCAGCCACATGCTTAAATTCCAGCCCAAAGAGTCTGCTAATGGCACTTACCAAAGTTTAAAACTTTTTGTCAGTGATTTGAGAAATACTCAAAAATATACTTCTGATGACTTAAGAAAGCAATAGCCATTACAACCATCAATAGCTCTAACAGGCATCTTCTGCAACTGTATAGCATGATTGATTACCACATGTTGGACATGAATAACTTGTCTACCCTTTTTTTGAAAGTGTGTGTTTAAACGTTTTTTTCTTTCTCAATATACTAGGTATTTCCAAAAAATGCTCAAGAAATAGAAATGTAAGTGTGGCAGGTTAACATTTGCATTGTAATAAAAATCTCTGGTGTACAGTACCAAAACCAGGCAAATATATTAATTTTTATTAATTTTTTCTGTCTTTTTACTTAGGATTCTCTTCAAGATATTTGAAAAACAATCAGAAAATGATAAAATATACCTATGAGATAGAAATGAATAATACTTAAATATGTGACAGCAAGAGCTTGAGCCATGCACTCAGTTTATGAGCTGATGAAGCTAAATTTTGCTAAAAGCAAAAGCTGAATTAGGTTTAGTCTGTCAATCAAAAACCAAATTTCCAATCAAAACTAAGTTTTCACACGCTCTTTGCCATAATGTACTTCAGTTTTAAAAGTTTAATTCCAGATGAGTGAAATATGTCTTTATTTCTCTCTTCAACACCAATCATTTCAAGCAGAAAACATTTTTTACATTTTTATCTGCCTGCACAGCAGTCCAATTTTTCATGATACCAATTATGTGGAATGAAAGCAGACACCACCAGGATTATTCTTTTCTTAGAGTACTGCTATTCCAAAAGAAACTGTGGGTTTTGCTTAAAAACTGTCAATCACAAACCATACCACATTCTACAAAAAATACTATCAAAAAAGCAAGAATATCCATATAACAATGGAATCTTAAAATAAAATAGAAGACCAAATTGTGCATATGTGTATCAGATTAAATGGAGTTTCAAAGACATTTCAGGGCAAAACTGGCATCAAGGTAGAACCAAAATTGTACCAGTAAAGTATGCAGGCAGAAAGCAACTTGAACCTGCTCCCACCCCCAAATAAAGCAATGTATTAGACTACTAGAGAATGAAAACATACCTATTTGTTTTGCAGCTTGTAAGACAGTTTTTAAATCACCATTTACAGTTTGGCAGTCTTTTTTGTCCAAATTGTCATCAATAAACTTTATTATCTTCTTCCAAGTAAGATCAGACGTCAGCAACTGGGCATGTAGTTTTGATCTTTTAGTCTGAAAATGCAAAATATTTGGGTTTTTTATTGATTTCAAATTAATATATGGGAGTCCCTTTAAAATTAAACACCAGATAAAAACAATTCCTTCCAATTGCATTCAGTCAGTACATTGTACTGACTGCAAGCACTTTTCCTTTTACCTGTTCTTTAGACTCTTTCCTGAGTGTATGAAAGAAGGATACACAAAAGCATCCTTTTTCTCACTACTTTTCCTCTCTCACTACTTTACTCTTTCCAGAGCAAAATCCTCTAGAAAGCCAAACTCTTGCAACTTCAAGAGATTTACAGTTCCCATGAGTCCAAATTCATTTCACATTACAGGTTCCCACAAGGCATCTATTGCTTTAATGCATTATTTCTCAGGAAGCAAAAGAAGTATCTGAATTCAGTCAACTTAATATTCAAAGGGAAATGTTTGGCTTCCCAGCTCTACGTAATCTTGGATTTAAAAGCACAGCAGCCTTACCCAACTTCTTGAAAGATGAATTAACAGGGCTGTACTAACACAACCAAGCAAGCTTTTCCGTACAGCACATCATAATTGGAAGGGCTAAGTATAAATCACAAAGTTACAGCAAATTTGACTTTGAGTGAGGACACCATGAAGGAATGCACAGGAAACTATATACACTGTGCCCTTCTTGCTTGCCTACTCTTATAAAATAGCAATGCAAATGAAGACAACAAATTATTCTTACTATAACTATGCTTTGTAAAAGAAAAAAAGCTTTACTGTTAAGTCAGCTAATTCTTCACTGTAATCCTCATGTTTAGTGACATTTGAAAAGGAGCGTAAAGCGCCTGTAAGACGAGGCAAGGCCATCTGTTACTCATTCAGTGATCCATAGGATGAGAAATCAAATCCCAGTTCGGGTACCTAGACGAGAACAAAACAAATAACATGGCTTTATTAATGTTATAAATATAAACTTATATCATGAACCTCAAAGACCTTTTCAAGCTAGCAGAACTTGGCTGGAACTTCAATTAAGCCAGTTTAAAAAAAATCTCTTAAAATGATGATAATCAAAATTCAATAAAAGGGAGGTGAAAGGCACAGAGTAGAGGCAAGAAATGGTAACATGCAGAGGTCACTCAGCAGGTGGTTCTTTCCTCTCCTCCCTAAATAGAAGTTACCAGGAATGAGGCAAAGTGGCAATTATTTCTTTAGCACCCCTAACACCGAGTATTATAGTGAAATCTATGTAACTGAACTTTAGCTCCCAATAGCAGTAAGTGATTACAACCTACGGGAAGATTTCCTCTGAGTCAGCCCATGCTGGGAGCTTTCAGGTCATTAACAGCCTCTGGTGCTGACGCAGAGAGAGGCATCTTTCTTGACAAGTGCTTAGCCATTTTTAACCAGCAAAACAGGGAAAGAAAATTATGACAGGAAATAAAGATTGTTAAAGGCATAGCACTGAACTATTATAAGAGACAAAGGGAATAAAAAAGGCTACCAGAAAACTGAAAACACTATGCCTCGGGATGTTTTCATCTCACAACTGGGAGTGCGCACACACACACACACTTAGAGCAGGACTCTCTTCAGAACCACAGCTTATTTCCATGCAGTCTTATTTCCTCTGTGGAACAGGCTCATATCTATGCATCAAAACACAGCTGTTCTCCAGCTGAAATTGTACTTCTTCCAAGCCTTTTACTGAAATTATTCTCAAAGTTATTTAATTTCAAAAGGTGCCCACAGCTGAATTGCTTAATGAACCCTTACACACAGCTACAGTTTCTGATGGTAGCAGATAAGATACAGATTTAGATTATTTTTGAAACAATTAATGATACCATTACAAACCTAATGATCTGCATCATTCTTAGCATGAAGATCAACGTCCATTCCGAATTTAAAGAATGTGTAACAGAGTTAATAAAATTCCTTCCCCCCCAGTCACAGTACAGAACTCAGCTTTCATTTAATTATCCTTAACATTTCCCTTATTTAATGACTGCATTTGTATTTTAGCTATCAGATTTACATTACAGTACAAAAGAAATCCACATGCAGCGTTCCAGTCACAAGCAGAGAAATGTCACTGACTTGTCAGGTCTGCTTGTTTTTCCACCTTGTATTAAGATGCTTTTTGAGAATGATATTACAACAGCTGATATTTTGGAGACAAATGTCATAATGATGAATCTACAAAATTTGGAAATACAGAATTTTTAACTGTGAAGGGTACAGACAACATGTGTTCAATCCTAGAAGCAGACAGAGCCAAATACCACTGCAGCTTTTGAGAAGTTCAGTGGATATATGACATTGAATTCATATCAGCATAGCTCCTAATGAAAATAGTCTGTGAACACTATAGCTGCCATTATTAGAAGGGAAGTCATGTGTTCAGACTTTGAGGGTACATCACCCTCACACTGTTCTAATGACAGAACTGCCATTAGAGCTCACTCCATTTTACCTATTTATTTTATACCTACGCTCAAATACCTTTTTCTGTAGCATTATGTTCCCTTATAAAAAAATGTAACAACTTAATTCTAATACTACTTTAATTGTCCTTTCTGAAATAGCATGCACAGTAATTTATGAAAGTTTGAATATACTTATAGAAAGTTCACTTTTCACACACACTTATAAATTTCAAAGCATCTCCAACAGGCTCATTTATTAGGAAACTGAATTTTAAATGGATATTTCTTTCTCCTTGATTCAATGATTTATTAGCAGCTCCCGAAATAGAAAACCTGAAACCTTAGAAAACAAATAAGGGCACACTGTCCTGACCACAGGCATGGCCAAAGAGCCAAATCCAGACCTGCAGCCATAATCTTGTACTAGCAAACACCGCTCCAAGCTTGCCTGTATGCTTTCAGAACTCATGGGTGTCTGAGTGGGCTGGGCTGGCAGAGCAGTCACAAAAGGCTTCTGCATCTCATTTAGAGTCAAACTTCACACACTCCCTTCATTTCTGCTACATGACAGCCACTCTCAGCAGGGCACCACATGAAAACAAAAACAGCTAGTAAACAGAATGCAGGGGACAGGTGCAATTACTCCACTGTTAACATAAAAAAACATGGTAAAATTTATAAACTTTGGTTATTATTCTGCAACATATTAGAGCCAGCTCTGAACACTTAATCAAAAATCATGTGGCCCTGTAAGATGCAGTGTAAATTTATACTTGTTTATACGTTATATGTTACCTGCCTTCACATAAAGCTTCCTTATGTAGACACCTGCTTGCATCACACTGCCTCTAGAGTGGATCAGCTACTCCCTGTCTTTCCACAGCCATCATAAGGGTAACTAATTCCTCCCGGTTTGAGAGAAATGTATCTGTTTGCCTACAGGTGGATCTGAAACATCTGAACTACCAAATGATCCTGATAAGATCTGCCGATTTTGGAACAAGGGCCTAAAAGGCAACGGCACTTAAATCCTCTTTAGCAGGGCCCACATATAGAAGATTTTTGCCATCCCCCTAAACAAAAGTACGAGAAAGGTACCATCTTAAATCATTTTCGCAGAACAAATGGAATGGGAATTTAACCTTCATATCAGTGTGACTTTACATGGCAAAAATATTTCTTCTCCTCCCCCAGTCAAGTAAGGACATTTTGGGTGCATTCTGGTAATGATTCCAAGAACTATCTCAGATTTCCTGCCTCTTTTAAAATAAAAAACACTTCCCACCAAGACTGCTTGTAAATCAGAAAGAGCAATATCCACCCTTCTAAAGCTTGGTGAAGATGAGACAAAGTAACTTTTAAAGTCTATTTTACTTCTTTCAAAAACAAGTGTGATTTTAACACTGAAACTTTTTATAGGAGAAAGTGAAACATAAAGACAGATTATACACAGAGTTCAGGTAAGAAACAATGCAAAGTTTAGTGTTTGAAAGGAAACATGAACCATAATCTCAGGAGGTTTTCATTCATTAAAGGGAAACATTAAATAAAATTCTAGGAATACCACAAAGGTAACAAAAATCACTACAGAAGTTTTCCACTTCGTATTTTCACCAGCTACTTAGGTTTTCCTCCAACTCCTGGCCTTCCTATGTTTCTAGTACAAGCAAATAACAGAACCATTTCTTTCTCTTCTTCACTGAAATATTACAGAGGTTACTGTAAACATCCATTTGAAATTTACTGAATTCCTATGCTCTCTAATAGATCAAGTCAGCTGCCCAGCAGGGCTAAGAGAAGGTGAATGCTCAGATATGGTACGTCAATTTTCAAATTGAACAGGAATCTTTCTTTCCTTACAAAGGATGGAATAACACAGCATTAAAAGAGCTAAAAATCAAAGGTAAAATCCACAGTCACACTATCCTAAAGTACCAGCTTCTGTAGTCTACAGTATTTTACTTTTTATTTGTCCCTTAAAACTTCACAGCAGTGATTCTGTTCATACTATTTAAGGAATATTAAGCCATGTTCTCAGATTTTGCCTACATTATCTGTAATTCTTCCAACTATTAACAAGTTTCTTGCTCTCTATGTAAATTTGCAATTTATAAAACCTAAAGAAGTTATTACTACTAACGAATCTAATCAAAGAACATTATAAAGAAAAAAAGGCTTTAGGCATTGGCAGTGAATAGCAGGTTGCTATTGACCACAAAGTAATTCAAATGGCATTTTCTATTTCACTTGAGAAAGTGAAAACATTTCAACTGAAAAAGAAACTAAAAGGGCAAAAGATATCCCACCCATAAGGCTATACAAAAGCTAAAGGGACAGTACAGTAACTTCTTTTACATTTTGAATATACATAAATCAAATAGTGAGACCATAAGGACACATGAAGACATTTTAAATTTATCAACACATAGAATATTTTACTTTACACTACTATGTAAGACGACTGAAAATAAATCCCCAAACAATAAATTTTCCTGATATGAACACATTTTAGAATGGCTACAATTAACTTCAGCAGCTTCATTAACACAAAGGTAAACTTGATATTTCATTTACAAATAAGACTCAATATTTAAAAAAACCCAAACAACACATTCTGCTTGGTATATACCCTTTCTACATCATACAGATTAAAGGAAAAATATTTTAAAGAAGACATTTAAAAAAAAAATGAAATCATTAAATTAAAAAGCTATTTTGGACCACTGAGAACATTTTTATTAGATTCAATTAAATTTCTTATCCAAGTATGCTTGATGCCAACAACACACAAATACACACCTATCATCAAAGTTGTTAGGCAGGGATAATGGTGGTTTAATAATGTCTGGGACACTAATCAGAAATAGCGGGCGAAAGCATGACACTAAAACAATAGTATCTTCCAACTTCATATTTTGCACTTTTACAAACAGTGCTGCACAGTGTAGTAACAACTGTATGCTTTCAGACATCTCACCTACTACAAAAGGCCCAGACATCCCGGAATTCTCTCAAGTTGTCTGGGTCAAATATTGCTGATCTCCAGTCAA
This sequence comes from Drymodes brunneopygia, assembly GCA_013400955.1. Classification (NCBI taxonomy): domain Eukaryota; kingdom Metazoa; phylum Chordata; class Aves; order Passeriformes; family Petroicidae; genus Drymodes; species Drymodes brunneopygia. The sequence continues at coordinate 556,525 of VZTZ01007956.1, read as the reverse complement.
GACTGGGTCAATCTTTGAAAGGGCAACAGCAAGATTAAGGAATATATGCTCAGGAAGAACCAGTGGCTTTCTGACACACAGTATTCATCTCAGCGAATACCAAAATTCAAACAAGTGCCTCAGCATAACAAGGAGGCATAACAGTGCCTCTGTGTGCCATCATTCATACAAGAGACAATTTCAGCATCTTAATTACATAAGTCACTAAACAAAAAACCCTAGAAAATCAAATAATGGAATTACAAGTCATTCATTTAATAGAGTATTAACCCTTTCCACATTTTTTCATAATCTTAGCCATGTACATGAGATTAAATACCAGCTGCCTAACTGCGCCTGCTTGAATCAGCTGGGGAAGTATTTCCTGTGATTATGCCTGATACTATTCTGGGATGATGCCAGACGTGTGGCTTGGCTCAATAATGTGTTCATTTTAGATGTACTTTGAGATAGTTATTAAAGATTGCTGTTGTTAAAAAGAAAAAAAAAAATTATAACAACTGTCTTTTCAGAAAAACTCATCTTCCTTTTCCAAGAACATAAAATGTAATTCGTTAAACTGAAAAATGTCAGTTTTTACACCTCATCACCTTAACTTTTAAGTTTCCTGCAGTGAGAGACAAACTGTACTATTTAATATCAGTTCATCGGTGTCGGGACCGTGGGCAACCTTGGGACAGGCTGCCGGTGGTCGTGGTGTCTCTTTGTCCCCAGGACCAAGCCAGTGGTCAGTCGAAGGGGGAGAGCAGTCTCTCCAAGAGACCCACGAGCCCAGAGAGAAGGTTTTAGGGTTCTTGTTGGTTTCCCAGATCCACGACTGCTGGCGGAATAAGGAGAGACTCTTGGGGTGGCAGTAACAGGTGTTTACTTAGTTAGATCCATCTCCCAAGAGCCCAGAACAAAGGCTGTGCGGGAGTTTTCATACAAAGGTGGTAACAAATCAGGGATAAGGTAAGGGGAGGAGTAGGGGCGAAGCCAGGCTAGCTTAACCATTGAGCTGGAGAGGAAGGAGGGAACAGGGGTACATAACCAATTAATAACTATACTACAACGAACTTTCTGGAACAAGGGAGGAGTGGAACTTAGATTGATACATAGGGTAACTAATAACAAAACACAGGGGTGTGGAAATATAGAACAGGCTCAAACCATAGTGACAGGATCAGGGGTGAGCTTCCTTGAGGATGGATTTGCCCACCAAGGGGAGGAGTTCAGAGTTGCAAGGGCCTTCTTTACAGAAAGAGCAACTCCTACACTGTACCCCAAGCAACACAAACTTCAATACTTGCCTTACATGTGACGTACTATAAGGAAATTTCCAGCTTCAACATATGTAACACGTACATTCATTTAAACACTAGGCATAAGTCACAAAGACAAGATGGGGATGCAGGGGAGGTGTCATTTGTTTAGTTTTGCTTTAACAGGGGCCTCTCTGTGCCTCTGTTACACACTGTGCCATCCAAAGAGGTTGAAAACAACCTCAGGGGCTTCATCTTATTCTGTTCAGAAAGGCTTGTCACTGAAGGAAGAGATGTATGGAAGGTAAATAAGGATGTACATGTTCAAAGGAAGGAAAGGGAGGATGAAAAACAAATAGGTAAGTGAGAGAAAGAAAAAACTTTGAGTTAATGACAGCTAAGTAACACACATTGCATTTCACTGAGGATTGCTGAGAGGATGTGGGATGCACTTCAGCAAATATAAGTGCCATAATAATAATACATGTATAATGCACAAACGCGTAACTGCTGGGCTAAGAGCATGCTGGAGAACTTGTTCAGATGGTAGTAAAAAAAAGTCTCTGTAACACGCTTCTCTAGTGAACAGCAAGCACATGCAAGGATAAAGCCCCAGTGTGAATTACTGGCCATTACAAGGTACAATTCTGTGAGGCTTTTAAACCTCACAGAGAAGTGTTCAAGCACTCAAATCACTTACCATATTTACAGACAACTAAACAAATGCCTCAAATACTGCATTATCCCCCAGTTCTAAATAACTGGATGCTTATTAGCCACTCAACATCATAATTATCCTTCATAATTAATGCTGATTTCCTTCAAAATAGGGTTTCAATAAGCCTCAAGGTGGGAATTGGATCATTTTGTATCTGGAGCATTCTCCCAAATGTTTTTGAAAGAAACACTAAACAACCCTTTTGAGAAAAACATAACTGTTTTAGCATTTACAAAAGATATCAAATGCAATAAAATAAAATATTAATCCAGGTACACTAATCCTTAAGATCCTGCCTGTACATTATTACTCAAGTCAAAATGGAGAGGTGGTATGACTAGGATTGCTGTCTAACTTATTAACCACTAAGTCATTAGCTTTCTTTACAGCAAACGCATTAGCCATGTTCATACTACTTGCAAAGACAGGATGTTAGTTCTGAAGTAACTGTCCTGCCAAACACTGAGACTCCTTCTCGAGGATTTCTTTAGTAATTAATTATGGCTAATAAAAGCATTGCATCAGATAACGGACAGTAGCTGTGTAACCACAGTGCAACTTATGCCAAGATTCACATTTAATCTTACAGGACAATTACTCTACAAAAGCACTGAAGCACGATTTCTCATTTAGAGAAGATACTAATTTTTTTTTTGTGTTTAGCAATTTTTTCAATAAAACAGGTAATAATAATGGTAATGCTGGCAATCTGAAAGAGAAAACCTGCAAGTACCTAAACTACAGAATTATTTTACAGAACAGAAATATGTAGTGTTTTACACCAGTTAAGAGAGAAGTTGTAGATTCCACAGCCCTTCTAGTAATAGACAAGAAAATTAATTTGTCACATACTAAAAGTATGGAAATAGCCTTCAAAAGAAACATAGATTCTGGCCAACTTTGGCTATCACTAAAAGAAAAGTTTCCCAAACTATCAGCTATAAATAAATTAATTTTATTTTCAGCAGCTTTTGAGTCAGAATTTTTACCAATGTTTACAGTAAATAATACAGAAATATGTAGAAAATGACTCATTACATAAAGTAAGAACCAGATGTCATTGTCCACACAAATGCATCAATTTAATTAAAATAATGCAAGTGTGTTATACAATTTTAAGTGTTTGCTATATTTAGCAATATTTGGATTTATTGTGTCCATTTAATTTTTATATAATGTTTGTAGTATTTTCTAAAATATGTCCTTTATGCTTTTTCTACCATTCAGTATGTTGTTTGACACCTGCCATAATTTTTGAGGAGGGAAGGAGTAAGAAAGGCATGACAGAGTTTGCAGAAAACTCTCCAGTTAGTATCTTTCCAATAATACACAGCAACTGGGACCTGAAAGTTGTGTATTTTGTCCAAAATTCTTCTAAAAAGTGTTTTAATTCTGAATACACTACACTACCACTCAATCGTTCTAACATTCCTCCTAAAAATGTCTGTCACCACATATAAAAACTTTTCCAAAGGTATGTCCATATAAATGAACCACTCTTGATATAGCAGTCCTTTTATCCTTATTGGATCCTTGCCACAGCATGCTGAAGGTTCAGTCCAACTCTGTGGTTAAAAAGTTGCAAGTTTCTATTTGCTATCAGAAAAGCAAAGAGGCACATTCATAGGAGAGTTCACTGACCTAACATGGTCAAATATCGAAGTGTAATGAAGATGTACAGAGATCCCCAAAAAATCAACCTATCAAGACAAGCTTTTCAGTCAAAATCATACCAGACTTTAGGGGATACCTTCCCATTCAGAACTTCCTCCTACTGCCTGGAGGCAATACTACCTTCTCCCCTACAAAGAGTTGTAAAGAAACCCAAGGTTATAACACATACACAATAAACTGTCCCAAGCCAGACCACTGTCCACGTGATTTAGCTTTAATATAACTTAACATTGGAAGGATATAGGGGTGAAAAAAGGAAAAATTTCAGCCTAAAAATTTACATTAAAAATTAATTCAAGGTCTACCTTGCATTATAAGTATACCCCTACAGCCTGAAAACATGCCTACTTCAAGGCAGAGGCTCTTCTACAAAGAAAAAAAATAAGATAATTAAAAACACATTTAAGCAACACTCAACTATTGGATAGACACATGGTCCCATAAAGTAATATTATTAAAGTCAGAATCCCTTGTCTTCTCTTCAGAGCTCACATGCCACACAGGCACTTCAAACAGCACATCAGCTATTTGATTACCAGCAAGTAACAGCTTTCTAATTTATCTAATTTATCATTCCTGCAGTTTAGGATTAGAACTTAAAAAAAAAAAGGTAGTGCTGCAATGTTACAAGTGCAAATTAGAATCAAAACTAACAAATGCTGCCTATTCTTCCTGGGCTGTCTGTCTAGAATGCTGGCCATACATGGAAGAGGATATTTTGAGAAAGATACCCATACAATTTCCTACAGTGAGGAAATCCCAAACCCTCTTTTCAAAGCTTGTAAATGTGTCTGCTTATTACATAAGAAAATGAGGGGAACATAAATTGAGGCATAATATTATTCTTGACTGATATAATAAAAAGGAAAATAGCCCCATTATGTCTCTAGTGATTTGAGGAGGTTAAAACAGGATTTTTCCAGTTGTGCATTTTTTAAATGGTTGCATTTCTCAAGTCACAATCATATTCTGCTAGAATGTATGTAAAATTTCTTAAAACGTATTTTAGAAAATTGTACTGTAAGCTAATATATACCTACGTACATATCACACAAGATTCTCCTATTGAAAAATTAAAAGCCTTTGAACAATTATTATGATTATTTAGCATGGCACATAGGCCGCCTGTTCAGATTTATAGAATCAACTTTTAAAGATACTCCAGAAACAAAAATGGTACCCTAACAAGAAAATTATATAACCATGCATTTTATTTATATCAATGATTTGGAAGCAACATAGTTGTGTACCATATGATGTAATACTCAGCAGTAAAAACTCTGGGAAAGGAGAAGCAAGAGGCGTGGGGAACAAGGACACACATCCACGTTTATGGGGTTTGTGTTCCCAAGCAACTGTTAAATGTCTGCTATTTTCACCCCGTTTCACACATGAAGGGAGTGAGTGAGAGGCTGGGGCGGGGGGCATTTGGCTACTGGCTGGGGTCAACAGACCACAAATAATAGATTTCTTATAAGAAATGGAAGAGAGGACTTTCAGAGATCCTCTTTACTCTTCCTTAATCTTTCAAAGAGAGGACACATTAGAATAATGGAATTATTAGGGTTAGAAATACCTCCAGGATCATCAAATCCAACCTTTGACCTAATACCACCATGCTCACTAAACTGAATCATGAAGTGCCACATCTACTCATTTTTTGAACTTGTTCCCCTTAGAGCAGCAGCTAAGACTAACGCCTTCCTATTTCTTAAACAAATTCATCAGAATCCAGTTTCCAAACAGAAACTCTTTAAGTGATACAGTTCAGTAGTCCTCACTAGTTTCAAAGAAAGAAGCAATTGTTTAAATGACTGTCTGGTTTACAAAATATTTGAATGCAGGCAAGTAAATCACAACTGTACAAAGTAATCTGCTTATTCTCACAACTTCTCAGAAGCCAGTTTACAACTGGAAAACTGAAATCTGCTCCACAATTCAGCTGACAAATGCTTCAATCACATACTTATCATTCCACAATACATTCTTACTGTAAGACGTATTTATGTTAAAGATTCAGGCCTGCAATATCAGATTCAGTCAATTTTTTAGGCCAAACATCCAACATGCCTTTGGGCAAGCAAGAGTAACAGATGGCTCAGAGTAAACACATGCTTTAGAACAAATGATGGTAAAGTCTGGGGAAGTGTATAATTGATACCCGTAAGTTCTGCGTACAATGAAAGGGAGAGCTAGCAACTTTTCTATCCCTAAAATATCAACTAGGTAAAACATTCTCCACCTTCCTTTTAGTTATTTTTCCCTAGCATCCACTAGATTTAATGAGACAGAAAAAGAATTTTAATTTGCATCTCAGAGCTGTGCTCAGCAACAGGTTGGCCACCAAACTCTAGTCCACATGTTTATGTACTGAATAGAAGGCAGAAAACACCAACTGTCCTTTCTGCAGTACTCAAACAGTCCCCATTGCTACTGAAGCCTAACTCATTCTTGGCTTCACTCTAGTCTAGTGGATTTCATTGAACTATACACAGCTGTGTACAATGTCAAGAGGAATATCTGTATCTAGAATAAGCTCAAAATCCCAGCATAGGGATCTTTCACACCACTGGTTAATTCAGTGAGCACCACAGGGTGCTGCTATTGCTTCCTTCAATCACATTTTTAGGTATTTGTGCAGCATTGGGGTGGCTTGACCCTGGCCAGCAGCCACACTGCTGCTTGCTCACTCCCCACAATGGGATAGGGGAGAAAACAGGAGGAAGAAAAGAAAAAAAACATAAGGGTTGAGATACAGACAGTTTAACAGAGGATGAAAAGGAAAAATACCCCACAAGTGAAGGAAAGAAATGCTCACATCCCACAGGGTGACCAATGCTCCAAGCTCCAGTTTACTAATGTCCAAAATCCAGACATCTTGGAAGCAAAAACCCCACCTTTTCTTCTTCCTCTACCTCTGTTTTTATTTCTGAGCATGACAATACACAGTACAGCACATCCCACTGGCAAATCTGGGTCTGCTCTCCAAGCTGTGCTCCTACACAAACTCTTGCCCACCCCCTCGCCTACTTGCTGGGCAGGAAGGGTGGAAGAAAGCTTTGATGCTGTTCAGGCCAGGAACAGTCAAAACATTGCTGTACTATCAATATTGTTTTAGCCACAAATCTCAAGCACTTTGACTGTGATGAAAGTGAACTTCTAAACTCGGTATAGGAATGTGCTCACACTGGCATTGTGCAAACAGAGGCGATCAAAATCCTCAGAGAGAGATGAGCATAAAGAATGCCCTGACTGTGCATCCCCTTATGGGTTGTGCTTGCAATAAAGACAAAATTGCTCCTTTCTGTGACGTGATGAGGTCTTTAAAAAGCAAGAATGGCTAAATACATAATGACTGACTATTGCTCATAATGTAAGAATAAGGAGGTACATGACAAAACTTAGTAGTCTAAGGTGAGAATAATACCAAGTAGAATGCCTTTCCTACACAGAATATAATTGAATTTGGGAATTCATTGCCACAAGATGCCAAAAAGACTACAAGTTCAGGTATGCCTAGATGAATTAATGGACATCAAATACCTTGGTAGCCTCTGAACTCAACAGCTTAGAAGCAGATAATCAGTTATTTAAATCATGGATTACTAAAAGATAGTATGAAAGTGAAGGTATAATTGGATTTGTCTTCCCTTTCTTTTTTTCAGTAGATCACCTAAGCACCTCCTCCTGGCTGCTACAGGAGAGAGACACTAGACAAACATTTTCTGTGAAAACAGAGCTACAGGGAGAAATGACAACAGACATTCTGAAGATTACAATTTGGCATTTAGGAGTCCAATGTCTCCCAGTCTGTTTCTGGGTCCTACCCTTGTTTCCTTCTCTTTTTAGTTCAGACATCAGCTATTATATTCCTTACAAACCTCCAGCTACACATTATAGGTCATTTGTTAAACTGCTTTTGATTAGATAAGTTTATCTGAACAAGAGAGCAGATTTTGGTCTCAGTTCTCTCTTCAAACACTAAAGCGTAATTCAGTTAAAGAAAATGTGTAGGCTAGAAAGTGCTCTAACACCAACTTCAACGATTGTTACTATAAACGATTTACCAGGAAAACAGTAAGCTGTTATTTGGAGTAATGAGGACTTCAATTTTCTATGGTGAAATTTTGTAGGAGGGAGAAAAGAAACCTGTTCAGCACTCAAAATGGCCGTATGAGCTAGAATTAATCCCACCTTTAACAGCTTCCAAATAAACTTTACATTACGGCTAACCAGCGAAAGACAACGTGTCTTTCCTTCCCCCAGTCACCTCCACACACCGTTAGCAGCTCCTGTAACTATATAACAGAAGAGAAATGAAACACACAAGAGTAACATGGACCAGCCTGAGCTCAGTTCAGTATTTATAAAGGATAACTTTTTCAGAGAAAGCACTGTAGGTCAACAGGACCTGCAGAAATATACACCAGCCTTTTATGAAGGATCAGTTTTCTATTAACTCTGTAAAAAATACATCTTTCAACTATAAATGTTCTTCCAGAAAACAGAACTAACGCGACACTTAATAAAAAACTGAGAATGATACAGAGAAACAAGGGACTGCAACTACTTTAGAGGCCAAATAATAATCTTCATCACACAGTCACAGAACGGGTAAGGTTGAATGCAACCACAGTGGACCATCTGGTTCAACCTCTCTGCCCAAGCAGGGCCAATCCTAGAGTACATGGCACACTGCAGACAGCTCTTGAGTATCTCTAGTGAGGGAGACTCCACAACCTCTCAGAGCAACTTATTCCAGTGCTCAGTCATCCACACACTGAAGAGGTTCTTCCTCATATACAGGTGGAACTTCCTGTGCATGAACTTCTCCCTGCTGCCTCTTGTCCTAGTGTTTGGCACCACCAAAAAGAGCTTTGATACATCCTCTTGACACCCTCTCTTCGGTTATACACATTTATGAGATCTCCTCTCACTTGTCTCTTCTTGAGGTTGAACAGGCTCAACTCTGCCAGCCACTCTTCATAAGAGATGCTTCAGTCCTTTAATCATCTTCATAGCCCTCCACCAGACCTGCTCCAGGAGCTTCAGGTTTATCTTCAAAGCAAGTTCTGTAAACACAGAACTGTCAGAACAAAATATTGTCGTTTGACAATATCTTGCCTTCTCTCTGATACAGTGGAAGTTGTGACCTAACCTCTTCCAAAGGTAGCTTTCAGAGAAAACTGAGGTCTAACACGTAATGTAGTTTGTTTATACAACTCATAAAGGTCCTAGCTGGGAGTTGGTCTGTATTCCCATATGAATGTGAAGGAAGTTCTTCCAAATATCTACACATATAATTCCAAGATGATGCAAGTTTACTCTCCTCTGGCCAGAGGCAAGCCAGATCCAAAGGAAATCATTTTACTACAGCATCTGCTGAAAAGCAGCACGTGTTTAATCAGACTCACCACCTCACTGATACCACCAATGCCATCTTTAGATGAAGGCCAGTTTGCATCTAACCTGATGGCCTGGTTTGGTTTTGTTCCTCCGAAAAATTTAGCTCTGCAACCTACCATGTGGACATACATTGCCCTTGCTCCACTGTCTCTGAAACTTCCAATATTTTTTCTACTCATTGGCTAGACTCAAGTCTATCCTCTGGAAAGTCACTAAGTGACTATTAGATTTCTTCTCTGCAGAAATTACATTTACTGGTTTCATTTCAACAGTATTACTTTACAGTCAATTGTTTAAAAAGCTGTAACACTTAAAGGGTCTACACCAATGTTAATATTTTAAGAACAATATCAAAATCTACATTCAGAACTCATAGAAGGTTTAAAGCAAAAGTATTATTTGAATTCTAACATGATACACACTCCTAAAGCACCTGAAGTGCAAGCCTTAGGACGCTGCAAGACTGACGTGTTTTATAAGCAAAGCTGTCAGTTTACCACGACCAACCAAAATGAAGCAAGTGGTACTCGAAAGGGAAAAACACTCTGTGTGACCACATGCCTTTTTCGTTCTTCATTTCTCGTTCTCTGCATTTATTATTACCAGCAGTAAGAACTGAAAGTACATTCCACAGCCGTGCGTTTCCCACTTGGCCACTCCCGCCAGCTCCGTTCCCATAAGCGAAGCGCGGCAGGCGATCGAGAGGAGCACCCGGGCCTTCGGGAGCGGCCTTGCATCACCCGCCGCGCTGCGCCCGGGCTGGGGCACGGCGAGCGCTCCGCCAGCCCCGGACCCGTTGCCAGACCCGGGCACGCCNGGGCCGGTGCCGCCGGGGCCTGCAGGCTCCCGCCGGCTCCCGGCCGGCTCTCCGCGCTCCGCCGTGCCGGCGCCGCGCTCAGCCCTACCTCGGCTACAGGCAGCGCCTCCGCTGCGTTCTTTGTGCAGACAAACCGCGTGTCGCGGAGGTGCCGCGGCTGCCGAGCCCGATCTCCCGCCCCAGTTATGCCCGGCGTGGAGTGTGCCGTGGGGGCAGCTCCCAGCAGTATTTCACAGAATCACAGAATCAATTACGTTGATAAAGACGTAATCGTTATCTTTGCCGATTTCAGCCTATGACCGAACGCCGACCACCTTGTCAGCTAAACCATGGCGCCAAGTGCCACGTCCAGTCCTGCACACCTCCAATGGACGGTGAACCTTCACTTCCTTGAGCAGCCCATTCCAGTGTCTAATCACCGCTTCTGCGTAGAAATTTTTCCAAATGTCCAAACTAAACCTCCCCTTGCACAACTTAAGACTGTGTTCTCTTGTCCTGTCAGGGGTTGCCTCGGAGAAGAGGCTGATCCCCATCTGGCTATAACCTTCTTTCGTCAGTCAAGGAGAGCAGTAAGATTCCCCCCGAGCCTCCTTTTCTCCAGGCTAAATAACCCCAGCTCCCTCAGCCTCCCCTCGTAAGACTTTGTGCTCCGGTGTCAGTGCCTTGGGCTTTCCTGTATGTGGGTGTCCTTCAGCCCTCAGCGCACTTTGGCATCTCATCTATCATCTGCACACTTCATTCTTGCCAAACCACGTATGTATCTCAGTGTGTGCCTCTAAGGCTTTTCCACACTTACTTATTCAGGTTTATGATTTTTGAAGCAAGCTTTTTATATAAGTGGCCTATGTCCTTAGTTGTATTAATACTGTAATGTGTAAGGTGATACTTTTCAATAAATCTATTATCAGCTAGATATTTAGTGGACTAGAAGTGCCAGACATTGCATGGAATTAATTTTGTCAAATGCAGATGACTTAACGTAGGCTTAATACGTGCCTCAGGAAAAAACAATTCTCATTTTCTTCAGTATGTGCTAACTTTTTTGGAAGACATACACCATATGAAAGTGATAAAAATCATTGATAGAGAAGACTTTATCTTGAGAAAATTACATTCTCACTGTATGGAAGCCTATGTGTGTGTTAAACTTCTACATTTGCTTAAGAATCAATGGAATCACTGAGGCTCTTTCCATTTGGTCAAGTAGGCTCAAAATTGTAGAATCTGAGAAGCAAGAAACATACCTGATCTTAAGTTTGCAAAATACCCTGGAAATTTACAGGAGTTAATTCACTACTGTACTCCTAACTTTACGTGTTTGTTAACCAAGCAGTATTGCATTTGGAGTCAAACCAATGTTGTTCACCTGGAGAACAATGGTTGCTCACTAGACCCAATCCCAGTTTATGGTCACTGTGAGTACTGCCAGCTGGGGACACTTCAGTGATTGTCTGCAAATGCATTGTAATTTATGGACTATTGAAATGACTCTTTTTAGTTTTTTTAAAAAACTAAAAATTAATGCTAATATGTGAACCATGAGTTTTAGTTACTTGAAGAGTACTTCAGATTCAGAAAAGAAATAGATTAGTAATTAAAATAACCTTGTCTTTACTTTGACAATGGAACACTTATTAAATCACCATATTACAAAAAAAATTAACAAATTCAGCTTCTGTTGAGATTGTAAAATGAACCTGGCAGACGTCCTTGAATCAGTATTAATCTCTGCTGGGATGAGAGTATCAAGCATTCAAAACTAACTGCTCTCTGCAGATGTCACTGTTACCAACACTGGGAGAAAAATTTTAAATCAATGTTATTATGTGACAATAATGCAGCTTCCTGAGAAAACATTCCAAATCTCTATTGCCTGTGATTACAAAGTAATCATATCGTGCATGGCTGCAACTGCAATGCTAGCAAAAGTCAGTGCGTTGGAGGTGCTGTTATTCAAATGAGCTGTAATTCTTTACAGTCATCTTGTTCACATAGATTTTAATGCTTTATTTAAAAGTTACCGGGAGGAGGGGCTGACCTTGGCTCAATCCAGGTGCCCACTGAGGCCCCTCTATCACTCCCCTTCTTGACTGGACAGGGCAGAGAAAATGTAACAAAAGGATTGTGGGCTGAGATATGGACAGGGAGAGATCATTCAGCAATTACCGTCACAGTCAAATCATACTCAACTTGGGGAAAAATTAGTTCAATTTATTACCAATCAAAATCAGGGTAGAATAATGAGCTGTAAAACCAAATCCTAAAAGCACCTTTCCCTCATTGCTGCCTTATTTCTGAGCTGAACTTGATTCCCTAATTCTCTACCTGTGCTCCAGCCAGTTGTGTGGGGAACAGGGAATGTGGGCTGCAGCCCGTTCATCACACGTCTCTGCTGCTCCTTCCTTCTCAGGGGTTGGATTCCTCACACCCATCGCCTGCTCCAGCATGCTCAGGTTTTTTTCTGTCTTCTTATATCTGTTATCACAGAGGTGCTGCCATCAACACTGAAGGGCTCAGCCTTGGCCAGTGGTGGGTCCATCTTGGAGTTGGCTGGCACTGGATCTGTCAGACACAGAGGAAGCTTCTGGCAACTTCTCACAGAAGCCTAACCCTGTACTCTCCCCCCACCACCAAAACTGGGCCACATAATACTGTTGCACAGACATTGTGAGTGGTCTGCAAGTTCTTAAAACTGAATACCCAGTGTATCATAAGAAAATACTGCTGAAAAAGATATGAATAATAAAATAGGTATCTGCTGCTGCATAAAAATTCATAATTCAAATTTGTTCCTTGAGACCTGAGCCTTTTATAATGCCATGCAGGCTACATAAAGGGGATATATCATCTCCATATTACTTGTTCTTATGCAGTGCTCTCTGACTTCAATCTATTTATGTTATCTTCTACTGGATATGAATGTACCTGGATTAAACCCCCAGTTACTTTTCTTTAGCACAGTGAGTTTTCAAAGGAATCTTAGATTTTGTCTGTGGTTTTTCAGGTTAATTAAGCAGTCTGATATTTCTGTGCTAGTGAATATCTATGTAGCTAGAATGGAAAACATGCCTCTTGTTAATTTCCATTTCTTATTTATAATTTCTTAAGTGTATTTAGAAGTGCAACAGCATTGATTGCTTCACAGTATGGATAAAGAGTATAGACACACACATTATCATAATTTCACAGAATTCTTGAGTGGTAGTGGACAAGTCTTCTTTGTTTCTTTTTTTCTTTCTTTCAGTTGCTGGGCCTAAGTTTAAACAGTTACAGGTTTCCTAGTAATCCCCACCACTACAATTTTAATTAAAGGTTTTAGGATTAATCATGAATGACTTTACATATATAGCAGTTAAATAAGGAAAACATTATAATTTTGCTTTTTTTTCTTTCAGAAAAGAAAAAAAGTCATTTCAGAAAAGCCTTTAATTGGCTTTTTAAAATAAATACATCATAATCTAATAGAAAATTTGTATTGTTATATCCAACAAGAAGCCTGAACTTAGAAAGTATCATAGATATTTTTAAAAGATTTCCCAGTATTGATGTAGAGAATAACTTTAGGAGTCTCCTATAGCCATCATGTTTCTGTACCTTGGTCATATGTCTAATGACTGATGCTTGCATAATTTCAAGATGAATGCTCTGTGTGTCATGTTTCATGAATTGGCATTGACATATTTGCCAGCTCTTTATCAGAGGAAAATGAAAAAAGAAAGTAAACCAAATGAAAGTGTCTATTCATTTGGAACATGAAACAAACAACATTTCTGTTCTGAAAATCACCGTATGCAATGGTTTAAAAATAGAATAGGAATGGGAATGGGAATAGGAATGGGAATAGGAATAGGAATAGGAATAGGAATAGGAATGGGAATAGGAATAGGAATAGGAATAGGAATAGGAATAGGAATAGGAATAGGAATAGGAATAGGAATGGGAATGGGAATGGGAATAGGATAGGATAGGATAGGATAGGATAGGATAGGATAGGATAGGATAGGATAGGATAGGATAGTTTCAATTGGAAGGGAACTACAATGGTCATCCATTCCAACTGTCTGAACAAATCAGGACAGACCAAATTAAAGCATGTTATTAAGGGTATTGTCCAAATGCCTCTTAAACCTTGACAGGCTTGGGACATTGACCACCTCTCTAGGGAGCCTGTTCTGTGTTTTACCACCCTCCTGGTAAAGAAATGCTTCCTAATGTCCAATCTAAACCTTTCCTGGCAAATCTTTGAACTCTTCCCACATATCCTATCACTGAATCCCAGGGAAAAAACCTCAGCACCTTCTTCTCCACCTCCCCTCCTCAGTAAGCTGTAGGGAGCAATGAGGTCACCCCTCAGCCTCTTTGTCTCCAAATCTGACATCCTCAATTGCTCCTCACAGGATATGACTTCCAACCCTTGCTCCAACTTTGTTGCCCTCCTCTGGGCACATTCAAGGACATTCATATCCTTCTTAAATTATGGGGCCCAGAACTGCACACAGTGCTGCAGGTGAGGCCACACCAATGCTGAATACAGTGGAACAGTCACCTCTTTTGACTGTCTGTCTGTGCTGTGTTTGATGCATCCCAGGATGTGGTTTGCTGTCTTGGCTGCCAGGACACTCAGAAGTCTCATACTGGATGTGCTTCCAGTCTGCATCCCCAGGCCCCTTTCTGCAAGGCTCTCCACCCATTCCTCTCCCAATTTAGACTTATACAAATGGATAGAACAAAACTCTGAAAATGACAACTGATGTTTATGGGAGACAAACTATTGCCAGATTTTGGTATTGGTGGGAGATATTAACTGGTTTGAGAACTTATAACTTACCTAAATGTTGATATGACACTAGCTTGCCAGAGAGCTGATCTGCTGGAAAATGTTTTTAGTAAACAGTCATGAAATATAGAACTATTAAAAATAGTTAAACCCAGGGAAAAGGCTAGAACTGAGTTCCATGTTTCATAATTTGTTAATTTATTTTTAAAATTATTTATAAACTGAGAAAAAACAATGCGTGTGTCATGAATGGGACCTGATCAGAAATACAAATCGGAAAGAATCTATGTTGGTCTGAGGTATGTAGACAGTGTCTTATTTCTTGCTTCTTTTTCATTCCTTCATTAGCGATTTTGGAAGAATGCACTTTAAATAATTCTTTTACATGGATAATTTCAATGTGGTGCTGAAGTGAATTGAGCTGAAATGTTGAATCATCATGGTCAACAGGCTTCATACCCATTTAGGCTGATATTAATTGCTAATACTGTAGAGTCACATTTGAAACCTGGTGGGCAGACCTTACCTGTTTCTCTGTGCCCTGGTGGCATATACAAAGTGTGGTAGAACTGGTTGTATTACTGTAATGATTCATACTATCTGTGTTTGCTTTAAGAAGGTGTCAGAGAAGAGCTGCTGAAGAAAGTAATTTGTTGACAAAAGTATCAGTATCTTATCTCTACATATTGAATAATGCTGAAGAAAGGCAAATGTAAATGATTAATTCACATGGTTTGGGGGAAAATACTGGAAAAAGCAATATGATTACGTGCCCGTTGTGCCTCTCTAGCCCCCTCCCCCCTATCTTCCTTATATCAATGAAAGTTCTTAATTTCAAGCCAAGAATGCTGAGGATTGATCTTCTGTATTACTTATCTCAAAATATTAAACACTCTATGTTTCCAATATGATACATTCCTCAGAAACAAGGTTGTTGTGTTGTAGTTTATGCAGGCTGATGGTGATACTTAGACCAGATCAAATTCACCTGGAATCACCTCAGTATACTAAATTTTCCCAACGAAGTAAGAAAAGGTTGCTTTTCTAGCCAGACACTGACAGAAACATCCTTTTCTCATTGTAACTGATAACTGATCCTCTTAAGGCCAGCCCTGAGTGATCAAATCTGGAGAAAGACAGCAATATTCTGGCCAGATTCTGAAAATGGGACATAATCAGAATTTGCTCAGTCAGCTACAGTTGCAAATGTCATCTCAACTCTGTTTTCTGCTTACTTCTTCAAAGTCCCACAACTTCGTGGCAGGATATATCTGTGAGCTCTGCTGAAAGTGGAGCATCTTTTGCAATGCCAGGTGCTAGGTTATTGTCAGTTATGCTGCTACATGTTTGCCATTCTGGCTCATATCAACGAGCATAGTGCCCTGAAAAAGAGGTTGATAAAAAGGGTTTGATTCAAAAATGAATATGTGAAAGGGATTGGTAGCTGTTAGAAAGTGGCAAGGATCTGCTGTAGCTTGATGGTTCACTCCTTACACAAACTGCTGATGAGTGTATGTGTTTGTATAGCTAGAGAGAGAAAAAAAACCTCAGGATTTTATACAAGTTTCTTTCAGATATCCAGATTATTGTAGTGCCTTTTTTTAATATATACTAGGAGATTTCTTAGAGGCTTATTAAGTATCAAAAGAAACCCAGAATGTTGTTTTTAAAAGTTCTGCTGACACAAGATGGGATAGTGCTGTAGGGATTCATGGCACATACACTGCAGGGCAGGCCATTCCTACCAGCAGCAACGCAGAAGTACCAGAGACATGATAATTTCTAGCAAGGACATTTTAAGTCCTGCTTGGTCACTAACTTGGCGAATGACTTCAGGCAAATGATTTCAAAAGATATTAAAAAAATAAAGAATGTTTCAACATATCAAATCAGACACAGATGTCAACATTGCCCTGTTTGGAAATGCATTTTTCAATGAAAAGGAAAAACAGTGAAATTGAGAGACAGAAAACTACAGCCTGAGGACACTAAAGAACAGAGCTGTCCCAGTACTAGATGAGTAATATCTTGTGCTTTGTAAATTGCTGAAGCTGGTATGTTCACCTCTGACAAAGGATGGTTGGCATAAAAAAATCAATACATAGAATTTTGAATAGTAAGTCTTTTGTTGTGGACACCATAATTTTTCACATATTTATTGAGGAGAATTCTATTAGCCAAAAGACTTTTCAAAGTACTTCTATTAAAAAAGATTTTGAGA
Organism: Drymodes brunneopygia; assembly: GCA_013400955.1. NCBI lineage: Eukaryota > Metazoa > Chordata > Aves > Passeriformes > Petroicidae > Drymodes > Drymodes brunneopygia. Next base: position 539,671 of record VZTZ01007956.1, on the reverse strand, counting down.
TGTTCCTGCTGAGATTATTTCTTTGTTCCTCATAAAGGATATGTAAGAATTGTCCAGGTATCCTTTAACACAGATAAAAAGCATGATTTTTGATGTGATCATCATGTCCCTTCTCCCTTTTGAAGACTTTTCAGGGAACCTATTACTTGTGTTGGAGAGGACAATTGCTGTGTGAACTGAACAGTGAGACCTTTTGACAGAATGGTCTTATTTAAAATGTTACCAGTTAGTTTGACTGGAGGGATATGATGGGATATTTTGTCACATGCTCAGTGTTTCTGTTAGGTTATATGATAAAAAGCTGGTCTGCACACACAGAAGGGAGCACAGAGAGACAGCAGCTGACAGAGGTGCCAGAATTATAGACTTGGAGGTTACCTTGCCCAGACCCCTGCCAGGGCATCCCAGATAAGCCTCGGCTTTGTGCCAGGGTGACATCCATCAAGATGAGTCTCAGAACACCTTCCAGATGGAGGTGGTCACTGCATAAGGGTATGGGACACATTATGGGGTGTGAGCATTTTGTGATTGCAGGAAACTTATAATGGGACATTTAAGGAAGGAAAGAAGGCAGGGAAGGAAATGAATCCAGGTGATTTGGGGAGGAGCAATCACAGAGAAATAGGATAAGGGGATCAAAGGGCCCACTTGCAGGTAAACAAGGTTGGTACACTTGTCTGGCCATGCCCTATCTGCTCAGTCTGTCCTATCTTACCAAAATCCATTTTCTAACCCTTTTCCTAGGTTCCTAGGTATGTGCAGTTGTGTCTGTGGTGCCTGTGAGTGTGTGTGTGTAAACAATAGTGAAGATCAAGCTACTCTAGCCAGCACATAGGTGCAATGGCCAGGGAGCCAGTTGTGCCTCTCAGGATGAGTCCAAGGGAGAGTTAAATACTGTGGACGAGAGAAGCTACTAGGTGCAATTCCTTAACTATAATCTTGTATTACTCCACAAGTAAACTACTTCACATTTTTACAAGAATGCATTCCTTGAATGATGAATAACATTTTTGAAGTAATTTGCATTGTAATATAAGATATGTTAGTGTAATAGGTAGCCCACTTCTTTACTTTGAAGGTCACACTTTCCTTTATAAGTGCCATCAGGTGATCAGCAACTTGTCCCTTTTTCCTGGCAGAATAGAATAAAAGCCTATTGAATATTTTGAGTCCTATTCTTTTTTAATGAAGCAAGTAGCTACAGAAGAGCTCAGGCACCCCAGGAAGGCAAGCAGTCATCACTGATGACAATGTTGAAACAAGAAGATAGAGAATCCACCAGGCATTAGGGAGGTATTTATAAGGAATGATGCACATTGAAATTAGTTACATGACACTCAGGTGGAACTCTGCAGTTTAGGAACCTTCAGTTACCTTGAAGGGAGGTAGAAGACAAAAGCCAACATAATCTTCTTAGAGTCATTCTAGTAGCCTTGACAAGGCAGAAGATACTACACAGTACCACTGTTTGCATGACTAGTATGAAAGAGAGAGTTTCAGTTTGTCAAACATTTATCCTGAGATAGTTGGATAATAAATGCTGCAGCTTACTTCTCACAGGGAAAAAGTGGTGATAATCTTCTTCACTGGAGATTAGCTGGAGCAACTATGAGACTATTAATATAAAAATAAAAGAGAAAACTTTATAAGAATGCAAATGTGGTAGAAACACAAACTCAGGATGCTGTGATCAAGGTCAACCGATGTGGAAAGAATATATATTTCAATTGCTATATGGTGCTGCTGGAAGACAGTAGGCTGGATGAATTGAAAATTCTCACTGATTAGAAGAAATTTGATATAACTAGTATTGCTAAAAGCTGATTAGTTGATTTGCATGATTAGAACATTAAAATCAGGGGCTGTTACCTACTTAAGAAGAACAAAATAGTCAAAAGAGGTAACAGAGTACACTGAAGAAACCTTGTGATGATAACTAGCCCAGTCCAGAAGACTGAAGAAAAATTAGTAATTGTCAATTAATGCTGTAATCTTTAGAGACATATTAGAGGTCTCATACAGGCCTTAAAAAGCCTCCTTTCGTTCTTTTAAGCATGATAGATGACTGTTCTCTAACATGAAAAATTGTGTTCCCAGTTGTTTCTCTGTTTTGGTCATCATTATAGCCGGTGAACATGCATGAGTCACCTGGGCCGAATCAAGACTAGTCATTAGGATTATTTACAGCCTGGTGCACAAATGAGCTTGAAGTTGGGCTTGATCCTTTTGGGTCCCTTTCAACTCAGGACATTTTATGATTCTATGAGTGTTTTCTATTAATCAGAAATAACTGATGAAAAGTTACTGGAGGACCAAAATTATTTAATCCCACAGTGCAGGCAAGCCCCCTCTGCCTCACTGGTAAAGAGAAAGTTAGAAATAAATCACGTGTGACACATTAAATAATGTTGCATACATAAGTTCTGAAATAATGTTGCAAAATATAAGTTCTACCAAGAACTGCCTGGTAGAATTATAAGAAAGAAGCTGAAGGAAAGCAACAACTTTGGGAAAAGATCCATGATAGCTGTGCTAACATTAATAGAGTAATTTTTTGTGGGAATGGAAAACCAAGCAGTATAAGCACACTGCATGGCTCACTGGTGATTGTCACTGAATAATCTGATGTCTGTCCTGCATTTTGCAAGAAGTGCAATAAAGGGCTTATTTCACAGGAGGGCTACAAAGCTTTTCTATTAGTAACTAAGAAGATTATAAACACATGTTGTGACAGACAATTCTGAATTTAAGTGGTTTGGATGGAATTTCAGAAGATATGACTGAAGGAATGTATGACCAGCTGATGTGCACTCTTATGAAATCTTAAAGTAGTGGATACATTCTAGAAGACTAAACAAGTAGATATTTTGTGACATAACTAAATAAGAGACTTTATTCTTGAAAGAAAGATTAATAAGGACGTGTTTTAATAGCAAATTATTCAAAAATTAGGTAATGTATATCACTATGGATTTATTGAAACTAAATCATGTCAAATAAACCTGATTTCATTCCTTAAGATTACAGATTTGATTGGTAAAAGGAACTGCTTTGATGTAACATACTTTTATTTTTATATATTAATTGACTATTTCTTGCATCCTATCTTGGTTACAAAATCAGCAGTACACAACTATGCATTAAGTGAACGAATGAACTGGCTAATGAATAACCTAGGAACAAGTAGTTATCAACAGAAAATCAATCCCTGTGAGGTGTTGTGCAAGGGTTGAGAGTGGGCCTGACACTATGGGAAGAAGGGAAAACATCCACTAAGGGATGTTTTCATCACTTCTTTGAAACTGAAAATTTGTTAGTGTTAAATAAAGAGAGCTTAGAATTATCCTGTATGACTTAAATTTCTTGGTAAATTACATTCCATCAAACAAAATATATTTAAATGCAACCAGCCATGAAAACTATAAATATGTAAGACACATAGCTCAAATTACAGACGGTTAAAACAGTGTAATCCAAGGACTTTCAAGTATCTACCCCATTCTGTGATGTTATGCTCTAACTTCTACTGTCCCTCTGGATCTTACAGCAAGTTATCAGGTTCACAAGCTCACACTCCCTCACTGAGAGGAGTATGATGATGATGAAGTCTTCTGGAGTCTTCTCATCTCTCTCTGGGATCCACTTGGCATTATTTTTGAGTTTGCTAAAGCAGTCTCCACCCAGCTCTTTCTTCATTGGTCTTCAAGGCAATGTTACATCCCAATTCACTGTATTTGATGTAATTTATATGTCTTAGTGTCTTAGACACTTTTTCTTTGTTGTAACACCTAAAACTGGTTTTGCCCAGCTCTGGCAAAGGCTGCATTACTTTGAAAACCAGTAATTGATGACCATTGCTACTTATTGCCAAGTGGCCTCTGCTGTCTTCTATGCCTGTCATTTCATAGTTTCCATTACCATCAGCTGTCCATGCTCCTCTACACAGCATTTCACACTGGGGTCGTGGATAAGTTGTTGCACAAGCATAATGTGTTCTTACAATTTATTAGTTTCAAAATGTATCAAACAATAGAAGCCATTTGTACAATTGTATGAAGCTCAGTAAAAATTAAAACAAACTATGTAGTACTGACCTGATCAATGGGCACTTTCTGTTACCTGGTAAAACAAATCTCCAGGCAGGCCAGGACTAGTCTACACAAAGCTTGACCTGGTGCCTGTGTTATTAACCCTAAGCCTGTGGTCTGGTGTAAGCAATGTTACAAGACCTTGCTGGGCTACAATATTGTGCTAGAAATTACAAGGGAAAACTACTTACAAGTTAATATTAGGGTCTATAAGACTTGGGGTTATTCAGTCCAGAGAAGCGAAGACTCAGGGGAGACCTTACAGCAACTTTCCAGTACCTAAAGGGAGCTTACAAGAGAACTTTACTGTGAGGGTGGTGAGACACTGGAACAGGTTGCCCAGAGAAGTTTTGGACACCCCATCCCTGGAAGTGCTCAAGGTGAGACTGGGTTGGGGTGAGGGTTCAGGTTAGGTTGGATGGGGCTTGGAGCAACCTGGCCTAGAAAGTGTCCCTGTCCACAACAGGGGAGCTGGAACTAGATGGTCTTTAAGGTCCGTTCCAACCTGAACCATTCTATAATGATTGCATATTTCATATTAGGTTCTGTTTTACTGAATCTAATAATGGTGATTTTAAAAGTAATTTAATGGAGAGGATTTCTTCTTGATAGATTGAGATATTGTTGCCTTTTGTCTCAGAATGCTTTCTTCTGTGAAAAGCAAGCAAGCAAGCAAATAAAATTACTTTTTGAATGCATTGTCTAGTATTTCCATGGCAACATTAAAAACTCTCAGTTCAGTACCATGAAAACAGAAAAAATCACAATATTGTTACCTAATGACTTGGTTCAAGCCAGTATACCACAATTTTAAGTCATCTAAAGAGAAATTTACCATGAAATGTCTTCAAGTCAGTTGTCAGCAATTACATGGGTGTTGCTGAAACAGAGAAGTTCCAAACATCAACTTCTTTTGACTGTTTTAGTAGTGTGGTCTCTTCTTTGTGTCTGTGTTTGACCATTACTTCTCTAGTTCTTGGGGGTGTTGTAGCCACAGCTGTCACAGTTTTTATTCTGCATTATCTGGGTGCATGAGAAATAGTTAAATACTCTCAGGTTTTAGTTGTGGAAAAACGGTGCCTGAAAATGTTGCTTAATTCTGGATGTAACCTTCCCTTCTGGTGTCCATTGAAAGACCTTGACTTACTTCAAGAATCGCTGTGTGAAATGGCAGTATGGCTGTTACTATTACTGAACTGTAACTGAGCTCATTTTGGCTGGGGTAGTGATAATTTTCTTCATAGTAGCTGATATGGACCTATGTTTTGGATTGGTGCTGGAAACAGTCCCAATAACACAGGGATGTTTTAGTTACAGCTGAGCAGCTCTTGCACAGCATCAAGGCTTTTCCTGACTCTCATCCCATCCCACCAGTGAGGAGGGCTGGGGGTGTACAAGAAGCTGTCAGGGGGCACAACTGGACAGCTGACCCCAAATGACTGCAAGGATATTCCATACCATATGGCATCATGCTGAGCATATAAAGCTGGGGAAAGAAGAAGGAAGGAGCAGACATTCAGGGTGATGGTGTTTGTATTCCCGAGTCACCATTACACATGATGGAGCACTGCCTTCTGGGAATGACTGAACACCCGCCTGCCCATGGCAAGTGGCAAATTAATTCCTTCTTTTGCTTTGCTTGTGTATGTGGATTTTGCTTTACCTGCTAATCCATCTTTATCCCAATACATGAATTTTCTCACTTTTAATCTTCCAATTTCTCCTTAATTCTGCTTGGAGGGAGTGAGCAAGTGGCTGCTTGGTATTTAGTTTTTGGCTGGGTTGAAGCATGACAACTAGCCAAATAAAAAAAATACCAAAACCAAAAACAACAAAACTAAACAAAAACCCCCTAAAAAAACAAAACAAAGCAAAAAACAACACCCTTCCCAAGATTTTCTTAAAATATATATTGAGAAGTTAAAGAAAACAATAAAAAAAATCAACATTGATTTAGCATTCTTTTTCTGTTCATCCATCTTGAAAGAAGAAATATTCTTTGGTTTTATTATGCATTCACTTTCTATGCATCAAATTTTTTACAGCTTGCTTTATTCATCACAGAACAAGAGAAAACATGTAAGCCCATTTTCATGCAGGTTTTTTTCTGAAGAATAAGATCATTAAGCTGAAAGGCCATCCCTATCATTCTTTAAATGTCTCTGAATATTCTGTTTGGAGTCTTTAATTGTTTTATTTATCTCAAATCCCTGTCATATGGTAAATCAAACCGTCGTAGTTTTGTCTTGTCATTCAGAAATATTTTCCTCAGTGTACATATAAAATACTTATCTATTGTTACCTTTTTTTCCCTCTTTTTTACTGTTGGTGAATCTCTTGTTTTACAGCTCACATTCTATTTCATTGTATTAATCAGAAATATCCAGGGAGAAAGTTCTCTTTACCTGGTGCCATAGTCATGGGGATTAAATGGCTGTGTACATTTTCACATTCAGTAGCAGCACTGTCACTGTTAGAATCCCAGATCTTCATCATGAGACTTTGGCTTAACTGTTAGAGGTGTTAATTATCCTTGCTTTGTTTGTCATAGTGTGCCACCTCATTTTCCTGTGCAACAACTAAGCTGTCAGCATAAACTTTTAAACATGGCAAAAACTCAATGTAGCAATATCTATGAAAAGAATTGTTGGCATCTAAGTAACAAAACACCTTCCTGTAGACTGGTACTTGTCAGTCAGAAGGACTGGAAGTATTACCATCACTGTCAATTCAGATATGCTTGCTGCTGACCCCACACAGTGATCTGTGAAATCCAGCATAACTTAGAAATCAACAGGTTCTGACTTTTGCTGTCACTGGTGCAGTAGATCAGTTTAACTAATGTAATTTACTTTAACCAAATGACCATCTACTGCCACTGAGGAATAGAAGTGCAAATTTAGCACTATTGATTTTTGCCAGGTCACATCAGTGACTATTTGGCTCAGCTTTTTCAGCTTTCCAAATACAAACTGTGCTATTTGATTTGCTTCATTATAAATGTAACGAGCACTCCTGAGGTGATCAGCTAATCAGTGCAGGTTTCTATGCTCATCAGGTCATAAAACTCATTAATGGATACATTTAGCTTCCCACTGCTGTTGATGGGATTGACTGTTTCTTTTTGTTGCCTTATTTAGCCAAACACTGAAAAGAGAGAAGTTTCTGCAGATCAGATATAAAAATGAAAATAAATAAGTTGCTTCATATTTAAGAACAGGGCTGTAGATAATTAATTTACTCTTGAGTTCATAAGATAGATTCCAATTTCTGTTGTTAAAAAAAGTGTTTTCATTTTTTAAAATAGCCTTTTTCTTTTAATTCTGTAAAATAAATGGGGACATGTTTTTTATACAGTTTTTAGTATAAAATGGACTTCTTCACTGCACTGCTGTTTGTCCTGCAGACACTGGCACTGAAGCACCTACTCATTTGCTGTTTCTCAGCCTTAGGAACATTTGAAGACCTGGCAGTATTACTGGGAAGCCTGGCAAAATGACAAAGATTTGTTAACAAATAAAGATAGCAATACCCTGAGTTGGCTATACCTAGCACTGTCTTACAAAGGGCAAAATTCTCCCCCTCCCTTTCTCATCTCAGGAGCCCAAGCAGCCCATATGCAACTGCCCCATTTAAATTTCTACTTAAGTGAAGCCATTATGTTCTAATGGGGATGGATCTTTTCTAACACTTGAAAAAAAAGAAGGGCACTGAACTCACCCTTTGTGGAAGGAATATAAAAAGCATGAGGCAAGGCATTACAGAATTATGCTTCCAAGTTTTCAAACCCTCCCAGCTGAATATTTGAAGCAACTGAATAGTACTGTGTGCACATAGGGAAGTCAGTTTTCCTTTCTGATTTAGCACAAGTTTCTTGGAACAGAGGAGGCATTTTTCTTTTCAGAACAAGAAATACACTTGTTTCAATTGCTCTCTCAATGTGTGAACTAGCCAATGGAAAAGAAAAAAAAAAGGGAAAAAAAAAGATTCAGTTATCAAAGTCCAGTATGTTCCATGATTAAAAGAGCATAATATTTTTTTGGTGTTATTGTTGTTTTCACGGAAATAAAAGCCTATGAAATGGGTTCAAAGGTGTTACTGTTGCTGGGCAATTAATATTAGCTGTACCTGTACTATCTTTTTTAGGCTTAGCAGGTATCCCATTGTTTTTTAATCTGCTGAATAATACCTTCTGGCAAGCCTGCTTTGTCTGCATCACTCCTGCCTACTTCGTCTTCTCAGCATCTACACTTCCATCCTGGGCACTGCCTTAAGAGGTGGCCTCATGCTGTGTCTTGGGCTGTACCCCCGCAAGCTTGTACTTTAGAATGTGCTCTTACAGACAGCAGCGAGGGCTCTTGGTACCTGATATAGCTCTGGATGATTTCATGGCCCAGGGCTTGCCTGGGGCTTATATGCTTTTCTGCAATCGAACTGGACTTACCAAGATCACAGGTGATCAGAGACTGTTCAGCGTAGAAACTCCCTTACATAGATTTTATAAGACTCTACTTTTCCCCCCTGCATTGGGATTTCTTCTTTGTTTGGATACAGGGACACAGCACCTTCCACAGTTTAGTCCTGTAGCCTAACTAGGTTAGGATCTTAAAGACCATCTGACCAAACTGCATTGCAGCATTTTAATTTTCTTTATTGGATCACTTGTGTCAGGCTTTATGGATCATCCATGTTACAAATAAATTCCCCATGGATTTTTGTATATATTCTTCACTCAAAATTTTATTTATATATCTTCTTCCATTTTTTTAGCCATGATGTCTGACTCTCTTTTTAGTTTTAGAGAATTTAAAATGCAGAGGTTTATGAAAGGTTATGGAAAACTTGGGGGCAATATGACATTTCTGTCTCCGATTTTGTTATTCATGTCTGAACCTGAAAACCAACAGGAATGCAATTCTCTGATTTTGCCAGAGGAACTACAATTCTTTCAAATTACCTAGAGGTGACAATAGCAATTGTCCTATCCTTTTAAAAACTACAAGTGCAAATATCTTATCTATCTTCTACAATGCAAAAAAAAACCCTATTGTAGATATGGGCTTAGACAAAATCCCTAGGAACCATAGCAAGCCAGACAGATACTCCTAAGCAAAAATCTGGTGTTCTTAGGTGCTCTAAACAATAAACTGCTGATTCTAAAGGAACTTCTATATGTAAACTAAAATCTGTATATTCATTTAGCTAATATGTAAATAATAATTTAAACTGACTGCTATGCAACTTACTTATACATTCACTTGAAATAATTTTCAATCTCTGTTGAACATGTAGTATTCAAATTGTTTGTTTTTATTATAACATCGTTTGACTACATATTCTGTTAATTTTAGAGAGTTTTTATGTAAGGAAAATGTTAAAAATTATTTCAAGCTTCTCTGTAAGAGACTTTGCAGCAATTTGATCCCAGCCTTGCAGATTTAAATTAGGACTGAAGGTTAAATGCAAGAATTGTTTACAGAACAACAACATACTGTTGTTCCCATTCCTCCTCTACTGCCTATTGAGTTTTGTTTAATCCCACATCTTCTTCAAAAAGTTTGCTTTTCTTCAAATGCATGAAATGCAAAATCAGATGTCTGAACAGAAGCTTTTCTTTGAGAAAGAGAAAACATAGAAAAATGGCCTTTTAATATTTTTTTCTTCAGATTGATTGCTATTTTCACTTACAAGGCAAATATAACAATCTTAGTTTAGATTTTGATTCCTATGGTCAGAGTGATATTGTCTTCATGTCATTTAGTCTTTGCTCTCATGATCCCAGCTCACCCAGGTCTTAAGGGACCAAAGAATTATAGTCAATACAATTTAAATAACAAAAAATTACTTTTATAAATGCCCAGAACTAATTTTCTCTCCCTATTAATATCTCAGTTTCAATCATAAGAGTTTCCTGTCTCAAGAGGAGACTAGAGGCAAGACTGGAGACCCATGGCTCTGCATATCACTGGAATGTGAAGATTTTGCTTTTCCAATGGAATGGAATTAATGATGTAAGATACAAGATATGAAGAAGAATGTATTTAAAGATTAAAACTGCTTGCAAGTGTAAAACTAAACTGCATCCTGGCACTATTTACTAAGGGAGGAGAATTTTTGTATTTGGTAAAAGTTGTTTGGTCACGGAGGAATTAATGAGTGAGTGTAAATGACAGTGATGCGTTTCTTTTCATACCTTTTTTTGAGCATCTTTGCGTGCACACACCCACACAGACACACACAGAGTTCTACAGGTGCTGAAAGTATTTTTCATGTTTACTTTTTTTTGGTGACTGAACTATAAAATTGAGTATGAAGTTAAGGATTCACACAGTTATTTTTAAGGAATATCTATGTTTTCCTGCATCTCCCTGGGGTAGCAATGAACTTGCTAAAAATTCAGTGATATTGAACATTTCAGAATAACTGTGAATTATTACCTCTGTTTCTGACTTGGAGGAGATCAGCTCCCAAAGTGGAGAGTGCTGCTCCTGTGCAGTCTCTGGCCTGCAGCATTCCTGATATCTATCCAGAATACTGGCAGGTGACAGGAGACAATGATTGCTCATTTCATTATTAGTTTGCTTACAGAAGATTAGGTGCTGGCAGTAGTTGATGAAGTTGCTAGTGTCTGCTAAAGATTTATTTAGTCCTAGACAGACTCCTGCATGTTTTAGGATGAGTAATCAATTTTCTGTCAAAGGAGGTGTTGGTCATCTGCCTAGAGGGAGGCTCAACTCTTCATTCTTGTAGTACCCTGGAAGATGACTGGGGTCATAAGGACTACTCTTGGCAATTTCTGTGACTGTCAGTTTGAATCATCTGGGTATTTGCAAAGGTGGTACAGTTTCTCATATCACACCCAGTTTGTTTTTTTTTTTTGTTGGGTAGTCATATACCTGTATTTCAACTTTTCAATCTCAGGATGAGATTTAGCAATCATATTAATATAATAAAATAATACAGATAGTATTTCATTGAAATGTTCATGGTTTCAGCGTTCACCCCTCAATGTGATGCAGAATTGATGATTATTGCCAGACAGTATTCTTAGCATATGTTAATAGGCAAAACTGTTCAAAGAGAATATGCTTACTGAAGATACAGACTATTTTCCAGTAGTATAAACTCTATCATTTAACTGTTATCAACCTCGTCAGCAATGCTATGTGACGATAAATTGCTTGAGAAATGATTTAGTATTTACTTGAAATTTTATATATTGCTGGTAACATATCTACTAGTCTGTGCACAGAGTGAGCTTGTGAGCTTTAAACCTCAGGTTTAAAGACACCAAATTGGCTCTACACATGACAAGTATAGAGAGAAAAAAAACATGTTAGCTCAGTATGAGACTGTATGATGTCACATGGTCTGGGATGAACCTTTGGTAAGTTGGGGTCACCTGTTCCGGCTCTGTCTCCTCCCAGCCTCGCAGGCACCCCCAGCCCCCTACCCAGTGTCTCAGTACAAGAATCAGAAAAAGCCTTGGCTCTGTGTAAGCCCTGCTCAGCAATAACAAAAACATCTCTATATTATCAACCCTGCGTTCAGCACAAATCCAAAACACAGCCCCATAACAGCCACTGTTAAGAAAATGAACACTACCCCAGCCAAAACCAGCACAGGGTATCACTGGAGTGGATTTAATTTGTGTTTAAAATCTAGATGTCTAGCAATGGCCATATTCCAGTTAGTCAATGAAGATATATTCAATATCATCAGTGAAACTCAGAGAAGAATTTGGCCCCATATAGGGCAGTCACCTAGTGGCTCATCACCTGAATCACACTCTATAATCTATATTTTCTCAATATCTATTAATTGTAACAGGGGCTTGGACAGCTCATGTGCTTTCAGAAAATTCACTGGAGTTTTTTAAATTATGAACTGAGTCTTATCCTTTATGTTGAGGACTTGTTATCTTTGCCAGGGCCCTCAAAACAGAAAAATGTAAACTCATGCAGTTACTCCTGTGTAGATACTGTGGTTAGCTCTCATATATTTCTTGGAAAGTAATCCTCTTAAATTTACATTTCCTTCTAAGTGTATTTCTCTTCCTAGAATGGGACCCCAGATGACCTCAGTTCCTGTTTCAGAAATCAGATGTAACTCTGGCTCACTGCATTCCTCATATAGGGAGTATGAGAGCCTCAACTTCTACTTTCCAGCCTCTGGAAACTCTTGAGTGTTCATACATAGATTGTTTCATGCTGATGAGTTATAGCAGGACTGACTGGTTGTGTGCTGGGGAGAAGATCCAGCAAACAGTTTCATCCCATATGATTTAAGAGAGTGATACTGTCTTCCATGTGACTGGAAAACATTTTGTCGGTCTGTGGGTTATCATCTATGGGTTGCAAGTGCTGCCTTTCCCCTTTGCAGTTTGGCCTACATCAACAACCTCCACTAGTTTTCATTTGCATCTTTGCCAGAATAATGACTGGAAAGTGCTACAGCATCAGTCTGGGGGCATTTGAAAAATTTCCCAGTGTTTGAGCCACTTTTGCTGATACTCTACCACTGAATCTCTAATACCCACAGGTACCTCTACTTTCCTCAGTGATAGAATCAACCATGTCACTTTGTCCTCCAGTCTCCCTGCACTGCAATGCTGCAGTGAGCTGACACACAGTACAAGTGTTAAGATTTGCAGAGCTGCCTTGATGGGAAGCTCTGAAGTATAGACTTGTGCTTCAGTAACTGCGTGGCACATGCCTGCAGCAGACACACAGCCCAGAGGCAATTCAAACACAAGCTAAATGTGGAGGCCAGAGAGGCTCATAACTCTGTATTTCAACCTGCAGAAGCTTTGCAACTACAAAATTAAGTCTCTGAACAGACGATCACTGGAGATTTTCCTGAGTTTGTACTTCTAATGTTCAAGACCAAGTAGCTGGCGTAACAAGTATAAAAGCCATTCCCCAAGTTGCTTTTGGAATTAATCAGTGCTGTTTTGGTTCAGATAACTTTTACTCATTCAAAATTTACATTATACCTGTCACTTTTATTGGGAATTTTATATTAGATTAGAGTTTCTTATGTTCAAATGATTTATGACTTCTGTAATTTTTCCTTTTACTTCCTGGAGGAACTTGTTTCAACAAAAAAATATGAATGTAGAGAAAATTACATTATTCCTAAGAAAATAATTAAATTATCTGTTCACCATGTGAGACCAATGTACTGCCCCCCTTTTTTATTTATTTAAATGCTATTTAAGTCTTGCTTATTTCAATCACGTGATGGCAACCATCTATAAAAAGGGTTTATTACTATTTCCCTAGAAAGATGTTCTCAATCAATAGGACTTCTTTAATTCTTCTCTCTGCAGATATCTGTTCACACTTAGGTTATGACTTCAGTGTAGAAATTCACTGTGGGTTTTTTTTTTCACCCACTTCATTCAGGTAATATATAATTCTATTTCACTTCTGATCTTGACTTCAGTGTATCTCTCTATGCAGGGAGTAGATGTCACAGCTGCTTCTGTCAATATTTCCTTTGTGCAGGAATGTTGTTGCTATCCCAGATAAGTTGGTGCCCCTGCAGTGCCAAGACACTGGATTTGATAGTCATTGACTAATTGAGTAGTCATGTAAATAATTGATGTTCTTTGTTCCATAGCTGAGCCTCTCTTCCAAAAATAATTTTGAAAGCACAAAGTAGAGTAGGAATCTGTCAAATTTAAACCATCACACTATTTGTGTGATAAATAAAGTCATGTTTACATGAAACCCTGAAACATTATGATCAGTTTTGTGGACATAATGATTCAGGAAAGCTGCTGGCTAACAGAAGAAATATGCTCAAGCAAAGGGCAGACAAGGGAAACTGACCCAAGTAATGCCTAACAAGTTGCATATTTGTATTTGAAGTGTCACTTTCAAAACTTCTTTGCAGTTAAAAATTAAGGTAATTTTGTATTAACTATTTAGCACTTACATGTAAAACATATCCCCACATTTTAGATCTCTAAAGCACTAAGACAGAAACAAAGATAGTTGTAGCTGGATATTTGAGTTTCTTTCATTTTTGTTGTATGCAAGTTAAAGGGCTTTGTCATTTGCACATTGTTCACAAAGTTTTATCTTCTGGGAAGAAATTTTTTGGGCCTGGTTTACATAACTAACTTTTGGGGAAAAAAAGTGATGAAAAAAATAGAGAATAAAACATATGGTTTCTTTAGGAACACGGTGTATCTTCAGAGAAAATTCTATAGGAAGGTGGATTGCATGAACAGATCCTTAATATCCAAGGCAGATGATGTATACTGAAAGAAATGCATCTTCGCTGGGTTTAACACTGCTTCGTTCACTGCATACTGACTGAATAATGCATGATTGTGGTATTAAACCTGTAGGAAGAAAGCATGTTTTCACACCAGAAAGGTTGCATCTGAATGCAAACATCCCACAGGAAAAGTATTGATTAACTTTAGCCTTTCAGGCTGAAGGAATTTATAACATAACTTGAAAGTGTAATATATATCTTGCGTTTAGTTTAGGCTGTTTCCTTACCATTTACTCTAAAATGTAGAGAGGATAGGATGAAAAAATACTGTTGCAAGAAATGTTCCCAAAATCACAGAATGTTTGATATGGGAAAGGATGTCATCTGGTCCAACACCCTTCATCAAGCAGGGTCACCTAGAAACCGTTGCCCAGGATCAAGTCGAGATGGCTTTTGAATATCCCTAAGGATGGACACTCCACCTCTCTGTACAACTTGTGCCAGTGTTTGGTCACCCTCACAGTAAAAAAAAAGTATTTCCTGATGTTCAGAGGGAACCTGCTGTGTCTCATTTGTGCCCGTTGCCTCTTGCCCTGTCACCATGCACCACTTTCAGAGCCTCACTCTCTTCTTTGCACCTTCCCTTCAGGTATTTATAACATTCTCCCTGAGTCTTCTCATCTCTAGGCTGAAAAATGCTCGCTCTCAGTCTTTCTTTGCATGAGAGATCCTCTGGTCCCTTCATCATCATCTTGGCCCTTCACTGGACTCACTCCAGTAGATCCACAGCTCTTAAATACTTATCAGTTTTCATCTATCTCTGTATCTATCAAATTTTGTCATTTTATTCAGGGTATGTTTCTTCCATGTTGCAGAAGGTTGCAATGAACTCTTGTGCCTATTTTGTTTTTACATTCACATACAGAAAGCAAGCTGTAACTAGAAGATACTGTTCTGGTGCTCCTATATTGATAGTTCTGCCATGTTTTTTCTGTCAACTTCAGTGCTTTCAGTTTAGTCTGTGTGTTGTTACATTTGAGCACAGGGTTTGCTGACAGATGGGAAGCTGCAACCACCCTTGCATTCTTCTCTCAAATATACCAGTGTGATCCCTAGACTAATATGGGCTCTGTGGGACTACAGCAGACTTTTTACGTTAGATAGAATTTGGTATAAATTTTAATTAGCTGTATATTTACCTTATACAAGACTCCACAATGGTTTAATTGTGATCTCCTGTATGAAAAAATCCTCACACAGAACACTTAAAGATTATAATATTTCATATGGGCATGTTTTACTAGTGATTCTGACAAATCAAAATCAATCTGCCAGCCTATTTCACTAAAAAAAATTGCTCTGAAATTACTAATAAGTATCTCTACAAATACAAAAATTTATAGGAATGAATAAGAGGAATCTTACAGGAAGATAAGTTGCTATTTTTAAGGGATCAAGGCAACATCAGTAAAAATTTTTCAAAAATAAAATATAAAAGATGGAGTTGTAATAGTATCTGGCAAGAAAACATGCTTATAATTTTGGTTAGCAGGATGTTCTCTGCTGCTGGTATCATTTCCAAAAGTTTTTGCTGCTAGCAAAAGAATTATGAGACTGCTGTCCAGTCACCACATAAATGATCATAATTTTGAGCAAGAAATGAACATGTGCCACATGATGAAGTTTGTCCTTCCTAGATATCTTTATCAGAGCATGCACATGGCTTCCCCCTCCCTTCCCTCTGTTGAAACCAACTACAGTTTTGGCAGAGAAATGATATACTGCATTCAATGAATGCATCCCACACCCTGTGTATCATCTGAAACAGCTCTGTCAGGCCTGCAGTTTATCATTCTTGCATGGCATGAAGCTGGGAAAATCCCAGCAGCAGACTCTCCCTTTCTTTTCTTTCCACTCTGCTACAATAGCACATTCCTTGTGTGGCTTTCTCTTGGCCTTGGACCATGCTTAAGGTGTAGGGCACATGCAAGGCACTGGAAGACAATGCATGTCTGATCATGGTTCTGAACTTCTCCCATCCACAGGCAGTCCATTCACCAGGCAGACTCTGGATGGGTGGAAGACCTGGCAGTAGTACAGCTGATGTGCCTGGCTACCCTCCAGGAATAAAACCAAGACACTGGTTCTTTTTGTGTGACAGACTCTGGGTCAGTAAGGAGCAGAAAAATTTGTGTGATCAGTTGAAGAACCTTTTAAAAAAATTCCCCAGGACTTTGGATTGAGCAGTGCCTTACATGCCTGCCACCTGCAGATCCAGGCACACAGCACTAGAGGAATATCCCACATTTTAGAATCTGGGCAGGACACTGCCTCTAAGCCTATACTTCTAGCATCACTCAGCATGCCTTCAAGTGTTCTACGGCTGTCCTGCCAGACCAAAAGATGCAGATATTCTTCAAGTCCCATGAATATCTTCTGATATTGTATTTTGTGTCTGCTAGAACATTTCAGATGACCATGGGCACATGTGTTTCTTAATTGTGTTTCTGCCTTGGGCCCTCCTGATATTCAAATGCTTACACAGAGTAGATCCACATTTGTGGTAATGGAAGCATAGACACTTCACAGGTCAAAACCTACATTTGAGATACCTGAAGTTTCATGTATAATATCTGTAAAGAATGCGTGCAATTTTGTAATAATTATGTAATTTTGAGTAGTTGACTTTGGAAACAGCTCAGTTGAATCAAGTACTTTTCATATTGCCAGGATTTCCAGATCTATTTATATAAAGTGAATTTCGCAGTTGAAACTTTTTTGTCAGTTACTGAGTATTCTTGCAAAAGTCAGCTTTCTTGGATGTTTGCCTTAGTAAATAAACCTAATAACCTACTGGGAAGTATTAAACACATCACATTTTTCAGAGGGCAGAAACTGTACAGTAAGGCTCAGATATGTTTATTAGGGAACAATGCTTTTTCTTGCATTGTTCATTTCTAAGTGCATCAAGCTATGATTACCACCTTGGAAGGAAAGTTTTGAATTTTATCAGTCCTAACTAGCTGAACTGAATTTGAATAATTACAATAATTATTCCTTCATTTAACTACCTTAAAAGTGGGATTATCTTATTTCATATAGGGGTCTAATCTTAAGAAATCATTGATTAAAATATATAACACCACAACAATAACAAAAATAAACCTTAATTTATAGTTAATTTTTCTACCTGTCAATAATACTTTACTTCTTTTTTTCTGAAAATGTCAACTTCTTCAGTACAAGGTCACCATTGTGAATAAAAGCTTAATTTGCAAAAATTAGATTTGTAACTTTTGTTTTGATCCTGTCTACATTCGTCACCAAGACTTCCTTCAAAATCTTAAAATAGGGAACCTTTAATGTTCTCCAATTTAATCTCACCCTTCCTGTCTAGATCCGTGTTTCTGAGAAACCGAGAAAACACACCATTAATTTGTGGTAATGTGTCCCATCCAGGGCATGCTCTCCTCCATTTCACCTTAAAGATGATCTTCCTGGGGCATGTTCAGTGAATTTACCACAGCTTTGAAGTTCAAAATATAGAAAACATTCTCAGTCCAGCAGAGAAAGGGGGAAGTCAAAAAGCATCTACCTAATAACTTAAGAAAAATCTGTGGGAATAAACTTCTTTGCAGAGTAATGTTTTGGTCATATGATAGTTTATTGTCTCCTGATTACTGCTGGGCATTGTCTCAAACAGGAGACCACCTGAATTTAGATGAAAGAAGTTTGACAGCTCTAGTTTCCACATGTAAAGTGCTGGGGAAAAAAAAACAAAAGCACACAACAGCTGCAAAGGACATCTGTGGTTACTGGGTCCTCTTCACAATGCCCAAATGTCCTTTCTGGGGCATTTGCTACTAATGGTCAAAACCAGTCATCAGGTTCACAAGCTGCCTGATTCATCAGATTGCAGGAGTGAGGTTTTTATCTGTTCAATTTGTTTAGCGGGTCTTTACTCAGTGAACATATTTAAAAGTCTACACTTTTGTTAATATTACTTTTATATGGCACAACCACCAGATCTGTCATTTATCATTCTCTGCTTGAATGGCTTTGAGATTTGTAGCCTGTACTGTACCTTTTTTATTGTTTTGCTTCTGAGATTATGTTGAATATCAGTCTGACCACTACCATTTAATAAAAATTACACATAACAGAGCTATCTTAGCAAAGAAGAAACAGCTTCAGTGTTAGGTGGCTCTTTTTCTCAAATGAACTTGTATGTGCTACCATTACTTTAAGATAGTTTTTCCTAAATATTATGAAATTATCTGAAATAATTACAAAATCAGTGGTGGCAATCCAGTGGCATTTCAAAGTTATGGAATTGCTTTTTAAATGGATGTTCAATGTAGTATCTTTGTTCCTACAGGCTGTAAGCACTGAGCTGAAACTAATGACAGTCAGTTACCAATGACTCTACCTGACAAGTGAAGATTTACTTAATAGCGTAATAGAATTGGAGCCAGTGATATTTATCATTTTATCTTTCCCTTTGCAATCAGCAGTGGATTTTCTTCAGTCTAGAAGACAGTATGTTCGAAGAGGGTAGATAACAGACTTATTTTCAGTTTTGCCAATAACTTCTGCTTGGTAAGTCACTTAACCTCTGTGTCTGAGTCTCACTAGCTGTTAAACAAAGATAATGATGTTTTTCTTCTTTTGTAAATGACCCTTCTGGGCATATGACAGAGCAAAATAGTAGTCCCATAAACATGGGTACAAGGTATAAAAATTACAGAAAACAATGGCTGTAAAATGAAAAGCAGTTTTGGGAATAAATCCAAATGGATGACAGAGACATGAATGCATATAAGCACATAAAAATGTGAAATTAGAAAAATGAAACTAAAAACATAGAAATTAAAAAAATAAATTTTATAAAACCAAGTGCTGGAACAGACAAATTGAGGATTATATTGTCCCTTAGGAACAGAAGACACACTGCTGTTTTCTCAGTAGAAAGTTCTTTACAAATACTAGTGAGACACTGGAATATTTTGCATTATTGATTGTAGTTGTTGGAGGAATAATGAACAGTAATTCACATTGTTTTATGTGTTGCACATTGATGAGATTCAACAGGAATTTTATTATTTAAGTTAGATCGGAGAGCATCTGCACAGTTCCCATCTGTGCTCTGAGTGAATGACTTGCCGGCTGGATTAGCTACATTTATGGAGAAATGTGGAGCCTGCCCTCAAGGAATATTTGAATTTCACAAGATGAACTAATACTAGCACATATGTAAGAGAAACAGAACACATACTAACATCAGTGCTGAATATCCTTTTACTCCAGCCTGTCAGAGCTTGCCAGCTGAAATGAATAACCTCAATAGATTTTAAGGACCATGATGGTTAGTGATTACCTGGTCTGCCGCCCTGAATAATATAGCCTATAGAATCTCCTCACAGTGGTTTCTGCCTCAAGCTCTTAACTTCTGTTTGTGCTACATACACAACATAAGGAAAAATAAGATGCCTCCCAAACATTATCACCCCACTTCAAAGTTACTGGTGGGGGATTTCCCATAAATTCAATGAGAAGCTACAGTGTGGTAATAGTGACTCACTAGGTGGCACTCTTACTTCTGAATCCATACTAAATTAAATCCCAGGCATCTATTTTAAGGATTTTTAAGGCTTTTTAAGGCTTTTTAAGGCTTTTGTATTAAGTAAAACAGTGGATTCGGAGGAAGAGATTATTCATAGTCCTCAAATTCCTTACTGCTTATAATTTCAAAGTATTATTTAGAAGAACTTGGTAATCTGGAAGTCCATTATCCTTTCACTCGTATGTCTTTTTTTTTGTCACATTCTGTGGCTTTTTTCAAACCTTTAATCATTTCCAATGAGTTAAAAGTGTAGAACTCAGCTAGATTAAATTAGGCACATATGGGCTGGGTAGTAGGCTTAAAAGAAAGGAATCTTGATTACCAAATGTTGCGTAACCTGTCTTTGAGTGGAAGCACTTTGCATGTGGGAAGTCTGGACTAATTGCTAAAATGAATTAGATATGACCTAGATAATTGCTTACTGTTCTCTTCCAGAGTAGGGGACCTGTGGGCTATAGCAATTGACTTCTCTGTTACTGAGTGAGTTAAAATCTCTGCTGGGCCAAAGTCTCAATCAAGGACTTCAGTTTGGACCAAGTGTTGACTGTCCATCTGAAGAAGACTGTAATGCCTAAAGTGGAGGGATAATTCCTATTTCTAGTGAACCCTGCAAGAAAACTGAAGCATGGTGATAGCATTGCAGAACGATAATGTCCTCTGGTAGCATGTGCATTGAAGTGGCATCTTTATACAAAAATCTTCCCCAGGTTTAGTTAGTATGAAAGCAAACTGGTTCTCAGTTTGTAAACTGTCTGTAAAACACTTTAGCAAATTTAAGGTATGAAAAATACTGCAATTCCAACTTTGTAAGGAGCTGACTATGTTAAACAGGTCATTCCACTAGTATCATTAGAATTATTTGCACAAAAAGTGAGCACAAAAAGAGATAGGCTTTCTATCCTGTTACTAATGTTAGTTTTAAATTTGCAGCGTACCAGCATTTCTTACATAACTACTTAAATGTAGATGTAGAAGGTTGCACTTGCAATTTTATTGTTATATAGATTATTGTGACACTGTTTTAGGGCCGTGCAAGCATATAAAAAAGAAATAGGTAAGTCTGTTTACTTTCATTTTGGCTGACTGAGAGTGCATTCACATGAGCAAATAGTGCAATTGGAACAGATCAGAAAGAAAACCAGAAAAAGATAAGGACCAAAGCCCACATCATATTCATCTGCAGGCTGTTGTGTTACTTCAGACGATCTCTGTACTGCACTGAATACCAGTTCCTGGTTTGAATGTGTCTGTCACTTTGGGGCACAGCTTCTGTTTCAGTTTCACCTGAAAGCAATACAATTTCTATGCTCCAAGACTTCTCCACAATACGAATGTAAGGATGATCAGAAATTGGCAATAAAAGACACTCATGCTCTGAACTAAAATACTAATGCAAGAGCACCCAAGAGCACCCGGGTTATCTTCATTTTTAGCCCAGTGGTTCCATCCACAGGACAGTACTAAGGGCTAATGGAAGAGTAGGTAGCCAACATCTTTAGACTAAGGTTTGGGTTTTTTTCTGGAAAAATCTTTTTCAGCAGGAGTAATCTGGTCTTTTGAAGTTTAGTGGATTTGGTTTCCATTTTTCAGTAATTTACTCTTACCTTAAAAGAAAACTTTTGATGATGAAACCACACCTTGTGATTCCAGTACTTAAAAATATTTTCCCATTAGAGGGTAATGCATCATTTTCCTTAAGTTATAGTTGGTTATGAGATTCCAGACCACACTGTGTTTTCTATTTTGACATATATGTCTTTATAAATATAAATAGTTGCATATTCCCAATGACTGGCATTAGCTTCATGTATTTTTGCCACCAGTTTTTTGCTTAATAAATGTCAGTAGGTGACAACCATGTTTTGTAGATGCGCTTGTGTATTACAGTGATTTATTTGTTTAGATATATCTGAACCTACAGTGTGGCAGGACAGGAGCTTTGTTTTAACAAGCCTGATGCTGCAGGAATTCCAGGTGAGAGATACAACTCAATACCACATACCCTGAGTCTTACTAGAAATGTCTAAAACTTGTAACTGCTCATTTATAGCCTGCAAATTATATATATGTTGACACATTGAATATATAATTTTTCTTTTACCAAAAAATAGATCTGCTATGATATACTTGAGCAGAATTGCAGTGTCTTCTGGCAAAGGCACCTAAGAGTAGCCAAACCACTAATACAGGAGAATTAAGATGGCTCTCCAGTTAGAGCAACCGAATAAATACAACACCTCCTTGACAGACACAACACCTCATTTATAGATAAGCTTCTATTATTGGCCTGTGCCCTAATTTCTTCTTTCCTTAAAGGTAACTGATAGAACCCACTGATACACTGAAGAAAAATTTACTTTCTTTTTTTGGGGTCAAGTTTTGTGGTTGGCAATATAGCAGATTTAGTTTTCTATTTTCCTTTATTAGAGAGGGTGTTAGAGGTCTTACTTGGGTCCAATGTTTACTGCAAAACTTGTGCACTTTTAAACTTTTTCGCTGTAAAAACAGTGATGTTTTCTTAATAGAATGATAATGAAAAGCTTGCGGGATAGAGAACTATTTTATGCAAATTTTGTGCCTGTTTTATCCATTGTCACATTCAGTTCATATATTCTTGTGGATAATTTTGCCCCAATGAGGTTGAGACATCATAGTCTGCCTTTTTCAATTTTTCTTTCAATAAGATCTATTCAGAACAAAATTCTGATTAAAAGAAGAAATAAAAAAAAATATCATGAAGACGGGTATAATGAAACAAAAACATTCAGCTGGTATCATTTAAGTCATTTCCTTGGAATACTGAAACTAAATGAAATATTCTCTCTTCCGTGCTCTATGCCTGCCTTCAAAACAATAGTAGATATTAGATGAAACTCTCCCAGGCAACTATTGTTTTATTCTATCACAGAGTTCCTTGCATATCTAGGCCATAGGGATGTCTCTGGTGAATGTTACTCGGACAGTAGGTCTTGAACTCAAAGAAACTCTAGGAATTGTAAATTAGGTTTCACACATATGAGACACTAAAATGAGAACCTGTTCAGAGCCTTGAACAAGATTTTATCTTGTGTATTTTGACTCCTTGGGCTCACCAGTGAGTTTTAAATGCAGCATGGGCTCACATTAGTTCCGTGCTTGGAATGGTCTTCCACATATTGGCTCAACCTGAGTTTCATAATTGTTTTTTTTTCCCTCAGTAACCTATTAGGGAGTAACAATATTCATGTGCCAAAGTGAAATCCCCCCCAGAAAATTATTCTGACCTTCATATTATCTCCCTCATCCTCTTATATTGCTTTGATCAGTGGCCAAATAAGTAATGTTGACAAGTTGATCTTTCAGTTATTATCCATGCACATCTGAGTTAACAACCCATTAAGCAATTCACACATCCCAGAGCCCTGAGTGCTAACTCATGCAGATGTTACGACTGTCCATGTTCTGACCTTGTTTTATCTGCAAGGATTAGAGAGGCGTGCTTGTTCTAATAAAAGTTTATAATACTGAAGAACATAATAATAGTACCAGGAACCAAAAGAAACACATCTCAATGAAAGTATTTGCTATTAGTAACTAGTTCCTTTTTAACTGGATCTCAAACAGTCCCTTGAGCCATCCTACCGTGAAAAAAACTCTTCATGAGGAGTGCTTTAAGCCATATTTTGAACTCAGCTGGGGAAAAAGAGAAGAATTATCTAAGAGTTATAATGAACTGTGGTAATTGAAATGTCATTTGTGCTAGGATTTATTAGGAATAAAGAACTAAGCAGAGATAATTATTATATTATGCCATTGTGTAAGATAGATTTGCTTGTAAATGTTTTGTGCAGGTTTGCTAAAAATAGTGCTCAGTTTGTGTCAGATGAAATGCCAGTCATGCTCACCTGTCCTGTCTCCAGCAGTGGTCAATGGTGGCTGTTCACATCAAGGGGAGAAGAGGGAAAGCACATCTGATCTTTTCCTGGAGTTCTGTTCCATTGTCCAGCAATTTCTGCCACTAAAAAGGCTTGGTAGATATTTAAAACCTCTGGTGGCTCCCTCATGAACTTGTCCAGCCCAGGTATAACTCTCATGACACCAGCATTTTCAGTATACTGTGACATAGATTCTGCATATTATACTGTACTGGTTTTGGCTGGAATAGAGTTCGTTTTCTTTGTAGGAGATCATATGATGCTCTATTTTGGATTTGTCACCAAAACACTGCTGATCACCATCAAGGCCTTTTCTACCTCTCACACTGCCTCACACTGTAGGGTGGGAGCAGGCAGGAGGTTGGGAGATTGGGAGGGGACATAGCCAGTAGTTGGCCCCAATTGATCAAAGGACTATCTCATACCATATGGTTGTGTGCTTAGCAATAAACGCTGTGAGGAGGAAGAAAGAGAAAGTGGGGATGTTTGGAGTTATGGCATTTGTCTTTCCAAGTAAGTGCTACATGTGATGAGACCCTAGAAAGGGCTGAACACCTGCCTGCCTGCCCATGGGAAATAGGAAGTGAATTCTTCATCTTTCTTTATGCACACTCCTTTTATTTATTAATCTGTATTTATGTCAACCCACGAGTTCTCTCACCTTTACCCTTCTGATTCTCTTCCCCATCCCAACGTGGAGGTGTGAGTGAGCAGCTGTGTGGTGCTTAGCTGCCTACTGGGGTTTAACCATGAGATATACCATATAACTATGCACTGAGTGAAGAAACACTGCTTTTTGATTTGCCTTAGCCTACTGCCTGTTGGAGTCATTTGTTGCCCCCTACTTCTTAAAAGGGAAGAAAGAGTGAATAATTGATTAAAATTCTTGTCTTTTTTGGAGGCTGAGTACTTACGTCATAAGCCTTTAAGGGCAGCTTTGTAGGCTTTGGATCATCTTTGTTCCCTTGAAATTTTTGCAGATCTACTAAATCCATTTGCCTATGAGGTATTTCCAGACAACTTTACAGATATGGATACCCTGTGAATTTGGTAATGTCATAATGTTATAGTCTCTCTTCTTCTCAATGTTCTCAATCCTTTCTCCAATGAAACTCGCTCAACCAAGCAGTGTCTGAAGTCTTAATGCAGGCCATGCTGAGGACACTGGAACTGAAGACTGGAAGGGATGTCTGCTTGGGTGCTTGAGTAATCAATTATGCATATTCATAAAATTATACAGATCATCTATTTTACATGATGCTGTCCTGCCAAGCCCATGTAATCCTCTCCAGCAATATTTAACAAACATACGGCTGAAAATAAAACCAAAAATCCATAACCATGTGATCCCATTGAAAGAAAAACAGAAAAGAACAAAACCGGAACATCCTACTACAATGTGTTTTGAGAAGGGTTATGGGTGACCCTAGTCAGGCTGAACCAACCTATAAACATAATTACTTACCTAATTAGCTTAATTTTCTGTTTCTTGTAACTCCAAATTTTCATGCAATCATTTCTATATGCCACCCAAGCATAATTCTAAAGCATTTTAGCTTTATTTCTCATGCTATCTATCTTGGAAGCTGCCCCAGAAATTAATTTCTTAGTGGCCAGAAGCTTTATTCCAATTTTCTGTCATAGATATGTTTTCTGCTAATTATTATTGCTCCTTAAACTTAATTTAATCTGGAAGACATTTAATTCTTTTTTCAATATACTTGGCTGGACCTATGGTGTAAACTTAACCTCGGACAATTAAAATATTAAGAATACTCTATATATTTTCTCCATTTCAGATTGTTTTTCAGGTTGGGTAAGTATTTTAACAAATTGGTTAGCTGTTATCTTTTATGGTACATATACACAATGGAAAATGTGTTATATAGAAAAATTCACAAACCCAAATCAATTTGACCAAATGCTAAGACCAAATATGTGGAAAATCCACTGCTAAAAGATTTTCAGAAAATTGAGTAATAGAAAAATGTTGGTTTAGACCTCTTAAATTGATTGTTAGCTGACAAACCTTATAATATGGATGATATTGCAATTTTCCTATTCAATATTTTGTGGTTTTGATAGCTATGATTTCTTACAGAAAAAAAATTCTCTTTTGAATCACCAGGATGCTTAAAAAGTCTAAATTTCAAACACTGGCAGAAGACTAATGAAAGCACTGTAAAAACAAAAAGATTGGTCTGAATATTTTAAAAGCTTAGGTTTTGAAATTCTTTGATCAAAGACTCTCAACTATGTCATAGCATTAAGTCAAAGTTTCTCAAGTGTTATATGAATCTAAGGAATTTCTATTGTTTTCAAAGGATAATTTTTGCAGACTGGCTTTGAAGTGAGGAAAACACAATGAGACCTATAAGTAGGTAATCTGTAGAAAACACACCAGTTATAAAATCACATAAAGCCACTTTTGTTCATTGATAAGCATGTGAATATAGGATTTTACACTGAAATAGAGTATTTGCATATTAAAATATATGCAAAAGTGTTTAGTTTCACAGCCATAATCAGGAAGTCAATGAGTGAAAATACAGTGCTTCAGAACAGAAATCAGTGTTGCCTTTTCCTTGGGTAGACAACTGCTGGTAATGGCTGGTTCAGTGTCAATAGGACCTGATACAGCATCCAGTCGAACTGATATGAGATCTGTTACTTCAGTACACAATAAAATTTAAAAACCTGTTCAGAGATTTTCAGGCTGGGTTTCAATATAACCAACAATTTTGGTTTCCTCTTGTCAGACTATGCTGTATTACAGATCTCACTTTTAAGGATATAATGTCAAAGTCACTGTACAAAGAACTCATTCACTTTCCAGATGGTACTAGATAATGCAGCTAGCAATGAACTACACTAGTAGATGTATACAAATTAGTAAAGGCTAACACAGATTTATTCTAAGATAAATATAATGAATTGTTGCAGAACTGTTGTGATTACTGTACTGTAACTTTCTGTCACTTAAAGGAAGTTAGCTATTGCTCAAACTTCACGTAAATTTCAGTTTATTGTATGATAGTGTCTGATAAGTTAGGAATTAAGTTTGCTGTATAGAAGTGAATTTAACTATTTGTACACTGAAACATAGAATAATCTGTTAATGTAATCCCATTTCACTGGTTAGAAAGCAAAATAAGAAGGGGGTACTACTGTTAAGTTAAAATGTCTGATCTGTTTTTCAGAAAAAAAATCCTTTTTTCCTCTTGGAGTAAAAAAAGAAGCTCCACAGAACAAGATGTCCCTAATTTGCTAAGATAGGTTATAAAAAATAGGGTGTGATAGATCCGTCTCAGGAATCGGATTCTAGCTTCCAAGGAGAGGCATTTGCAATGTGTGTCCCACTTGACCAGATAATGTTAATTTTAAACTGATGCTTTGATAAAAGATAGTTTTGAATCTTGTAGTAAGAAAAGGTTCAGCATGTTCCTTATTTCTGCTGAAGTAAGTCCTTCATTGAACCATAGCTTTAATAAGAAAGAACAAAATGAACAAAATGTTTTGTGCCTTCCTGCATTTTTACCTCTGTGCTATTTGGAGCTCTTCTTCCTAAAAACTACCCCTCTCCAGTTCCTAAAGTATCCCAGCCAGGTCTACCTTATTTTTCGTTTGAGAACTGAGAAATAGGAATGAATTGTCTTGCGTGACCAAAGCAGCACATGGACTGTCTAGAAGAAGTGAGAGACGTACCTGTCTCTGCCAAAAATGTCCCCTGGAAGCCCTGTCCCTACTGGTCCTCACATGATCCCCTATAAAAAAGTCCCCTCTTCCAGTGATGTGCTTTCTTTGCACCATGTCCTTCTGCCTGAGTGTCTCCATTTTCTGTGACCTCACCTCCTCCTTGTTGGCACAATGCCCTATGATTGGTAGGACGAGCTGCTCCATCCTGCTCGCCTGGAGGTACCTCAGAACAGGCCCCTTCCCACCCCAGACATGGGGTCACCCTTTTGTTCAGCTGCCATTTTATGGCAGAGAGCTGCCATTTTTAAGATGCTGTAACCCATAATGTGTTTGTGTGGCCTTGGCACTGACTGATGGCTTTTTGTGACAGTGTGATGTCCCCTATGATCTCAGGTGATGCCTTGGAGTGGTGACCTAAAACAGAGGCTAGACAAGATTAAGAGAATAAAAGCAGGTATTTATTAAAGGCCTTCAATAGGTACACCTTGGGTAGTCAGAAGCCTCTGAGAGGCTACACCCAAGATGGATTACGGTCATGAATTTTTCATACAGTTTTAAGTTTGGTCTATTTAGGTATCGGGGTTAATCTCCTAATTACAGCTTCAGGTAATGAAGTCATATACCCCCAGTTTGTTCCCCAACAAGTCATTTTGTTTATACTTTTCAGGCCCCGAGACAGTAAGGTGTCCATGAATTTCAGGCCTAGAGAGGAGTTGCTTTGTCTGAATAAAATGGCAGAACAGTGGCTGACAGGCTATGGATTTTTAGAGTTATACACTAAAGCAGTACAGGATCTGAAAAATATAAAAGCTAAATCCTAAGGCATCACAGGCAGTGATGAGACTGGTCATCAGGACAAGCTTCCTTGTCTGTCTGCACTGGAATGATGCTGCATCATTACCATTCTTCTTTCACTAAATACACTGGGCTGCCATGTTATTCCAGCTGATGTTTCACAGAAAGGAGATGACATTTCTGGAAAGTTCATGACCTGTGACTGGCTGTCTGGACCACAAATGCCTATATAGACAAAAATGCACATTTATAAATATTTTTTTATTTCTCTATAGACATTTAAATATAAAAGAGTGTAGATATATGCATAAAGATACATACTATTTATTTATACTTGCACTTCATGTGTGTATATATGCGTATGCATGAAGTTACATACATTAAAATGTTCCTGTAAATGTAGGTATATAATGTACAAAAACTCCTTTAACAATAACTAATGAAATTAATAAGCAATGTCTCACTGTGATTGGAATGAAAATACATAAAAAGTGTAAGGCAAGTATGACATCTCTCATTTTACAAGGCTGGTGAACAAGCTCTAACACATTGGGATGGGGAAAAGTTCATGAGAGGGATGGGAAGTGGCATCAGAAGGGTGGAAGGTCACAAGCACTTTGACTCACACCAAAAGCTATGGATTCATAGTCCAGCAAGGAATCCTTGTGCAAACCCTGTTACGTGCAAAGCAGAGATGTGAGGTAAACTGGTCCAAGAGGCCCTGCATCCAGCCCCAGACCACTGCTAGGATGGCCATGCACTGAGGTGGGCTTTGGAGCATTGCATTTTTCTGGAAGACACAAGCAACTTTGCCTGAGAAAATGGAAATTCTCAGCTTCGGGAGAAAATGTATAGGGGGACAATAAGGAAAAACTGCACAGTGATTCCTGAAATTCCCAAGTGAACTAGGAAAAGAGTAGCTACTGATTCATTTCTGTGAAATACCAGAAACTGATATTTTGAGGTAAGTTTCACACAGAAAAGGCAGGTGGTGGTGGTGGGATGAGCTCCCTTTCCCCATGGCTGTGGGGAGTTTACGTCTACCTGTAGGACAACTATAGAGTGCAGGTTGGTACTATATGTGTTTCCTTATCTTTAAGAAAATTAGCTTCTAGAGAGTTTCAATAACTCCAGCTAAGTGACTGAGGTGTGCCACACGCTATTCACCTTCCCGTCTGGGCCTAATACAATCAAAGGAAGGAGAACAGACACAGAAGAGACATTAGTCTTTGAGGGAAAAAAGGAAAAAAGCTGGAGAAACCTGGCAAGAAACCAACTGCCTTCATACCTTCTTTGTGCATGACTTAAATTGCTGGTTCAAGGTTTCCTTTCTTACTAGCTGCTGGTTGGTAAACACGTCTGTGCCACTACTTCTCTTAAAAGTTAACTATGCTCCTGGGAAGGTGGGAAGCTTTGGGGGCATAAATCCTGTGTTAGAAGCTGCTAAAACCAAACAGAAATAGCCTAAACAGAAGACAAGAGGAAACTTAAATGCTTACAGTTGACACAAGGCTGCAAAAAAGCACTTTAAAAGAGGAAAGGATTAGAGGTGAATAAAACATTGAGTTCTTCTTGCAAATATTGATGTTTATCATATATTTAGAACTCCTGAAACTGTTTCTTCACATTTTAATGTTCACATAAAAATGTCACTGTTTACGTTTCTATATGTTACCAGTGAATATTTCTATCATTTTGTAAGATTTATTTGAGGTGATTTTGGTCTGGAAGACTGATGGTAAAACCCAAACATAATTATAACTTCACTATTCTGATGAAAACAGTCATTAGAACACACAGCTCTCCAGCACTGTGGGAAGATGGGAGAGGATAAAAAGATAAAGGTATGGAAATTATAGGGAAAAATACTGTTGTTACTCTCTAGATGGCACGTGGACAGCATATCCGACCTCCCACACACAATGCAATCTCAGGGGTCCAAATGGAGGGTGGAGTGGAGTGGAGGCACTATGGCCAGGCTTCATCAAAACCCTTGCAGAAGAGGGAATTCAGTGGCACTTTCTAGCTGATAAGCCCCACAGCAGCTGAAAACCAAGGGAGATAAATGCATATGTACTGCTCTTGAATCAGTAACCATGGTGAAATTACTCTCTTTGGATGGATGCCTGTCTCCATCCCAAGGTTATCTCGGGTGCTATCCTAAGATACTCACCCCCAAGGTACAGCCACCCCTCACTGAGTAAAAGGTGTGACCAAAGTCCCTCAAGCTCCAACTAAAATAAAGAAATTGTATAAAAGTAAATTAAAAATGGGGAGAAGTGAGAGGGAGTTTGCTCACAACCATAAACTGGCTCACAACCATAAACTGGCACCTGTGTGCATATAGGGAAGGGGCTTCCCATGCTGGCCCTACTCCTGGACAAGCAGGAAGGGGCAGCTGGTCCTGCTGGGCAAATGACATGAGACTCTGATCATGTGGGGTATGAGATTTTACACAATAGAGACCACAAAGACAGAAATGGGTGGAGTTTCGTGGGAGACTGTAACTTGAAGAGGGTAAGGACTTCTGGGACAAGGGAGGGGCCATGTAATAATATCAGGGGCAGGGCTTTCCCAGGAAGTTTGCTGCGAGATGCCCATCAGTGCATCTCTGGAAGCAGCATTACTCCACTGAAGCTGCCTATGTGCCATTTGGCAGGGCTGCCCTGGGGAAATTATTGCCAGTAGCTGGCTAACAGGCATAGGAAATAGAGTCTGAGTTTTTCTTCTCTCAGGTGCATGTGAGTTTTGTTCTCTCTCTTCACCCACAGATTTTCATAAACCTTGTACTAATTTGCTGGTCTGGTTAATTCTAAAATTCAACCTTTAGATTTGGCTGAAACTGACAAATTTACTCACACCCTTTACTGGCAGATGGGCAGAGTGAAGACAGAATAAATGTTCTGTTTGGCATTGGGGCTAGCAGAAGTTTAGATAGGAAGAGACAGAGGTGAGTACCTTCTTAATGTCACCTGGTTGTGTGAATGGGTCAAATATAAACTAATGTGGGAAATAGTGCAGAGCCAGTGAGAATGGACAAAAGCATATAGCTGGACTGAATTCAATTTACAGTTCCGGTTAACATTGGATAACTAAATGTTTTGCTGCAGTTAGAAGGCTGTATCCTTCTCTACCTCTAGATCCATCGGAAGTTGGCTTGTGGAGGTGGGATAAATCATAGAATCACTTAGGTTAGAAAACACCATTAAGATCACCATATCCATTAACTCAGCACTGCCATGTCCACCACTAAACCTTTTCACTAAGTGCTATATCGACATGTCTCTTTAATACCTTCAGGAAAAGTGACTCTGCCACTTTTCTGGTCAGCCTGCTGCAGTGCTTGACATCCATTCCAACATACTCCTAGTGAAATTTTAACAATTACTGCACTCAGTAATAATGCTTCAGGGCATTCCCTTACCACCTCAGTAAACATTTTCACAGCTTCTGCTCCCTGTTTGTTTTCTGTGGATCTCCAGACAGGTTACAAACTGCAGGAACCATACATAAAACTGACTTCTTACATGATAGATTTAGGGGAGTTAAGCAGGTCACTAGTGTGTTGTAAGGAAAAACTGCGTCAGAGAAGCTTGTTCATGCTTGGAGTCTTCCTTCAACAAAGTATAAGGAATGTCAGAAACGGGAAAGAAGGTGAGGACCTCCTGACTGCCAGCCCTATGCACATTTCTCTGATTGGAATAGAAAATTATTTTATTCTGTTCAGGGACACCTTAAATAATGTATTGTGCTATCTTTTAGCACAGCTCTTGTATTGACATTGTTTCATTTAGTTTTGCAACTAAATATTGTGACAGTTATTTCTGTCAGCAATGCATAATTGCAAGTGAAATGAACAGATTTGTATGTCATAGATGATTGAATGGATAACTGTCCTGGAGGATTGTAATAAGACCTTAGGAATAAGATAGCACAAAATGCATTGAAGTTGGCAAAGATGAAAGATGCAGTCTCTGCTTCTTGCTCTCCACATCTGTGTAGCTTGTACCAGCTACTTCCACTATGTTTAGGGCATATCATAGGTACTGCCTTCCAGCAGAACTGCCGTGGGTTTTTGTTTCCTACTTTCAGGGTTTCACATTTTATCTCTCTAATAGACTGGAGATAGTGGTGGAATAGTGAAGTCATCATGCTAGAAAACACAAACAGGGTCCTCAGGTTTGGTGCAGACTTTTAAAAACAGATGTCTGCTCTAAAGTGTCATAACCATTTTTATCTACAAAGTTGTTAATGCGAAGAAGTAGTCACATTTTACTTTGAAACCTGTGGTTGAAGTGGATTTTCAATATCCTTTCTTTCTTGTCAAACCACTGAGAGGTAATAAAGTCCTGATTGTTCAGGTTGGAGATATGCATATCCATATTTTGGAAATAATGGGGTATAGGTTAAGTCCTTCTAACCTTTTTGACTTCTTTTGCACCATTGGTGCAGATGCAGTAGAAAAGACTTGGCTTTGTGCTTCTGAGTTCCCAAGTTCTCCATGGTTGAACACCAGAGTGAAGTTCTCAGCCACCAGCAGCAAGCCACAGGCAGCCAAATGCCTGCAGCTGCTCAGCTGCTGCTCCACCTGTCAGCTTCTCTATGGATGGAGTAAAAGTTGTCAGTTCAGCATGAAAGAAAAAGAAAAGGCAGAGCCGGCAGTATACTAAACTGATTGCTTTTGTACACTGATGAGCTGTGCTGGAATCAGTTTTTGTTTCTAATAAGACACAGAGGTTCCCTGTTTGCCTTTTCTTATTCCCTGTGACTGAAAACCAAGGCTTCATTAAGATAGAAGATCCACTGATTCCTTGTAGGCGTGAGAACAGATTTTGTGATTCATTTTGTGCTGCACCTATTCAATCTGTCTTTAGTTTGCCTGGATACTTAAATGATACCACATTTGTCACTGCAGTCTGAACAAACCCCAGGAAAAAGTAGTCAAAGTAAAGGCTTAAGAATAGTTGGAGAGAGAATGGAAAATGTCTCTTTTTCATGCAGATATTCGTTTACTGACAGTAACAATTTCGTAATCTTTTGTGAAGCCACTGCCATCTGGCATTTATTATTTTCTTTACAGACTCTGATCATTGTGACATAAGGATATCTATGCTGAGGACAGCTGTGTAGTGAAGAGATATGCAACATAAGCCTATTAGGATACTTGAAAAATTTTGTCATATAAAACTCTCCAGATCAGATTATCTTTTATGGATATCTATGCTTCCAGGATTAGACTTCTTTCAGGAAGTTGTCTTTTTATTGCAATTCACTAAACTTTGGTTTTCAACTTTTTTTAAAGCCTTTGTTTCTGTGGGAAAAAGTTTAAATAAGAATGCTACAGTTCAACACACGCACATGTACACATAAAAAAATAGAAGAACCTTACATTTTAAGTCATTTCTGTGGGTTTTATTGAGGTGAGATTCATGATTTTTCTAACTGAAGTTGATAATTGCTGAGCATAAAATGGAGCAAGCTCAAAATTGATTCTATATTTATGCAATGTGTGTAAATAAGACAGTCAGAAATGCAATACTGTGTGCGCTGTAGTTGAGATTACCCAGCATGTGGAATATGTATGTACATATATTATGTAGTACTATGTCTGTTTTGTGGTTGTGTTACGGCTCTGGTGTACTGAGGCTTTCAGTGCACAGATGTACAACATGCTGTTGCCTTCTGTCAAACAGATGTTAGTGATGTGGTAGTAAATGTGGTAACAAAGGAAAGATTCTTTGTCACTTGATCAAAAAAACAAGATCTATCTGAAGGAATGATGAAGATAAGGAATCTAGGAGTTAATCCTCTGAATTTGGCAGGATAGCATAACTGAAATGAGAAATACTCTTTGCTCTGGATAGCTGTGAAATTCTGCATTGCTAACTTGTGGAAGACAGAATAAACTAAAATTATTGTACAGGTTCTGGATTTGAACTCTTCAAGCGTTTCAATTCCATTTTTTCTACCAAGGAAGGGTAGCATCAAGTGAGTCTCATATGTGCATCAAATTGGCCCTTGTGACTCCTATTACACAGAAACAATTTTGCAATGTCAATAATAATGTTAGTCACCAAGTTCTTTTCCTCCAGTAACTTTTGTGAAAAGAGATACAAAAGCAATGAAATGTTGTTGTTATCCACTATGACACGGTGTGCTAACAAGCAGCATGCTACCTTTAAACAATGCTATAGGGTTACCATTAGCCTGCTTAACTTAAAACTACAATATACCCTTAAAAGATTGAGTCAGTGTAGAGTGAAATAATGAAAATAAGTGATACAGTTCACAACTATTCAGTGTGGAAGAAGTGTTGACAAAAAAACAATCTCTCTAGATTAACAGCATCCAGTAATGAAGCATGTGCTACTGGAGTGTCTGAAACAATTACAGACATTGCTATGCATGAAATTATTCAAGATGGCTCAACACCCTATGAATAAATATCATGTGACAGAGGATACTGGAAATTGTGCAAGTGTTATGAACAGCTTAGTGTCACTGTTCAGAGCTGTAGAACACATTTGGAAAAGTTACTAGTAAGCATATTCCTGTTTACCCATATTGCATATTGATTAACTTTTAAATCATTTGCTCTGGAGCAAAGACATATAGTTCCTTTTTTTTCTATTTTATTTTATGCATAGCATTTTCTTTATCCTGTGGAAATAATTAGAATTTGTGGTGACTGAAAGAATACAAAAGACAGATGTGTATATGAAAAACATGATTTTTTTTTCAGGCTGTTCATTAACAACACAACATTTACATCAGAAGTAGTACTCTTGCCCCACCCTCCCAAGGTTCCATACCATATTTCAGTGCTTGTAAGAAATTTCTGTGAAATTTCAGTCAGCTATTCCTGTAAAATCTGTACCAGGAAGAAAATTCTTGGTACAGTTCAAAGTAAAGTGCTATTATTGCTCAATGTCTCTTTCTAAGGAAATTATATTGGCTGGATATATGTCCTTTTGTATCAGCTGCTTTGTGTGAGTCAGAACAAAAGTGCCCTGTCTCTCCAAAATTGAGGTCATTTGAAGCACCAGTGCAAAATCAATTGCCGGTGCTTCACAACTTCTCTCTGGACCACCTTAGGATAGTGGTATGTTTGGAGTTCTGACTTTTGTAGCTGGATGCCATTGCTCATCCTGGAATTTTACTTTGTTTTTATACACCATTTTTTCTGCCTATTACTGTGTTTTGGGCCTGAAAATCTCTTTTGAAACTTTCAACCACAAAACTGTACTTCTTATCATTGCCCCTGGAAATAGTTCACCAGTTTGAGTCCAGCACTGTAGATCAATGACCTCAGTCAATGTTCCCAGTGATGACATTATATCTATACACAGTCATTCAGTGGCCTTGATATTTTCTTGCTACCTTCCATACTTGTCAGTCATCTTGAAACACTCCTTCGAAATGGGTTCAGTGTAGATTTAAGTTCCCAATTCCTTCAAATGAAACATAGCATGTGTTCTCCCTACAGTCTGTATATCTGAACTTCAAACAAAACCAGGTTCTAGGAAAAGAAGGGATTACTTTACTGTGCTACTCAGTCCTGGAGGCTTCACTTCAAGTTACCTGAGGAAAGAGATTAATTTTATAACTCCTGAGCTCTGTAGGCAAACTTTTTCTGGAGTTGGGCTATTCTCTGTGGTATCTGCAAGGTGCTTTTTCAAAGCAGATACTGATGTCAATGTAAAATTGCAGTCTTACATCTCTACTTGAAAAAGTGAGTTTGAAAAACAGAAGATTCAGAACATGAATGGTAAAGCATCCGTCCCTCAGACTAGTTCTCCGTCAGCCGGTGTAAAACCAGCCCACAGATACTGCTCTAAAGTTGGTTTCAGAGCAGGGCTGCAAAATCATAATGGCAACTTAGATAATGTCATGAATATAGTTGAAGTAGTAGTCTTTGAATCTTTAAATTGCTTCTGAAATAGAAACCATGGGGCATTATACATACTCTCTTCTGGCTGATACTACAAGAGCTGTACAAGTGAAAGTGATTTTAATAAGAAGGGAGGGAGGGAAAATAGGGATAAGCTTGCTAGGGAAAAGAGGCACTAAACTTCATTAGTAAAGCTGCAGCTTTCATCTTGCTGCACGAGGTATGTTCTAGGGCATGAGTTATAAATGATGTTATAATCTACAAATTATGCTCTATAAACACATAATATAAACTGCAGTGTGTAGAACTATGGGACAACTTCTTGTGGGGCTAAAATAGATCCACTTTTCACTTCATTTTGTGGAGTATAATTTTCTGCTGATATCCAAGAATAATAAAGATGTTTTGAAATCACGCAAGGAATCAATATGAATAAGGTAGTTATTTACAACAACACCAGAATTTGCCCCCAGATTACCTTGTTTATATTTTTTTTTTGTAATGCAAATAGTGAAAACAAAAAATTATGAAGGTTCAATTTTTCCTAAGTATAATTTCATAATAATACTAGCTGTAGTCCTAAATCTGTAAACATTATTCTGTATGACATTTTGTGAAGAAAAGAGAGCAGTCTTTTACCTTAGAAGAAGAGAAGGAAAGATGTGTCTATGAAAACTGATCAGTGTGTAAAAAAAGACTTTACAATTTTTAACTTTATAAGATCTGGCTGCATCATAGACACTAAATGATTTGATCCCATTATTAATTTACTTACGTATTCAAACTCCAGCTTTTATTTGCTTTAATAGAATTTTTTTGTTAAGATTTATAATTGGAGAGGCAGACGATTCCTTAGATTAAACAAGGATTGATTATTATTGGTGGCCAATTTGATTTATAACCAATTCAATACTGAGAGTCACTGCCCTGATGAATTTCTAGTTTAATTTAATATTTATAGAGAATAGGGCTGTAAGGAACTTCAAAAGGTCATCTAGTTCAACACCATGTACCAAAGTAGGAACGCTATAACCATGTTGTTATTATTAATAGTCACTTAGTTTTGATGTAATATTTTCTTTATTTCTCATTTTTGTGTTAAAAAATGTACAAGTTGCATTAAATCATAGTACTTGCAATAAGCCACATCGATTCAACCTTTTGTGTTTCAAGTAGTCAGTCTAAAACCTGAACTGCTCTCCTGCCCTTCTGATCTTCACATAGAGTCCTGCCTTCTCCAGCTAATTATAGAAGTAGTTTTGGGGGGAAAAATCCCAAACCCAAAACTGCTTATAATTCTGCCTATCTTCAGAAAAATAGAATCATCAAAATAAATCAGATATCCTCTCATGTAATCTTCTCTACCCTTAAGACAGAGATATGGATAACCGCCTTCTTAGAATAGGTGGTTAGGGTATCTTTGCTCAACATATCCCCTTTTGTTATCCAGGCCAGTTTTGTTTCATTCTTTTTTTGCCTGTTTGAATTTTGTCTGTATGTGTATTGCAGGCAAGCTGATGAGGGTGGTGCCAAGGTAGTGCCTATATAAGGTGATCAGTACCTGCACAGATTTGGGAACTGCAGGGGTTTTTTGCAGGTAGTTTAGAGGCATTATCTTGCAACTATACATGTTATGAGCTTATACACAATAATGTTTTTATGCTGCACTGCAAATGTTTTGGAAGAAGAGGATGTAGAATACAGTCACAAATAACCTTGATATTTGAACTCAGAGTAAATTCTTTTGGAGACCTTTGAGCTGCACTTCATCAAGGTGAAACACAAGGTATTTATGTGAGGTTTTCTGTGTGTTTACCTTTTAATTTTACATCAAGAACAAAAATTGGTTTAGAGTACGAGATGAAAAATGGAGCAGGGATTTATGAGGCTCATGAAAATCACTGAGCGGCTAATCTTTGGCTACAACAAAGAATTACACCTAAGAATTCCAGTGGACAGCACTTTACAAAGAGCAATGGCCGTTTCTTTTTAAAGAGTCTGTTTAACGAAACATTTTCTATTCTATGTTTCTTTATTACAGATTTAGAGATAATCTAACAAAAAAAAGATGTATTTTTCCTTTGTTACATATGTGGAGATAATTAAACAGCTGACAATAGAAGGACTTTGTGACACTTGTGGTTGGTGGATTTGCATCTGGTTGATACACATTAATAAACAGACTTGAGTTCCTCGTGGAACTTACGGAATAGATAAGCTTTTCGCTACAACCAGGAATTGTTGTGCTTCAGCTGATGATGTGAAGACTCTGTTAGCACAAGCTGTAATTGTAAATGTCCAGGTTGTCCATCATGCTTTGTTGTGTACTCAGTGGATTGAATAAGATTTCCTATCGGACTTGTGATCTTCAAAGTTTGATGCATCCCAATTGCATTACATGTAAGAAGTCCTATTATTCTCATTAGTTTCATACATCTGATTTAATCTATATTATGCTATAAACTATGTGATGCCACTGCTTTGACCTTGTAAGTATTGCATTGCAACAAAAATTTTCTGATGTGCGGATGTTGAAGGTTTATGTTCAAAGTTTCCTCTGACAAGGAGAGGTTTTGGTGGCTGTCTCTAAAGATGTGAGAAGAGCTGTTATTAACATTATTTTATTAATTAATTTAAAAAAATTGAATGAAGGTTTGAGATTTTTTTCTGCCATGTTTAATAGAAATATATGGATTATAAAAAGGAATAAGGAAGTGATGCAGGGTCTTAACAAAATGAAGACTTGGAAAGGTTTTCTTGTAAAGTGTGATTGATTTTTATTTTTGTACTGTCTTGCATGAAACATTCAGAGCATTAGAGGTTTACACTTTCAAAGTTATAGGAAATTGTGTATGAATATCTAATTTTTAAGATTTATTATGAAGATACAGGTATTAATTGTCAACCAGGACTGTCAAAGATGGATGTTTGATTAATTCTAACTCAAAATGGTAGGTCTGTCCGAATTTAAGGCAAAAAGAAAGGGAAAGCTTCTCTTCTTGTGAACAATCCTAACACCACTGCATGTAAAACTTAGACTGAGATTAAGTGAATATGGAGTTACAAGAAATGTTTTGATTGGGAACCCACCAAGTATTTTTGGGAGATTTGGATGTGAATTAGATCCTTTCTAGAGCCCATATCAGGACTTCATCAGATTGAGTGCTGAACTTGAAGGTGTCCTTGATACTTGACTCCCTGAAGTACAGGAATATTTGAGGTCTGAATTTGAGACTAAAACTAAGGCATAATCAGAGTAAGAACTTTCTTTTCTTTTCCTTAGAAATCATGAAACATGAAAAGTAATTTCCTTCTGTTGCAACTGTAAAGAGACTCTTGGCAACTTTGCTTTTGTCAATAAGTCTATCACAGCACATCATAAATAAGTAAAGCAACAAAAAAATTTCAATATGTGGGAAAACAAGTAACACCTGACAGCTATAATCAGGCTGCTCACTGAACTTCAGAAAGAAATGTCACTATTAGAGTGCTGAGAACCTGGATGAGATAGGATTGAGCTCTTCTGTTGAGCTAAATAAAGAACAGTCAAAACAAATAATGATTAAATTATATACTTCACCAAGAGAGGCTAACGGCTGATATTACCTGAAGTGTTTGCAAACCTTTATAGTTGAGGAGGAGTAAAGACTTACAATAGGCTTGGACATATTTTGAGGAATATTAACATAGGCACTCAAATAGAGGATTTAATCTTAATTTTTTGAAGACTGAATTCTTTGGTTCTTTCTATACAGAAGTAGTTACAGTCCTGGAAGAATGTTTTCAATATGCTGTATTTTAAGGGCTTCCACAATAATGAAAAGTTTGTTTATCTGAAGGAAAATGTATGTATTTATCATGTGATTTACAAATAAGAAAAACAACCCAAACTTTCTTAAATCTGATACACCCCTGTATTGTACATCCAATTACTGAGTTTTTTTATTTTTCAGTGTAATCAATTACATGTTGTTAACTGAATCTGAATATTCCTGCTGATTGTCATGTAAATTCATGAGCTGTAATCAGTCATAGAGTAATTTTATTCAGATAATTCTCAATGAATTTTTATAAAGAAAAATCATAATTACAGTAATGAGAATTTTAATGCTCAGTTAAATTTATCTGGTGTGACAACTTGTGATGAGTTCTGTGACAATGGTGGTGTTATGCTGAAGATGAATTTATTCTTTAATAATTAGCAACCTGGTCAATGTTTTTTGGATAGTCTTCAAATGGAAGTAGTTAGTAGTGTAGCATTTCTATTACTAACATGGCATCATTTTACTGTTCTCTGTGTAGATCAAGCTTTTCATGTGAAATATATTTTTTTTATGTTAGTCTTGCTATACCTAATAAGGAAGCACTCTGGTTTATTTTGGTTCTTCTGATTTTCACATATTGGTAATAGGCATAGACTGATGTTTATTATGTACCTCTTCCTCTTTTAGAAGTTTGTATTTTGCCTAGGAAAGACCCCTTGTATAATGAATTGCAGAAAACTACAAGTAAATAAGAGATGATAGCAGCCTGCCTGCTCAATGTATGCACAGCTAACAGGTAATAGATAGCCCCAATATGCTTCTATTGTGAGCACAATCCTGTTCAAGGTCATAATCCTGGTTTTTTGTGTCGCTGATCCTTAACTGCTTGAAAATCACGTTTTTCCTCCCACATAGATTTCATTCATAGGTAGAACACAGCAATATAAAGATAAATAAAGAAGTACTATCTAAGAATAAGAACCAGCACAATGTTTGTCATCTGTGTTAGTAAACTAGCTACTGGAATGTGGAACATTGCATCCATTTTTTCTGTCCACAAAGTAGTACAGTATCCACTGACTGGTACAAAGTGATTGACTATGGAATTACAGTTAATTAAGGTATCAATAATTTGCATTTCTGTAAAATG
The DNA here is from genome assembly GCA_013400955.1 of Drymodes brunneopygia. Lineage (NCBI taxonomy): Eukaryota > Metazoa > Chordata > Aves > Passeriformes > Petroicidae > Drymodes > Drymodes brunneopygia. The sequence continues at coordinate 498,520 of VZTZ01007956.1, read as the reverse complement.
TTATGGCCTCAAAATGTCACATAAACAATTGATCAAATAATTCGCTTAATTTTTCAGCCTTTCTGCTATTCTCATTTTTAACTAAATTCTTTGAAGTAGTTTATTTTTTTTAACAAATTATTTCTCTTATTATTCAATACCCAGTTACAAGAGCAGTATTATGTCCTGATTTCCTCACACTCTTTACATATAAGAAGCATAAAATGAGAGGTTTTACCTTGTACTGTAATTTTCATAGCACATAATATTGCTGATTTGATACACACGTATGATTGAAGCTTGCAACTACTTCAGCAACTGAAAATCTGACTGTGAACTGCTCATGCTTAGATTTACGAGAATTTTGCTTTTGTGACTCCAGCCAAAGTACACTGGCATATAACTGCGCACTGCAATAATCACTGCAACTGGATATACTTTTTACATCTGTTTGAAGGTCCCTTTATGCTACGGGTAAAGCATAATGAGAAACAGTTTCCAATCACAGACATGGGGACAAAATTTTGGCAGTTTCAAGGAACTCCTGAACACTTTGTTTATCGCTGTAGTACAGAGGTTTTAGGCATCAGGCTACATCTACTTGTCATCTTTTTACTGCGTCACTCTCATTCACTATTTGCGTTGATGGATGTGCTTTTAGAAAGACTTCATAAAAGGATTGAGTGAAAGCCTTCAAATTGGAGAATTAAGCCCTAAATGTGTATCAGATGCCAAAATTTACTGGAAATATAATATTTCAGAAGTTCATGTCAGTATTATTTTAAAATAGTTTCTGGTTTATCTGTAGTAAAATGCATTTTTAGAAAATACAAAAGCATATAGAAATGGTATTTAAAATTAACATGTATAATAAACATATTTCAATCTTGCTTAGCTGTAGCATTGCCTGTAATATATCACAATTGTTTATGATCTACTGGAAATTTTCTTCACAGTGTGCGAGGTTTATGAGATGGAAATGGATACTGATGGTATTACATGTGTATAGTATGCGCTCAATTTGTATCCTTTTGGATGTTAATTTCTAAGGTATTAGGTTAATAAATTAAATCTAAGTATTGCAGCAGTAGTAGATCCATATTAACTACTGGAGAAAATGACTAGTGAATGGTGAATCTCCTCTTGTTTTAAATCCAACCACCCATTGGTTAGAACACCATAGATACTGTAAAACTCAGTTTGGGTCTGGTTTTCAAAGCACTAGGTTATTAAGAAGGCTTAAAGAGCAGTTTTCCAAAGTGAGGGGATGCACCATGTTTAAATTACATACATTAATGTTTTGGTTCAGAGCAGAAATTCATTTTTATAGAGAATTTCCACGCTGCTCTCCACTTTGATACACACTGCCCCAAGGTCCCAAAGCACATAGATTAAATTCTTCTGAGGTGAAATGAAGCTGGGCACCATTTGAAACAGCCTCTTCTGGACTTAACCGTAACCACCAGTTCTTGACAGATCCACTCCCATAGCTCTACACTACTTGCTAATGTGCTGCCATATCCTAACTTGATGAAATTATAGTAAGGTAGGCTAAATTCTAGATGTTATGCTGAAATATCATTTTATATTAAAACTGTATGAAATCTGTTATTAAGTATTGTTAGATAACTTCAGTTTTGTAGTAAGAATTTAGCTTTTTCATGTTTAAGTTGATGTGGGAAAAAATAGGGTCTATTACTTAATCTCATTTTATGCTAGTGTTTTCTTATCTTCTTGTCATTTACAGAAATAATAGTAATAGCAGAATGGCATCTAATTTGTTTGGGAAACCTAGTTTCTTGCTCTTATGACCTAATAAATCTAACTAAAATTCTTATATGAAAGAAAATACTATTAGGATGAAATAGCTGTTTGATATTGTTTCTCTGTATTTTCAGTGATGAGGATTAAGATGTGTACACAACTCTCTTGTGCCACTTTTATGATATCGTTTTAGGTCTGTATGCATTGATCTGATCCTCCAAGATGATCTAAATTGCCCTTAGGCAGTATTAGGTAATTTAAATGCAAAAGCCATTAGAATGGTTGTCTTATGAGAAGTGCATCCTCTTAAGCCACCTCCAGTATTACAGCTCTTGTGATACATCAGTGAAAGCTGATTCAGTTTATATATTTTGTTTGTGGAGGCACGACACTAAAAAAAGTAGGTGGTAAAATACCAGTCAATGCTCCCTATAATTGACTTCTCTTTGGACTATATAAAGAGGCTGATGTCAGGCAGTGTTTTGTCGACTTCATTATACATTTATGTATGTACTCCAAAGAATATAAACATGGAAAAAAATTAATTGTTTAGGATGATATGAAACAAGTAGTTAAAATGAAATATATTAAATGGTCTGTGACATATAATGACAGAGGATACATGTTTTTGAGGTTTATTTGAAATTGTAAATGCTGTAGATTTGATCTACCTAGTACCTGAAATTACAAATCCCTTCTTCTTGTAGAAAAGAAATTTCAAGAAAGAGAAACAAAAATATTTTCAGTAACTAGGCTGCTTAAAACTGCTTATCAATTTTTTTAATTAAAATTATTGTAATTTAAGAAGCTTTTTTAAAACAAAACCATTTTTTTCTATAGTTATTTGTGTAGATCGAGTGTTAAAGGTGAAATACTGCCTTTTGTCCATAAAGTAGGTTCCAAAGGAAGCCATGTACATTGGATTTTTACTACTAGATGAGAGAAGAATAAATGAAACTGGGATATTAAAATATCCATTGGTGATACAAAAATGCATACATACAATAGAATTATGCTGGGTTTTGAATGCAGTTTCTCTAATTATTATTTCCATTGAACTCCATTTCCTCTTCATGCACAGTAGGGAGTAATGCAGAATAACAGATACCAAGTAGGTGATGCTGTATTCATCATGTTCATTCCCCTCACTCCCAGCAGTTGTGCTGTTCTCAGGACAGCTGGACAATTTTATTTTATGACAAAAAAAGTAGAGGTAACAGTGTCATCCTTAAAGAGCATAGTGAAAGCCTGTATGCAGTCTGGCTAATTGTACCTCAAGTATTAGCATATTTAGTGGTATTTTGACCTTGAGGGGGTGGTTGATATTTTGTATAACTAGTTTCATAACTGAGATTGTATCCTTTGCTAAAGGCAATCTATACTGCCAGGATATCTTCTGTAAAAGAACTAACTTGTTTACTGCATGGTGAGAAAATGGGTGCTTTGGAAAAGCTTCTCAGTTCTGAAGCATTGCATTCCCTTTAACTAGAGTGTTTGTACATACTGCTAACACTACAGAGATTTTCAAAGTTCTGGCCAACGAGAGACTGAATTTTGTCACTATTGACAGCTTCAGATAATCACTGTTGGGACTAAAAATTATAATCAGAACTGCATGTGTCTTTCTGCTACATTAGTGACTGAGTCACCTACATGTGTCAAGTTAATTTAGGGAGGTGATAAAATGTATTCTGTTTACTTTAGTGGACTCTCAAAAACTACTGACTTTGGAACATTATTTCAAAACACTCTTGACAATGATATAAGAGCTGTACAATGTTATATTATATTTTATATACTGCAATTTTGTATTGTAATTTTGGAAGATCAGGCACTGAATTCTTTAATTGTTGTTTATGGTAATTCAGATAGGGTGGTCTTGCTAAGGATTATCTATTAAGGATGTAAACTCTAATTCCTTTGAAATGTTCATTTTTCTGGTAGACGCTAAAGGTCAAAAAGTTTTGCTCTTATCACTCAAGTTCTCTATGAATACTTTGTATCCCTGATTTGAGCATGGTGAAATCTTGCAATTGATTGATTCGTGTTTATCTTTGGTCACATTGCCTCCTTGTGCTACCAGTTTCTTCCACTGGCCCAGGCTACCAGGCTATTTGGCCATTTTACACTCAAAATCTTGTTTTGGACAAAAAATTGCTGTCCCTATATTTACGAAATAATTGATTGTTAACATATTTGACATCTCAAGAGTTTAATCCAAGAACCTTAATTGTTATGAAAAAGAAAACAAAGAAAAATCTGAGCAGTTTTGTATTGAATAAGTCTCAATAACGTGGTTAAAATTTCTATACATTGACTTCCTGTTTTCTCCCCTTTTTTCTTGTGTTATGGACACAATTTTAATATGGAATATTGTACCATTCAGGACAAGGGTAAACTGCTACACACTCTTAGCTTTTGTACGTTACTCACTGTTTAACTGGTTAGATTATGGGCTTTAGGCTTTCGTATGCAGTCTAAAGGAACTTAGTTTCTGCGGTGGGGACTTAGGACCCATTTTCAGCACTTTATCCAGACACAGCCACATTTTTGTTTTGAGGGGGCACCACAATTGGAAAAGAGCTTCTATCAATTTATAGCATTTTAATAGCTAACAGAACTTGGTGCCTCTAAGTCTGCACAGAAAGGTACTGCTGGGATCATTTCTACTTGTTCTCATACTAACCTTTGCCAGCTTCACAGATGTTGGTTTACTAAATGCAATAGCAGTCCATTTTCCTGCAAAACAACTTTACAATGTTACAAACATTTCCTTGTGCCTTCTCTACTTCTCTAACTGTTAGGATTAGTATGCACACAAAATGTGACTTTCCTCTTGCAGCCCCCTGTTCTGTTACTAGGTACTAGGTGGGCAGCAGGCCCACCTCTTCATCTTGTTGTGTTGAGCTACATCAAGTGATCTTCCAGGGAAAACTTGTTGAAACTTCATCCCAGCTTCTCAGCTGAACACCAGTCTCCTCTAGTGAAACACTGCTGGCAAACTACTACTATAGCTACTTAATGCCTTTGGTCAGGTTTAGTTATCAGGAACTCTTTGTCATCTTCAGCTTTTTCTGCTCTTTAGAAGAGATATGTTAGCTGACAGTGCAATTAACATCTGTTAAGACCACTGGTTAGTGAGCACACTTCTATTTTAATATGAGTTTTCATCCTCACAGTGTTTTCCTAAAATTAGGCGGGTCGTTCATGGTTCTTACTTTAGTGCAAATACAGATACATTTTGTTGAGGTAAAAACCGCACAGAAACAATATTCTTAGTGATTGGCAACAACTGCAGTCATACAATGCATCCTTCACCATTATTATAAATCTTGTAAGCATGAGATAATATTTGTAGTCATATTTTAGTCTTTATGATTTCAGTTTCTCACCAAGTTAAGCAAACTGATTTAGAGATATGGAGAAAATGGAAAGGTTATTCCTTTTTTGTAAAGTTTCACACTTCATTTCATTGCATTTTATGATCTTCTGTCTAATGAAGAGCTAAAACTGAAACTGTTAGAACAGAGTATTAACATATTGCTGTGATCACATGCAACTAAAATTATGTGGTATTGGTACAAAAACTGCAACTATCAACACAAAGTAATGAAAATCTAAAACAATAATAAAATACTGGCTACTCAAACCAGTAAACCATTAATTCATCTGCAACAGAATAATGTGGTGGCTCAATATGAAAAGACTATATTTAGATATTGTTTAGATATCATATTTGGGAATCTTTAAATACATTTATGCTTCTCAAGCATTCCACTCATCTATGAGCAATTTCTCCAATATCTTCTGTTATTTGCATGACCATGTGTCATAGAAAAGGCAGTTTTCTAAAATACAGAATAATCTGTTGGAACAACAAGTTGGACTGCAGTCAGTAAATTAGAAGTGTATTTAAGAAGACAGTTAATGTTAAAGAAAGGAAATTTTTCCAGTTGAGATATATATAATTCTTCACCTTTCCAAGAAAAGGAATGTGTTATTGAAAATACACTTGCATTTATTTGTCAAAAGACAGACTTTTCCAGGGTTGACCACATTGGAAATTCAAACTCCTTTATGCATGTGTGATTGATTATTGCTTTTTTTCTAAATTATGCTATTGAGTGTTATGGACTATTTAATCCAAAATGTACCTACAAGTAGTTTACATTCACTATAAGGACATTTTTACACTAGCGTTTCCAAAGATGTGATGCACACAGGTGATCAAATTGAATCAGGATGTAGAACATCTCGAACTGTGTCCCATTTAATTTTGTCTGTTTACACAGAGGCTGAATTTGATCAAGTCTCTAGCAAACAACTAAATAATTCAGTCCAGTGGCAGCCTTATTTCACATGACTTGTACATCTGTCTTGATTGTGAATATAGCTGTTTTCCGAAGGAAGGAGCTTTGCTTTGATGAAATGTGTCTGGAAAAACAATTTTTAATACATTCAGTAAATAAGACTTTGTTTGTCATTCAACACACATGTTTTTCTATCTATATAGAACCTCTTTGTTTTAGACTAAATAATTCAGTCCACTAGAACCAGGAACTTTTTCACTTTGGACGTACAGCTGCTTGAAGCAGGAGAAGAGTATCTTGTCCTCTCCTCCTGGTGTTCGGAAGGAAATCTCTCTGATGAATGTCCCTGGAAGAGAAGCAAACAAAAAGGATAGATGGATTATTTTGGAGTCTTAAAGGCCCAGTTTTGAAAAAATACTATAGCACTTCTTTGTACAGACCTACATTGTAGGATTGTTTAGGTTCCATTATATCATGCTGTGTTGCATTGTAAAATGAAGTGGTTACAATGTGATTGGAGCAGCTGATATGTTTCAAATCACTTGACAAAAGGGAAAAAAATTAGATGTGTATATATGGGTAGCAGGATTGATCAGAACAAATTGTGAACATAATTATTTTTTATTGTTATCTGTTTTTAAAATGTAACTGCTTTGTAATAGCAGTTTGGTTTGGGTCCATGATGGTACAGAACTTCTCTCAGGTTTTATTTCCCAGAAAGCATATAACAGATATTAGTTGATGATGATATCAGAACGTGCATGAATTATTTTTAGTGACATGAATTTGAAGCCCTTTTTGCTGATTCAATTAATTTAATTTTTTGTAACTGGTTCTAATAAACTAGGATATAAAGCTGGCATCAACACGGGTTTTTCATCCGTATTTTGATGGGGGATATATCTTCTCTACAGTTATTCTTCTGTTCCTCCAGGCCAAATGCAAATGTCCCTAACACATTACTGTCTTGGATTTTTTTCAGTCTTAATCTAAGCAACATAAATATCATGGTGTTTATTTTGATGGATAGTGTCCTCAGGGATACAGACAAGCATGAATTGTCAGTGTACTTTTCAGTCTGCTACAAATCTCTGAAACTCCCATGCAAAACCATCAGCTGATCTGTTGGTGTGACTTAGCACAGATATCTAGAATTAGGTAAAATAGAATAACTCACTGTAAAACAGCAAAACTTGCTGGAGCTTGGTGAAAATCTCTTTCAGATGGAGTGTTTCTATCTTTAAGGCTAATTCTATCTCCTCTCTGATTGAACATGTACCTGAGGCCACTGGGAGAGCTTTAATGATCAAAGCCTAAAAAAAAAGAGTGAAGTGACCAGTCAATGAGTTGACAGCTGAAGCATGTACTTTGCAAGTCAGGACTACAGATAGTCTGTTTTTCTATTCTCACCTTCTAAATAATTGCTGAAACTCTGCACAAGGGCATAAATATATGTAACAGGGGAAAAGTAGCAATATACTGATAGAAGTTTTGAAAAATGTTTTGAAGTAAGTTCTCCATAAATGTTGTCTCAGACGCAATTGTTTACCCTCTTTAGCATCTGTAACTTCAGCCTTAGAAGGAGCCTCTTTTTTTTGGATTCCTCTTTTGTACCTGTAGCTAATTGATATAAATGTCAAGACTTTTTATGTCTTGTCCATTGCTAAAGCAATTACACAGATGTAATTCTAATGGGGCTGTAAAATACTTTTGAGATATGCATTTCTGGCATACCACATACATTGCACATATTTATAGAATGGTGTGAACATTGATTTGTATTGTTCACCTGTTAGACTCCACCCAAGCTTTCAAGTTTGTCATCTACCCAATAACTTTGTTAGTTTTGTTTCATTCAGGTCACAGTCTTGAAAATGAAGTTTATTTCTCTTCCAGATTCTGGGATTTGGGCCCAGAAATAAGAAATGTCTTATACTTGTCTAAGAAAATGTCTTATATTTGACTCAAAGAGGCATTATACATTTATGTGCTGTATAAAGTTTTGTCTTTTAATGACCTGGTAGTATATTACTACTAGGCCAATCTTGTGGATCTCATATTAGACAAATATTCTCTTGTAGTTTAGTACCAGTTTGCGGTTATGTATGTAGCTATGTGAAAACACTAAGAACTTTATACATATCTGTCAATATATCTGTTTTTTATACTCATGTAGATATTAATATATTTAATTCCCCTAACCCTCCACCCCATTTTGTTTCTCATTTTCTCTAACATTCCATGCAGATATCCTTTTTCATGTTATTCATTATACAATCTATAAAATCTTATAAATAATTCTTTTTTTCTTCCTTTTTATGCAGTTCACCAGCAGAATTTTCAGCAGAATCTTGGAAAATCCAAAACAAATGACATTTGTAAAAGAAATATCAACAAGTAAGTATTGAACAAAGCTAGCAGAACAAAACTCAGATGTCATTTTGCTACTTAACATGACTCACTGTGACACATTTGTGTGTGGTATCAGTTTCAGACTTATCAGTGACTCAAACCAGCTGTGATGGATGTAGATTTCCATGTTATGATTTTGTCATGCTTTAGGGTGACACCTTAGAACAATTATTGCAATGAACATTGCTGATAGAACAAATTTTGCAAAGCGGCAAGTAGAGAGCACTTTCCAGTCCATAATATACCTTTTTCTGAAACCATCCCTGGTAGTGCTTCACTGTAGGCAAACTAAATGATAGCCAGAAACTTCATATTTATGCATGTAATTTTTAAAAATATAGAAGGCAAACACATAAGTGTTAAAAATATGTATTTAAAGAAAAAGAAAGAAAACATCTTATCCAGTATTTGTCAAGGTCAGAAAATAAATAATGTGATCGTTTCTGTGCTATGAATCTGTGGCCAGTTTTGAGAAAATAGATATCCTCTGCCTATTTCTGTTTTATAATCAACCAATACTTAAACAAGTGCTGTGCAGATACCATAAGACTACTTTTTTAGAAATTGCAAAACCTGAACCATCAGCACTAAAACCTCAGATAAAAACAGTGAATTTAAGGCGACTGAATTTCCAAACTAAATTAATATGCTGCCCTGATTAATAGCTATCTTATGTCAAGAGTGACCAATTCTTGTTAATTTTTTATTGCTTAACTGCCTATTTAATACAGCATTGAATCTTACTTTCCTACGTCACAATAGCGTTTAAATATAAACACATTTAAAAAGTGTGACTTTTTCAGAAAGATGTCTTGTAAGTGCCTGAGATAAGTCTTTTCTAACTTGTGTGGGTAAATGGGATGACAGTATAATCAAAGGGGATAAGAAAAGGATGTCTGTTATAGAAAGAACATAAAAATAGAAGCTACTTGTTCTGCTCTTTCATCTTTAATGATGGAAGTAGAATTTCAATGAAATGGGAACCTGGGAGTTTCCTTACTCTGAAAAGTCACAAAATCTGGGGATGACTCCTAGTTTTGGCGTCAAAGATTATTTCTTCTGATGACCTTTGTGCTGGCTTTTCAGGATATGGTCTGAGCCTCATGAGCACTAAGTGGGAATGCTTGGGAGAGGGCATGCTGATTTTCTGGCATAAAGAATTTGGTCACAAAGCAGTCTTAGAGATATATTTCCTGTCAGATGAAGGGAAGAGGCAGAAGCCCAGAAACAGTTTCAGGCACAAAAGTTGAAACAAAACAAACATTCCACTGACCAAAACAGGCAACAGAGGACACTTACTTGTACATTCCTCCAATTTGACCAGCAAAAACTGTATGTTTTTTGGTATGTGTAATTAGCTGTTATGTAGGGATATTGCTAAATCTTTCCCCTACAGACTGCACTTGGCAGGAGGTGGTTGAGGACCATTGTGGTTTTGGGCTGGCTGCCGATGTGAAACTGAAGAAAGTGGAAGAGGAGAATGTTTAAATACAAAGTTATTTCTGCAGGTGTAATGACAGTGCTTTTTCCTCTTGAAGAGGATTTTCTTATGGTTTTCTTAGAACCAGTTGAGAGAAGAAGCATTAAGTGTCATGATCTTAATTACAGATCTTAATTCAGTATTTGAGGAAAGAAAGTTTCCTGGGGAGATCCCTGGTAAGCAGCAGGAGTAAAATGGCTTTGCCCACTAAAAAAATGAAAGAAAAACCTAAAGCCTAAAGGTCCTTCTGTATCAAGATGTCTTCCATGTCAAGGCATTTTTACATCTGCAAATATGTCTCTTGAGGAGCTAAAGATCAAGCTTTACATTTATCTGGTAATGAATATGAGTCTGTCTTCTAAATGCCTACTTTTTCATGTCTGTTTTCTGATATTGAAACATATCAGAAACTCTGAGCATAATTATAAACTGACACTGTTCAGGAAACCTGTTTGCGTTGTATCAAAGTTGGCTGAAGGAGAGAAGTACAGGGACTGAGAATTGCTGTCACATTGAGGGTGTGAGGAGGAAGGCAGAACTGGACTGGTTCTGTCTGTACTATGAAATGTTGGCATATGGAAATACTCTGGATAGGAAATGAGAAACTTGGTTTCAACAAATAAGTGGACATATTCATCTGTGAAAAGCAGTTCATGATAAATTGTTATCAGCATCTAGTAGAACCTAAAGAAAATTACTTCATTTCAGAACGAGTAGTCATGTGAGTATTCAAAATTTAAAATGGCAGTGTTCTCCAAGAGCTGTTTGTATGGCCTCTCCTAAGCTCTATTTCTACATTCATTCAAGTCAAGAGATGAAATCTGACTGACTTTAATGGAAGCAGAATTGGGCTCATATTGAATTTTTGGAACAATGTTAGCATTGCTGTCAGCAAGATTATGAGTTCTGCCCTCATGCTTTCCCCTGACATCTGCCCGTTTCAAGGCATAAATGAACTAACATGAGGAAAGTTTTGCATCTGCCTGTATTGGCAGCTAGGAGAGATGTAAAATACTGGAAGCTTGTCAAATCCTGCCACTTTCAAAAGTTGTAATGCAAATGTTTTCAGTTTAGCTTCATTAAAATAGGAATAATAAGTAGAAGTCTAGAACTTAGATTTCTTTTTCATCCAAGACTGCAAGACAGAACAAGTACTTCCTCTGAAGACCTATAAACATTTTGAAATAGAGGTTTATCTCTATTTACTTAGAGAAACTAAGTGCAGAAAGATATTAAAAGATCTATTTGATGCCCTTGTACAAGTGTTTCTTTTACAACAATAGGTTAAATGTCTGCGAAAATTTGTTTTCCACTTTATAATCCTTCTGCAATTGATGTTACCATTACTTCATACTTTCTACTCTTATGAACCTTTAGTTTTTCATATCTGCTTCTAGCATTTTGTATGCAGACACAATAATTCTGTGTTCTACATTATCTGAGTAATATGTAGCAGATGTCTGTTCTGTTTTTCCCATTGTACAAATCAATATAATGTAAAGGCGAAAAAAAGAAAAAAGGTCATCTGAGGTGTTGAAGACAAACTGAGTTTGTCTAGTCTGAATTACAAATACAAAACCCATTGAATGATCAGAAGGGTCTTCATTTTGAAAAATAATGAAATATTTAATTCCCACTATGGCTCATTAATTTATTTCAACAACTTGTTCCAGACCTTCCAAAGGTACTGCATCTTGAACACAGCCAAGAATAATCTATTTTCTAAACTGCACTGAGCTTTCGTTTTATGTCTTCAATTGTAATAACTGTATGTCCTTAACATGCAAGGTAATGTTACCAGAAGGAAACAAGAGCTGTTTCTTAGAAATTGCTCCAAGGCTTAACAGTACAAAGGTACTGAATGTTTCCTGTAAAGTGACATACTTTCAGCTTCTGGCTTTTCAGTGTGCAGGAATTGAGAGCCTTAATTATCTGACAGGATACACTGAACAGTTCTCAGGTCATGGGATTAAGTTCTTCCAAAATCTCCACTACTATAGACTGTCCTTTGGCTGAAATATTTGTAGACATAACGTAGCATTTTCTTACCAAGATGATTTTCAGTTTTCATGGTAGCAGACAGTTTGGACAGAATTCAAGATTTTTTAATAAGTTTTGTTTTAGCAAAAGGACTAATGAGAGCAGTGGGAATAAATTGAAGCATCTCTGTTCCTTTTGTTATACAAAGCTATGGTGTGTAGCTGCTCCTGTCAAGAAGATAAAAAATGAATGAGATAGATATGAAGTAGAAGGAAACTAGAAGTAAAGGTGTGAAGTATCTTACCTGGGATCTTTCAGCTGTAGTATCTCTAAGCCATAATGAGTGTTTGTCCACCTCTTGTAGCTTTATGCTGTGGGTTTGGGTTTTTTTTTTATTGTTCAAGTTGTCTTAAAGTGTTACGTCTTTAAACATGGTACAACATACATATTACCTTTAATGGTATTCTTTTCCACATGTTTGTTTATCCAGTTCTCTTCCCTCTCCACATTTCATACGGGATCTGAATTTTGAAGATGGTGATGCATAAAGGATATTGCTTGCTGCTAGTCCTGTTGCTTAATTTTCGACAGGAATTTCAGCTACTGTTATGATAAAGGGTAGGACAGAGACTGAACTATTATAGTTCTCATCCTGGAATGGGCTGATATTATTTTTGCACTGCCTATTGCCATTAATAGATTTTAAAAAACCTCTTGGATTACTAAGATTATTAATATTTTCCCTCAGCTTTTCACATTCCCACTTTCATTTTGTGCCAAACAACTGAGATCTCTTGCCAAATATTTCAATTTTATTCTTTTTATCAAGCTTCTTCAGTCCTTTTAAGGCAAGCCACAACAGATCCAGGAGTACACACTAGGAACCCAGACATGAAATTGTCACTGGTTCTGTGGTTAAACAGTCACTTTTTAGACTCAGGTTGAACTCTTCCCCTGTATCTTACAGAACTCATTGCATCATTTCTTACACCCTTCAGAATTTCTCCAGTGCTTTGCTGAGGCCTGGTTTGCATCTCTCGAGGGAGGGAGGTGAGTTTTTGGGTGTGTAATGGCTGGTCTGCATAAGACAAAGGTAATGAACCGTCTCCATCTGGAGGCTACAATCTGGCTTCTAGGCCAATAAGAGGCAAATCCTGCAAGTTTAGGTGGTGCCTCTTGTAATGATAATTGCCCTCCTCAAATGGTATCATAAACCCACAGAGACCCCCAGAAAGCCCTCAGACTCATTTCTAACGCCGGTGGACTGAAAGCTCCCCTGCCCCGGGGAGGTTCTTAGGTGTTCCCACTGAGCCTGAGCATATTTAAATCCATCTGACTTTGTGTTTTGTGGACTTCCTCTTTTGTGGGATCCACCCCTAAGGATCAAGTTGGAGTAAGACCCTCACTTTGACCAATGGACATCCCAGATGCAACAATAGAACCTTGTCACAGATCAGTGGGTGATGATTATGTATCTTTCTGCTCTTATCCTTCCTTTCGTTTTCTCTCTTTTACCTATACATTTTCTAAAGCAATATTTTTATGCTTTCATATGCTATGTAATTATAGATAATAATAACCAAAATGGCTACATATATGCTTTCCATTGTGACCAAATTTTTCTAAAATAAACCCTACCTGTATATATTTGCAAACATCAATCATCCTGTTTCATTTCACTCTAATCGTCCCCAAGAGATCTATTAACAGGAACGTGGGTTACCCTCACCTTGGTGGTTGCAGCAGTCCCTTTCTGGCTGGGGGAGCAACTGTGGGGGACTTAGGGTCCATCTGCGATTGTTTTCTTGTCCCAGGCATGGTGAGCATTTTGTATGTAAATCACCCTCTCTTTTGCACTTTTTTGTTAGTATTGTTGCTGTTACTGTTCATTTTCTTATCTCATTGCTGTCTCCAGTAAAATTGTTTTTATCTCAACTGACTATTTCCATCTTTTCTGCCTCCAATTCTCTACTCCATCCCCAGAGTGGGAAGGGGGAGAGTACGTGGCTTCTGGTTTGGGAGAGTCTTAGTGGGGGCGCTGAGTTGGGGGATACCAGTCCTAAACCACGACACATCATTACAAGTCATGTAGATAACTTCAGTTCCCAGATCATGCTGCTTTGTAGCACAAGAATGAATTCTTCGTGATACTAGAGCAAAGCTAGGAGTCTGAGCACTTACCAGAAGATGTTGGACCTTCAGTGGGCTCAGAAGGTTTAAAGGTAATGGCAACAGCGAGTACAGAGCATAACAATGCAATGGAATAAAAATTGATCAGTTTTGAAGTTCTGACAGAAAAGTAGGGAGAAAATAACTCCATATCACAAAGGCTGTTTCACGTTAAGACAGGTAGGTGCCATCTTAGGTTGCTGACAAGGATGACACAGCTAGCACTGTTTGTAGCTTGCCATATCTGAAATCAGCTGTGTCAGTACAAGCTCATGATTGCAAAGTTATGTCACGTCACAAGTTCTGCTATGTTTCATCTTCTGCTGTAAGCAATAGCCAAAGATATTTTTTAAATCTCTCTGGATTAATTATTGGCAGATGTTGCTTAACTTGAATACAGAAATGCTTTTCCAATGAAAATACTTTTTACAGTATTATAACTATGTGAGTCTCATTTTTGTGGAAAATTTCTCCACAGCACAATTTTTTTTAATCCTAAATGCAAGGATTACATTTTCAAATTTTGAATGTTAAAACAGATTTTAATTCTCTCAGGTGGTTTTAAGCCTTTCATAAGGTAAGGAGCTACAGTGATGGAAATAGAGAGTGCCTCTAAAATTCTCTAGTGCCTTTCTGTTGAATTTAATAGAGTAGTTGAGTCTGACTGAAAGTAACACTTGAAAATTCCTAATGCTCTGAAAATTGGTTGCAACCAATGTTTACAGTGTTATTATTTGGCATTTATTTTTAATTTCAGTGCCTAGTCTCATGCTAAATAAGTATTCTGCAAAGGTCTAAGGCTTGTTGAGAATCTGTATTAATGATCTAGAAAACCTCAGTAAACTCTCAAAATGCCCAGGTAAAATAAATCTGAATCACAATTTTTAAACTACTAAATTAAGGAAGTGCACTGCCATATGAAATTATTTATGAAGTGGAAGATAATTCTTATTGCATGTGAAGTGTTTATCACTACATTTTTTCCAAATACTGATGAGCTATGTTTATTATATACTTCTATGTGCTTTGCAGTGCTGTTGACAGATTTGCCATTTACCACTATTAGAATATATTTTCTTATATTTTACAAGTTAATAGTGAGATAGTTTATCTTTTGGCCTCCTGCTTCCCTAATTTTTATTGTATAGTCACTGATAAAAAATTCCAGTCTTCATTTACTATGTTACCTTTTATTATTTTTAATATCTGGTTTGGGTTTTTTTCTAGTCTCTAAGCCAAAGCAAACATTAAAGTTTCTTAATTACAGATTTTTGAAATATATAGTGTAATATTTTAGTTGAAATTCACATTCTCCTGTTAATAAACTTAGCTGATTTAACTTACAATTTTCTGCTAGACTTTGAAAATGCAATTTTTAAGCACCAAACATATGTAAAGACTTTTCCTCTCCTATTCCACTTGCACATAGCAAATATATTCAAAACCAGAGCACTTTCTACGAAGTAATTTTAGTTCTGTGGTCATAACTAAATAGAATTGGAATTTCTCTTAATTAGGTGAAACTGTTCCTAAATTAGGAGATTAACACATAAGCCATAGATTGATGAAATAAATTGTATCAGAAGGGTGAAGCATGTTTCACAGAGAATAAAGGTTGCTGTGGTATCACTTTTTTAACCTCTTCTGTAGGTGACTGTAAGAGTTTGTACCAAGATTCTCTGAACCTTTTTTATGCATTTGAATGGTGATTCATAATCTTTTCAAGGATCATTTGCTTGTCAGATATGGATAACTGTTGTGGGTTAACACCGGCAGGCAACTGAGCTCCGCACATCTGCTCTCTCACTCTCCCTCCACCCCCTGCTTTATTGGGATGAGGGGGAGAATTTGAAGTGTGGAAACCTGTGGGTTGAGATAAAGGCAGTTTAACAGGTAAAGCAAAAGCTACGTGCCCAAGCAAAGCACAAGGAATTCATTCACCACTTCTCATGGACAGGCAGGCTTTCAGCCATTTCCTGGAAAGCAGAGCTCCATCACACCTAATGCTGACTTGGGAGGGCAAATGCCATCACTCTGAACTCTTTCCTTCTTCTTTCCCCAGTTTTATATGCTGAGCATGATGCTCTATGATATGGAATGTCCCTTTAGTCAGTTGGGGTTGGCTGTGCAACTGTGTCTCCTACCAAATCCCTGTGCTCCTCCAGTCTCCTCACTGCAGGAGTTGAGTGAAGAGCAGAAAAGGCCTTAACTCTCTGCAACCCCTACTCAGCAATAGCAAAAACATCCCTGTGTTTTCAACACAGTTTTCAGCACAAATCCAAAACACGTCCCCATCCCAGCTACTTTGAAGAACATTGAATCAACGAAAACAAGCAGAGTTAATAACAGCCAACAATATTTTGATAGAGTGCTGCTTCGCTTTGCTTTCTCTGTCCTTTTTAAATAAGTTACATTTTATTGTTTAAGTTATGCAAATAAATTCACAGGGGTGCTGCAATACCAATCCTATTGAGTTTGTGCATGTAAACAAACACTTCTGATTATTCTTATTCATTACTCAAGCCCCTAGCTCAGTATCTTCATGGGTTTTGGTTTTCGATTTAGTTCTAAGCAAGCACCTTGGTCTCTATCTTTGTTAATAGTTTAACACACTTGTATCTATGCTAGCAAACTTCATCTGAGAGGTGACTATTATTGCACATACCATTATGTGTAAGCAAGAGGTGTAGGGGATAGCAATATTTTTCAGCCACATTACCAAAAAGCCTCTGAGAAATATTTGTGGGGTTTTTTTTTCAGTTTGTTTTTTTACATGCCACAGTTTGCAATCCTTATTGTAGAAGATTGGCTCTATTGTTGCATAGTTAGTGGAAAAAAAAACCCAACTTGTTTGGTCATAAATAAGATTGGATGGAGCTCTGAGAAACCTGGTCTAGTGGAAGGTGTCCCTGTCCATGACAGGGGGGTTGGAACAAGATGATCTTCAAGAGTCTGTCCAACCCAAACCATTTTATGGTTCTATGATTTTAATGAATATGAATCATTATTCAGATATATTTCAGATCACCTCCTATTACCCATTAAAGAATCAGTAATGCAATAAAAAGAGAAATTGTGATATGTTACAGTTTTATGTGACTGTATTCCTTTCTGAAAAAGGTGCTCAGCAAGATACCAAACCATTTTACAGGTTCTCCTTATATATATGTAAAATGGCAAAGGCACACAAACACAAAGAAATTGCAGTTGTCCTTTGTGGAGGCATTCAGGGCTGGAGACACCTGAGGCAGAACTGAACTTGCTTATTCCAGTATATCTAAAAATGTCCATCATTCTGTCATGCCTAATCATATCAGCTGTGATGAGCCCTCAAATCAACAGCACTGCCATAATTTAATGTAGATGCAGGCAGTACTATCGTGTGATATACACCATGTAAAACTTTTACAGAATATCAAGTTTGGGAAAATCTTCCAGACCTTCATGTCTCCAGATGCTTCTGTGTAACCACCCAGTAGCAGTCCTATTGAACAGTGGTGGACAGGTGAGGAGAGGGGCAGAGAGAGTCATTCCTTAATTTCTTCCATCCTTCTGAGGCACTTCCTGTTGCAGGACTATGGGGTAGTTTCTTTGATTAATAGCAGAATCACTTCACCTGGAGAAAAGGAGTTTTGCAGAGACAGACACCTTCATATATATAATATATATACTTCTAATATTTCCAAGTTTATACTTTAAAGCAGTGACCCCATACTCATAATACAGCTTCAGGGAAAAAATGAGGAAATTTAGTTATTACCTTAAGGTCAGAAATTCTGTATCAGCTCCCTATTTTTAGTGATAAAATTATGAGCAAGAAGAACATATAAAACAATTCCCAGTCTCTTGATAATACATTATTTTGAAGTCAAGAGAACCTTAGGGTATAAATTAACTGCTTGCAGAGTTCTAACTAGTGAATAAATATCTAAGAGAAAAAATTACTTTTGTGTCAATACATTGGAATTAGCAATTGCATCTTCTATAAACAATATGAGATGGAAAGTGGTTTATACTGTCTTGTTTAGGATTAAACTGTTGGTATTGGAAGTTACGCACTTTTTCGATACAAGAACATATCTTTTTGGTTCAGGATTCTAGAAAAAAGGAACAAAAAGTACAGGACGATTTATTTTGCTTTCAAAACTGACAGATGTACAATAGCTTCTCTTCAGGCATCTGAAGATACGTACTTTATATCTGGCAGCACTCTACCTTTGACCTCTTATCATAAATGATTTTATACCACCGACCAGATGATCTGCTTTTATGAGAAGTTATTTCAAGTCAGTGATCTTCTGTGTCATCTAAAGACTTGTGTATCTTCTTTTATCAGTCCATCAGCTTTAAAAGCTTTTCTTTCCTAGTCAATTATCTTGAATTCATATTTGCCTTGGTTTGTCTATGATGGACAGAAACTCCATTTGAGGATTTGAATTCTATCTAAAATACAAGTTAATGCTACTGAAGTATTTTTCTTTTCACAGTATTTCTGCTTCTTTTGCTGTAATTTAAATATTATAAATTTATTTTTATGTTCTAAATCCACTTTCTGTTTAAATATTTCTCTACACGTCCACCTGGTAAGCTTATTTTCCTTACTTAGTTAGAAACACTTCTTCAAAGTGAAGTCAGTAGCAACCAAAACCATTTAACATTTCCAGATCTTTTATTTTCACATTTTGGAAGCAAATCTTTTTTGCTCTTTAAAAAATATTGGGATTGAAGTTGGTCAGGATTTTTTTTTTTAACATGAAAAGCTTAACAAAAATGTCAGGCTCTCCATAATTTTCTTCAGCATTCTGTGGTGGTTCTGAATGAAATCTAATGCATTCTCTAGCCTCAGCCCTGAGGTCCCTAGCCTTTGACAGCCTGTATAATAAAAATGCAACACATAGGAGCACTGTTTGAGATCAACATCCTTACCTCTCAGAAAACTAGAGAAACTTCAAAGAATGTAAGCGAACACCTTACACAAAAGAATTTGTGAAAAATCATTCTGAATTATCCACTTCTGCTTTCATATGATGCACCATATATTTCTTGAATATTGTAACCACTATACAGTTCAGATAATGACCACTATCTAATTGCTATGGGTAGAATGTTTTTGGCAACCTTTTCCATGTGAAAGTTACCTACTTTTACCATAGTCTTAGATTTTTGCGATTTAAAATTCAAGATGTAAGTAGTTATCTCAGCAAGGGAATTTCAAGCAGAGAAGGTTGTAAAAGATCTTCTATCTTGTTAAAGATTTTGAAGCCTACAAATCCTATTCTGCACCAGCATGAGGTGAAGGTATTTTGGGAGAAACAAACTAGGTTAGTCAAAATGTTCACTTGTAAGAGAGAATCTAATTTCATTCTGTTTCTGACTGAGATTCTGACATTCTGAAGTTGCCAAGTGAGTCTATCCAGTAGACTACTGAGGTGATGCAAAGTCACTTTCCCTTCTGTTCCATTTAAAAATTAATCATGAGCAGATCATCCAGTGATTATTTTTTCCTGGATGAAAATCCTATTGAAAGTATTTCTACATAAAATTTTGGTTACATGAACTAAATAATTGTTGTGAAATCTTTTGGCTGAGATTTCTCAATCAGCTCCAACTGTGATGTTGTTATAGCTGCACAGTATTATTTATTAATTCCCTTTTCTCCCCCCATCTGTTTGACTTCATGTTTTCCAGAATTATTTCTATTCTCAAACAGTAAGATGAAAACTGTTGTTGAAGCATCTAATTGCACAATCTGATTTTTCCATAGTTAATAGAAAAGCTAAGGAAAAACAAAAAGTCAAGAGACCAGCAAAACTTTAAAAGATTAGAGAAATATAGCCAATTATTTCATCCCATTAGAAGGAAATTTAGCCTGCTCCTTCCTAGAAGGGAAATTATCTACAATCTAAAATTATTATAAAGACACTATTTTATTAATTTCAGATTTATGTATATGTGTGTGTATATATATATATGTATCTGGTTTTGGCAGACGAACAACAAATAAATGTGTAGGATATATTCTATCTGTATTTATATATTATGTTTCCATATGAAAAAATTGTACCTCAGGTCACATATGTCACACAAATTTGCCTATACAAAAAAATGCTTTGACTGGAGTGATAGTTATTAATTAAAACTTTACCAGCACACATTTGGTACTTTAGATCAAACACATTTATTTCCAGTATAATCAATCATGTCCTATCATTTGAGGCACTACCTTTAAAAGGTTTAAGATGGTCATTGGGTGAAGATTCAGCATTTCCAATACTAAGAAATCCCTAAAGTTTGACTAGAAGGCTCACAGATGCAAATCACACACTTTAAAAATAAGGCAGTAGTATTCTATCTGAACAGATATTTTCTTGCCACTCAGGTCTTTTTTGTCAAGATGAAAGGAATTTGGTAATATTTTCTACAGCTTTTGGGAGGCAGATTATCTCCAATACTGTGGTTGCTCTGAGGTATTGTGGAGGATGACTAGCAAAGGTATAGTTGACTTCAATCTTCCCCTTCAATATTTTAGGCAGAATATTTGCTTTACTCTTTCAAGGCATTTTAGAAAAAGATTAGCAGTATTATTTCTAAACCTTAGCTCCTTACTAGTAAATCCATTGCCCAAGGAATTCTTTTATGTATTCAGGAATGTATCCATGCTCTCCAGTAAAGCTTACAGCTGTTTAAAGTTAGGCGATGTCTCACAAGAATAGCCTTTATCCCTGAAATACTGGTCTCTTTATTTTGTCTTTCATTCTGATCCTTCAGAAATAGATTTCCTTTTCTAATCAAATTATGGTAAATTATGGTAAATCAAATTGTGGTAAACTGGGAGCTAGAGCATAAAGTTAAAGCTCAAAGCTCTATATCATCTTAGCAACAAAAAAATATTTGCAAATAAATGAAAGTATTTTTAAGATGTTATATCTTCTGAAACACTATGTATTGATTAGGATTTTTTGCAGCATTTCAGAATTCTGATGAGATGATTGCCCAATCCAGCACGCCAAACCATGTTCCAGTTCATCAGGACAAATGATAGGTATGCTACAATCACACCTAATATGTAGTTAAATTGAAAAGTACTTGTGATAAAAAGTATTCTTTACCAAATGTATTGCCATCAGTGGATTTAAAAAGTGGGTTTATTAGTCAACCATGCTATATTTCTAACCTGCATCCCACAGGAATATAGTGGATTAAATCCTAATTGCAGCATCTATAGTAGTAGCAAGTGTAATATAAATATCTGAAAGATTGTGATATTTTTTCCTCAACCCTCATAACCAGTAAGAACTTTTTTTTGTCAGCTTAAAAACTAATAAAAATGATTTTGCTACCTGACTAAACTGGATACAAAAATTATTGATATGAAAGAAATAAGGACCCCTACAATGCTATTTATGTCATAGGTCTTCTGAGTGCCTTTTGAAGTAGTTTGCTTTGATTTAAAATGTCTGTATTGACTTACCTCTGTACAAATAGAGTTGAATGCATTGGGTAGTATATTATAGAAGTTTTTTCTGCATTGTGGTTTGTGAGACAACATTTGCATTCATTATAGAAGCAAAGAATGAGCAGAATAAATTTAAAGCCTATTAAGCCAGCCATACGCAATATGAATCTGCTGATGATAATAAGAAAAAATAGCTTTGTTTTTGTTTATTTTACTGTATTTGTGTATCTAAAATTCCTTGATTTATAGAGCATTAATAATATAGAGCATATGTTCAATATTCCTGGGCCATTTTATTCATTGTATTGACAGAAGGCAGCTGATGGCACCTGATATGAATCAGGATTTTAGAGTTATAGAATGAATTACGAGGCTACAAAGGGGAATGTGATGAGTTATCATGACATTTCTCTTGTCAAAAATCTAATAGTGCAAAATCCTTTGGGCTGGTCTGTAACACTGAATATTCTGGGGTTAGACACATTTTATCTGGAGAAATTACAATTATTTGTGCAAAGAAATCACACCTCCTGGGACTGGAGTCTCTAGGGAAAGATGGATAGACAGGACAAAGCTTCTCTAAAAGTTTAGGAAGTAAATCCTGGCAAATATGGGAAGAAGGATGGAGGGTAAACATAGTGAGGAGCAGAAATATTCTTGGGTATGGTTTCAAATCATCTGACCTGCTTTGTTCTTTTGCATACCGATGTTTACATGAGAAGGGTTGTTAGACACCCGATGTGACTGAATGGATTTTTGGTTTCTTTAGCAGTCATCTAATGGCACTTGAGCCCAACCATCAACGCAATAGCTGCTGAGTGTAGGTTTGCAATTGTATAGCAGTGCTAATTATTAATAATCCACTAAATGTCCCTTAAACTTGCAACTTTATTTTGTTACCGTATATTTCCCAAATAACTACTTTTTGTATTAATAGCCCTTTGTAGAAACTTCGTTTTTAGCTTTCAGAATCCTAATTCTGCAATTGGATTGTTTCTTTAATCTCTTGGTTTTTAAATGTGTACCCGCACAAAAGCATGAAATCTTCTTTGAGATTTTGCTTCTTCAACAGTGATAAAAGCAGCTCCTTTAAGTTTTTTATTGACTAAAATTTTTTTTTTATTTTTGCATTTTTATCCTTTTAGTGCTTTAGCAAGAACCATGAGCATCCATGATTATTGCCTATTCCTGTCCATGGCAATAGAACAATCTCTGCAGTTGTTTGTTAATTCATTTTAAAAAAAGATGTTATGATGGTAGCTTTTTTTTCCTCATGCTGTATATTCTTGACAGTACAGTTTTCCCCTGTTTATCTTCTTCCTTTTTTTTTTCTAGTTAGCATTTGGTCTAGTTGTCAGCAGTCTCATTTAAATTATTTAACTTCTTTTTCACTTGCTTGTGAATTAATTTTGATTCCTTTCCTGTGGTGTTTTTTATATTTTTTTCATTAATCACTTTGCATGCAATCATATATGATGTGAACATTTGGCAATTCAGTTCACAGGCACTGTCAGATGAATAATGTATTTCTAGACTTCTGCACATGCCTATTAACCTGATTGACCTCAAACCCCTTACCAATTTCTAAGAAGTTTCCTTCTATAGCAATACTCTATGCTTTGCACCTGATCCAGTCTTTTTATCCAGTAGCCCATTTTAACCCTTATTCTTTACCTCAACCACTAATCTCTAGTTTGGAACCTTGTCAAATAATTTTGAAAATCTGAGTATATTACGTCCACTGAATTCCCCTTATCTCTTACAGCAGCAGTATCTTCAAAGAACTCCAACAGGCTAGATAAGCATAACAGTTCCCTGCCGGAGTCCTTGCTAGTTATCCTTAATCAAACTATGCTTCTCCAGGTGTTCTCCCTACTGCAAAAGCCTGTGTGAAATAGTTTAAATAATTTTCTTCATGAAGCACTATCTACAGTTTGCTGTTAAGCCATTTCTGATTACTCCAAATTTAAATCTGTAGTTTTCCTTGGTTTTAGCAAAATCTGTTTTCCTTCTAACTATTATATATGCTATAAAAATATTTTTGCTCACATTTTAAATATTTTTATGAATAGATGATTACTCTTTGATTTCTTCGTGGTCCAACCAGATCTGTTACTGTGAGCGATGTTTGTCTCTTAGACACTTGCAAAGTAGTTCTATTATCTGTTAAGTAGGTTAGTTGCTGCTTTAACAAATTGCAAAGTGAATCTATTATAATGACATTGAAATTTTAGTCAAAATTTGTATTAATTTTTTCTCAATTTTGGACCACTCTTAAATTCAGAGCAAATTATGTCAGGAGTGTTCTTTGAAAAACATTGAGGGATAACTCTTCTTATTATTCATGAACAAATGTTTATTCATATCAAGACACCAGTTACCGTGTTCTTTAACTTTTGCCTCTTATTCCTGTGTATACTGTCCTGACAACTGTAATAACCAAGTGTAAAAATTATCCATATATATTCCTTATTTTGAAATAACTTTTCTGTGGACTGTAATATAAATGCATATGACTCCACTGGAAGATACATAAAAATATGATAAGGAATATGACCATAAATATAACTGGGGGGAGGGGGGACAATGAAACACCTCTCCCTTCCCCTCCCCTCTCTGACTTAGAGAAATTGTGGTACTGCTACATTTAAGTTGTCCAAGTCTTTCTGCAACATCAGTCTGTAAAAGTCATATTTGACTCTGATTGTTTTCTTTGTTTGGGTCTCACATTTTTATTCTGTACCTTCTTGAGGGATCATTAAATACATTAAACAGTGCTTCTTTTTAGTGACAGATCAGAAACACCTTACTGACTGTTCTTCAGCAGTATCTGTCAAGGCATTAGAGATGAATGGTTTAAGAGGTTCATTCCCTCCCCAGAGCAGTCTGGGGTACAGGGGGATGATTGGTCTATCCTATTGATGCACTGTTCCTACATTGCTGACTGTGTTGGGGTGAGGTTGTCAATACAATCTCACTGCAGACATTTTTGTCCTCACAGACCATGCCAGATTGGTCTTTCTGCAAGGTTACCAGCCACAGTTCTCTAATAGACTGGCACTAGATAAAGCTTAGAGAATTAGATAATGGAAATGGCAAGTACTTAATTTTCCCTTCAATCCATATGTCTTTCCTTACTTCTGTCTGTCCTTCCTTTCTTTGTTCTGTTTGGTTTCACTGAAAGGTTTCTGCCTTAGCAGTCACCAGAGACTTTAGCAGACCAACCACTTGAGTCATTGCAGCTGAAGCAAGTGTACTGTGGGCATGTCTCTGCGAAATGGCATGTAACTTTTATCAAGTCTGCAGCTCTGAAGCATTTACCTTACTGTCACAAGGGATGGAGTCTCCTGTGCACAAAATAGCTGCAAAAGGAATTTCTGCCTGAAACAGAAAATTTCCTTGTCCTCCTGCCACCTTCATGTTCTGACTCAATCTGGCTGTTTGATAGCTCTTTTTGCATCTGACATGCTTTATTGTTGCTTTTGATTGAGATAACACTAAGTGCCTCTGCTATCAGGAGAAGCCTGGAAATCAACAAGTGGGGTGTAATTTCTCTTGCTTAATAGTGATGCCTAAATTGCTGTTTGCTTTCAGCAGTTCTTAACTGCAGATTTTATAGTGGGAATATTTTTTTTTTATGATTCTCTCTCACCACTCTCATAGGTAAAAGAATTTGCAAGTTATAATAATTTCTCTAACTTAGGAAACTGGTTCCTGGGAATTATTTATATTTGCAGCTCTCTGATGAGCCTATAAGAAGAGATTTAACAGAGATTTGCCCTGAAAATCATGATGATACTGTCTATGAAAAAGTTGATGATTTTTAGGGGAAAAAAAATCCTTATTTTGATGTGTTTGTAAGAGTATGGCTATCATTCATTTAAACTGAATGACAGGAAAATATTTTAAATATAATAATTAGGAAATAAAATTGAGTGTTTGAGGAATAAACCTATAAAACAATATATTCAATTTTAATTTTTTTTATTTTTATGTCTGTAATTTTTACCATAAGGAAAACATTCGTTTTTTTGTAGAAGAGCTTTGCCACTTCTTGAGCATGTTATTGGTTTTGTCCTCCCAATATATGTAAGCAGTTCATACATTTCTAGTATTTTATAGATATCTTGTGGCTGTGAAATAGGCCTGAGCACTGAGAGAATCCAACTGCAGTGTAATATTGATTCTGTGTGAGTGTTTTCTGTCATGGAAAAATACACTTGGTAAAATGTGTTGTGTATTCTCTCCCATGGTCTTTGGTGGTTATAACTAAAATGCTGTGCTGTAGCTTTAGTGAAGGTTTCTGCACAATCAGCTGTTAAAAGTTCTGTATAGCATTAAGTTTTGAGCATTGAACGACAGAATTCAGGGTCAAGCACCTTCTGTTAAAAGAGTGTCTGCATCTGAAATCTGTCCAGATTTTGTAAGGATAAATCCTTTATGGTAATTAACAAGTTGAGAGTTACTTTTAATTTTTGTGAATTAAAGTGAAATTTGGGTCTATTAAAGCTTTGACAAACATCACAAGTTCAGGATATTTTCCAAAAATAAAAGTATTGGTCTTTATTTGTAACATAAAACTATGTAATTATGCAAATTACATTGCAAGGTTGAGGATTATTTTGAAAGAATTTTTTCCTTAGTGTCAGTCTCCAATAACTGGACTGAGTAGGGCAGGAGTAAATGGCAGAGAAGTATCTCTTTCTAAATACATGTCTGCAGAATCCTCATAGCACATGCACATACTGTTAGACGACTTCTCCTTCCAGGTGGTAAGCATTTTACTTATCATCTTGAAAGCATTTTCTCTGACAAGAAAAATGAGGATAGGATGACCTCCAAAAAAGGGGGATTCTTCAGTACGTTCACTTTCACAAAATATCATCTTTTTTAAGCTACTGTTTAAATAGAGGCAAGGTCTTCATCATGCTGAGAATGCATATTCCTTGAAATTCATAAAACAGAAAATGCTTGTATGACTTAAAAAAGATTACCCTTACAACATTTTCTGAAAAAATTACTGTTATAATTTGATTCGTACAGCAGAACATAATTATATTACCTTATTCTCATTATATTCGTACACTTTATTTGTCCTTTTTTTTTACAATATTATCCTTCATGTTACCCAGCCTGTAGCAGAATTCTGTATCTTTCCTGTCTTTGAACTGGATCACAAATGAAAATTCCTCCTCCAACCCCCATCCGCATTTTACTTTCAGTATGATTATTTTCACTTGGTTCAATTTGCTGATCCAGTTCACTCTGTGGCCCTACAGATAGTTGTATTTACAGAAGCAAGCGAGCAGCACAGATGTGGAAACAAGCATAAGGCAGAGACAGGAGAATAACTGCTTCAACTTGTACTGCTGCAGAGAGAAACAGCTATGGACACACAGCCTCACTTAAACATTTATGAGGAGCTGTGTGGATGTACTGTGCACATATCTCGGATCAGTGCAATTTTTCTTTCTTTCATAAAGTACTTGTCATCAATCTTCTGCAAGCAGTAAGTAAAAACAGAAGCTGTCATCCATGCCCTGGTATCTGCCCTACACCCTGCAGGCAGCAAACATCAGCTCAGTTCTCTTAAACACCAGGCCTTTCTACTTTGCTTTTTGATATCCAGAAGTTTTGCTTTGGCTGTCATACTGTCCAACGTAAAGATGTGTTAGATTTTTTTTCCTTCCTGCATTTTAAGGATCCAAAGGACGATAGAGAGTTTTTATCTGAAATAATGCCTTTCTCCCATCCCAGCTGTGTGTAGTACCTGCTAGGCATGGCAAAACAACTGTAGCTGGATAGCAGTCAAGAAAACTACATTCAGGACATAAAGATCTGATTTAACATATTATACAAAAAAAAATACAATGGAGTTACAGAAGAAAATGTCAGTGAAACATATGGCTTGACTTTGCAGTCTTTCAGAAAATAAAAGTTTTGCCTCAAGAATTGCAGGCTCAGGCTTTCAATCTTCATTGTCTGAGATGATTGCATGATATTAGGCATTGTGTTCTTCAGCTCTTCAGCATCTGGAAGTAATGAGTTGCTTTAAGGAGAGTGTCATTCTTGATATTCTGCCATAGCTCTAAATTGCTTATTGTCTACCAGTTTGCATTACAGATGTGTTTTTTTGCCTAAAGTAACATTAAAACAAAATATATATTTTCCTTTTTGTTACAAAACTCACCATTAGTATGCATGGTTTACAGACTCATGCTCCAAATTATGAAATGAGTATATAACAATCTTCATGGGTAATTGAGAAAATAATGAAGTTTTTCTCATGTTTGCCAGGCAAACACAAAAGGAGAGATTTTACAAAAGGGCTCTTATTCCTGTTCCAAATTCTAACAGCCCCAAAGGAATCAGGACCTGATAAATCATAACAGCTATTTTTAGTCTCTTGTGTAACAACCTACTTTGTAGCTTTTGGAAACTTCTAACTCATGCATTGCCTTGATGATCTGCACTACTTTTTCTGGAGCTATTAGCATTGAGTGGTATATAGCTTTAAAAATATAGTAGATTTACTAGTTAGTGGTCCATTTCTTTACATATTTTCCCAGCATTCTAGAGACTTCAGTATAAATAAATAAAGTGTTAATTTTAAGAAGTTATCTTGGTTCTAGCCAGGATGGGGTTAATTTTTGCTGTAGCCAGGAGGGGTCATGGCCAGGATCCGGAGGTTGTTCTGTACCCCCTCATGGCATTGCCAGGAGCAGGGGAGAGGAAGGGAGTCTCTTCTGGGGAGAAGGGGTTCCTTCAGGTGGAGTGAGCATGGCAGAGGCAGCAGCGGTGACTCCAGTTCCAGGCAAAGATGTGTGAATCACTTGCTTATCTTGCACACTTTGTTACTGATAATGTAGCTGTTACTGTCAATTTGCTTATCTCATTGCTGTTTCCAGTGATTTGTTCTTAGTTCAGCCTGTGGTCTTTAACTTTTGTGCCTCCAATTCTCCTCTTCAGCCACCTGCACAGGGAGAGAGAGAAGGAGAAGGACTGAATGAGCAGTGCATGGTTTCAGTGGGAATGCTGAACTGGGGAATACCAATTCCTAAATCATGACAGAGTAATTTGGTGCCTCATCTGGGACTGACCTGATCTTGAACACATCCATGGATGGGGAGTCCACATCTTCTCAAGGAAACTTGTTCCAGTGCCTTGGGAGCCTCACAGTAAAAATTTCTTCATAATATCTAATCTAAACCTAACTTCTTTCAGTTTAAAGTAATTCCCTCTTGTCCTATCACCATATACTCCTGTAAAAAGTCCTTATCCATTTTATTGTAGGTCTTCTTTAAGTACTGTAAGGCTGGTCTAAGGTCTCCTTGTGGCCTTCTCCTCTACAGGCAGCATAACTCCTACTCTCCCAGCCTGTCTTCAAAGGAGAGGTGCTCTGGCCCTCTGATAATCTTCGTGGCCCTCCTCTGAACTTGATTCGTAGGGTCCATGCGCTTCATGTTTTGGGGGCTCTAGACCTGAACACAGTACCCCAGGTGGGATCTCACCAGGTCTGAGTGGAGGGGGAGAATCTTGTCCCTTGACCTGCTGGCCACACTGCTTTTGATGCAGCCCAGGGTGCAATCAGATTTCTGATCTGTGAGCACAAATTGCCTATTCATACTGAATTTTTCATCCACCAGTACCCCCCAGCTGTTCTCTGCAGAGCTGCTCTCTATAAAATAAATTGTCTTAGATTACAAGTCTAGTCAACACACAGAGTGGTTTCATGATGTTATCTTTCAGGAGATGGCGATTTCAAAATGTATGTTAAATTTGCCTTGCAATTTCAAGTAGAAGTTTGATCAAAATTCTGTATAATACTAAAGCCAGAACCTATATTGACAACATTTTAAAAATTTAAAAACATTACTAAAAATGAAATATAACAGCTGGTTTGGTAAAGTTATTCTTCAAATTTATGCTACAAAATTTTTGTCTAAACTTCTCAGAATACACACAATTAATCTTTAAAAGAATTGCACAAATCCTTTTGTTACTACTTTCTGAAATTATCCATATAAATGAATTGTTGTGTTATTTTCCTTAATTCGAGGTCCATTCATTATCCAAGGTAAACTTCACTTGCTCTCTTCTTACTCCATCCTAGTCATTCTAGTTATCACAATTTTTTCTGGGAAAATTGTTTCACATTTGCCTAAAAAATAACTTCCTTAAAATGAAATGTCAACAGACAACAGTAATAGATTGAAAATACAGGTTCACTGTGTATCCTTCTCTTTTATAACACCTACACACTATGAAATTGTTTAACAACTAAACCTTAAAATGATGTTTTTATAGCCTAGACTGAATCTACATCTGTAAAACTCAATTTTGCTGAAAAATACTGCTACACAATGTAGCATTGTCCTCATGCTTTCCTGAGGTTCATTTGATAAAGACCCTTAGCAGTTCCTTCTCATCAGTATGCTACCTCCACTGATCAGAAACAGTAACATACTGAAAATTAAAGATGTATCACAGCTGAAAATAAATTCCTTTTATATAAAAAGCATATAGCTACTCTAATAATAAAATTTATTTCATGGTCTGCATATAATTTTTGTTTTAGGTTTAGAATTCTTACCTCAGACATAAAGTATGAGAAAGTATGACTAGCATTTTTGGGGTGTGTGGGGGTGATAGGAAGAAGAAAGTAATTACATATTATTTCCAGATTAAGAAATGAAAATTGAAAATTTGTCAAGAATTAAAAAGTACAGAATGTGTTTTATAAGGTGATTTATTCTTTCTTTTTTTTTCCCTAATCCTTTTTTTTATTCAATTTCTTTTTCTTGGTTGAAAGAAGGAAAAGAAGTGGATATGTGATGAGAGGTGATGCAGAAAAATCAATTCTGTGGGACAGACATAATAAAGCTTTTCATCCCATCAAATCCATGGGACAAAGAATAGGAAAAATGTACCCTTTTAAAGCCTTCAGCATGTCAGTTTTTCTAGGTTGTTCATATTTCTGGCAGGTATCTTGGAGAAATCTATATGGAAAAATCTGTCTCTTTTTAAAGGTCTTCTCTAATTCCAGTTAGGCTGTTAACAGTTCACAGGAAACAGCACTGAGTGACATTACTAATGTCTCTTCAGAAATATTTGTACATTTAACTCTGCAAAATGTAATGGTCAAAGGTATGTGCTTCCAATTGGAAAATGTTTGGATATGGAGTTCCAGCTTATATCCAGAGGGAACTCAGTTTATTTCCAGGGATATGAGCACTTATGTGGTGAGTTGACCTCGACTAGCTTGCAGGTGCCTACCCAGCTGCTCTATCACTCCCCTTCCTCATCAGGGGTACAAGATAAGAAGAAAAACTCATGGGTTGAGATGAAGACAGGGAGATCACCTATTAATTACTTGCCAGTTACTATCAAGAGTAAAACAGACTCAATTTGGAGAAATTAGAACTTTAAAAATCATGACATTACTAGATGATATAAATACAGAATCATTGCTCACACAACATTATTATACTGGCTCAGGAAGTAGAAGATTAGTTTGAAACATTTTTTTAAAGGTATGGTTTTTAGGCAGCAAGTGGTGAAGTGCTGGAATTTGTTGCCACAGATAATAATAGAGACAAACAATATCAACAGATAAAAAAATGGATTACACAAACTCAAGAACTATAACTATATAAATAAGGCTTAGAAAACTATGCGCCTTCCAAGGCCCTTAATCCAATGGCTGGTGATCTGAGGGCCTCGGAAGATGGTCAGGTTTATGTAGCTTTCATGAATAGCATCCCCTATGGTCACTCCTCTAGACAGACCAGACAACCTGTCTGATGCTGTTAGGGCATTTCTAGTGCTTGTACGTCTGTCATTGAACATTCATTGACTTCTTTTTCTAATTCGGAAAGAAAACCAAGCAAAACGTTATCCTCTATGTAAATTCCCTTTTTCTCAATCCAGCCACACATATATCTATCTCCTTACAAATATTTGAAAAGAAATTGGCTTGTAAATTTCAGGAATATTTCAGAGAACTAGCTACATCACAGGTTGTTTCAGTTTTCTGGGTTTTATTTTGGTTTTGCTGGTTTTATTTTTGGTGGTGGTTCAGGAATTCAAGCTATTGCGCATGTTTGGTTTAGTCTGCTCTATTGTTTGATTTTTGGTTCATCTTTTAGGACATAATTTCTGTTCGAACAATGGTGTAGAGACATCTGAAATGAATTGATACGTGACTGAAATTCCTGGGGTTTGTATATATCTGTAACTGTAGCTTCTAAACACAGGAAACTGTCTTTTCACAATGACAATTAATGTTGATAAATGGTTAGAAAATGGCTTGGATGATGCATGTGATAATGTTACTTTACAGTAATTTACAATGGCACAATAGTCCCATTAAGAAGTGATTCACATGAGCTGGATTTTGTTGTATTTACAACACAATAAACCCCTACTTCTCTTCAAATAATGATGTTCATTGCAAATCATTGTGCTAGTGTTTATAGTTTAAGTTTCTCCTTTATTAATTTTCTCTTTCCATGCTTGCCCTTTTATATCTTGTCTAACACAATGAAATTATGGTTGCTGACAGTGACTTAACCACAGCTGCAGTCAACCTGCTGCTGCAATGATTGTAGTGCAAATGTGGACAAAGACTAGGTCAGTGATTTTTTTTTTTTTTTTTTAGGAAATCTTGGGTAATAGCATAATGACTGACCTTTTTCCTGTTTGGTGGCTGGTACACAACTTCAGTAACAAGTATCTTTTGTTTCCTTATTTTTTTTCCTCCAAGTGATTGCTGGGAGCTATTATATGTCCTAAAAATGAGAGATCTGTAATTAGCCAATGTTCCATTTGGAACGTTTGGAAGATGTTGATTCATTACAGAATAGGAATGTTTACTCCACCCTTAATTCCATGAAGAAATCAAAGGGATCTTGAAGAATATGTAAAGAAAAAAAAGACAAATTTATTTCAAAAAAATTATTTCAGAGTTGTAATACTAGAAGGAGAATAAAATATTGTGATCCTTGAATAATATTTTGAACTGGTGTGAACTGCTTAAAGGATGTGGCTCCTTGTCTGCAACAGGCAGTTTGTTTAACAATTGGTGTGCAATTAATTGCCAAAACAATGTCTCAGCCATACCCTCTCTGTGTTCAGTTTCTCATTATGCCATTGGATTGTTCTTGACCTTACATAACTCATATTGAGTCATATGCTCACCTGACCATTGAATTGCATGACCTCTGATTGATCAGTAAAAAATCAGTGATATCTTGCGGTTGTTACTTACAGTGCTTTTTTTCTGTTAAACAGATTTAATGCCCTATATTACTCCCTAACTATGTCTCAACCAGACAAAAAGTGATGTTTTGTTATTGGAAGCCTGAATCTTTAAATTCCTCAGGAAAAGTTTTATTTGAATTTATGATATTAGGTCTCTTCTGCAGAAACATCTTTCCACAGTTTCGAAGTAATTGAGTGAGCCTTTTTCTGAGACGCACGATGTTGAAAATAAAAAAAAGATTGGAACTGTATGGCCATAAAGCTAAAATAAGTTTGATCCAGACATTTCAGTTTGATTTTCTTCCAATATGAAAAGCAGTGTATAGCAGTGTGTTTGGGTTTAGTGCAATAAAGGAAAAAGGAAAGTAGGAAAGGAAGCATTTTTCTTCAGGACAGGTGCTTTAGCCAATAAGAACTACTGCTGTTTCCTTCTGAGCACAAAATGTTACAAATATGTTCTCTTCACCCATAACTTAAGATCATAAGTTGAACTCATATCTTTGAGTCCAGCAGAATGCAGAGCTTTGGGCTGGGTAGTGATTCGACCCATTATAGTCACTGCTGTCATGGTCAAGGGTGACAATATTCGAGTATCAGGGAACACATTTTAATCTCTGTGAAGTTGTACTGTTCTGCAATTGTGGTCCATCACCAGGACAAGAGCAAACAAGTATGAAAACTGTCATATTCATGGCAACTGAAGTACAATAAGGCAGAGGATGTTGTGGCCCTACCTCCAGATCAGGATGTAGTCAGCGGACTCTTGGCAACATTTTTTGTCATCCTCAAACTTCTATTGCATACTTTTGTACCCCCTTCTTTTCAGCACCCCATTCTAGAACCTCCATCCCTTGGATTTCTCCTCTCCCCATATCCCTAAATACCAAATTTTTCTTATAAACATATCTTTTTTATCTTCACGACCCAGCTCAGAGCTACAAGCATAATTTATTTTTTCTTTACATCTTGCAACTTGCTATTGGTTTTTCTGTTGCCCTGCTTACCACTGCACTCAGCTACACAAGCTCTCATTCTTGTAAAAAACAGATACAAGCTGCAATCATTAGAAAAAAATCCTTCACATGAAATTTTAAAAAAAAAGCGATGATGGAAAGCCAACACTGAGAGTCAGAGTGTTTCTTAGAACAAATATTCATGGGCTTTACATTAGCATGTACAATTGTGGTATTAAAGGCTTGTTAACAGTTAATTTGCATTAAAATCTTAAGCCTGCTGTGCCTAGATAAAAATACAGGTTGATTAACACTTAATGCTTCCGTTAGTCTTTCTTGCTCATTAATGTCTATGTATCTTCCCTTTTTTCATTTTATTTTTCTGAAGAAACATAAAAGAAGATTAGTATTTTATCAATGAGTGAAGGTAGGACTAAATCAGGGCTTTGGCCACTGCTATAGCTGCATTCATTGAATCATGGTATTTCAGCAATAGCTACAATTCTTCCATGACAATTGCTAAAGTACAAACCTGTCATTAAGAAATCTGCATGTACATAGAGTAAATATACATAGGAATTTATACTAAAGTGCCATGGGTTTTCTTTAAAACAAGATGATGAAAAGATCCAAAATATGGAAGACTATTTCTTGTTGTTATTTCTTGTATTGTGCAAAATGAAAGGTTGAGAAAACTGCTGTGTTCCACCAAGAAAATCTTAAAAAACATACACCTCTCTTTCTCACTAGTTTTAGGCAAGCGTTGTTTCATTTACTGCAAATAGAATCTCAAACCTTTACATTTTTTACCCCAAAAAACAATGGAGAAAAATACTGGATTTGAATTTCTATTTATTTTTCCCATACCAAATACTTTGATGGTGTTCCTTAAGTTTAAGAGTCCACATTCTGGAGACTTGCAATATTTTTAAATACCTTTGAGATGCTTGAGCAAATGACTGTGCATATGTCAAGTAAATCTTCCCAAGTTTCTGTAGCATATAATATCTGACTTTTGGAAACCTGAGAAACATATGCTGTTCGTAATTACAGAAACATGGTTGTAACATTCACAGTAACCTTGTGAATCAGGGGCATCCCCTCTTTAGGCATGAAAGTAAGGCTTTGAGTTACGGGCTCTAGTCTTGCATCAGACTCGACTGATATATGTGTCTGGATAGCTCTTCATCCCTTCCCCACCTGGGATTACTATCCCTGTTAATGGCAGAAATGTAGAAGATCATGTGTTCAGGCTTTAGCTGGAGCAGTTCTGTGCTGGGAGTATTATACTCAGTTATCATTACTTACAGTTTAATACACTTGACTGTGAAAGGTGCAGCTCAGGACCCTCCTTACAATACATGTTGGTTTTAACTGCCGCAGCTGAGGTAGCTGCCAGCTCCCACTGTGGCTGGAAACATCCTTGTCTGTGAGAACAGACTCGACAGAGCTGTCAAAACACCAAAGAGAGCTATGAAACTGCAGGAATACAGCTGCTGGGATTTGGCAGCACAGATAAAATTGTGGCTGGATAAGAAGATAAAAGACATACTTAACAAATTTGGGAATTAATGAAATCTACTAGGGATATGATCTATCCACTTGCCCAGCAGGGATTTTCATGCAAAGCTACATAAGGGTGCTTTACTTTTACAAGCATTTGAGCACTGTTATAATATCTTATCTCGCGATTCTGTAAACCTGAGTCAATCACTTGGATGCTGTAGTATGTCAGGTGCCAAACCATGGAAAACTACATATGAAACTATAAATCAGACCATCCAGCCACGTGCACAGTGACACAAGGTATCTTCACATGGGTATCTCACGTGCCAGCTCAGTAGAAATGACAATAGTTTGGTTTGTGCTAGATCTGATCCTGTCAAGTACAAGGTAGGGAGAATTAGCATTGCTATTATTCTGGAAGCAAAGTTCATTTCAGGCAGAGCTTCAACAATTTGTCTTCTGTCATCTATATATGAAGTGTCTGTGTAGAAATTCTCTCAGAGATTTTAAATACAAAGGTGTAATATTCCTGTGTTTCCATGATAGATGGAAAGCCCAAACAAACATTCAGTTGGCCTTAGATCTATGCACTGTAATAGTGACAGTAATTTAGGGCTCAACAGTAAAAGAGGCACGAGGGTGAGAGACAGAGGACTGAATTTTCTGAGTTTATTTCTTTTCCTAAGAAATAAGACAAAGAGCTCCATCTCTGAAGACAAACCCAGTACAGTGACAGAGGGTAGATGCCTTAGTGTCTCTACAGTGCCTTTTTGAATCTCTGTTGTGGTGCTCATGAAACTGATATGCCGCAATTTGTTGATGTAGCTTGAAAGTCTGTCAGAGATAAAAGATTTCCACGTGTTTTCTTGGTTTTCTTATGTGACAGCTATGAGAGGTGTTAGGCAGACACTGCAGACAGTCCTTTAGTGCTCCCTGGAAAGTGAGGATGTGTCAACAATTGCAGTAACCTCTGTGGGGTGTGGATCTTCTAGAAGAGTATTGTACCAGAGCTGAAGAATTACGTGGTGGTGCAGCGAGTTTGAAGCGTTTGATTCCAAACTTTGGGATCAGCTCTCAAATCAAAACTTAACCCCTTTCCAGTTCTCTAGAAAAGTACAAAATGCCCAGTGTTCTTACTTCCCTTAAGGAACTTATTTAATTTTTGACTTGACAGGATTTGTTAATCTTCATAACATCTTTCTTCTTGCACAAATGTTTAACTTAAACTTTTGTGATATTTCAATATGGATCTTCAAGGGATGCTTCAGGTTTATTGTTAGTGGGTGCGTGGTCACACCTTCTTAGCTCACTGAATGTCTTTTTTATGATTTTTTTCCTTCTGTTTCCGTAGAAAAAAGGGTTTTATTTCTACATAATAGACTTGTTTTCTGGTTAGCAGAGTGAAAGAGAGAATGTGGGATTGGGTCCTTAGCTGATGTTAACTACTGGGTAGGGTGTTTTTTGTTGCTGTAAGTAAAAATTTATAACAGATTACTTTATTCACAGTTTTAAGAAAGTGAGGTTTGGGGAAATGGATTTTAAGGAAATCTGACTCAGAAAAATGAGCTCATTTTGTCCATTTATCTAAGAGAGAAAACAAAAGCTCTCAGAACCACTATTCATCATTTTGCTTTCTTTCACATGTCCAGTTTTTCTGCCTCCAGAAACTCAAGTAGATTTTAGACAATTGTGTCTTGATTCTGAAGTTTTTGAGATCTGTTTTGAAATAAAAGTTGGCCTATTTTTAAAGATAAGAAAAGTATATTATAATATGTTTCAAGAGGGGTTTGCTACAGCAAAAGCAGCTGCTCTTCAAATCTCTTTGTGCCTCTTTATATTTACAGATCTTCCCATAGCCACATCATGCTGTTGCTCAGTGATAGGCATTTCAGAGTGGACAGTCAGCAACATTAAAAAAAAAAAAGATGATTTGGGATAAGAGTGGTGAATATGGAGTGGTTTAGATAAAAAGAAAGGAATGATGAATAGGTCAGAAGGAGAGCTTGCCTTGTAAGGCAACATTCTTACCAACAATTCAAACATGACAGAGATTTTTTTTGTGAGACTCATGCCTTGCTCCTTCCTACAAAACGAACACCATGCAAGGCTCTTGGGTTCTCTGTCTCTCCTAATCATTTTCATTTTGCTATCTTTTGTAGGTTGAGCAGCAGATGCATGTGATATCTGCAAGTTAGGGCTTTTCAGGTGGCTAGATCTACAAATTCCTAGAGGATAATTTTGAAGGAAGACCATCAGTTACTAGCAGCATTTTCTTACTCCCTTCAGTTAAATGAATGTAGTACTAGGGTGGTTGTTCTTGATAGTGTCAAGGGACTCTGTTTTCAAATAGCATAAATTAAGGCGAATTTTTGTAGTCATTGACACTTCTGAAATAAAAGAGTAGTGTATTTTGTGCATTTTAGACTATACTAGCTTAGTATTTTTCAGCAACCGCTGTCACAAAATACAGGTTTGCTATTTGTGTGATCTCTTAGTGAAAGTAAAGTAATTTTTAGAATGATATATGAGAACATGTTTTTTCAAAGTGATTACTTGAGCAGTAGATCTATGTTTTCACTTAAATCTGCACTAGAAACGTGAAGGAGAGCATGGACAGGAATTTTTATCTTATGTCCTTCATAACAAGAAAATACTTAGTATTAAAGAAAAGGTAGTCAGTTTTGGAAAAGTCAGTTTGGAAATCTTGTGGGAAAATTTATCATTTGTCATTATGGAGAGCTACTTCTGGTGAGAGAAATGGGTTTTTTCCTTCAAATCAGTCCAGGCTTATGGCATGCCAATTTGATTATGGTCAGACAGTGATGGGAAAGCATACCACACATAACTGATATATAAGCCAGAAGATGAAAATGTTTTTACATTTTTGAAAAAAACACTTTCTGTGATTTGGCATGCTTAGTTTATACTTGTGAGGGTATTGATGTTTTAGTATAGTGGTATAATATCTTACTTCAAAGGATCAGTGGAGGTGCCCAAATTAGGAGTGAAGCCACCCAAAATGTTTGAGAGGTCACTGGGTCCTTTTACGGGTGAGTTTAAGTCCACACACAATTCTAGTAACCGTGTCTGAGGGTATTGTAGGAGTATAATATCTCTAAATGCTTTTCAGCCTAAACTGTTTGATTAGGTGTCCTAAAACTGGCCCACAGAACATTATCATTCCAGTTTACAGGCAAGGCAGGCAAACCATGGTAAGCAAATACCCAAACACTGCTGGGAAGGGAGGGAAGCCCTATAACTCTAAATGAAACTCCCCAACTCAACTGCGGAAAGATAAATTTTATTTTTAGCTTTAGTGAGAGGTGCATATTTATTTGTTTTTGTTCCATCCCTCAACAAGGAATGAGCAATATCAAGCACTGCATGCAGCTTTTGCATAAGCTAATCAAGAAATCCATCCTTGAGTCTCTCATTTAAATTGCATGAAAACTGAAGTGAGAAAGAATTAGGGAAGAAGAGGCAGAAATTTTCAGCAGAAAATGAACCCAATTTATAAACAAGATAAATTAAATACTAAAGTTGTATGCACAAAAACAAAATAGTGAAATGGTTAGGGTATTTGTATAATCCTGTATTTTTCATTACATGTACTCTGACAGCTAAGTGGGAAGAAAATTGAAACTGTGATTGTGTGAATTGAAAAAGAGGAACTCTTCCTTCTCCTTGTGATACAGAATTATGTGGAAAAATGGTTGTACTACCTGCTTTTTCAATATCTTCTTTTGTAAAAGGTGTGAGGACTGGAGGGGGTGACAACTGAGAAATTTTTGACTGAATCTGGATTTGTCCTGCAAAAGGTTGCTTTGTGTATTTTTAACTTTATTTAAAAAATTTCACAACCAGTAGGAATATGTTGATACTATAGTAAATCAAGAATAGGTCTGAACATATAGTCAAAGGCATTTGTTTCCTATGGAGAATTCCTCCCATTTGAGCTATATACAAATGCAGCTGTTTAGGTACTGTCCATAGTACCAAAGGCCAAAAGGAAGAGCTGCAATAACTGGTCATGATTTTGCACAGAAAATAGTGCCCAGCACTGAGGTGTGGGTTGTCAGGATCCCAAGGGTGCTGCTAATTCTTGCTGTCCCTGCCTACTTCCCTGGGCTTCACCCTCTGTGCTCAGACCTGGGCCATCCCTCCACCAGCACCCCTTTAAGCCCCCAGGGCCATCAGTCCCTGCTCCAGGGATACCACACCAGGACCAGTCTCCATCTCCCCAAAGCCATGCCTGCTGTCCTCAGGATGGTGTCTGATGTGTGGAACTGAGGCTACCAACAGTGCCTTTTTAAAGCATGAGTTGTAGTTGAACTATGTGTTATTGTGAAAAACACTGGCAGTGTGCACCATCCGTTGAACATTTCATCAAAACAATTTCTTTGATTATTTTAGTTATATTTGTATCCTTGACAGTAGAATAGGTCAAAATACAGATCAATGTTTTCTGTCTTGCAGAAAGACACTATTTAAATTTAAAACTAGGCACATTCAATTCTAGTATGTCATAGTTTGCCCTACCCAAACAAAAAATTTAGGATTATTTCAATTGTTGGATGAAAATCTCTTTCTTTGTAGAGATGCTACACTCTTTGAGCACTGTGCTCACTCTGTAGCACTGTGAATAAATTCTGCTCCTTGAGCCTGATCCATGAGACCAAGCTACAAGCTGTTGAAGTATTGCCAATGGTAGTAACTAAAAACTTGCACTTTTTTAGCCTTATACTGGTACAATTAATAATCCTTTTTTTGCACAGCTTTGAATAAGTGTTTATACCTTTATGATAATAATATTTCTATTGGAACTGAAATCTGTCTTCTATTGTCATTAATGAACAATCCTGAGATAATTTTTCCTTAGTTGACTGTCAAATTTCTGCTAATCAGGTTCAATTTTACACCATGCTCTGTATGTCTTCAGGAGAATTATGGGTAGGTATTACATTGAATCTATATATAAAGTTGTAAGAATAGTCACTGGGTGGATGCTCACATATACTGATAAGATTGTAAAACAGGTAGATTAATAGATATGTGTTTCAGGGCAGCAAGCAAACTCCCTTGAAAAATCTTCAGTCACTTAGATGGCATGAAAGGAGATAGCGCTTTCTAATAGCTAGAACAGACTTTGAAGATGGAAGCTCTGCATGGGGAAATTAATTTTGTGTTACAGTTGCTGTATAAAGCAGTTGTGATGGGCATGAGTGACCTCAGTCATACTAGGGCTCGATGTGAGGAGTTTAGGGGTGGCAGTTATGCTCGATGTGATTCAGCAGAGAGAGTCAAGAGGACTTTTGGCGAGAAAAGAAAGGCCTCTGCTGCTCTTCATTTAATCTTTTGCTTTTTAAAAGTTACTGTAAATTTAGTTACTGGAAAAATGTCTCCCATTGCCCTAACCTTTTCCTTCTTCTTCCTCCTCCCTTGCCCTCATTATTGACTGAACAACAATGGCTCTGCCCGACTGCATTCACTGGGAGTCGTTCACGCTTTGCCAGACCTTGTTAGTATGCTAGTATGTGAAAGTTAACTAGAAGTGTAGCATAGCCAGGAAGCACATAGCTGGCTTCAGCAGGAGCTGAAGGTAAATTCAATTATTAATTTTTTTATTTGAAAAATATTTAGTTTACCCACTTCAGTTCAATGGGGAATAAAGAATGCAACAAGGGAAACTTTGGAGCAAATAGATTTAAGACTATAAAAATAATATTTAAACATGAGGCTATGAGGACAAACAATAGATATACACTATAGATATGCTTACCTCTCATTTTCTTTTAAGCATATTATGAAATGTTTTCTAACTAAACAAACAGAGACTGGAAGGGAAGTTGGAAACTTTCTACTGAAAATTAGTATATTTTAAAATTTAGGATTAGTTAAGCAAATTAATAAGCCTCTGTCACTATTACAACTTCAGAAAGAATGCATGAAGAAGCCTTTTGCAACTGAATGTAACTCTCAGATCCAGAGACATCTATTTTTGTTTGGCAAGAGAGGCATTTTCCTAAAAGGTTCATAATTTCTATTTTTCAGTTAGATACTTCAGGCTTAGGAAAATGAAGCTGGGTGGATGAGGGATGGAAAGACTATGCATACAACACAGCACCAGTGGCCATGTTATCCATTGCTCCATTTGAGCTAGTCTGTCAGAGTATAAAATGGTCAAAGCCATTAGTATTATGTCCATGCTATGACTAAATTTAGATGGGCTAAAACCAACGTGTTTGGTTTTTCTGGTGGATTTTTGGTGGATTTTTGTGCGTGTGTGTGTTTTGGTTTTGGTTTTCTCTTTTAAGAATGTGTCAAAGAATATTTGTGATTTCCCTGAGCATCATAAATACTGTATTTATATTTTTGCCTTTTAACAAAATAGTTAACATTTATGCTGGAAAAAATGTATTTTTAAAGTATTTTGCTTTGCTTGACTTTTTTCACCTTCAGGAAAGTAATACTCGAAGTTCCTCAGAAAAGGTATGAAGAAAGTTGATTGTCAAATACTGCTTTGAGTAATTCACCATTTCCCTTGCAAATGTAAAATTTGGCTTTCAGGATGTTGATTTTTTCATAATGAATTTATGATCTGTGACAGTCATCTCAAAAATAACATTTTTGAGGTTGTTACATTGGCATTTTTCTTGTAATAAACATTTGTACAGCTATGGAAATTTGGTAGATGAATGGTGCTTTAAAATATTGAAACTGTTTACTGTGGAATATTACAAAAGAATCCTTTTAGCCACAACAGAATGAAGTAAGAGCAAAGTTCTTATCAAACACATGTATTAGTTTTCTTAATCCCATTCTTTCATCTAAAGGGATTCGACAAAATAGAGTGTTCAGGAGCAGCTCCTTTTGTCCCCATCCATTCATAAATTTTGGGTTTTCACCAATACTGAAAAGTGAGCTGTAGAACTGCAAAGATCTCTTTCCAGAATCCAACCAGAAATGTAGCTGGTTCTACAAACACCAATATCCATGCAATAAAATTTTCGGCTTATTTTATTGGTACTTAATCAGTTATCTATATGTACTTCTGCATGTAAAACATCAGATATACTTATGGACAGAAACGCTTATATCAAACATATTATTAAACTCAAAATTATTTTTGACAAAAATATTAAAAGATTAACATTTTCCATAAAGTTTGCTAATTCTGTAGAAGTTGTTAAGAAATGTCTCTCTTTGCCTTGAAACAAAAGATAGAAAGTGAGCATTTCATATACCGAAATGCAGGAAGTGGCACTTACAAAAGATGGTTTCTATGTTGCTACCTGAACTGTATTTTCTATGATGCACACAGCCCTGGACTCCTGTCTTTGTGGAAGATGTCTTAATTAGTAGCAAGATGAATTATTTGAAGTTTGGATGTTGAGAGGAAAATAAAGTGAGGACTGCAGAAATTCTGAAGCAATTTTTCCAAATTGAAATATTTCTGACTGTCATTTCAATTCAATCAGAATAACAAGAAAAGATTTTGCTTAGCATCCATGTAGTTCAATAGTGCTGTTATAAATGTGTTCTGCAATCACATCAATGCATTCCAGTCTGTCACACAAATAGATAAGAAAAAATAAACTATGGAGCAGAAGAACACACTCTACTTTGTATGTGTTTCCCTATGGAGAAGCTCGTGATGCATAACACATCTGGTGGCTTATTAGGGAAAATCCCTTCCTCAGATCTGGCAGGTGGAAAGCTGAAGAGCTATGCATTTGTTTGTAATGGCAGACAATAGCAAGGACAGTTAAACTCCAAATCCTAATGGACCTGACAGAAAAGAACAGAAGGATTAATTATTTTACTCTGCCTAATGCACCTTTGAGACTTGCTGTAAAACTTAATTAATTGTTCCAGAAGCACTTTTGACATCGTCATATGAAATAAATTTGAGATGTATTGGTGGTAGTTTTTTCTCATAGAAGATATGTTATAGTCTACTACTACATAATCTTTGTCAGTGAAACAAAGTAATAGTAAATTGGATTTTTATTATGTTTCTGTTACAGTGTAATTATTTTTTCTAATTATATATGGTCAGTACATAAGCAAGGAGTTGCTTTGTAATTAATTGCCATTGCTATTTCCACAGATTAAAAAAATACTGGCATAGGAGTCGTATGCTGAAGGAGAATATGTGCTAAAAGTTAAGTGAAACACTTATCATTCAGTACACAAGAATGATCAGCACAGAGTGAAAACTGTTGTCTCAAGCATTTATATATCAAGTTATAAATATTCTTTGACTTTATAACTCAGGAAGTTAAAGTATCAGAGAGTGTTTTCTTATAGGCATAAAGACTCTTTTAAATGGATACACTCTTAAAACACTTTAGCACAAGCTTAGCTATTAAAGTCAGCAGAAATACTGATATTTAGAAATGTAAGCATGATTATGTGCAAATTTCTATGGGAATAATGGCGCAGTGCAGCAGCACTCACTGGGAATGAAAATGCCAGGGAACTGGGTCTGGGAGTTGTGATGTAACACTCTAATATTTCTCTGGGTGCTCGCATTTTTGGACTTGGAGATAAACAACTTAGAAATGCTTTAAGATCATAGGGCCTTTTTCAAGCAGGATTTTTTGGGGTTGTGCTTCTCTGAACTTGCTTTGCTTTTTTTTTTTAAAAATTTATTTATTTATTTGTTTTTTATTTCCAGCATGCAGGTGTTCATATATGTAGAAATGCAATGTTCTTGCTTCTTTTACTTCCAGACCTCTCTGTAAAAATTGTTTCCTACCATTTTGTCTTCATACTGTTGTTCACATTTTGCATCAGTCTCTGTCCCTTTTGCTCATATCTGATCTATGTAAGAATATAGGTTTTCTCCATAGTGAAAATGAGCTCAATTCATTCCATCTGCCTAAAATATTTGGTGTAAAATGGGATGATATTGATGGCTGTTTTGGACACACAAAATCAATGAAGATCCATCCCTCTGTGAAATGTTTTCACAATTGAACAGTATTTATTACTGTACAATATTAAGAGTAGCTACTACATGGTTTTATAAGTGAAAGCAAAAGGAATCTTTCATTTTCACTAAATAATCAAAATAAACAAGGGCTAAATATAAAATTCAATACTGACACACAATTTCTGTGAAGACTAAAACTGTTACTGTGAGGAATAACTGATTTCACAGTGCAATGTGTATTTGCATCCAGTATCTAATATAGATTTTACTGTAATTATTATAGTTAACATTTATCAGATAAATGTAGGTAATTTTTAAGCTTTCTTTTTCTTTGATAACCTGTAAATTAAAATAGTCAATGACATAATTAAGTTTGCCACCATCACAGCCTGTATTTGTTTATAATGAATCATGAGAGAGAACATGTTAAAATTCATTAATACATTCATGTATAATTGGATTGATCATGTGAGATCATCTAGATCTTTGTACCTAAATCATGTAATGAATTTGGCCTTTGTTATCTTTTCCATTACTGAATGTACAGGAGTTCTACTTGTTTAGATTTAGTATTTCATCATTTTCAGCAGTCCTCCACCTGTCACACAGTTTCTCTTTAC
The DNA here is from genome assembly GCA_013400955.1 of Drymodes brunneopygia. NCBI lineage: Eukaryota > Metazoa > Chordata > Aves > Passeriformes > Petroicidae > Drymodes > Drymodes brunneopygia. Next base: position 453,691 of record VZTZ01007956.1, on the reverse strand, counting down.
CTTCTTTTGGTTAAGTTGTCAATCAGAATTACTGAAATCAGTTTGAGTCATAGAATCATAGAATGGTTTGCATTGGAAGAAACCTTTTTAGATCATCTAGTCCAACATCCCTAGCAATGAGCAGGAACATTTTCAACTAGATCAGGTTGTTCAGAGCTCCTTTGCACTGATAATGCTTCTATTTCCCAAAAGAATGAGGGACAGTGTCTGAAAATCTCTTAAAGTTTATGGCATCTACAGATGAGGCAGAACAAAGAATGCATGCAAATTCTAATTGTTAGGAATAAATAATAATATATGGTTTTTTTATAGTGAAAGGTAGCATTGCTTTGTTCATAGACACAACTGAAAAACAAAATCAGGAAATCATTGTGTTTGAGTTGATGTTTAAAAACATCTCAAATGGCCATATAACTAAAGTTTAATCATGCTAACTTTGGAATAAATAGACTAGAACTCATTCTTACTGATAGACACTTTTTCTTTTTGGTGAAGAATCTTCTATTTGCTTTACAGATTTCTCTCTGAGGCAAGAAGTGTCAAATTTAGCTGCACTGAAGACAGCTCATCTCTCTCTTAACCTCTGTCGTGATTTTTGTAAGTATATAGCAAGTTTAAACAGGAATTTCACATCATTAAATATTATTGAGTCTTTGTTTGTTTGATGAGTCAATGGAAATTATGTGCAACCATAAAATGTAAAAATTTTAAGTTGTGTGGGTTTGTGTTTAAATTTTATATTTTCTCTTTCTTTTTTTTTTGATATATTTTTTGTTTTCATGAGAATGGTAGAATTGACAAAAGATCTAATGCTCTCAAGACATGAAATCTTCAGGGATGTCAAAGATTATTGTCTTCTTCCCTAATCTGGAACAACTTTAACAATGGAGTTACCCAATAACACACCCCAGAAGGGTGTGATGTTTCTTTTGAGTTGATATGTATGATCTGAGTACCATGTCCACTTCATAGTCAGGAGGATTCCCAAATTTTAGGAGGCAAAGTCTGCTGACAAGATTATGCACGAGTGCACATGCTTTCCCTGGTCATAAAAAACAAACAAAGCAACAACAGGTGATAATGAAGCTATGGATTTTTTAAACTCTTGTGCTAGGTTTTAGGAAGTGGTAATGGTGGTTACCTTTAGATATGAGATAAAACCTCATATTATTTACTTGCAACAGTGTGATGCCACACATTACCTTCATGGGAATAGAGGAGTCTTGTTTGGTAAGATTACAACTTTCAGACTCTGGTAAACTTTTTTTCAGATCTTCATGCCAACCATCTGTTAAAGCATCTCTGCAGAACTAGCCATCTGCTAAGTATTAAATCCTTTCTAGTGCTGTGCTTGCGCATATTTTTTCAGGAATATTTAAGTTTTCTGTTTCAGCTGATATTGTACCAACAAATATAAATAAGTGCATTATTCTTATAATTAAAACTCTTGCAGTGTGCATACCCCAGATGGGTAACTTTTAGTACATTAGTCACTATTCATAGGCAAATGTCCCATCAGGACATTAGTGGATTATCCATTATCTAATTCAAAACATGAACTATATTTCTATTATCTTGTGATTACATAACTCAGGATTAGTAAGTAGGTAATAGCCTTTGCCCACATTCTGCTCACAGCGCTAGAGGTAATTTAATAACGTTTACTTCTCTTGCAGTAGTTATGTATAGAAAACTTGTAAACTGAAAAATAAAATTGACTTATGCATCAAACTGGAAAAAAAAAGTCTTGTGCATTACAAAAAAAGACTGCTATATAATCTCATTTGTGCCATTGGCAAATATACTGTATTGTCTATACTGAACTTATTATGGGTTTTGCAGTTGGTGGTACTATAATGAAACTAGTTTATCGATGTACTAGCTGGATGACTGAAGAATTATTTGTTGTCATAGATTTTTATGGTAGCTTCAAATATAATTATCATTTGTAGTTAGCAAGAAAAATAAGCATAATGATTCTGTGCTGTATAGAATTACCAAAAAATTTATCAGTTTAGTCAGCTTAGTGTTTTATTTCTTTGAAGCATAACAACAGTATACTGTAAATTACATTATTTTCTAAAACTATGAATAGTCAGTGAAGCACAATAAATGTAGGAAACCACTAATTTCAATCAACTGAGCTTTTGCTATAATGAAAACTACTATAGAAAGTGGAGACCTCTGACAGTTCAAAAGTACAATTCTGGTGGTTTAGGTAAACTGAGACATAATAATTGAGAGAATTAAATAATGAAATTATAGGCAAGGTGTTATCAAGAATATTTAACTTAATTTATTGGCTGTGTTCTATCAGACTCCCATACATTTCCTTTAAGGAGTCACATTAAGTTCTTAGTCTTCAGTCTGGGTAATCAGCAGGTGAGTGTGCTGAGGTTCATTATTGTATCTATGGACAAGTATTTTAGAATTTAATCTATTTTTAAATTATTTTTACAGGTATTTTGGTGTGCCTACTGTAGGCATTCTACTCTCCTTTACATCTGCAGGATCTTTTCTTAGATTGAATGATAAGTTATAGTATTTATTTCTCTAAATAATTTTTGATGTTAGAAAGAGAATCAACAGACTAATGGAAGTCCTCCTATGCATCTTTTCTCATATTGCTTGTATAATTAAAAGTATGACCACGCTTACTGTTTCTGCTTTAGATCACATGCAAATATTGTGACTATTTGGGTTCTTGAAGGGAAGCAAAAGTTCATACGGTTAATGAAATGCAATAATATAAAATGTCATAATCTATTTATATAGCATTAAAAGTACCCAGTACTTTTGCTATTTTTAGCGAAAATTGTTTAACCCCTGTAGCAATGTACAGCATAAGAAAATTGGGACCCAGTAAGAGTAATGATGAAGAAAAGGTGGTGTAACTTTCTTAAGTGCAGAAAGGCTTATCAGTCTTAGAAATGGAAATAAATAAAGCTGAAGACAGACTAAGATGAATTAAGGACAGGGCATACTTATATAATAAAGCACCTAAGCTTCCTCAAGTCTCTTTTACTAGTTACTCATATTTTTCTAGCTAAAGTCCTAGGCTCTTTTCTCATCATGGAAATTTCTTTAGTTTGTTTGCAAAGATATCAATGATTCACTTATTGTTTCTGCTGTCTCCAATATTAGCCTTTAAACTGAAGTCAATTGCAGTCTTATAAAATCATAGAACCATCTAGGCTGCGAGAGGCCTTTAGGTTCCAGTCCAACCATTCACCCAGCTCTATCACTCTAAACCCTAAACCACTAAACCTCGTCACCCAACTCTAGATCCAAACACCTCTTGAGCACCTCCAGGGGTGGTGACTCCACCACCTTCCTGGGCAACCTATTCCAGTGCCTGACCATCCTAACAGTGAAAAAACATTTTCTAATACCTAATCTGAATCTTCCTTGTCTCAGCTGAAGGCCATTTCCTCTTGTCCTCTCACTGCAGGCACGATAGAAGAGACTGGCCCTCACCTCACTCCAACCTTCTTTCAAGCAGCTCTAGAGAGCAGTCAGGTCTCTCCAAGCCTCCTCTTCTTGAGACTAAACAAACCCAGCTCCCTCAGCCTTTCCTCTGAAGACATGGTGAGGACCCTTGTTGCCCTTCTTGCACAGAAAGTGAATTATACATTTTTTTCAGAGACCCATGCTATGAAAACCCATGCTGGAATGATTACTAAGCAACTATTGTGCAAGGTTATGTATGTGTGGTGCCTCTAATCTTTACATTAAACCCAAGCTTAGTGTTTAACGAACTACAATTTTTGGAGTGTCTTATGAAAGTCAGACAAATGACTCATTTAGGTCTCCACAGTTCGGTTGTTAGATAACTGCATCTTTTGTGGTGTCATGTGCTAAATCTCTACAGTGAGGATGTGTGTACTGAATCTGCTTGATGAAAAGCAGAAGCCTGCCCTCTCAGTCATAGCTTTTGCTCTACTCATTGCAAGGCAAGTGGATGTAGTTCCTATGCCACATGTATGTGTGTGGTGTGAGTGTACTCACAGCATGACTGAGTCTGGCTGTTCAGGAAAGTGTTCAGAATAATTTTTCAGATACTCTCGAAGATCAGAGTCAATTCATTTCTTACCAAGACTGTGAATGCAGAAATATAGCAATGGGCAAGAAGGAGATCCTTGATTAAAAACCATCACACACTTATTGAGTTACTATAACAGAAAAAATCCCAAACTTGTAAAGAAAAGGTCTTTTGTGCACGAACACAATCAAATGAACTTCTGAGGTATTTTTCAGTTTTCCTATGATTCTATGATTTTATGCGATTGAATGGTACTAACAGACCCTCTGTGGCATGATGCAACGAGGAAAACAGCAGAGAGACATAACTGTAAAAACTATGGGATGCTAAGCCACTGGCATTTATGGCTGTCACTGAGTTGAAAATTCAAATTATTTTCTATCCAAAGAAACAGGAAAAGCTGAATGTATGTTTTCCAGGTTAACAAGACAATGGTATCTTCCTGATTGTAGTGTTATTGCTTAAGATTAATTTTGCTACAAACCTGATCTGATTGATGCTTTGCCATTCCTAAACCACTAAATATGAAAATACTTATCTCAATGCAATCTTGAAATTTGCATTTACGTTTCTATAGATGTCTCCTTTTTAAAATTTCATTGGCCTGACCTGAAACCAAGGAAAAGAAACTTTTATATTTAATGACATGTATTATACAACTTAGGTGTTTTGCTATTTACAGTTTTGTTGTAAAAAAAAGTTATCTCGACCTCTCTGCCCAATTATGAGTTTTTATTTTTTTAAGACCAGCTAATGCGAACACTATTCCAAGTCAGAACTTATGCTAGACATCTGCTAGTTCCACATTCTTTGTTTATATCAATTAAGTCTCAAAACCAGTCAAGCCCATCAGCACTATTTTCCTAGTTCAGTCTCAGCAAAAGCAAGTCTCTTCTCAATATTCAAGCCTGGTTCTATTCAAATATACGTGAAACTTCATCTGTGTTGCTTCAAATTCTCATTCACTCATGAATTCATCACCTTGGTGGCATTACTTGTTCTTCTTCAGTTATCCTTGAGTAGCCCTTTGTGATCATGATGATTGATAAGTCTCTTGGATCAATGCTATGAAATTTTTAGCACAGATTTTGTAATACATATTTTAACGATTGATATGTCTGGATCCTGACGCATAGTAATGATATGTTTTGAAGCCCTATTTTGAGATCATTATCCTTCTGATCTTTGAAGGTCTGATTATAAAGGACTCTTATTTCCATGATAAATAGGTGCTAAATTATTCCTGGCTTCCTTTACTCATAGTATCCACTCCGTGCAATTCAGGATGAATGAACAAGAGATTTACTAGTTATTACTGATGTTCTTGCTCATAGAATTGCAGTCAAGTAGCATAAAAGTAAGGGTAATTTTCTAGAGGAAAGAACACCAGACAGTGGGAAAAGGGTAAGAGAAAACTCGTACTTCTGTTTGGAGCTCTGAAAAATGAAAGTTTATCTAAGTTTAATGGTTGGGAGGGGGTAAGATAGTTGACATGTCAGGTGCTGTATCTTAAAGCAATTGCTCTTGGAGCATGCAGCTATCACTCTTAGGGCATACAACTTCTGGCTAATGGAGGCACTGAATTTGTCTGTGCCTGGCCTGGCCCATCTTAAGTTTTGCTGGATAACATTCCAAATCTTTCGTGTGCAGTCAAATGTGGATGCCTACCCAAAAAGAGAAATATGTTAGTTCTGTAATAAAAAATGTTGTGTTTTACTGCAGTACATCAGGAGAGTCAAAACATCTCCAATAAAATAAAGACTACAGAATATCAAATAAATAAATCACGTGGTGTTACACCACGGATTTTCCTTGCTTATATGCAAAAGCAGTATCTCCAAGACATTCAGATCTCTTTAAAAAACTATAGTTTTTGGCTTCTTCTTTCTTATTATTTATCTATTTGAAATCCTGAAGTGCAGGCATGTGCCTCAGGTGATAAATAAACATCTCGGAGAGCACTCTGCATTAAATAATTGGATTTTTTTTCACTGCAGAAGACCTTACTAATGTGAGTTTGCCTCCTATCAAACTGTTCATATGCTTAAGCATTCCTAGAGCAGGACTGATAGAATTACTCCCTGTTTTAAGACACTGCAACTGCTTACAAAATATGTGAATTGACCATTGATTGAATTAGAAGTATATGCATAAGTACAATTTGCTTTTCATTAAGCATTCACCAAGATTCTTTAATGGCTTTATGTAATGGACTTGATCAAAATTCTTTATCAGAACCCACTTCAACTAGTGAATGCTAATGGAGCACTTTGAAAATAAAAAATGGAGTATAAGTGTTTGCTACCATAGCTATATAAAAAAGTCCTTTTATAAACCATTTTACTAACAGTTTAATTTCAAATGTTTGTTTTATTACTGACTTTCAGGAAAGTATTATTTACATACAAAATGCTCAGGATTATAACTTGTCTAAATGAAGAAATAAAATAAAGAATAACAAGTTTAAAAATGGAATAATAAGTATTTCATAGCTAGAACATCTTTTTTTTTATTCCATTAATTACCTTGTGTACTTGGTTTTATTTCTTCCTGTCTTCGATTCTTGAACCTTTACTAGGCTGCACAATAGCTCTTTTAGTCAAATGAGTTCATATCTTTCCTCTCTCTCTCAATGTATATAGGCCAACTAAACACAACTGGCTATTTCTACTTCAGGTTTAAAGCAGCACCTAATTTTTAATCTACTCTTCAAACTTACTCTTTTCACAATATTTTCTTTTCTGACTCCAAAGGATTAGCATGGCATAACTTCTTTGAATGGTTATATTTCTCCCTACTTAGACAGGAGATATTATCACTCCATGTCTTATCTAAAACTAATTGGGCTCACTGCCAAAATGTCTCCCTCTTAATTAGCCTGAATCTTTTATGAGATAGTGGGTAGAATATTATATGTATACACAAAAATTAATATTGAGCTTTATAATTGGCCACAATTCAGTATCATATAATTTGACATGGCTTGGTTCTACATTTTTAGGTTTTCCTAAATGATTCCTTTGGTTTATCATGTAGATGAGATAAAAACATAATTTCAGAAACGATTAATAATTTTCAATAATGTAACAATTGTAAATGATTTTATTTGCATAATCATCTTGTGGCATTTCTGCACATAAGATTATTCAGATTTACGTCTCTCAAAACTAAACTAATCTGTCTTAATTTGTGGGGGGTATCAAGGGCATTTATCTCATCTGGGCAAAATGAAATTTCAGATAAATCAAAATTCATACTGGACTTAATAAAAGTGGGTAAGTAAATAAGATTGAATGAGTTTCTCAGACCAGACAATTTCCTCCTTAGACCTACAGAGAGAAAAAAGTAGAAAGTGTGATCACATTTTCTCTTCCTGCTGCTATCCTTTTAACCAGAGTTACACATTTACAGAGCATTGGGGCCAGAGGCTACTGCCTCCTCAGATACCCTCAGTTCAAATGCTTGTGGGATCACTTTAGTCCATATAAGCCATGGATATATTATTTTAATTTTTTAAGCAGTCCTAGTTTGTTTTGAATAAAAAGTCCTGGGGAATATTGGCATGGTAGGTCAGAGAGACAACAATTGCCTCTGGGCCTGGTGAAAGTAATTTTTAGCCAGTGTAACCACAGCTGGAAGAAGATTGTGACTATGCTAATGATATGACTGTAAAGACTTAGCTCTAGGTTAGCTCAATGCATAAAAGCATTCATGTGTACAGATTAAATTCCTTGTTAAATCTGTACATGGTTAGGCCTTAGGCTGTGACTAGGACTTGCAGTGTCAAAAAATTACAATGTAACACCCTAATTGGAACTGCAGTGGTCACAGGGAATTAATTTGGCCCTAATCTTCTCGCAGGTATTTTTTGGCCAAGGTCCCCCAACTCTGATGAGCAGAGATTAATTAAAGAAGGGTGGGGAAAACAAAAAGCTACAAAAGGAAGAGCTTTCTAAAAATGCTGACTGCTGCAGTGTGTCTTCCTGTGCTGAGTGGCTGCAGTCATGTAGCTACTCAGCTTCTTTACTCAAAGCCGGAAAGTGTTTGCTTTAATTTGTTATGACAGTGGTAGCTTATAGATGTTGCAATATTTAAACATGCTTGCTTCCTAGATAAGTAGAGTATTATTACTCATTTCGTGGACTGAATTCCTTCATCAGTTTATCACTACCTATTTGTAAAGTGCTTTAGTCCATTCAGTCATTAATTTACCCTGTAGAAAGCCATGATGCTTTTTGCTATATTGTAAAGTCAAGATCTAAAAGTATTTTATGTTCTAAACTGAAAACACCCACCAAGGTAAAGCTGTCACTCTGAAAAATCTTGCTTAGCTACCATGTAAAGACAGACACTACATTATAGCAAGTCTTTATGCTTCTCATATGACCAGAACTGTATCTTCATGAATCTTTGAAATTGTCCTGATTTCAAGTGGCTTGATCACTATTTTATGGCTAGGTCCAGCCAGGATGTTGAATTTCAGTGTTTCACTTTAGTCCCCTGAGAAACCTCAGCCTAAATGGTATTCTCAGATGAACTGACAGAAGAAGCTGTAAGGCTGTAGAATTTCATTGATACTTTCCTAAAAAGAACAGAAAGAGGAGGAGGCTGTGGGTGTATTTTCTAAAATATCTTGTAACGGAATATTTTCTGAGGAAAGTAGGAGGCCCAAGTTCAGACTTCCTTTTCTGCCGGAATTAATTCAAACTCACATCTCCAATGAATTTACTGTAATTATCCAGATTTTGAGCAGAGAAGTCATGAAATGGAAGCCTGAATACATCACTGATAGAATCGACAGTCAGAAGAGGGGTTGTAGTGCTGACTAATATAAAACCACAGTCTGGTCATCTCTTTTTCAATCATAGGAGGAAAAGTTGGTAGCAGAGGGTCTACCATTCTAGAAAAGAGATCCCCAATAAAATTGATTGACTAGAAGTGAAAGTTAGATTATCCACTGAAGAATTTAGGCTCAATGCACAGAGAGCAGTAGTAACTTCTGGAATAAAATTATTTAAGGACAGATCATCAGGTCTGTAAATCAAAATGTGTGTGTTTCCGAAAGAGAAAGAGCAAGCTGTTTGTTATATGGGATTTTGGAGTACGGCCTTATTAGATTTGAATACATGAAAATTCAAATTTTCCTTAAAAGCTTATATGAGCTTATATGTTGAGTACAGACAGCAAAGGTGAGAACTTAAATACTTCTTAAGAAGCTAAGACAAAATACTGGTCTATTGACTAGTGCCATATTTCATCTCACCTTTCGCAGCTGTAAAGCACAGCTTCTTCACAAAGTTCAGATTGTTTTCAACTGTTTTCTTTCTAATGGGAAAATAGTTAATGAAAATATTCAGTCTGGCGCAAGAGCTGATGTTGATCAGGACTCTGCACTGCACATTATGTAAGACAAATCAGTGCTGTTTTTCTAGGATGGGTCTTTGTCAGCTTTTCCTGAATTCCTGAAACTGTGTTGCTTCTGGTAACAACTCTCTTGAGCTGTTTTCTAGACATTCTGAGCGCAATAGTAAGTGGCACTTAGGTAACTCTTCTGCCACCAAAGTGCCTTTCATGGCAGTGTTGATTTACTTGATTGGTCCAGAGCTATGTTTTTGTTTAAAAAAAATGTAAGGATTGTAAGAAAAATGTGGCTTCCACCTTTTTGATAAATTGAATTGTGTTGCAGTGGTTTGTGTCCTTAAAACCCTTTTCCCTAAAACCCCTACCCTCTTAGGAAGCCTTGGAAGGAGCCCAAGGGCAGGGACCCCTGGGGTGGAGTCTCTGATGGCATGCCCCAGAAGGGCTGAGCTTCCAGGGGGCTGGCTCCCCTTCCCCTATTTGTCCTACCACCTGCCACTCTCCCTCCGCTCTCCTCCCTGTGCTAGAAGGTTCTGTTGTATTCTATGTATTGTTGGTTTACTCCCATGTCATTCATCCTCACTCCTCCCTCTCCCCTTCCTTAGTGGTGTATTAACCATGGACCCTCCCTAATTCCTCCCCTGAACCCTCACGTTATTGGCTATCTGGTTATGTTATAAGCTGATGTCGAGGGCTGTTCGAGGCTCTTGGCACAAGACCCCTCAAGAGGAATAAACACTCTGTCTGTCTCTCCCAGGAGTCGCTCCCATTTCTCCGCCGAATCGCTCGTGGTCGAGGAAAGATCCAAGAACCCACGCCCACCCTCTCAGCCCTCCTTCCCCCTGAGAGCTCGGGCTCCGAAGCTCCCACGTCTCCCCACTTGAAGGTTAGGGGTTTCGTGGTCATCAGGGAGGCGTAGGAGGACCCCTCTGAGAGGGCCCCGCGGAAGACCCCCGAGCGCAGACACCCCGGCTTCCCCCTGGCCGGCGGCTGTTTTTATTTTTTTATTTCTATAGAATTGGACTCACTTACTGCTTTAATTAGATACTTGACAGAAAGAAGATCTCAGTGTTGCTTACATTACATGCATACCATTATTTTACAGAACATTTATATAGACTGCTTTCTATCATTTCTATCCCAATTTGGCAGGAGAAGAATTGAATTATTGCCATCAAAACCTCAGTGGTGCTAGATTGGATCCTTCATTGTATTTACTTGAGTGGTATTGATCTTTCAGTTTCTATTTCATTAGCCACAACTCCTTATTCATGGAAGCTCGGAACTTTATGATAAGCCTAATATAGAATTCATTGACTTGTTATTTTGTGAGCAAGAATGTTTTTGTTATTTTTAATATACCCCAAAGTGAGACAGAAAGAGAAAAAAAAATTAACAATCACAGCAACAGATCATAGTAACATAAAAGCAAAGTTTTTCAATGCATAATCATCCATTTGTCATCTGCAATGCCACTGGAGATTCATGTTAATTATACTCGTTCATCTGAACCAGCCACAGGGGAAGTTCTCTAAACAGCTTAAGGCAATCTGACTACAGAAGACATTCCTTTTACTCCTGCATATTGTGTTCCTCACTTAACTTGCTGCTATTTGAGCAGTCAAGAGACTAACAGCTGCAAAATCAAATGGTAAACTAAAGGTAGTAGCATATATATACACACCTATATAAAGTATATTACTTCTAAAATGTCAGGATCTTAAGGTTCTTAAATTTGCAAGATCTGAGATAGAAATAATCTGTGATTTTAAATAAACATTAACATTCATATAGAAAGAAACATTAAAGGAGTTTTAAAGCTGTACTGTCAAATGCCCAGAATTCAGCAAGTGACAGATTTCTAAGTCTCAATTTCTCCCCAGTGACCAAAGCAAAATAAGGTATAATCTTTTATTATCATGTCATATTGTCCTTCATAAAAGCCTATGCTCACATTAGTGTCTAATATGACCATTATTTTTATATGGACAAAACTATACCTTCTTTCTAGTTGAAATGAATGAACTAATTTCCTGAAATTTTATTCATAGTTCTCAACATAATTACATATATCCATGATATGACAAACATCGTCCTCATACCTAGTAAAGCTGTAGCCAAATGAATGCAAGATTTGAGGAAAAACCAAAACCACAGACCAATCTCTAGAATCAGATCTAGATTAGATGACCATGTGAATACTTAGAGATTTGTGGTAAAAGATACTTGTAATTAAACCTTCAATTATTCCTTTTCTTCTGTGTGTGTTTGTGATGCATATGTTAGTCAGAGAGCAAGATCTAAATAAATGATAAGGAGTAACTCCTGACTCATCTTGCTACAACAAATACGAGTTTAATCCTGCAAGAAAGGGTATCAAATCCACATTTGTCTTGTTACAAAATATAATATTCAAAGTAGTCACATCATATAAGACAAATTAATTCAGATGGTTTCATCTGAGAAAATCCACCAGCAGCCAGAGTACTGTAAACAATGACTTACAATGCTGACAAAAAAAAAAATCATGAAGTTTGGCTTATCATACTGAGAATCGTCAGTACAATATTGATTGTTCTTAAAGAAGTAGTAAAAATTATATTGTCCAAAGAAAAATGCATCTTAAACTGTTTTTTCACATACCTGACAGATTGTCTTTGATCTTCCTGATAAAACTGTCCTCACATGAGAGCTGACATCTTGCCTTGCAAATCAAGGACATAATTCACAAAAATAAGTGCCTTTAATGGCTCATGAAAGATAGTTGTGAAAAAGAAGTGCTGCTGAAATGTTACTGAGTCAGATGGTGCTCCAGGAGAGAAACCCTCAATATTATATGAGACAACAGGTAACCCAGACTCCTGGAGACAGGGCAGATACCTGCCTGTCCCAAGCCTTGCACTTCGGGACTGAGCACTCTGCTCTCTTTTGTGAAAACACCATCTATGTGAGGGTGCCAGACCACTGGCTCCAGTGCCAGTAAAAAGCAAATGACATCTTCACAAGATAAGAGCCACAATCTTACAGCCAAGCTCAAGGATAAATGCAATCAGTTTATGGATGATAAATGGATTGGCAAAAGGCAGTCCAGGGCCAGGCAGAGAGTGTGCTCTGGGCAAAGTCAAGTGTCTTTTAAGATATAACTTCTCTGTAGATATTTTGTCCAAAAGAAAACATCTCTGTTTTACTCTTTAGTCCGTAATTCTCCCTAGTTTTTTCACTGGGTGTTGTGGTTTAAAGATGGCTGGAAGCTGAGCCCCACACATTGCTTGCTCAATCCTTCCACATTGTGATAGGGGTAGGAATTGGGGGAGTAGAAGTGAGAAAACCTGTGGGTTGAGATAAAGACAGATTAATAGATGGAGAAAAGTCTGCACTCACAACCAAAGCACAACACAGAATTCATTCACCACTTCCTGTAGGCAGGCAGGTGTTCAGCCATCCCCAGGAAAGCAGGGCTCCATCACAAGTAACAATTACTTGAAAAGACAAACACCTGAACTCTGAACCTTCCCCTTTCCTCCCTCTTACTCCAGACTTGACTGCTGAGCATGATGCCATGTGGGCTGGAGCATCCCTTTGGTCAATTGGGGGTCAGCTGTCCTCTCTGTGCCCTCTCCCAGCTCCTTGTGCACCCCAGCCCCCTCACTGGTGGCCTGGGGTGAGAGAGAGCAAAGGCCTTGATTTTGTGTAAGCACTGCTCAGCTGTAGCAAAAACATCCCTGTGTTATCTGCACTGTTTCCAGCACAAATCCAAAATGTGGTCCCATACTGTGAAGAAATCTAACACTGTCCAGGCTAAAGCCAGTATACTGGGTGATGCTTTCTGTCACCTTAGGTCACCCAGCTGGGTCTGTGCTGCTCCGTACATTTATGCAGATGAGGAATAAAGACCGGATTTCAGAGTTTTATAACAGCTCTGTGAGATATCACAAATATATGGCAAGCAATGCCTCATGTCAACAACATTCAAACCACTGTAGGACTCTGCATCCCTGCTTTTCATGGAGATAGTGAGTAATTTGAAACTTGAGATAGCATACATATATATATATTTATATGTATTTCTAAGAGCTTTTCAGTGAAGACCGTGGTGGAGAATTTTGTTCTTTGGGTATAGTACAATAATATATAAAATCATGTAATAGCTATGGACACAATAATTGAGAATGGTAGAATTTTCCCTATGGCATGATCCAAAATTGAGAAATGAAACCACAGAAATCATAGCTGTTTCCAACTTAGAATAAAAATATATTTAATCTCAATTTTTCTTTAATATAAACCATAGCAAATTTTTTTCCTACTGACCTATTCAACATAATTGTCCTTCAGAAAAAAGGCAACTCCACTGTTCAAACAAACCAAAACAAATGCCACAACATACCTCCCATTTTGCAGAATATGGAAGTGCATTCTGTTCAGGTGTCAAGGTGTTGGCAGCAGGGAAGTCTGCAGGGCTGTCTTTTGTGGGAAGAGCATGGGGCAGCCTCATGCCAGACAAAGCTGCTTCCAGCTGGCTCAAATGGATCCACCACAGGACACAGCTGAGCATGTCATCCAAAAAGGTGGCACCTCGGGGAATGTAAGAAAGTGCAAGGGAAAAGACAAAGACGCACAGGCAAGGGAGGAGAAAGAGAGAGAGGAGGGGGAAGGTTTGAGAAACAGCAAAGGGAACACCAAGGCTGGAGGAAAAAAAGGAGAAGGAGAGGAGACAGAAAGAGCATGGAGAGGAATCACATCACCACAACAGCCCTGCACACACTTTGCCTCACTGAGTGTGGAGGGGGCTGAGTGTAAAATGCAGCAGTAATATAGGGGAGAATTGAAGTTGATCTTGAAAAAGGGAGAGGAAAAGTGTGTAAATGTTTGTTTTTTTTCTTTTTTTCAATACCTGAAACAGTAATTATGTATATATACATATATGCATTAATTGGCAGTAAATTAAGTTCATTTTCCCCAAACCAATCTGTTTTTCCTGTAATGGTGCTTGGTAAGCAATCTGCTTGCCCTTAGTGCAACCCATGATTTCTCTCATTCTTACTCTTTTTTTACCATATCCTGTGCCACTGAAGCAGGGGAGAGAGCAAGCAGCTGGGTGGGAATTTAGCTGCCACCTGGGACCGACTCACCTCAGGATGTCTACATAAAGTAGTGTAAAAAACACATTGTACTAGCATGTAAAAGAAAAGTGTGGACAAAACACTGGCACTGCTGTGAAAAATTAGTAGGTGAATAAGCTCTGGAAAGCCCCTGCCTGCTGGCACACACAGAATCAAATACCTGGATGCCAGATGTCTGTGTCACTGTGGACTCCATCTGCAGCACATGCTTTCATGCCATATGCTACTTTATATCAATTGGTGGAATGATTGCAAAATAAATTTATTGAAAAAGAGCTCTGTTCCCATCTCTCACTGTTCTTCATTATTCTTCCATCTCTTTCTATCACCTTTGAAAAATAAGTTTCATAGGCAACTGTCTTTCTACACACTATATTTTCCCTTTCTTTCCAAAACAGGATCACTGAACTGTTGGGGTCTGAAGAGTTAATACCCAGTATTAATTAGTCTGGTAATTAACTGTTGTGCAAGTGCATGGTATTTCTTTTTAAGGGACTAGCATTAATGTTATAATTACACTTTCACATATTTTAATTTTACAGGGTATAGAAAAAATATGAATAACTTTGTGGATCTTTTACTTTGTTTGGTTTAGGTTTTATTTTTGTTTTTTTTTATTTGCAAGATTATGGAAATGTTGACAATACAAAATTTCATAATTTTTATTAGTTAAACTGAGTGTTTTTTGTTTTCTTATGGCTCTCCTCAGACTTGATCATCTTTTTATTGTAGAGACAAATTATCTATTAAAAAAAAGTTTGCAAATTAGAGTTATTTTTTATTATATTATAATTTGCATGTAGATGGTGGTTTCTCTCATCGTCAGGTGTCACATTTTTCAATGACATTCATTCATGTCCCCTGCTTCTCTCTCTCTGTACCTGTAGAAATAGCAAAGTTGAATCTATGTAGTTTGCTTTATCCTAACCAGAAGCTGGCACTTAGCTCTAGTTTTTGTCTTGCATAAAACATCACAATATTCTTGGAACTTTGATTTAATTCTGGTTTATTCACTTAATAAACTGTCTGATCTCATTTAAATCAGTACACATGTAGTGCAATAAAAGTAGTGTAAGTGAGAAGAGAACCCAGCTGCTGGCTTTTTACTTGTGTTGTTATTTTGGCTATGCATTTAAAGGATGTAGTAAGGGGTGAAATCTCTCTTTCCTTGCCATTCTTCAGAGCTCTGGGTAAGGGTTGCAGGACACAGTAATTCTGTGTTCTGTCAAATTGCATGGAAGTTGCATTTTTTTCTGAAAAAAGCTATAACTTTTTAGAAAAATACTATATATACCTGGTCTACTGAGAGTGTTAAAAGAACCAGAAGACAGTCTGGGTCATGAGCAATGATGAGTTGAAAGGACTAAGATATTGCCAAATGAAATCAGGACAAAATTGGTCACAGGCACAGTACAGATTTTTGCTGTGCTAAATTCAAGTATGATCATTTTTGATGTGCATACCACTCCCCAGTGTGAAGGGGTGGCAAGTGTCCCCAAGAAAACCCCTAATAATCCTAATAGAGTTTAGGGTTCTACTTGCCTTTGCATCCTGCCAGTCAGCCTACTCTACCATGTCTGGTTCCCTTTTTTCCTTTGATTCTGCCCATTGAGGAATTGTTTTTGAAAGAAATAAAAAATAATTAAAAATAGATCAACCTTTCAGATTAATATCTGTTGACTGGTAAAAACTGGAGACAATATTAGTTCCTCAATAGAAAAAAATAATATCTGTAAACTTATATTTCAGGCTTTCTCTATTTTGTAGTACAAGATTCTCCTGAACTTCTTTTATGTCACTATGTAGTGGTAAACAGATCTAATGCCAGCAACACTCCCACATGTCAATAAGTAATAACAAGATGATACAATTTAGTAAATTTCAGGTTTTCTTTTCTGAACCTAGAATCAAGACAATAGAGGCAACTTCTCTGCAGAGACTAAGAGAATAAATATTCTCCCAATGTAAATATTCTCAGAAAAAAGATCAAAAATCTCCCTTTTTCACTGAGATCCTTGGCCAGCATAGGTAGGAATTTATGCACCACTTGCTTTGGGCAAGTCTTTTAACGTATGTCTCTCGACTCGATCTAGTGTCAGATTTTGTATGGAATTGATGTTGCCATTTCCCAGAGTTTCCCTTTAGTTTCAATCAACTCAGTGTCCTGTTCTAGTTGTGAAATGTCCATTTTGACTCTTGCGTCTCATAAGGCATTTGGAAACATTTTCTCAGAACTGAGATAAACTGCTACATCTGATGTAGAAACTGGCAATTTATCTTTGATATAAGTGGCTTTATGTCATCAACACACTGAGAGGCACAATTGTAGACAGAACTGAAAAACAGGTTTTTATATACCTGTGTGGAATTTTAATTTCCTCAAAACAGCTCTTAAAAGTTTTAGAAGACTCTTGTTTCCTTTGTTAACTCAACAGCTCTCCTTTTCCAGATAACTGTATCACTTTTAGTGCGAATGTTAGATCAATGTGGGACCAGCAGCTGAAAGTCTATCACTGACTTTAATGGGAATCGATTAGATCCTGCTGGCACTTATGCTAGTGAAATTCAATTGCTTGAATGTGTGCAGAAAATTATCATAAACATGATGCAAGTGTAGCAGAAAGGTGTTCATTTTTTAATCTGAATCAATGTTTGTGGAAATAAACATACCTTACTTGCAGGATCCTGGAGAGGAAAAGGGAGGTAGCAGTTACTTAATAAGCACTTAGAAAATTTTTAGAGATAGCCTTTTAGTTTACCAAGAAGAGACATCACTTGAACATTTGGGGAAACTCATTACAATTTGATAGATATTGTCATTTGCTAGGTATTACTGACTGAGACGAAGGATGATGCATCGTCCTCTTTCTCCATTGGCTGTTATTGTGCTTATTGGATCAGGCTCAAAACTTATATAACTTATATCTATACTGGCATTTATACTTGGAGTTTGGTGCCTAGCCCCAGGAGAATAACTTTTGGACTGTATGGATACTTTGAGATCAATTATCTTAATTTGTTCTGCTGGCAATGAAATAAATAAGAGCTGTTAATGCCTTATTTTATATACTCCATGTCACATGGCATGCTTTTCTGACTAAGACTGCCATTTGAGACACTTCTAGAATGACTGAAAGATAATTCAACTTGTCATATTTTTAAACAAAATATGTTCTTTTCTACAAGTTAGTACATCAATGTAAATAACAAGGTAGCATGGCATGACTCACAGTCCTCAGGATTCATTACTTAAATCCATTTGTGTACTTTAAAATTGTAGTTTAATTTCTGAAATGCTTATTACTTTTTTAGCCTTATGTTTACAAAAAAAGAACTTGTATCATCCAAATTAAAGAGAGAGCTCACATGAAAAGAAAGGATAAAACTTAGCACTATCAGAAGATCAAAAGATGAGATCTTGCTGTCCTTCCCACACTCCTAGAAATGTTTTGTCTGAGTAAGATTTAAGAAAAGAACTTCTCAGATTTCCTCTAAGCTACTACCAGTATAAATAGCTGAACCCCGGAGCTTGGTTTTGCATCCTAAAATTTTTTTCTCCGTAATATCTTGGCACTATATTTTTTACCGATTATGTGCTTTTATCACAGGAGACATTGCTAATCTTACCCATATCTACCATTTACCAATTGCAATAGAAATGAGATACCCTTTGCTAACAGTACTGGCAGGCCACAGTGATGCCTGATCTGTGGTTTTCATTTGTTTTGAGGTCTAATGTGTGGTACAGTAGTAGCAGATTTCTTTTTTCATGCCTGGGGAAGCCTGAAAAACAAGTGGAACATGTGAGTGATACATCCCAGGAGCTAACATTTATTCCTCATTTACTGAGGCTATAACACTGGCTTGTGTAAAGTCAAAAGGAGCTTTGCATCTGACTCGGGTGAAACCAAGATTTGCTTCTCTAGATTGCAAATAGTTATGATACCATGTTACCTTTTTCTTACATTTGCCAAGAGTGGAAATTTTCATGTGTTTTTCTGCAAAGGGGGATCACATTTGGTGTTCTCTGCCAAGCTGTTACTTTTGTTCTATCTTGCTATTATTTTTTGTTATCCAAAAAGGTGCTCTTTTATGTGTAAATGACAAAATAAAAAGAACACTGGAATAATGGAAATATTGCTATAGGTTTACTATCTCTGGTATTTCTTTAACAGAAAGTGAGTGGTTCTCTATTACAAATGGAAATGTAGAGTTGTTAGTCCTCAAGAATAAATAAATTAATTTATTTTCTGACTTGATGGCTTTAACACATAAAACCTTGGCTTCCCAACACAAGGTCTACAAGTAACCTCCACATCTACTGTTTAAACTGCTATGCCTGACTACTTTGAGCTACATATATACTTTGCTGCAAACAATAATCTGGAGTTGGTGTGCATCCAAATTTCCATTGAAGGCTAATGAATAAGCTGTCAATTAATTTAGTCTAATTGTAGCTTGGTTGTGCTAAAATATAAAACTAACAACTCAGCTTGGCCGAGTCTTTTAAATTATACTTTCACCCCTACTGAGCAAGTGTCTAATTAAAAACTTTTAGCTTTTCACTGTGCATTCTTCTAAGTGAAGTTGTTCAGTTTATCAGGACTCACTTATCACTTGATTTAAATTTAAAAAAAAAAAGGAAAATTAGAGAACAACATATTTTTACATGCTTTTTTGCCACTTGCCTTGAAAATTGTTCTGTTAATTTGATTATTAAGCAAATCCCATGAAAATCAGTAGCACAGAAATAATTCCTTATAAAATCAGTGGTTTTCTTCATTATTTAAAATGAGAAATGAAAATATAAACAATATATTTTTAAAAAATGTGACATGCAAAAGAGTATGTAAGAGTCCTGTGTCTTCTAGAAGTGTTGAGAATGAGTAGATTTGATTTTTGATTTTTTTTCTTTCAACTTTTTTTGTTTGTTTTTTTGCTTGTTTTAAAGGGTTTTGGGGCATGTGTGGTTACAATCGTGCCAGATTTTTTTTGTTTATTTGCTTGATTTTTTTGTTTTCACATGTGACAGTGGTGAAACATAGTGAAGGATGAAGACTGTACAGAAGACCTCTTAAACAGCTTGCGACAGAAGAAAGCTCTATCTTCAACCATAATCTCTACAAGACCTGGCTAAATGCTGCTGGTGTCCTCAGCCTTGCTCTATGGTCTTCAGCTTCACTCCCTTAAATTGCTGTAAGTTCAGAAAATCTGTGAATGGGACTAAGATACTTACTAGGAGCCTTTCTTGCTGCTCAGAAAAGTGATGTTCCTTGTCTTTTGCCTAGACACAGGTAAGCAATTTTTATTGCTCATTTTAAGCTACCTGCCAACACCTAAATGTCTGAAGAGACCCTCTTTTTTAATGCTTTAATAGTCATTTAACAACACATGAACTTACAGGTGAGTACTGGCAAGACTGAAGATGAGGTGTTTTCCAAGGGTAAATGTACTTGGCAGGGAATTCAAGCACAGTTTGCAACAAGCCCAGCTGGTCATGCTGTACTTAAAGTAAATGAGCCTTAGAGTGGTCCATTCAAATAATATGAGGAGCCAAGTGCAATCCTGCTTCAAGTGTTTTGCCACACCTTTGCCTTGGGGGCCAAGAGGAAAATGGGAGTGAGGGTAGAGCTGAAAGGAGAAAGGGACATTGGATCTCAGAAGCCTCAGTTTGGAAATAACTGTGGCCTGAGTTTTGAACTGCAAGAGTACATCTCTAGTTAAATCTCTATGCCAATAAACAGTGATGGGGAACAGAAATGTACACTAGGATGTTATTGTCCATAGTGTTAAATCTTTATCAGGGTCCTTGGTTTACACTTGGCCTGGTCAACTAGTGTTCATCCAAACAATTCCTAGGACAGATCTGGAAGTTAACATGTGTGATAAACTACTTGGATGGACAATCCTATTTTGAAGCTAAGGGAATTTAATCATGTGGATATAGGCTGTTCTGTCGCAATTGTCCTCATGCCATTTTACGGGTCTAGACAATATGTGTATTAGTCCTGTAGGAATAGCTCAAGAGACTAAATGGAAGCTGAGCTGTAGAGCTATGAACTGGAATTTTCAGCCTTGGCATAGCATACAGTAAGTGCAGTGTTACATATGCTTCTACAATATAAATATAAACATTTGGATTAATCATGCTAGACTTTCTTTTAGTCAAATGCAGGAATGTTGGAATGGCTCAGATGATGTACCCCATTTTAGATAACTTAAATGTCTAACTACCGATCTCTGGCTGGTGTGTGGAATGCTCCTGGATATGAACATGAGATTTCTTGATTTTCTTTTCTTTTGCATCCCTAGTAGTCTAGAGATCATGTCACGATAAGTGTAAATGAAACAAGGTATGGTGATATCTGAATGACTGATTGTGATCTGTCAGTACTCCAGTTATTTGTGATCACACAAACACCTCTCTTACACTGTGGATTAGCATCCATATCTATCACCCTATCTTCTGATATCTCCCTGTGCAGCTGGCTCTAAGAGTCAAACAATGTCCTATCTCATTCAGCTATTGAGGGCAGTTCTTTAACAGCTGCCAAGGCATCTTGCCTCTCATCTTCTACTGTTTCCTTTGGGGTTTTGCTGTTCTTCTTCAGCATGTATTTACCCATTCAGCAACCATTTTGTGACTTCAGCTTCAGCATTACATGCTGAAGCCTGACATGCTCCAATGTGGACCTGCCTCATCCCCTCTCCACTTTAGCATCTTTCACTGCACTTCTCATGACTTTCCTTTGTGCTGACTGGTGATGACAGCCTCTTCTCTGTCACTTTCCTTCTTCTCTTATATGTGCTCCAGATTGACTTTGGACACAGGCCAGTGACAGAGTTAAAACCAAAAGATGGTTCATAAATCTCTGTGCCTATTTACAGTTATATGTAATTCAGCTTTCCCACTGGGTCAGTGGAACTGGCACTGATATGTTAGCAGGAAGCAACACAGGTTGACTTGCTGTCAAGGCAGTCATGAGGGTGAGTTTACAGAGCCTGGAGCCGTGAGGAAAACATCTTTTTTACTTGACACTTAAGCAAAGCTAAATTGGAGTGGTCGGGATAACGAATGGAGAACCTCCGCAAGATGCCATTTTTAGAGCTACTTTCCAAGATAAAAGCATGCTTTAAATCCATGGCTCTGTTATTGTCTGCATTTAGACTCTGCTCTCTCAAAGGTAATTTTACAAGCTGCAATAAAGCACTTCCCAGCATGTAACATTAGTGTTCGAGTGAAGCTGTTACTTTTTATTTTTTCAAGAGGAGTTGAATGATTAGTAAAGGACCAAGAATTTAAATTGCCTCATCTCTCGTAAATGTTAACACATGCCTCATATGGCTCCCTCTGAAAGTCTGCATTATCTGGCAAGTGAACTGTATGTATACATATAATTATGTAAACACATTCTCCCCAGTGTGATTCATGGTGATTTAGTGCAGCCAGTGGAAGTTTTTTTGATCACTGTCCTCATTGTGAGCTGCTTAAATATCCGCCTGTCTAGTTGTGAGTCAAATTCAGTGGCTATATGGAGGTGTGCAGTGCTGTGCATGGTAAAAATATTTGCTGTGCCACTCGTGGTATGAGCTGGTCACCTTTTGCTTCAACCCAGTCTTACACTTTTTCCTGACTGTAGCCATGACATCTTTCTTAAGAAAGATTTATTCCTTAATTTCTATCTTTTTCTGGCTAAAAGTTCAGAAGAGCTGGTGGTTAAATTGTACTCAGGTGTGCTTTAAACCATGTGCTTGACTCAATGCAGCTGACCTGTCATTTTTAACTGTTCAGCAGACAGACAGTATGCTGCAAGTCATGGTCATTGCCATGCTTGTCTTTCTGGGACAGTACCTCTATCTTATACCTCTAAATTTTATTCTGCACTAAATCTATCCATTAAAAAAAAAGTCTATCAGCATAAACCTGTCAAAACCCATGCAAGCTTTGCAGATTTTCTGTCATTATTCGTGGAGCTATTCATAATATCCCTG
This sequence comes from Drymodes brunneopygia, assembly GCA_013400955.1. Lineage (NCBI taxonomy): Eukaryota > Metazoa > Chordata > Aves > Passeriformes > Petroicidae > Drymodes > Drymodes brunneopygia. The sequence continues at coordinate 431,176 of VZTZ01007956.1, read as the reverse complement.
CGCTGAGTGAATTGTTGAACTACTCAGAGTTTAGTTCTACAAGAGGTATGGAAGAGGCAATATAGTGTCTGTCAGAAGTTGTGTATGAAGAGCTGAAGTTTAGATCTGTAGTATGTTCAGGAGCCTGTGTGGCTCCTGATACAATCCTGAGAAGCCTGTGGCTTCTCACACACTTGCTGTACACATTCTGCCTCTATGGGAGAATATTCTCCATGCATTCATTTGTGAGAGACCCCTCATTGCAGCCAGTAGAGTCCACAGAGAAATGGGCACCACTGTTAGCAAGTCTTTTCTTCCATCTATCCATGTATTTATTCACCTAGCCAGCCGTGTGAGCATCCATCTAGGACAAAGTTTTGCCTTACCTATACTACTGGCAGATGAAGTAGCGAAACCCTCTAGTCTAAATATATTTCAGCTCATTCCCTGATGAAATGGAGCATATTGTATGTCAGCTCAATGATACTGCTATAATTGTCTCACAGAGAGGATTGCAGAGATGAAATCTTTTAGACAGTATTTAGACCATTTTTAAAAATACAGTATATCATTAATATATAGCTGCATACACCCCAGAATCTCAGCACCTCTTAATCCTTTTATTACAAAATGGTAAATAAATGAGGAAGTGAGGAAGATGCACATATTTTAAGATGGGGAATTTGGGGTTATATCATCTAATATGTCCACAAAGCACATTTATTTCTCTCTGAAAGTGCAACAAACACTGTTAAATTCCTGTATATCTATATGAACAATGATCTTTTCCAAGACAGTGAGCTAATTCTCACAGGGATGAGCACAAGCAGCAACATTTTCAGATGAGGAAAATTGGCATAATAGAAAATGATGCTGAGGAATGAATAAACATTGAATAATAATTTAAAAAGTTGAATACACCTGACACATTAGGACGAAATATGATTAACCAGACAACTGCCATACTTTCACATCTAGAATTAATGGGTTCAGTTTTTACCAGTGGAACTGCAAGTGGTGACTGTGACGATACTTAGAATTTGTAGTGGATAAAAGAGTTTCAACATAAACTGCTTGTGGAAATGCAGTTATGTCAAATATTAATCTAATAGAAGGAAAACAGTGAGGTCTCTAATCTAGCAGAAAAGATGGAATATGAAAGAAAACAAACTAGAAAACTAGTTAGACATTTTATTTTACAGAGGGGTCACTGGAATCAACCTAAAAATGAAATAGAATATTTTCTATGTCTTGTTGAATTCAGCTGAAGAACCTAAATTTCCCCCCTTTCAGTTTGTACCCACTACTCCTTTTGCTATCACTACGGTTCCTGATGCAGAGTCCCTCTCTGGCTTTTCAGTAGGATCCCCTTGGGTACTAAATGGTTGCCATGAGATCTCCATGCAGTCTTCTCTTTTCTGGACTGAAAAATGCCAACTTTCTCAGCCTGGAGGTGCTCTGGAAGTTTGTTTCTAGAATGAGGGAACAGACTAAGTCAATAAACTGGTATTTGCTTCTCCTGAGGTTTTTGCCTCAAAAGAAGCATTAGCTATAAATGGGAGTATACTACTCCTCATATTAGGGTTTCTCTCCCTCACAAAGGTATAAATATTGCAATATATATATAAACTAACACTATGTCTCCTACATAGGCCAGAGATCTGGAATATGCAATAACCTTCTCTCTCCATTTCTGAAACAAGGTTATTTGTACCTTTGTGGACATTCTTATATTGTAAGGCAACATATTCTGTAGCACAGCTGGCAGAACAGGTGTTCCAAAGGCATGAAAATTGTAGTCCTGGAGAACACAATGGGAATTTAATTTTAAAAAATTTACATAATATGAAGGGCCCATATTGGACCATATGGTCCAGCAGCATCCCGAAGTCTGTAATGGTTTTTTGAATGATTAAGCACTGGCAGAGGTATGTACTGATTACATCACTGGGCCAGCATCTGGAGGCTGTGAGAAATCCTAGAGGATATTTTCTTGGCCTTTACTTGTCAGTGATTTATTATCCAAAATTAAGATTTGATTGCAAACTTCTGATTGAACTGGCAGAGAGGAAAGCAAGGTGGACAAACACATTCAAGCTGGCTGTGACTCACCTGAGGGCACAATGGCTGCCACTAATCTTGGCAGAAATAACATACTTGTGCTTTCCCTGCTAACACCAGTGAAACAATCCTGGAACTCTTATCCTACCATATAGTGTGATTTCTGAACTTGGCACTATGTGTGTTCCTTCTACAAAAACAGGAGTATGAAGGCCCTGTTCCTTTTTATTACAGGTCTTCATATTCATCAGTTTCTATTCATTTATCAAGGCACAAGAAATACAAGCACAGTGTGTTGCAGGTTTATTTTTAATGTGATACATAATCGACATGAAGATTAGACTTAGTCTGCTTTGTTGCAAAATGTGCACATCCCAAAAGTAAAATGTAGCCTTCCTAGGTAACATTTGTGAAAATAATGTCAAATATTCCCTGCAACCTGTTTGAAATTGTTTGGAGACTATTAATTACATCCTTCTTATGCTTTGCATTTCAGTTCACCTGAAAGATCAAAGTTCCCTTCATTCTCTTAGATAACTGATAATTAGAAAGAAAAATAGAATACCTCCACTCATCACCCTTCCACCCATGCTAAACAGTGTGTCACTTTAGCCCTCTGCCTCTGAATCAGGATTTTTTAGCAGGAAACATGAAGGCTGAATGTCTTCATGTAAACTTATCTGTAGAAACTCCAGAATGACTACTGCCAAAAGATTAAAGTGAAGGTGAAATCATTGTATCAAACTAATTCCACTAATGTCCCTTGATAATAGCATCTAGTGGCCAAAGACTTAGCCATTCCAAATATCAAATGAAAAATAATTGTTCACTCTTTATTGAAATATTAATCTTGATATTCTTCTTATTATAACACTTTTGAAAGCAATATCTGAGAGTATAATATCCATATACATTTAATCTTTGTTTTATAAGTTGATAAAATATGAAACTAAAGCATAAAGACATTAAAAATTATCATATTTATTACAGTTTTTATGAGACATGCTGCTGCAAAACACATAAAATCCTCTAGGATAAATCTGCATCTGGTGCTGTCTTGATAACTGTTGAATTTACAATAGTGAAATATTTATGTAGGCTTTTCTTTTAAAGAAATAGCTGAAGTGTAGAGTTCTTTTGTATGAGATGTGTTCTGTCATTTGCTGCTGGAAGGTACTGGTGCAGTGCATCAGTGACAAAGTGAAATATGTGTATGCCTGGAAGAGGGTTAATTTTTAGAAGTGAAATACCTAGTTCCTATCATTCGTTTTCTACTTCAGTGTAGTGTTTGCCAGTTGAGCAGACTTCACTTGAATATTTTTAATTGGCCTCAAGCACCAAACATTTTGCCACTCATGTACAATGTCAACCATACCTTAAAACATTCACTTTGTCTTTTATTTTTCACCATAAGTGTCTCCGACTGGTTCTGACAGAAGAATGTTTTTTGACTATAGAGCACAAAGTAAAATTGACAAAATTTGGGATTTTGTAAAGATTTAAATTCAGATTGCCTGTTATTTAAATTCTTGCTAAAGCTTCAATATTTGCTAGAAATTGGTACACAGTGCTGCATCTCAATGGCTTTTTCCCCATCACAGTCAGTCCAGAGATGGTTAGTTTGTGGCTACTGGGATACATTTGCTCTTGAAATGTTGGAAAGCTGGGCATAACTCTGTCATCTGTCCTGCTCTGGGGATGTTCTGATGTCAGTGAGAAGAATAATTCTTATGTCTTTTTGAAAGAACAAAGTCCTGCTGAGAATGGCATTGCAAGGTAATCCAGACACCTTGTTTTGGTAGGCTCTTCTACCTTCTAATAGAGTGATCAGAGTGTCAATGAGCTACTCCTGCAAGGCCCACTCCCCTCAAGCCTCTGAAAAGTATCTTGCAGCTTTTGGTCATAAAATGTTGATGTAGACTTCATGAGCCAAAATTTCTGGCTATCCCATTTTCTTCAGTAATTATGAGAATAACCTGAAAATAGAATTTAGGTGTGGATCCAATAGTAAGACACTACAGTATCAATTGTTCTTAAGTTGTAGATCTAAGTTGCAATTTCACTAATGACAGTGGTTGAATATGAATTTAGTTTGGACCTTCCTCAGTACATGATCCTTTTTAGAACAAAACCTCAATATGCATATGATTTCACTATTTTTCTGGTTAGTTGCAAAGGAATTTTTCTTCTGTAAATGGCAAAATAATCCTTATTTCCTTGACTACCAAAATATTCTGTGGGTCAGAGAGCTGAAGCTTGTTTGTGTCCAACATCTCATCAAAAAGAATCTCAAATATTCTTTTTAACCTTGTGAAAGACAAGAAGGTGGAAAAAATTAATGAAATGGATGCTTTTGTTGATGGGAACAATAGCCAGAAGAAGCTGGGTGAGAGCCATATGAAGATTAAATAAAGAAAAGGAGAACAGGCTTCTTTAAAGAGTGACCACTTGGCATGTGAAGATCTAAAATATTATTGTAACTTTGGCTCTTCTCTTGTGTGGGAGACCAGGAAATAAAGTGTAATCACTTTCTAGAATATTCACCTTATCTTGACATTAAAGCTGTAAACTAATATTCAAGTCCAAGTTTAAAATGTAGAATACGTATCACTGGTGAACTTTTAAACGTTTGAATTTTGCCAATAACTAACCTTGACAGAGCTATTATAAAGAGGGGAACCACAACAGATTTGTTTACACAGTTTTGATCTACTGACTTTGAATGTAATTATCATTTCAGAATTAATATCTTGTCACTGTGTGTATGACTCTCACACTCTTGCTTTCTTTTGTCTAATGAACCCAGTGTACTTCTTAAAAGCTTTTCTTTTACATGGAAATCTAAAGGGACCTACTACTTGTTCTTTTCTAATAATTTTAATTATTTATCAATTGAACTTACATAATTACTATGCCTACCTATTCACAGTGTAATATATTGAACACTGTCCAGCTAGTCAAGTTTTTCCACTGTGGCTTCTGTATCCTTATTAGATTGAACACTGAATAACAAACCCACACTGACCTATGCATACAGTGCTCTTACACTAGCTGCCCATCTTCTTAGTTTATGTAGAATCACAGCTGGAGCCCATTATGAAAAGAGACTACTTTGCACCAAATATACATACTGCTTCTGTTTCAGGTTTCTTTTTGTTTTATTTGAGAAGAAGTTTAGTCAACTATTTTACTCTAGCCATACTAAAGACTCTATGAAATTTATTTTTACAAGAACCTATTCTCACCTACAGGTGGAATGTGCCTGCAGAAGTTAAGAAATTGAATAGTTTAAGAATTTTGGTAAATATGTTAAGGATGAATTCAGGATCTATCAGACTTTGAAAAAATGTGGGTCATATACTAATTTCTTCTCAGAGGACTAGAGGGCAAAACCCCACATCTTAGGCCAACCACCCACACTCAGAATGGTAGTAGATATTCATTGAACTTAATTAGTGTTTGCTTCAAAGTTGTTTAAAGAAGCAAACTTTAGGTTTTTATCTTGCATTTAGTGTATGATGTCTTGTCCTCTCAATTTTATTTTCCCAGTAGCAATGAAAGAGTAGGAAGAGCGTCATGCACAGCTGCTGCTTTCTCTTACTGTAGCCATACATTCTTGCTTTTAAACCAAGAAGCACAAGTTTGCAGTCTGCTCTTTGACTAGCTACTTGTACCATGCTGTCCTTCTTCCCACAGCCCTTGAGAACATCTTGCCTTCCATATTTCCTTTTGATTTACTTTGCTAATTTTTGTTCTGTGTTTTTCAATACAGACTGGACTCTTAAGTATTGACTCAATGTCTATTATCTATTTTCTCTCATTTTATTTTCAATTATGTTTCAAAAAATTCAACCAATAAGTAGAACACATAGCAAGGATCAGAAGAAACCCTTAGATGTCTTTAATGATACTTCATTCAAAACACTGTAGAAGTTTTAATCAATTTAACTTTATATCTAGTTTTATATTTGGCTTAATATCTGATATTCAGGGTCCTGAGTAAGGTGAAAAAGCTCTGCAACCCATTTCCTCCCTCTTCCCACTTCCTGGGGACTAAACTGTCTGTGTTTAAGGTCAGCTTTGGTATGGCAGAGCTGTATGGTCTCAAACCTGACTGCTGGGAGAAAGGCTGTGAGAATGCACTTTGGGGGCCTCCTGCCCTTGGCACATTAGACCCAGGGCTTTGACATTTATATGTGTGGTGTTATCTAGAGGATTTGTGATTCTTGCTATCAAAGACCATTTTCAAGTGAAACCAATTTGTATGATCTCACCTGGTTTGTTGATTGTATTTTCCTTCTTCACTGTCTTCCTATTTTTTTTCTTTTTAATTTTATTTCATCTGTATTGTAATTTGGTAAACCAAATCTGTATCTTTCTCCAGAACAGAAATTTCAGCTTGCTTTTTTTTAATCCTGTTTTTGTTTCTGTTTCCTCTTTCTTATCTGATATTCACATGGTAATTCAATTTTTTCATGACTTCTTAGCATATTGAAGACTTTGCTGATATTTTCCATATTCTTACCTCATCTACATTCATTTAAATGATTTGAGGATAGACTATGAATATAGATCAACACCTGTTTCTACGCTGATATCTCTTGTGGTTTGACATCATATTTCAAACTAAACGACTTTATGGCAATATTTAGAAGTGCAGGTCCTGAGATTTTAACTTGCTAATGATTTACCTTCATTTTAGTCACAAAGTCCATCTGAAGCTCACTGGAAAAGTCTTATATGCATATTTATCAGGGACTCCCCAGCTTTTCCCAATGTTATTTACTGCCATTATAGAGAAATTGCAACAGTTCTTTAGCCAGCCTTACATGCCACAGCAATGAAACATTTCTATCCGTGTATACAGACTGTTTCATAACATGTTTTTAGATGTTTTTCAAGTTTTTAGTTTTAGTTAAAAAATGAAAGATATAATAGAGTAGCTGTGAGCGTAAACATTCTAGGATTCAGCTGTTTGTATCATCCATTCAAATTTTCTTAGAGCAGGATTCATCAGTATTCTGACCAATTCCCTACCAGATTCTTATAGTTTCATGGATCACTTACCCAGTTATCCAGTATAGATTCTGAGTTGCTTGGGAAATTCCCACAGCAAAATATTTTTTAAATATATTTTGAAATACATATATTTATATATGTAAAAATTATCAGTGCTCAGATACTACAGCAGGATGGAGATTGTAGCAATTCAGTCTAATAAGAATTCTGGATTATGAGTGGCATTGCCACAGAGCAGTTACCCTGGTATCTCTGAAGTTCTAAGGCTTATTTAAAAGGGAAAAAAAAAAAAAAACTGAAATAGCAAAGCAATTGCTTCAACCTGAGCATGATCTTCTCACTTTTTCTTTGAACATCAGAATCCAGCTTCAAAAAGTCTTTGTCAGTTCTAAAGCACCATCAAAGCAATCCTAAGCAATAGTGCAAACACAAATAGCTGACGGGACCTTTCATTGTTAGGGCTTTAAAACTCTCAAAGAGAAAGAGCTCCAACAGGATGATTATTTCAGTCAAGCAGATTCCCTTTGTATCACATATAGACAGCTTGTGTAGATATACTCATGTCTGTAAAAAAAATTAACTGGTTTCAACACAGTCCTTTGCACTATAATCCTCAGACATAACTGGGTTTAAGATTATTTATCTTGTAAAGCTAAATTTAGCAGAAATTTCAGCCAAAGCCTATTTAGCTGTTTACATCTATAAGGTTATTGTAGCTGTTATTTCTGTAATCAAGAAAGCAAATGCCATTAAAAATCCTCAAGCACCCTTGCAAGTGGTAAATTCTAAAGAAAGCAAAACCTGAAACTCACTATAGTATCAAGAGTAATGCCCATGTTCTTCCCACAGGGTTTGTTGGATAATTTCTCATTAAACACGTCTGTTAATGACCTAAACAGTTTGTCAATGACCTAAAACAGTGTGGTGCTGTTCTCTTCTAACTGCATGTTAGCAAACATAAAACAAGAGTAATTCTGTACCCATAGAAAGATGGACAACAAAGGTTTTCTTCCATCCCTGTGACCTATGAATATATTTTTGTTAAATTGCTGCTGTAATCTTAACAAAAGAGTTACATTGCTGAGATTCCAGTTTTTGTTGGTTTTTTTTGTTTTATATCTAGTACAATATATTATGCAACTATGCTTCACAGTGTGATGATCTCATAGTAGAATAGTTCTGAAAACAAAATTACTCTGGTTGAAGTCATACTTTAAACATTTTAGATGTAACCTGGATTGGCCACCCAGTTTGCTCATTATATTGTTAGTATTGATTGAATGAACCATATATGAATGTATGCACTTTAAAAAGAAAGCTCTTGGTTTGCAATCTGTATTTTGATATTTGATAACTATTGTTTCTTACAAATATGATGCAACAACCCAAAAGTATGTTGTGATACTAACAGAGAAACATTAAATCCATTCCTTTAAAAGGCTCAAGGTTAGTTCTAGAATAAATAGTTCACTGTAACTCCATTGGCAAGATCTATGCAGCTGCACAAGATAAATATTTGGTCCCAAGAATTAAATAAAATAAAAAGAAATTTACACAAAATGCCCTTACCTGAACAAATTAATGCATTTACATTGCATATGTGACAGTCTTTCAAGAGTCTTTTAACTGAGGGAAGAACTAGAGCTTCAAAACTAAAACAAAAATAAAAGTCAAATATTTCATGGAACAAAGTTGTGATTCCCATTTAATATTCTATTGTTTTAGCTGAATTGCGTTTATCTCTTAATGTCCAAGCCTTGGGAAAAGAGAACCTTTTTCTTTCTGAAGCAGTCTAGATACAGGAAGAATCTATAATTTGCACTTAACAAAATAATTATAATTTATAATTTTGCAAGAATTTTGTGGGAGAGTTTGTTGTAGTCTGCTGACTTCAAATCAGGCCTAAACTTCTCTAGGTCTTTTCTAGGTCTTCTTGACCATAACTTTAGTTTGTGCAAGATGTTACTTTAAGAGTATTTTTGTCTTATTAAGGTTATTTCCCAGTTTATTATGTTCCAGAATTTCAGTCTAAGTAACAGAGTGACATTTGCAGTGCAAAACCAAGATAAGGTGTGTTTTATGTGAAATCCACTTTCTTTATTCTCTTCACCTAACTACCCACTCTTTCAGATTTGGAATATGTTCTTAGTCAATCGGAATGAGGTGGTTTTGTACTGAATGTAATGAAATGCCGTATTCCGACACCCAGTGTTTATGGCACAGCACCCAAGGAGTGCTCTTGCCAGCAAATAGGCAGTGAATTCAGCATTGATTTCCACCTTGGGCTAGCTAACCGTCCTTTGCAGTGTAAAGTCAATGTGAAAGTTTAAATAATTTAGCATCTTGTCTTCCATTATATATGACATTATCTTGCTGTCACAATTAGGAATGCTGAAATTCACAGTTTGTGCATGTCCAAGGATCTTAGCACTGCATGTGCTCTGAGCATCCCTAACATGGGTGCACGCTCCTTTTCTTTGACCTAGCACTATTTTCTTTTTAAATTTTAAAAACATTTTAAAAGGCTAGTGTGTTTTCCTCAGGTACTTTGGAATGTGAAGTTTGAGAAAATTCTTCTATGATGAATAGATTTTACGTGTAGTTAAGTAGCAGTTAATAGAGAAATGGGGAACATTTGTGCAAGCTTGGGTAAATGATATGCTGGTTTAATAATTTTCAGGATTGTATATTTTGCTGTTTTGTACAAGCACTTATGCTTATAAAATAAAGAACTTTGTAAATCCCTGCAAAGAAATAAAGACTAGAAGCAGATGGCCTGTAATATAGAAGTGAATTATTCTGATGACTCTTATATGAAAAGTGGTATTTTCTATACTCTGTTCCGTTATACAATTTGGAATTTACTTCCTATATTACACTGCCCTTTTAAAGATATGGGGGAAGTAAATATACTCTCTTAAACACTTAGACATATACTTGCATTTACACAGGTACATTGTAATCACACACATTTATTTAAATATAAAAAACCAAAATAAGCTTTCTCTTGGTACACGATTTATATTTTAATTTAAAATTTAACCCTCCAAGCTACTTAATAATCAAAAAAGCAGAAATGTTTATTGCACTCAGTCTTTACTTGAAGACCTATTTTCAGTTGCCTCATCCTACAGTAGTTGAGTAAATGGGTCAGATCCATCTCTTTGTGTGGAAGCTTACTCTTTGTGACTGACTTTAAAGGAGTCTAGACAGCTATTTTGGATGCTGATGTCTAAATTTGGACAGAGAAATCCTGTTCCAGAAGCTTAGTTCAAAGTGGTTTACAGAAACTTAACCACTGTGAAAGAGTGAGACTATTTTTCCTCTGCACTTTGAAACAGAGCTGTGATGGTCAGTGTAGCAGTGGTGTGCCTGGTATTGTCACTGTGAAAATCTCTTAACTATGACAAAATAATAAATTTTTGAAGTATTGGAATATATTTAGACATTGACAGTTAAAGTATCTGAAGATGGGTGCACTAAAAAACCTTTTAAGAAAAATTAGGCAATGTAAGTGGAGTTTATACCACCTATCTTCGGATACTTAGAACTTAAACCTTCACAATTATGTTTGGTGTTTTATGTTTCAGTCAGGTCTGTTTCAACTGGGTATCTTGTCTTTCACTGACTAAAAAGACATTGGTTGACTTGCTGAGGTTGTACATGCTTTTTGGTTAGATCCTGTCCCATTTGCCAAATAAAAATTCATAGAAAATACCGCTATTTTATCAACTTTTAAATCTGCACATAGTACTTAATTATTCTGAAAAGAAAAAAGAGAAAGGAAGAGGAAAAGGAAGGGGAAGGGGACGGGGAAGGGGAAGGGGAAGGAGAAGGGGATGAGGAAATCTCCAGAAGGCAGTATTTTTCTAGATTTTATTGTCTTGAATCTCTTTAATTTACTTCAGTAATTCTGACACTACATTTTGTGACTAAAAGAAGACTTTGACAAAGGTAATGATTAAAAAATGCTATGTATATAAATCCATAGGTGAATCTATGGAACACTTGCTACCTTCATATTTGTTTGCATACACAGTAAGTAAACTTTCTGTTAGAAATCAGGCTCCAGATTTCAAGGCTAATCTAGAGACATCAATGACTAGAAGTTTTGATAGGACCTGACAAATAGTTGAAATATGCCTAAACTGATTCTACACCTTAGTCCCTTCCTCCCTCTGTTCTCCCTCTCTTGTAAAGACTTTATATTCATGCTGATGTCTTGAGCCTTCCTGTTCCCTTCAAGAAACTTCAGATTAGGTCATCAAACCACACATTCCCTCCTACAAACTAAGCCTAGCTTCATAGCCATTTAAAAAGCTCATATCAGATTTAAAAATAGGCCTGAATGAATAGAAATTATCTGTACTTTGCAGATGTATCAGTATTTTGTGTTTCTGTGAAGTGGAATCATATTCTTCTGGAGTCTTTTCTGTTTTAACTCCACTAAAACATACATTGTTAAGCTGTAAGACCTTTTCTGATAAAAAACTTCAGGAGGCTGGTCTTCAGTGTTTATAAGAAAAAAAGCTTAATGTTTTATGGGTTGTCTGTTTTTGTCTGACTGTGTTTGTATGCCAGCAGGGAAAAAATAAAGCAAAGAACTTTTAAAAATCATCATTATGACTAAGGAGCTGCATTTTAGCCTTTTGAATGAAATTGTACAAATATCACTAAATATTCTGTCCCTGTAGCAATCACTATTATATAAGGTCAGTGATCAAGCATTTTGTTGCAGTCAGATCAGTGGACCAACCAAAGTTTTTTTGTGAAATGCAACAGATGAGATGGATAAAAGAAAGGTTCCTCAAAGAACAGGTGAAGTTTTCAGCTATTTAGTCACAGAGGTCAGAAGAGATAGATTGCTGGTACTTATGCCAAAAGACATGTAGATGTGGCAGTTAGGGACATGGTTTAGTGGTGGACTTGGCAGTGTTGAGTTTGTGGTAAGACTCAATGATCTTATAGGTCTTTTCAAACCTAAATGATTCTATGATCATTGGTGTAAGGAATTTTCCCTTGGTTCAAATTCCTGGAATTTATTCTCTCCCCCAGTCTCAAACAGGTTGAAGATTCATAGAGTATATTGAATATTAGAAACTCAACAGAAATGCAAATCAGAAAAAAAAGGTGGATACACACCTTTTTAAATATTAATAAGTTTAATGAAAAATGTCTTCTAAACTCTTAGCTGCATTGGGCCTGTCAGTGTCAGTGAAATTTCTCCATTTTATATGGCATTTATTTTCAACACACATATAAAAGTTTCACAGCTCTCATTATGGAAAATTGTTAGCTTTTATTCATCTGTCTTTGGTGATGACCCAGCCCCAGATGTATCAGAAAAATTTATTACTTATTTCTTGCTTATTACTATCTCAGAGAATACAAGAAAACCTCCATTTAATCAAACTGTTTCTGGACTAATATATTAGCTATTTATCTCCTGAGATTTAGGGATAAAATTGAAGGAAGTAATGGAATTAGTTTAGAGTGGATTTATTTCTTTTCCCTTAGGAAAATTTATTCACAATCACCATCTTTAGCATTTAAAAGTCAAGGACTGAGATATTAAGTGCCAAATACAAACTTACAGAAAGGGGGCCACACCTGAACAATCAAATGTGTGACAGGAAAAGTAAGACAAAAATAATCTGCAAATGAGGAAAAATTCCGGAAAAAATTTTTAGCTTTTGCTTCCTACGTTCATGGATTTTTGGCCAATGAAGTGGAAATTACACCATGCCTCTATGCCAAAGTAAAGACAGTTAGGTTATGCTAATTAAAATCATTTGTTTGTAAATTCTGGGCCATAGTGCACTAATAGAAGTGCAAAACAAGACCAAATTCTTCTGGTTTAATGATTGTGCACTTGATAAAACCCTGTTTTCATTAATAACTAAGATAAGTAGTTTGGGGGAGTTTCAGAGTCCAATAAGGGATCATGAATAACATCAATCAAGACTTTTACCATCTTTTTTACTTTGGGAAGACTGTACTTCTGCTGTATCATTGCTATTTTTCTGATTTTGGAATTGCATAGATGGAAATCCCTAGAAATTAGTCCGGGGGCACTTCGGGAGTCTTTGATATTTTGTGACACTTTCTAAGACGTGACAGCTGCCTCTCACATCAGCATAATTGAATCAGTCCGCAGGGATGAATACACTCAGTCCTATGTGTGAATGTCCTGGTACTTCCCTAGAGGGAATTTTCACACCTGAGCGAGTTATGGCCCATCAAAAGGGGTGGATGATACCTTCCCCGGTGGAGGGGAGGGTGTTTTACAACTGAACCAGTTGTGTAGGGGAGGACATTAGCATTTAGTGGCATTTAGAGTCTTAAAAGCATTTTTAGATTCTGAATGGCTAAAACTGAAAATACTTCAAATTCTTATTTTCTTGTAAACGTTTATTTATGGCTTTCCTAAAGTAAAAGTGTAGGGGAAAAGTAATTAAATTTTGAAATACCTATTTCCCAACCTGGCAGTTAACAATGAAATAGCAGATAATACTGCGTCCAAGGTCTGTTGCAAACAAAAGAGTAAATAACACCAATGTCAGTTGTTGGTTTTTTTGGTAACAGACAGGACAGGTCCTCATATTAGTTACAGATATGTGGGTTTCAAATATCATCTAAGTGATTCAATCCAAGTTTGTTCTGCTCCTTTGGGTGTTATAAACCAAGTGCTTAGACTGTTCAAAGACACCTTTCACCTGCCACAGAGAAGCCCATATGGAATTATTGGTTCCCTTCTTTCACCTGTGGGACCCGTGGAAAAACCTGCTGCTCAAAGTTCTGAACTTTATTTAATCATCTGACTCACAGTGCTATCTACTGTAAAATGTAGGGAGTTACATGAAAATATTCTTATCATTTGTGGAACTGTTCCCATCTCTGGTTAAAAGTGGAAAACTCAGATTTACTGCATTTGTTTGTATGTGTTCCAGCTATTTAAATTACAGTGACATGTGAAAGAAATTATTGTTAGTAAGAGCTAGCTTTCACTTGATTTTTTTTTTGTGCTTTGTCTCAATTCCCTCTTCAGTGATTTTTAGAATTGTCCCTGTCCTTTTTTTGTTGTTGTTTGTTTTCCTGTTGTAAAAGACTTGTTAATAAAATATGAAAGATGAAAGTATCATTAGTGCTAGTTCTCCCTTCTTGGATTCACGTCAAGTCTGAAAGAAGAAACAAAACCAGCAAAGCATTTGACTTCAAATTAAGTCTTGATATGATATACTTGTCTCCTCCTTCTTTCTGTTCATTATAAATTCATCCTGTTGAGATAAGAATTTGCATTTGATTTAGATATTCTTCCTGAAGGGCTTCTAAAAGGGAATGCTATGTTTAGAAAAGGAGATGTATCTCTTCTCTTTTGTATCAAAAGATACCAGAGTAATGCCTCTTATCTATTGGGAGAAAAAAAATAAACATTTAAGGTGGTGGGACACTGCTTTTTATTTTTATAGGAAATCTTGGAAGTTGGAAAGTTTCTCAGCTTCTCTTTAGACAGGACGTTTGGCTTACCGGATTGTTAAGCCTGATCCTCTGTGTTTTCAAGACCTCAATGTTCATCATTTATAGACATAGTGTCAAGTTAGAAGTAAAACACTAATTCTACCCATTGCAGAATAAGAGTTTAAAATGCTTTCACAGGGATGTTTTGCATTACACATGGTGTTAAGAAGAACCAAACTCCCCTGAATTATCCAAAGATAGGTTGTGTGGTTCTTAACAACTTCAGAAAGGTTTCACTCCTGGCAGTTGTGCCAACAGCTTCTACTATATTCTCTTACTTTCAAGTAATTTCAGTAAGTTCAGAATATTTTATTTCACTTCTAATACCTTTCTAAAGTTCCTCCCTTCCTCTCAGCCAGAGAAGTGTCAATTCTGGAACAGTTTTTTGGTTTCACTTATCCTTCCTAATTTTCAGTTTCAGATTCAGGTTCTGCTATTTACAGCACTGGTTTCATCCTCTCCTGCTTGTCCTGAACTTTCTCTCAGAATAATATGTCCAACCACCTTTTTTTTGCTGTCAGTGACTTCAAAATTCTAGTTTTAATCACCTCAAATAATGAGAAAGAAGTCCTTCTTTGTCCCTTTCATTGCTAGGAGATTTTCCTGTACAATGTATTTCAACCATATCTTGTAATTAAACTATGAAGATTATTTTTGTGGCTGTCCAAACCCAGACCATTAAGCAGTTCTCATCTCTGAAATTTCTTAGCTAGCATATAGGTACTAGCACACGCTCCAGAGAAGAGAGTCCTTGCACAGCATGAAATGGCCTCCCTAAGTCAGATCCTAATTTGACAAGGAATTTGGCTAAATATTCAAATTGTGCTGACTACAATGCTTAAGCCATTCTTCCAGAAGCTAAGACTTTTGTTCCCAGCAAATGAATGATAACAAAGAAATTAAGGAGCACAGGGCTCTAACTTTAAATGTAAAAAGTATTGGATGAGCCAACCATGGGACATGTCCCACTGGACCTGCTATTTGTGAAGGGAGAAGGACTGGTGGCTGATGTAATGGAGGCTGTCTTGGGCACAGCAATCACAAATTACAAAGTTTTTGATTCTTCGAGAAGTAAACAGGTGGATGATCAGAACTTCCTTCTGGAGGGCAGAATTTGGCCTGATTAAGAGACTGGTTGTAAGAGTTCCTTGGAAGGCAGTTTGAAGGACAAAGGAGTTCAAAAAGACTGGACATGCTTTAAGAAGGAAATCCTAGAGAAACAGGAGCAGGCCATCCACATGGGCCAAAAGATGAGTCTGTGGAGAAGAAGGCCAGCCTGGCTGAACAGAGAGCTTTGGCTGGTACTCAGGGGGAAAAAAAGAAATTGTAATACCTTTGGAGAAAGGGGCAGATCACTCAGAAGAACTACAAGGATGATATGAGGTTATGCAGGGGAAAAATTAGAAGGGCCAAAGCCCATCTAGGACTTAATCTGTCTACTACTGTAAAACACAATAACAATGGGTTTTTTTGAGTATATAATTAACAGAAAGAGAGCTAAAGAGAATCTTCATCCTTTACTGGATGCAGAGGGGCAAAGGATAAGTAAAAGACTGAGGTCTTTTTTTGTCTCCATCTTTAATCAACCAACCGGTTGCTCCCTGAGTACCCCTCTGGGATGGAAGTTACTGATGAAGAGAAGAATGAAGCTGCTGTAAAACAGGATGAAATGGTCAGGAACCTGCTGTGCCACTTAGACCTGCACAAATCCATGGAGCCAGATGGCATCCACCCAAGGTTACTGAGGGAGCTTCTGAAAGAGCTCACCAGGACACTCCATCATTCACCAGAAGTCCTGGCTGACCCCGGATGTCCCAGTTGACCAGAAGTTAGCAAACGTGACCATGTACAAGAAGAAGCAAAAGGAGGGTCCAGGGAACTACTGGCCTGTCAATCTGACCTTGGTGCTGAGGAAGGTCATGGAGATCATCTTGAGGGCCATCATGAGACACATAGGACAACCAAGAGATCTGGGCCAGCCAGCATAGGTTTAGAAAAGGTAGATCCTGCTTGACAAACTTGGTTTCCTTCTCCAGCAAGGCGACAGGCTTAAGGGTCAAGAAAGGCCATGAATTTTGGCATGGTTTCCCACAGCATTCTCCTGGAGAAACTGACTGCTCATGGTGTAGACAGGTGCACTCTCCACTGGATAAAAGCTCTCCCAATGACTGGCTCAGAGCATGGTGGTGAATGGAGTGAAATCCAGCTGAGGCACGGTTACAAGTGATGTTTCACAAAGGCCAGTGTTGGTGCCAGTCCTGTTTAATGTCTTTATCAATGATCTGCATGAGGGGATTGAGTGCACCCTCAATAAGTTTGTAGATAACACTAAGTTGGGAATGTTGATCTGAAAGATGATAAGAGGACTGGAATGATGGGCCGAGGCCAATTGTATGAGGTTCAACAAGAAATGCCAGATCCTACATTTCAGTCACAACAACCCCATGTAGGGGTAAAGGCTTGGGGCAGAGAAAGTCTTGGAAAGCGACAGAGAAAAAGAACCTGGAGGTGTTTGTTGACAGTCAGATCACTGCCAACCAGCAGTGTGCCCAGATGGCCAAGAAGGCCAATGGCATTCTGGCTTGTATAAGAAATAGCATGGCCAGCAGAAGAAGAACAGTGATTAGCCACCTGTACTAGGCACTGATGTGGCTGCCCCTTGAAGCCTGTGTTCAGTTTTGGGCCCCTCACCTACAAGAAAGATGCTGAGGTGCCGGAGCATGTCTAGGGAAGGGCAATGGAGCTGGTGAAGGCTTTGGAGCACAAGTTTCAAGAGGAGTAGTTGAGGGAGCTGGGGTCTTTTTGCCTGGGCAAAAGGAGGCTCAAGGGGAGACCTTATTGATCACTACAACTACCTAACAGGAGGTTGTAGTGAAGCGGGTGTCAGTCTCTTCTCCCAGGTAACAAATGACAGGACAAGAGAAAATGGCCTTAAGTTGCATGAGGGAAGGTTTAGATTAGATGCGAGGGAAAACATCTTCACTGCTAAGGTATTCAGGCATTGAAACAGACTGCCCATGGAAGTGGTGGGATTGCCATCCCTAAAAGTGTTCAAAAGGCATGCAGATGTGGTGCATGTTTTAGTTGTGAGCATGGCCGTGCTAGGTTAATGGTTGGACTTGATGATCATAGAAGTTGTTTAGGACCTAAACAATTCTGTGATTCTATTAAAAAAAAGAGTTAGAAATACTTAATAAAGGTGTTTATTTTTACATATTTTTGTGGCCCCATTATTTCACTTACGGTTATCATTGCTAAAGTAGGTCGTTATTCTATTTTGTAATATAATGCTATGGTATGTGACTTCCTATCTACTTAAGATGCATATTGTAGAGGAATGTGCCCCAGGGGGTATTTTCACATACTAGAAATGACTTTCCATATCTGATAAACTACTTAGGTTTGAATAGTGGAGCAATTTCCTTTCCTTTCCTCCTCTGAAATGGACCAAATACACTTTATATAGTCTAACTAAAATAATTTCAAGGTAGATTAGAAGCATAGGCTTGCTTTGGGTGAAATTCACTTTCCAAAACCTCAAAGAGATTTAGACGTTGCACAGATGTTGTAATTTTCTACACACTAGTACACTTTAATTCTTATGTTCTGACTCTGAAGTCAATGGAGCACACTTTACCAGTTGTCCTAATGAGTAGCTAGTACTTACAGCTTAGCTATTGTGTGGCTGTCACTACAAGTAATATGGGATATGTAGTGCCCTATATCTAAATCTTGACAGTGGATTTATGTCAATTTCTAAATCCCAGGAAAAGAAATAGAATTAATTGTAATTCATAAGACTATATAGTAGATTAGTTGGTTTAAATGGCTGCATATTTGAGGATGAAGGTCTATTCTCAGCTGTATATTAACCACAAAAATATCACCTATGGGTCCTATATATATTATCACTTTAAGATTAAGCATTTTGAACAACCTAGTACCTAAGTCCCCTGCTATGATATTCCCTCTTGAAAATTAATTCTCTAAATTCACAGTGAATAAATAACTCAGACACTTGGAAATAAGTTATCTTTTAATGTTGTAAATGTGATCAACAAACACAAAGTTCCCCATGTATGGAGAGTTTGGGCGTAATTGCCAATATACTGGCAATGTGACAGTACAGCTGTACAAAAACTGTTGCAGCTCATTGGTGCATAATTAATATGCGTTGATGCATTATTATTATGCATGTGGTATATAAAGAGTGAAACATGAAAAAAACACAATGATGATAGATCCGTTTCATTCTTATCTTATTGCTGAAATTAAAATCTTATTTGAGTAACAATTCAGTTGCAAAGCTAAATTGAGGTTTCTTCCCATTATTAGAATGCCCTCTTCCGTATTTACAGTTCAAGGTTACCTATCTGTTGGACATTATCTCATGCTAGAGAAACTTCCACTCCTCATTAATTAAATTAAAGTCTCATTTTTATTATCGACTGTAGTGCTGTTTAAGGCTGTATTATCAGGTGATGTATCCAGTACTTGTTTAAGACATAAACCAGCAATTTTGCTCATAGATGTTAAGTAGTGTGCTTGTAAAAATTAACTGGTGGTGTTTTTGTGTTGTTTTGTTTGGGTTCTGTTAGGGTTTTTTAAATTACTTAATTTTGTACCCATTATGACTACTTCTAAGTTTAGATGCAAAACTAGGTCCTGGTCATGTAATTTGCTCCGCTTAGGTTTTGCCTTTTATTTTTTTTTTTTTTTCAAAACTTCATTTATAGCCAGAGAGCTTTACTGGTCCATTTATTAATATTTTTCTTCCATGCACCTAAATTAGCACTGTATTTGTAAAAAGCTCGAGACACATAAATTCATTAAATTGATAAATACATGTTCCTGTTTATAATTTTTTTTTAAAGCAGGAGAGGGGAAATTCTATTGGGCTCAAAGAACAAAGCACAAGGATAAGACATTTGATAAAATATATTAGTATTCATAAACAAGACTATACAGTTTCTAAGAATAAACCTGAACAAGACATGGCACTTGTGTAAGCAAAATAGAATGTAGAAGTTGGTGCAAAACAGTTTTATTGGTATGCTGTTGAACCTCAAGGAGAGAAAAAAAAAAGACTTCTCTAGAATTCTTTATGACCTGCTATGCTGCTATTCCATATTTACTATTGCAAATATCAATGACTTGGGTGCCTCATTTAAATGTTTGATGTAGGCTATATAGGAGCAACTGAAGAAATGTTTCTGGTTAGGGCCAGAATTTAGAATGTGTCTCAATAAATTGAAGTAGTGTTCTGGAGAAAAATAAGAATTATATTGTACAAGCAGAAGTTTCTAAACTTGGAAGTAATGAGTAGTTCAGCAAGTGCAGGTGAGGAAGCAACTGATGAAAGGTAGTTAAGCAGAAAAGGACATAGATGCTATTGTGACCCAGCAAATATGAAACTACAATATCATGCTATTGTAAAGGAGTCAAACATTGCATTGGGATTTCTGAATAAGATGGGAACCTGAAAACTGTAATAATAGTCCTTCCTTCCACTCACTACTTTTGTTGTAGTATTTTCTGTACTATATACAGTTCTGCTCACTGTAATGCAGTGATATGGACCAATTAAAAACACTGATGAAAGCAGTTTTGAGATTCTTAGAAATCATCCAGAACAGAATGGACTAGAGTGGAGGAGACACAAGAAAATCAACAAGAATGGTTGAGACTGGAAAGGACCTCTGAAGGTCTTCTAGTCTAACCCTCTCCCTAATCAAGTGAGGCCACCTGCCACTGTTTGCCTTGGATCATGTCCAGGCAGGTGGATACCTTCCAGGTGGGAGACTCCATTCACTCTCTGGACAGCCTGTGCTGATGCTTGGTTATGCTCACAGTAAAAAAGTATTTGCTGTTGCTCAGAGTGAGCATCCTACGTTTCTGTTGGTGGCTTTTGTCTTTGATCCCATCACTGGGCACCACTGGCTCCATCTTCTTTGCACCCTCCCTTCAGATATTAATGTACATTTGTAAGTTCCTCCCTGTGACATCTCTTCTCCAGGCTAACCAGTTCAAATTTCTCAGCCCTTCTTCATGCGGCAGATCCTCCAGTCCCTTCATCATCTCCTTTTGTTGCACTCTTTCCAGTTTGTCCATGTGTCTCTTGTACTTGGGAGCTCAGAACAGGACACGCTACTTTGGGTATGGTTTCACCAGTGCTAACTGGAGAGTAAGGATCACTCCCTCAACATGCAACACTTCTCTTCATGCAGCCCAGGATACCACAGCCTTTTCCACAATGATACATTGCTAGCCCGGGTTTAACTAAGTGTCCACCAGGACCCCAGGGCTTTTCCTGCCAAGCTGCGTTGCAGCTAATAAACTGCTATTTGGAGGATTGTTCATTCCTAGGTGCAAGACCCTGCACTTGCCTTTGTTGAACTTCATGGTGTTCCTGTAAGGCCAATTCTCCAGCCTGTCAGCATTCTTCTGGATGGCAGCACAATCCTCTGGTGTATCAGCTGCTCCTTCTGATTTGATGTTATTGGCAAACTGGCTGAAGGTGCACCCTGCCCCATCATTCACATAATCAGTGAAGATGTGGAATTAAATGGATGGAGTAATGACTCCTGGAGTACATTGCTAGTTACTGGCCTCTCACTAGACTTCATGCTACTGATTATCATTCTCTGGGCCTGGCCATTCAGCCAGTTTTCAACCCACCTAACCATTTGCTCATCTGGCCCACACATCAACAACTTCTTTATAAGAATCTTATAGGAAACAATACAGTAGGCAACACCTGCTGCTCTCCCTTCATCCACCAAGCTGGTCTCCTAATTTTAAAAGTTTATCAAGTTGGTCAAACACAACTTTCCCTAGGTGAATCTATGCTGACTCCTCTTAATGATTTTACTGTCCTTCGTGTGCTTGGAAATGGTTTTCAGGATTAGCTGCTCTATCACTTTTGCAGGAACTGAGATGAAGCTGACAGGTCTGGAGCTTTCTGTGTCCTCCTTTGTGGCCTTCTTCAAGAAAGAAGTGACATTTAGCTTCCTGCATAATGTTTTTTCAGTTGTTCATAAGATGGTTGCAGAGAGAGGAATAAAAAACTTGTCGTTATGTCCTCTGCAGATAAGAGTGATGATTGTCAATTGCCATAAGGCTGTTCAAGGCAAACGTTAGAATATTTTCTAATGATAACAACAGCTAAGCCAAGGATTTCAAAATATGGCAGTGTATTGGAGAATATTGTACAGTGCATCATGACTGGCATCAAATAAAATAAAACTTCCTAGCCATGTATGTATGTCCAAAGGCATTCAGACACAGGTTAAGCTTTATTCTCTTATGGTTTCTGGTAGTGTCTATTTTAGCCCTCTTAGTAATCTAATACCCTTTGGTATATCTCTTAAACCATAAAGTGAGTCAAATGTAAGTCTTGAATCAGGTGAGGTTGTCCAAATGTAAGATATTAATTCTTGAGTTATGGAATATCATCCTGAAAGAGTCTGGACATTCCTATCAGTGGAAGTCATTGGATGATCCCATCTTCCTAGGCAAGAAGGAGAGAGAAGAAAACTGTCTGATGGACAGACCAATGCAGCGCTATGAGAAACATCATGCCTGCTATGTTACACAGGTCAGTACTTCTAAAATTAGCAATAACACATGATGGGTACAAATTCCTCACCAGTTTTGTATGTGATCCATCAAACTGACATGGATATAACCTATGGCTCATTGTCTCCCTCAAGTGGATAATACAAGAGAAGGGATTTGTTTTTTTAGATAGATTTTTTGTTTTTATTCCATCCTGCTTTGACTCTTTCTTCTGTTTGAAGGGACGTGGCTTGATACACACAGCCAGTTTGACCAAGAATATGAGTATACAAGATCATCATTAAAAGCTGTGAAAAGACAACATTTGGGAGGATTTTCCTTGGCCAAAATAAAAACAATAATTCTTTCTTTGCCCATGAACTGTACCAAAAATCTTTATGTCATAGCAGTAGGAGACAAATTTCCTGAAAGACCACACAGTGTTGTTCACAACTGCAAGAGGGTAAAAAAGAATAAAACAATGGCTAGCAGAAAGAACAAAAAACTCAGTTGTCTGCAATCTGAAGTCCCAAAGGTTTGCTTCAGTGTTTTCTGTGGCAGGGCACAAGCTGTGAACCACTCATCTTGAACAAATGTCAGTACTCAGATTCGGGTCATTAAATTGGACAGAATCTGTTTAGGGCTGTTAAGCCACAGCATCCAGAATCCCTAAAAGATTGTTATTTTCATTGGTTTGGGGTCTTCATAGATCTGGCATTATAAAAAATATTTGATGGAAACCCTTTTGAAATATCTTAAATTCTGTCAGTGTTTATGTTATCATAGCTGACCTAAATTGAAAGACAAAGCAGGAAAGAAAAAAAGTATTAAATATTCAGATTTACTGGATACTAGTGGTAGATTTCTGTGGGAAAAGGATGTATCTGTCATCCTTTGGTAATTTCATTTTGGAAGGCTTATAGGAATTAGGGTGCAAGTTTCATTACTCCTAACTTTGAGGTGTAAATGCACCTAATGGGAATGTAATAAACCCAGATAATTTCATTTAAAATGCTTAAAAATAATGCTGGGATAACCAAACAAACCCCAAAACCATTATCACAAAGATCTTTGCAAATGTGTTTGCTTTTAATGATGTTAAATTCTTATTGGCATTTATAAAAATGGTTTTTAATGTCCGGTGTAAATATGACATCTATATTCTTATTTGATAAATTTATAAATTTCAATTAAAATAGTCAACAATAAAAAAGAAACAAGCAAGTAAGAAGTTTGGGGGCTGGCTTAAGGGGTTGTGAGTTTTTGTTTGGTTTTTTTTTGGTTTTGTTTGTTTGGGTTTTTTGTTTGGTTTGGTTTTTTGTTGTTTGTTGTTGTTTCATGTTGTTTCATTTTGTTTTGTTTTTTCTTTTTACAGTCCGGGACCTTGTGTAGCAAATTCTCTGGTACATCTCATTTTGGATACTGACAGATTTGGTCTGTGCTTTCCTGTTTCTTTCTAGTGGTCAATACTGATGAAGTTCCAAGTTCCTTCAGTGTAACTGGGAAGAGATGTGAGAAGTTCTGTCAGTATTGAAACGAAGGAGTTTTCCAGTAGTCAACACCTGAGAAATTACAACCGCAGAGTGCCTTCCTGTTATGTCCCTGACTTGCAGTGTGAGCGTAGGCTTGTTGAGCCAACATTCCTGCTCCAATATTCTCCATTTGAGTACTAATGAGACATATGCAAAGTCCCCAAATACCCTGAACAATTGGTAACAGTAACAGCACTGGTGGCACTGGGAACCTCTTCCTTGTCAGAGAGGACCTAATTCTTTGTAAACTGTTGTTGGCTGAGGAAAGCATTGAGAATTTCACGTCTGGACAGAAATGTAACCCAGGCAACAAGGGAAAAGACTCTACATCAGTGTAGTTGAGTTGAAGTGACTACATGAGGATATTACACAATCCATCTGCAATTTAGAACCATAGCCCTTTTCTTCCCCTGCCTTCCTTTCTGTCATCTTAGAGTGACACCTTTGACTCATGTATTTGTGTCTGACTTGTTCTCTGTTTGTTCTCTGGTCAGAAAACTCTGGATAGTAAGTAACAATGCAAAAGCAGTCAGTGACAAAAAAAAAAGAAAAAAAAAAAGGGACGAAATCGCCGAGTCAGTGCTTGCACAAACGTTTCCTCATCCGACCTCATATACTTCCCACCCTATGGCGGGTCTTGCAGCGTTAACCTGCCTTGCCCTCCCGGAGATCGTGGAGATGTCGGTTACTCCTGTGGCGATCCCCGCCACTCCTTTCTCTCCTGCAGGATCGCACAGAACTCAGTTTTCCACTGACGTTGTTCCGCTCAGTGTTCCACCCGCGACCCGCTTAGTCCTGGAGTCCTGGAGTGGCAGCCTCTTGCCCAGCTCCTTCACCTCCCAGGGTGTCATGAAACGCTTTGCTTTAGCAGTGCGTTTGCTTTTTACAAGAGTTATCTCCATTACCGCTTCAGGCAAATGAACTGACTAATGAATTTCTTGTCGGCCATGGAAGCGTGCTGCAAGTAATTAAGGGATGTGCTGTGGGACCGATTAAGCTGCAAGTCACAGCGGCCGGAGCCCAATCGCTGCGAGCCCGCCGCGATCTGTGCCGCCTGCGCTCGGCTCCACAATGGGATCATTGACTATTTATTTACTTCACACAACAACTCTGCTGTTTATTTAATTATAGGAGCTTTTCAGTCACCAACCCCCACCCGCCCCAGCCCCATCTCCTCGACGCTTTTTGAGTCCTCCCCTCCCGCCTCTGATAACCGGTTGGTCGCTTGGGTAGATGAAGCGGGGCAACGCCTGAGCATCCTTTGTGGGGTACGGGCTGAGCTCCCCCGCGGATCCAGGAACGGGAGTATTCCGTGAGGGAAAGGCGAGGAGACAGGGATTTTCCTGTCAAATTGCTCATCACATCTGCCTGGAGGTCAGACCTCGAGAAGGCTGCGCTGTGGAGGGGGAGGCACAGGGGAAATCCTGCAGCTCTTCAAGGCATGTCCGAGTCACGAAACAAAATCGGGAGAAGCTCAGAAGAGACGAAGAGACGCCTGTGGCGCTGCGGGGGCGAGCGCGGCTGGGCGAGGGAGGAAATCATTGGCAGTCCCGCAAGGCAGGGAGGACGACACATTTCCCACCCCAATTCATTAGGGAGGCCTTGTCCTTTCACCAGAGCCCCCATCCCACAGCGTTTTCGCTTAGGAGCGAGTCGGGCGAGTCGGGGGCCGCGGGGGGGAAGTAGGCAGATGTGGTCGCCCACTCCCTGGATCTTCTTCCAGCCAGGGGAAGTGCCCGAGTTTAGTACCCGCTAGTTCAAGGAAGAAGCGGGGACAGGCGGGTTTCAGCACGAGAACAAGTCGACAAGCAGCCGAAGCTTTTTCTAGCACCCC
Organism: Drymodes brunneopygia; assembly: GCA_013400955.1. NCBI lineage: Eukaryota > Metazoa > Chordata > Aves > Passeriformes > Petroicidae > Drymodes > Drymodes brunneopygia. The sequence continues at coordinate 405,676 of VZTZ01007956.1, read as the reverse complement.
TGCAGGCTGAGATAGGAGCATTTCGCTCACTCTCGCACCTACGGACAGAAATGGGGACGGGCAGGGGTCTCCAAAGGTATTTCACAGGCGACAGGATCCAACTCCCACTTTCTCCGTGTTCACAAAACGGGCTCGGGGACCCCCGTTAGGAGCTTGGACTTTTAACGCCATGAATACTCGCTGTCCGGCGAGCTCGGGCTCTTCGGGCGATGGCGTGGGGGATAAATGCTGCGCCCACCGGTGGCCGGCGGGCACCGGCGAGACTTGGCGGTGTGGGGAGCCGGCAGTGGCGGCCGTAGAGAAAGCGGGTTTCTTCTCCTTTAAAGGGCGCTGTGCAGCGCTCCCGAAGGGAGGCGGATCTCCCCCCTTCCTCCCTTCCCTCCATCCCTCCCTTCTTCCCTCCCTCCCTCCCTCCCTCCTTCTCGCTCTCCCTCCTCCCTCGCTCCCTCCTTCCCTCCCTCCCCGCTTGCCGCCGCCGTCAGTGGTGCCCGGACGCCGGCTGCACCGCAGCCCGGGCTGTCCCCGGCGTCCTGCCACCGCCCTTCCTCCCCCGCCTCCGCCTTCCTCTCCCTCCCTGATTCCCCTCCCGCAACTCAAGGTAGGAGGATGTCCCGGGGTCTCCGGCTGGCCGCTACGGCCGGAGGGGTTGCATGCCAGTGAGGGGCTGCGGGGAGGCGGGGGGTGGCGGGGGCTGCACCGTGGCCGCGTTGTGCCGAGAGCTGCACACCACGATGGCTCTTGGCCAGGTGTCTCAGGGCAAAGGCGGGCACTGAGCTGGCCGACCCGAGCGCTGTTGCTGCCCGGGTCTGTCCCTCACTGTGGGGAAAGCAAACCTGTCGCCTGCCTCTTTTACTCCCATCGCTGCTCCGCATCGTCAGAGCCGCCGCTATCCCCACGCTGAAAGTGGAGGTGTGGGAAGAGGGAGCAAGAGGCCAGGGCAGCGCAGCCCCCGATGGCCCTCGCCCGGTGCCTTCCCGGTAGCCCGGAACGCCCTCCCACAGCTGGAGCGTAGGTCCCGAGCCGGGCTCAGGGAGGCCGAACCGGCTGCACTGAGGATGTGCCCCCCGCTCTCACGGGGAAGAGGAGGTGAGAGACGGGCTCTAACTTCGCTAGAGTTGTGGGTGGACAACAGTCTCTACTTCCGTAAGGACTCCTCCTGCCCCTACCCGGCCCCCACCGTACGGCGCAGCCAATCCCCCTTTTGGCTTATCGGCAGCCCTGTCATTTATTTCTGAACAAAATCAGCATTCTTTGGCTGAGCATCCATCGCCAAAGTAGCCAGGGCGCTGACACTCTCTGGAAAGCCAGAGACATTCCTGCCTACGGAGTGGAGGCATGATCGCAAGAGCCGTGCGTGCACTGAGGAGTGAATACATTGTAATGGAAACCTCTCTTCACGTTCCCCTTAGAAACTTTTGGGGGAGTACAACAGGAAAAACATAAAGCATCATCATTTTCCTCCCAAAATCTTGCACAGCTTCCCTGACCCCAAAGGAAGCTGAAGGGAGACCAAAGGCTGATCTGTAGATTGTGTCACAATTATTTGTTTTTGCTGCTTAAAACTCGCTAGGAAAGTGCATTGCTGTTATACTCTAAAGTGCTTGGACAAGAAAGTCTATTGCACACTCACTTCATTAATTAGAATACAAGTCTTTCCACTAGCTAAAAATTAATTACCATCTTAAAGTGTCATTAATCATTGGCACAGCAGAAACTTGGTTGTAAATTTGGACTGAGATAATAACAAATAGAGAAAGACCTACAGGGGTTTTTTTTTATAGCTGGTGGGAGTGAAATGCCAGTGGGCCGCAATGTGTTTTTAAATGATAATATCAACATTCATTTGAATATTTTGGCAAGCATTTTAGAAGGGAGGACTGTATTATTGCTTTGTCAGCAAAGCTGCAATACTCGATTCTAGAGATCTGGAGATGCTGGTCAGGTGTTGCAGTAAGCTGTGGCTCTCCTCACACCAGATTGTAACAGCAGGAGGACTGTGGTGGATTGTGAATCTGAAACGTTTGCAAGGATTTGCCGAAAAATGTCCGAGAAAAATTTGGGGGACCATATGTTATACATACATTAAATTTATAGCAGCTGTTGTGAGAGGTCAAAATAGTAGATTACATGATATGAAAACCTCACTATCTGTTCTTAGAGGCACAGCTATGACCTGAGAATAAAAGCCCATTCCTTTTTAAAGTAATATGATAAAACTATACATCCCAGTAGGTGGCAGCTAGCTGGAACTGGGTTAACTTTTATAATGATAACAGCACATAAAAATTAAATCTGATGGAAAAAGCTCCTGATATAGTAAGGTAATCAGAATCACATATCTCCCCTTTCCAAATGAAACATTAAGTACATAATGTGCACCGTTTATACTTGACACACAGCTAAAAGTATTGTAGGTTTTTATCATCCAGAAAAGATGTAAGGCCTCAGACTGTCTCCTCTTCTTTCCCTGTCTATAGCTATTTTTCATATCAGCTACACTTGAACAGAGTCCTGTGTGGTAAAGATGTCCTTATGTATTAGAGATGTGTTACCACCATGTCTACAATAGACAACTAAACAAATCAAAACATAAATCCAAGAAACTGTAGATTTCCCAGCTGATGATCACTGAAGTGTAGAGGGCAGTTTCATACAGACTTTAATATGAAAAGAGCTGTAACAGTGGTGACAAGATCCCAAAACAGAAGACCAGCTTGTCTAGCATTACATTTTATTAGGGATTTTCAGACTTTGAATTGTACATGTGACGGAGAAAGAACTATTAAAGGCACTAAAAAGATTTACCTGTTTTCATGTTGAAATAATTCTGGAGGATGCACAAAAGTATCTTTTTCAGGAAGAAGAAGTGGAGTTAAAGTCCAAATAACAGAAAAAGAGTCTAGCGTGAGGAAAGAGTGAGGGTTTAGTCAATTATATAGACTATAAGCAATCTTCAGTCACCAAATATTTAGTGAGTCCTAAATATCTGATGTCTTGTAAGATTTGCTTTTTTATATAAGGGACTCCTGTTCTTGAGAAAATATTTCTGGGTTAACTACGACTTTTCTTCAATATGGGAGCTAAGTCTTGAAAGAAGAGGGGAGGGCTGTTAACACAGAGCACTAGGCAATGTCTGATAGTAGATAAGGAGGACATCGGAACTTCTTCTGAACCCATAAAATGCCATAAAATAGCTGGCTAGCTAACATAATAGAGGGTATAATATATATCTTTAAAGAAGCCGATAACAGATTTTAATTTCCTTTCCGCACTGTGCAATGACTACTAAGGGTAAAAAAACCCCAGGCTTTTTGACACCTGAAGCGGAGAGGGGGGTGGGGGAGGGCGGCCGGGAGCGCTGTCCGCGGTGCTGAAGGGGACTCCCGGGCCAGTCCGGGCGCTGTCCGCGGTGCTGAGGCCGCTGCCGGCGGCGGGGGTTGGCGCGGGGCGAAGGAAACTCGGTGAGAGCCTCAGGCATCAGACCAGGGGTTGCAGCGTGGGCTGCTGAGTGTTTAATAGTAACAGGAATTAACCACAAGTTGCTTTATGATTCCGGTTCTAAACGCCTCCGTGAGTTAGGTGCTCTGTTGGGCTTGAGATTACAGGTATTTGTATTTTTTTTTCAAGAGACGTTAGAAAACCAAACTAATAACAGGAGTCACTTTGTCCAAAGTTTATGTCTTGTTTAATGTGCTAAGCCTTGACGATGAATATTATATTTTCCAAACTTCTCACCAAAACTAAATTAAATAAATAAAATCCGGTTAAACTGCAAGCTGCATCTGAGCATTCACAATAAAAAACGTATCTAAAGATATCTAATGTCCTTTATTTCAGCAGCACCAGGGAGGGAGGCAATGAACTTTCACAGTATTCACGTGGGTTAGTGTTATTTCTCCTTGGACTAAGATAAAATATAAACGAGTAGAAGAGAATAAATGAAATAGTAAACAGAAGAAAAAGCGTCTCTCTGCATTTTTACTGGGGGATATTCTAAGTGTGAACTGAAGGAGTCGCTAGATATCCTTGTTTTTAACACTGGGTGCTCTTCTTAAAGTGCTCCAGTAGTCAAATCGTCTGATTGAATTCCCTGCCAGACTGCAGAACTAGCCATTCATGATACTTATTTTTGACACTGCAGTTATGCCTCCATCTTAAGGAAAAAAAAAATCAATGATGTTTAATAATCCTCTCGCAGAATGTACATTTCTTTTCATCAGCATTTTACAGTATTTTAAGTAAAAGTGTGCAGAGGAAATCAGTAAGGCAAAATGACAAAAAGTTACTGTGAATTGCTAATCCTTCTAGGGGTACAGAGCACAAACACTACAAGTTATAATCCTAATGCTGCTGTTACTTATTTACAGGTCTTCAACACACAGATGTTACTTAAAAGTAAACCGTAACTCACCTCTGCCATGCTCTGCTTCTGATAGATTTCACAGTGTTCTCATTAGCTTGGCATCATCAGTATTTATTTCTGTAGGGTCAGGTTTATTCTATGTTCTTCTGTATGTATCTGTGGGGGGAGTCTCCCAGTGATATTTTCTTTATTAATGAAAAGCAAAGGAGGGAGATAAAGGAGACAAAAGATGTCTTTAGGCAGAATGTGGAATAAAATTAATTTATTTTCCTGATGGGAAATACAGGAATTATATTTTAGTGTTTGTAGTAAAGCTCAAGTAGGTTCAGCAAATCTTGATTTAGATTGCAAAGTCTGACAGTCCTGGTTTAATGTATTTCAGTGGATGCAGGCACACAGCTAATTCCATTTCCAAGGACAATCTGAAGTAGTCCACAGAATGGGTTTATCTTCTTTGGAATACCTGGTCAAAAAACAAAAGTCTGTGGCCACATTTGCACATATAAACTCAGTATCCCATTATCAAATTGAGAAATACTGTTCTCACTGAGGACAGCAAAATGACAAACTACATAGATCATAGTATAGGGAGGAACAGCAACATTTCCGTAATACTGGAGTGAAAGGAAAGCAGAGTGCCAAATAAGAGAGTGGCAGAAAAAAGTGAAAATCATAAACTAGTAAATGCCAAAGTTACTGTCTTTTAAGCAAGACTGCAATTTCAAGCAAGTTTAGTGAAACAGGTCTGTGCATTCAACAAGGTTGTTCCAGTGCTGCCGATTCCTGTTACCTTGCAAAAGCAGCCTGGTGCTCCGTTTTCACTGGGTCCAGAGCAAGTTCCTAGGGACAGTCAGTATACAAGCCATAGCATTTATCCTACTTCATGCATTAAAATGAGTAACAGTTAGTGATTGTAAATATATTTATCTTTTTTTTTTTCCAAACCTGAATGTTACTCTGATAAGCTGCATGACTGTTGTCAGCCTTCTCTTTCACAACTCTAAAGCTAAGTGATCTCGACCCAAACAGTCAGCTATTAAAATACAGAAACTGATTTTACACAACCGATTCCCTTCTCCCNCCCCCAGCCATTGTTCAGAACAACTGAGTAACTAATAACAATAAGGAGCACGTAAATAAAACCGAGCTGGTTTTTTTTCCTCCGACAACGCTGGGCGATCAGATCGGTTGCATAATAGAAATTGGGAAGGCTGTCTGGCAGGCAGCCTTAAGCAGAGAAGAGCTATCTCAATTTCTCTCACTTAATCTTGGCTTCGCGTCAGAAGCTGTGCAGCAGTGCAGTAGAATGGGAGCACGGCAAAAGCTTCGCCAGTGAAGCGGCGGGCGCTCGCTATGTGGCGGTACCTCAGCGATTTCTCGATCTGGATCACCTATTGATTTTCCTCCTTTCTCGCCTCCCAGGTTTACTCGGCTGGACATTGTGTGTGTTTGGATTTCTCAAGGATTCTCCCCCGACTAACATGGATGTCCCACCATTCCTTGCAGTTGAAGGTTCCTCCTTGGCGCAGTGAATGAAGAACATGCAGGGATTGCTAATGGGTTTGGGAAGCGTAGACTCTCTGCTCTCTCTGTGACCATGCCGTGATCGTGTCTGAGAGCCATCAGTTTACGTATCCTCATTCTCACCCTACCGGGAAACCTGACGGCTTAGAAGGGGGAAGTAAGGCAGCGCGTGTGTGCATAGAAACATCATGAAGATTATTTCCCATATTGTAACTAATTCAGTCTTCAGATGCACCATTAGACTCCTTCTTTGCTTACTGTGGATTGGATATTCTCAAGGAACCACACATGTGTTAAGATTTGGTAAGATTTCCCGACACTTTTTTCATTGTGTATTTAAGCCTGAATGTGATATGCGTAGGATTGACTCAGAAGGGGATGCTGGGGGAGAGCTGGGACGTGCTACCGGAGTCGGGCAGCGAAGTCCCTCTTTATTTTGCATCCGGAGGGATGAATTGCTGTGTGATTCTTTTTTCTGCCGCTGCAGCTCATTGTAGCCGTAGTAACGGCACGATGATAATGATAATTATAATAACAATAGAAAAAGACCGGCAAACGCGGTTGCCTAAGGCTGTGCGCAGCTTGCGTGGCTTCCTCGTAATTGTTTCCATTGTTTTGCTTTATTGTTTCCATAGTAGGGGAAAGCATGGCTAATACGGTGCTTGATCTGTTAAAAACCTGTCAAGTAGTTAAGTTTCGGCCGCCCGTCTCTGATCCCCCCCGAGCCGATCCCGCGCGGGCGCGACGCTGTGATTTGAGTCCTTTGGGCTGATTTCCCTTGAAGTGTCTGTCTGTTTGCTTGACACTTGAGTGGCGTTTAGGGTTGGAGAAGAGATGATTTATTTCTTGAGCGGTGCTCGGGGAAGAGCTTTTGCGGTACCTTTCAAAAGCACAGCTTTTCTATGCGAGGAAAGTTGTTGGAGTTCCCCCTCTCCCGTGGGGGGGAAAAGAAAAAGGCAGATCAGAATGACATTTCAAGAGCAGAGAGGGTTTACAGTTTAAAGGCTATCCCAGCTGGACCAGGGCACTAACCTTAAGAGCTCTGCCGGTGCAAGCGCGCGTGTTCGTGTGTCTAAGCAAGAAAGAGAGGGACAAATTCCAGCCGCTGCATCCCCTACAGAAGTTTTGCAGTGAGGAAGGGCAGGACGGAAAGTTCGGAAAGCAGGTCCGAAGGGGTCTGTGCGGCCGGGGATGTCCTTCGGTGCTAGTCCGGGGCGAGCTACGATGGGAGCTCCACATCAGCCTCCTCCTGGTCGCCCGGGTACTGCGGGCGAGCCGCGGAGGGGGGCGGCGGAGGAGACAGGGCGAAAATTGCTCCCCCATACAAGCGGCATCCTCTGTGCCTGCCGACAGCACGGGTGGAGGGAGAAAGAGCGTCTCCCGCATTCGCGCTGACCGCGATAAACTGTAGCAGCCGCTGCACCCATTTCTGTGGGGCACAAAAATCTCTTGCCTTTGCCTGGGAATAGTGCCTTGGTTTGTATCTATTTTAGTTTAAATCAGCACCCCCGCACACGCTTTTATGTGGAGGGGAAGGTGAGTAATGATTAAAAAGTCACCAGGCTGTTACCAATCTCGTGTGCTGAATTCCTAGCAGCACTTTTTTTCTGCTTCCATCTGGTCTAAAGGTGGTGCTTAAGGCACGTTGCTCTTAGCAACCATCCTCAGAAATGCCTGTTTCTTTGGACATGGCTAAACGGGTCCGTATATCATTGTGGGGTCTATTTTGCAATCAGTCTGATCCATAATCATGGCCGTGAATTTAGTGCTAGGATGCCTGTGATCTGGCACTGGCCGTCTGTCTGTCCACGGGCGCCGAGAGTGTCTCGTAACCTGAGTTACTTTCAGGTACAGCTATGTAAACAAACATCGTCCTGGTCACAGCACTAGCAAGAGGTGGACTTTCCTTTTTTAGAGCGGCATTCCCTCTAAACTGTTAGTCCGGTGTACCTCTAGAGACAGCCCCAGAGAGCAGCGGTTTGGCAAGCGTTAGAGCAATAAATAATCCCGAGGCTGAAAGGTGATGCAGCGGGTCTCTGTTACCCAGTGACACGGTGGTGCATGCATGTGTTTTACTGGGCTAACTTCCCTTCCCAACTGCGTCCTGGTCACACAGCTGGCCAACGAGCTGTGCTCACTCCACAGTAAAGCGGAAATCCGTTTCTGCATCTCTGCCTGCTTTTCCGTCTCTAAAAAGAATTGTCGCCAAACCATCACTGAACTTTAGAGGTAGGTAGGGAGCATTTGGTAAGTTTATTTTGTTGTGGAGAATGTTAGACGTGAAAAGATCAGGAAGACTTTTGCCCTGTTCATCCGGGCCTGTTGCACATCTCTGTTTTAAAGGAGTCTGGTTTTAGCTTAGTCCAGGCTAAGTCACTCTGTGACCACGAGAGAACTTCCACGCCTTCCCCAAAGGCTGACATCTCTGTTTCTGTGTAGGGCATAGCAGGGTGGAGGGAAGGAGCAGGGAGTGAGCTGTGGAAAAGCTTTGGTTTTTTTCTGAGGGGGAATTTCCCACCGCCTCCTCCGGGTTCCCGTGCTATCTGTCCCTTCGGGATGTCCTTGCGGCCAGGAGGACGGGATGCCGTGGAGTCCTTCCCGAGGAGAAGCGAGAGCTGAGGAGATTCCCTCCAGAAGGCAACCTGCCAGCCCCCGCTCTTCTTCCTCAGCCAGCAGTGCTATGGCAACAGGGGAGAGCTTGAAGCCTGCCAGAGCTGCAGCCCCCTCATTCCTCCTGTGCAAATTAGCCACCATGGATTCGCATTGTCCTTCCCACGGCTCCTCTCATTGTTGGGACTAGCCAGCATGTCCTTTCTCTCCCTCTCTCTCTCTCTGTCTAAAGCTACCTTTTAGCAACCGCACAGGGAAGTCGAACCTCCTGGGTTATTTGTCAGATTCAGGAGGTTATTTCTGTCTGTACCTTACGGAGCAAACGCGGAGAGAGGCTGGTGCGATGGCACCGTTCCCTCCCCAGCGACGCTTGCTCAGGCATCTGGACACTCGCCTGTTGCTGTTGCTGGAGTTGGGCGACGTGGCATTCGGGCATCGCACCAGGCGCCCTTCCTAAATGACACTTTGCCTCATGGGGCATGAGACCAAGCTCCCTGCCTTGCCCTTTCTGAACAGTTTCCCACAGGCGAGCCCAGGGAGCGATGAAGGTGAGGATTGTGTATACGGTACTCGAGGGTGTCAAATGGGAACAGCTCTAAACCATTGATGCAGATTAAAGGATAGGTCCTACCTTGACGAGGGAGAAAAGTAGCAGCCTAATATTTGTCTCTCCGCTGTGCTAAGTGTGATGGAAACCTTTTCCTTATCACTTGGCACCGAACAAAAGCCAAAATACGTGACCGCCGGCACATCCTTTACGTTCTCGGGGATCACATTTCGCAGCTTTCGGATTCACCGCTCCTGTGCAAGCTCAGACCCATGGCAGCGGCACCCAAGAAATTCCAGGGAACTCGGCGGACCCAGAGCCCAGCCGATCCGCTCCTCTGCCCATGACTGGGCTCGTCGGGCTGCTTTTCTTAGGTCTGCCTTTACCTACTGAAGACGTCTCAACACCTTGCACGCGAAATGCTGAATTAACAAGCCATTAAGAGCTGTCAACCACCAGTAATTGTTCACCTGTGTTTTCAGAAACCCATCCCTTGTCTTGCCCAAGGCAGTAAGAGCCCGCGCTATTTAAACCCCCTTTTTTTCCCCACCTTCTAATACTATATGGAGCTTGATTGCCAGCTCTTTCAAGTCTGGAGCGCTCTAAAATGCCCTCTTTTATTTAAACTGCCCGTTTCCGGCCTTGTCTCTACTGCTGTGAGCAATTCGTCTTTCCTACCGCAAAGGTGTGAAGAGAGACCTGTAACGGGAAGGTGAAAGAGGTTTGGCCACAGGATTTGCTCTTATTATTCGTGGTAATGTGTTGAAAGACTAAAGATATCCACTGCAGGGGGCTCAATTGCCTGATAAGTTTTAACCCACTTTGTGTGATGTTTTATTTTCTTCAGGACATTCAAGAAGGGTAAAGATAAGTAGAGGTATATACCTGAAGTTTTGACTCTTTCTTGCTTTGGAGTTGCCTGACTTGAAGCAGATGAGAGAGGGAGCTGAATGTTTTGTGTTACAATGAGCTATAAAGGAAGGGTGTGTGAGCGCATGTGGCTTCTTCTAGCTTTAAAGCAAAAGAAAGTCAAGAGAGAGACAGGAAAAACTTTTCAATGGAAAAAAGGAAGAGTTTTGAACTCTCACCAAAAGCATTTCTTACTACTGACTATTTTTTAATTTTTTTTTTAAAAACCCACCACACGAAGTCCTCATGAAGCCTAGTACTTTCCTGTTGCCCTACATAAAATAATAATCATAGCAAATCAAACATTATAAAATCATGTGCGCTTTGTGATTTAGGAAACCCCCCCTCATTTTTCAGCTCCTTTGTGGGAACCCCGAGAGGGAAATTGCTAGACCCTTGAGTATTCCTCTGTGAAGATTTAGCATGGGTTTCATCTGACATACTTCTTAGCTGAGCTCCTCTGCCTCAAACAGATTATCTCCATGTAATTTGTTTTTATGAACTCGACCGTGGCAAAACCAGAGGAGAAGTTGGCTCGTTGCATCCACTGCATGTGGAGCTGACAGTGAGTGTCAAACCACATGGTTCTGGGATTCAGGAGGCCATTTTAAAATTGTAGCAATTAAAACCAGTGAAGCCATGGCCCAGCAGTGGGAACCAGCTCTGTGCATGTGTATGAGACAAGAAGGCAAATGAAAAATACCTGCTGGGTAATAGAGTGGAGTTTTCTTAAGGGATTTGCATTAACCCTCTTGGATTTTGCATTGACATCCTTTTAGTGGAAGGAGATAAGGCTTCTGCCTCTATTTGAGAGAAGCAAAAAAAGTACATATCTTGTTTTAGTGGGGAAGGCAGTATGCCTTCAGATCAAGAGTGTGATGAAAATCTGCAAGTCAAACTCTTACGGCAGCCCTCGAGGGTCTGTGTCTTGGCAAGTCCAGCATTCAGAGCCGATGAAAAATTTACTGCCAAGGAGAAGAAGCTTTCAATATCTGTTAACATCCTCACGAAGAGGAGTTCAAAATCAGTCTTACAAACAACAACAGAAATCTTTGAAAGAAGAGTAAGGTTAAGAGCCTCGGGAAGGCAGCAAGGAGGTGAGAAGCATTGTTATTGACTGGTCTAGATTAAACAGCACAGAGGAAGATTTCAATTTGATAACGTCACAACCCTTCCTGTTTTTCTTTGCTGCTTCTGCTGACAATTTTGTAAGGTAATTAAATTGGCTGATTGAAGTCACAGTGGTCATGGGGCGATAAAGACCGTTTGGATTTAATGGAATTTAGAAACAACGGTGCACTGCACACAACTCTTACAGAACGAGAATTTTAATGACTCATTCAGGGTGCTGACTACATAGAACGTCCTGGACGAGTTTAATTGAAAGGGCAAAGCTGATTAGCTGTATACAGTCTTTATTGCACTAGATAGGGGAATTAGAATTATCCTTTTAAAAGACTCATTATTGCATTATCAAGATTTAATGTAGGTTAAGAAAGCTTTCATCCATATTGGCTTTCTGGAATATCCCCAGATCCTTTCACCCAGTGTTTGGAACACCAATAGTCTCATAAAATGATTTTCACACAACTGCCTGATAGCTTATATTCTTACTGACTGCTTATTCTTACTGATAACTTGCTTTTTACTGACTGCTACTTGTCCTTTGAAGAGATGCAATGTTCAAGTAATACCTCCAGTTTAAATGTGGTTGCTGAATGAAATTATTTCTGCCACCAGAGATAAGAAACTAGAGAAAAAGAGATTTTTCTAAACTCAAATATTAGAGTTCAGTTTTATTAATTTTAGGGGTTTTCTTTCCCATTTATGTATGTATTTATTTTATACCAGTGAAAATCCCCTCAATTTAGGAAAAAAGCAAACCAAACATTTTGTAGTCTTTGTAAATAAAGCAGGTCTTTGTCCCCTACTTAATGTATTTACCTTGTCTGTTTCTGAGTTTTAACCTTCATCCTCTTTAATCTCTTTCAGAGGAACAATTACTAGAAGGTATGTCAATAATGGAAAACAGAAACTAGAAGGTGCCTTATTTCCATACTCCCCAATCTGCAAGGCAAATTAATTTTTCCTGAATAAGCTTTTTATAGGGTTATGCTGTAATGTATGTTGGAGGATTAGATTAGACAACATGATAACATTATGACATAATGTCATTATGCTGTCACATCTGAACTGAAATATGGAGAATCAAAGATCACTGTCATAAAAATACTTATAATTTTGTGCGTGTCCCGTGCCATCCGTGCTGTGTTCCCCCGTTTCTTCTCCCCACTCCCACCCCATTTTCCCCCTTTGTTATGGTTCCTTTGTTATGCAATGATAATTGCCTTGGGCACCTTCAATTTAAACAGCCAAAGCTTTCAGTAATGCAAAGAATACAGAACAAACTTGTGATGATCACTATTCCAATACTGGATCTCAGCCAGATTTGCATAAAGTAGGTGGTATAGTAATGCTGTGTAACACATTAAGAAAACTCAAAAACATAGTCTAAATTTCATTAAAAAGTGCTTCTTAATGAGTTAAAATCACCATGGTTTTTTTTCTGCCTTTAGGCAGAAAGTAGAAGTGACAAATGGGTGCAATGCTCAAGTCAAGACTGCTCTTTTTACATTGCTGCAAAGCTGTGCTTGCATCAAAATTTGCAAGTGACTTGGGTCAGTCATGATTCAGATTTCCTTGAACATTATTCTTCTAATCCAAAATGCTATTGAAACAGAGTAACTCATCTAGAAATGTGTTTGGTAGGTTGCTTTGGAATGAAATACGCTTTTTTAGATAACATATTTTTAAAGTGTTTCCATTTCCAGGTGTTTCTGCCTGGGGCATAGAAAAAGAGGCTCCCTGCTGGTATTGTGAGTGGAGTCTCCTGTAGGAGTAGTTTAAAGCACAGCTACAGTGTAGAGATTAGATCACAAAGTTTGTTCTTAGTTCACAGTAAACTTTTTTGTTATCAATGCATTGGGAGGTAAATTCAGTTATGGATCTTAGAGAATTTAATTTTCGGAGAAATACATTAATGCACATTAACTGAATGTGTGTTTCATTGTATTAGTATTTGAATTCACTGACTCCTTAAAACCTCATTTTTCCAAGAAAATGGTTATTTGGTTTTAAAGTCAATTGAGCTAGGAATGTTGAAAATGTCTGTCAGTTTTCCATCATGAAAAAACCTGTTTGTTAGAGTCACTAATTCTTGAATAAGGCTTAATAACTGACAGAAGAATAGTCCAGGGAGAGCTTTCTTACTTTGCTGTCAGGAGCTGTTTGGGAGACTTGATGTCCTCTTAAATTCAGATTATGATTACTTTTTATCCCCTCTTCTTTTCTTTTATCTTTATATTTTACTGTGTGTCTCTGATGTTTGCTAATTTTAAAAAACATTTTATCTGATTTTAGTATGTATAACTAAAGGTTAGTATCATATTTTTGCAGACAAATGGAAAAATGTGGTTTCCTGGGTGGGCAGAAGAATTTTGAAAGAGAAATATTTGTTTGTTGTTTAATTTTTGTACCTTGATCCTGTGTTTGATCCTTTCCTCTCACTTTGTCTTTTTCCTTATTTATTTTGAAATAGTGAAATGGAAAGTGATTGCTTATATGAAAGAGGAATGTATGTTTGAATATGTTTTTTTTTTCTGGTCCTTCTTGGAAAGTCTTTGTTTTTCTAACTTTCTGGGAAAATTCATGGAAAAGGTGAAAAATCTGGAAGTCCTCGTTTCTGACTTAAAACTAAACTCCTAGTCTAAGCCATGCCTTAGGGCTCCTCTGCAGCATTTGGAGAGTGAAAGAGGCAGAAGGATTAGACAAGGTTGACTTATACTGGATAACTCTTAGATGGCTTAAGTTAGCTAGATGAACCATGTCCCTCATGGAATCAACAATATGGAGAAGCCAAAGTGGACTGAGTAGGGTTTTTTGTTTCCTCCCCAGGCTTTAGTGTTATTACCACATACTGAACTATTTTTTTTTTTCAGATAGAAATTTAAAAGGGGAAGATTAATATATAAATGGCTCATCAGTTTCTTCCTGACATGAAAATACAAAAATGCTGAATCAGAGACCTCTCGCTCATTCTGCTAAAAACTGTCAGCAAGTGGGTGGTGCTTGTTTTCACAGTAGATACTCATAGCTAGTCCTGTAAACAAGGACTCTTTTGTAAACACATACATTTAACTGATTACTTACTCTACAGAAATTTATTGAATAAAGCTTATCAAGTTTGCTTCAAAAGGTGCAGAACTATTTCACTCTGAAAGAGTGTGCTACCTTCATACATAGCTCTTTATGTATGTCCTGTACAGTATTTCAAATTGTTACATTTCCCTCAATATAGAAATAGCTATTACTTTAAAATGGTTTTTGTCTGAAGGTAACTGATACTGAATGTAAAACAATTTTCTTAACAAAAAAAATATACATGATTGGGTAATAATCTGTGTAAATTTATTAAGATTAGTTTCTTATTGAACTTGCCATCCATTTGGGTTTTTGTCATTCCCTAGGAGCTAAATATATACCAACTATTTCAATCAGCTCAAGAGCTAAACATATGTCAGCTATATCAATCAACTCACATTTATGCTGTTATTTAAAAGCTGCACAATTAGGACATGATTTACCAAAGAGTCCATAATTAAAATAATTACACTAGTAAGCATGAAACATTTACAAGAAAATCTGAGTCTCATAGCTCACAATGGTAAAATTTGGCTTTCACTTTTTTAAGCATGTAAGCAAATATTTTCTGTCCTGCCCCAACTGTTCACATTACAAAACTTCGATGAAACCAGTTATTTTGCTTGAAAACAATTAATTCTTCTATTTCTACCTGTATTTTAAGTGTGAGTGCTCGATCATCAGTCAATACCAACTACTGAGTTTGTCAGAGATGTACAGTCCTTGAGAGTTTAGTACTAAGTTGATTTATGATAGTGTTTTTTTGTGTTTACACTATGGAGGATAGGAAACTCTATGAAGTTTCTTATATGTAGTGATTCAAAACTACAATTTATCAAATCAAATGTTGAAATAATAATGTTGATCAAATATTGAAATAAGGTAACTTGCAGTATGCCTTAGGTCTGTTTATCCTCTAACTTTCTCTTCAGTTCAGTGGCTTATGTTAGTATGAAGTGAAATAAGCATCAAAGCTGTAAGCTGTAGCACGCTGTTTAGAAAAAGAGTGGCTTAGATTTCTCTAATGCTAAAATTAAGTAATTATGTTAAAGTTCAGGGATATTTGGCAGTTTGTCCTAGGTATAGTCATTGCCTGTATGAATTGGTGATAGAATATTCTTCCTAAGTTGCCTGATTAGGTCCATAGTGATGTTGAATACAGTGCTCTTCCAGTCAAACCACCTGTGCTGGTTACCATTAGCAAAGATGTTAATTCCAGAACCTGTTTTTCCCTTATTTTTTCCCCCCTGATTATCTTTTAAAGTCACACTACTATTTTTTACACTTACATTTGCTGTTCACTTATTGACCTTAACAATATGGAAGCATGTACTAGAAAACAAATTCAACATGATAAAAATAATTTGACTGATAGTGTTTGTTTTTTTTTGGTTTTTTGTGCGGTTTTTTTTAAGTTGAAAAGGGCATACTCACTGATTAATGCAGTTCAATAGTGGCAGAACAACCTGTTTTACTGATCAAATGCTGTAACAGTCAGAAACATTAGAAATATATGAAACATGTAGAAATATATGTAAATAACAGTAGCAAACATGAAGATTACATATTCTGTAAGAGAAAACTATTTTCTAAAGCAATAACTTCATTGTTCTTTGGAACATTTATCCTACAAGGCAGAAAAGCTTTAAAAGGAGTTCTGTGGTTACTTATTCATTAAGAATTTGGATAAAGAGGCACATTAGGAAAATTAAAAGTACACTGAGTACTCTAAAACAGTGGAATTAATTCTTTAAAATGCTTAATCACAGTGGTTTTTGGTTTTATATACATTAATGGGAACATGTATGTTCAAATTTTGTGCATTTTAATAGCTAATATTTGTTAAAAATGTCATACAGAACTTTTAATAAATTATCAGCATGCATTTGAGTATTAAAATTCATTATTCTTGTTTTGTATTATGCCACTTAACAGGACTACCAATATCAGGACTGAGCCCTAGGGAATCTAACTTGTAACCTCTTTGCTTATCTGATTTCTACTGTTCAACAATGTTTACAGTTTTCACATATGCTGTACTAACAAAGTTGGGTTTTTTTATTCAAATGATAAGAGGACCTTACCCTAGCCACCTTTTCAAGTCAATGATTATGTATTTTTAAAAATTATTTAAATGCTGCTTAGAAATACCTGTTTTCTCTGGTGTTATGAGGCACCCACATATGCTTCTAGTCTGTATAGTAATAAAAGTTTGTTTTTTCACTCTTTGCAGCTGATTTTTGAAAATTCAAATGCAAGGCCAGTGACTGCTCATAGCTAATTTGAGGACAAACTTTGAACTCTTCTTTTTAAAAGAAAATATCAAGTACTGAGGGAGTATGTCTTGCTGATTTTTAGCAACTGTGCTTTTGAACCAGTCCATTTTCAAAGCTAAGTTTTTTTGGTGCTTGCCTTCATACCTTGAGGTGTTGATCTATTTCAGTCAATGAACTACTTGGACATGCTCCCAGATAGTCCTGACAACACTGCTCTCTTCGTTTTGTGGAAAGAAAAGAAAGTTGTTAAGCAGGATGGAGGTGGTTTTAGAAAAATAATGCAGATGAATTCAAGGCCATCAGTGTTGAAAAAATAACTGAAAGGAATTGAAAAGGGTTAATGGAAAAAACACTGCCTAAAAAGGCCGTATACAACCATGCAAATAGTAAGATTTTTGTTTCTGTCTAGTCAAAATCAAACATAAAGATAACATTGACAAAATCATCTGAAAATTCAACAAAATAAGTGTAGCTTTATTTTTTTAAGCCAAGAATTTGCTCAGTTAAATCCCTTTGCTTGTTATTAAATATTGAGTATGATGTTTACATAAAGAGCAGAAATAATCTGTTAATAGTTAAATAACCCGTTTTTGCCTAGATTTGATCTTTTCTTAGCCTTGAAGGAAGCATACATGGGGTCAGTTCAGGAGAAGTGGTAATCCCTGTGCACACCTCATCTGTAAGCAACTGAGGAAAGAAAATGGAAATTTGTGAAAGATACATGTGACTTCGTTCCAGTACTGCTAAATGTATTTGTTTGGATGTCCTTGAGAAGGAAAGACTATAAAATTTAAGTGTTATTAAGGCTTATCTCTTCAGATCTCGGCATTCTCTATCATTCAAGACATTCAATATGCCTGCAGGAACTTACTGTGACTATGATACAGCTAAGAAAAATGTGTTCAAAAATGCATTAAATCAGATTTCTTAATGTCTTTTCAAACCTGCCTAAAAAACTAAAAGTCACATTTCAAGATCAAATCAACATTTGTCAGTCAGAGCATGTTCAGTGTTGTCCATTTGTGACCTTTTGTGTCTAGACATGGGAGATTTCAAATTGAACTGTAGATTTGTATCATTCTGTGATCATCAATATTCATTAAACACTACTTTTGTTGTGACTTAAGGTAAGACTATACCCTATTCTCAAATAAGGAGTGTGGCTTGCTTTTCAGAGTATTTTCCACTCTTTTCATTCATGAGAAGATTCTTGAGTTGGATAAAGCTGTTGTATTTAGCTGTCATGTGGCCACAGGCACTCTGTTCACAGTGATTTCCTTTATTGTCCTTACTGTCATCTTCTAGTTTATAAGAAAGTTGTAACACGTATTTTTGGAAGCCTTCTCCACTGTTTCTACAGACAACTGGTGTTCTATTCACCAGAACCCATCTGATGGTTATAAAGATAGAAAATTAGAAGCTCTTTGTCTTCTACTCCACTGTGGTTATATACTTAAAGAAGTGAACATCATTATTTTCACTAATCCATATTAACAATTGATTATTGTACTTTTGATGATAAGTCCCTTTATGTATTTTTTGGCAATAATTTAAGTCACAAAGTGTTCTTTGTGATTTGAACAAAGGAACTAGACAACAGTGGTTTTACAAGTACAGCCCTGAGTGAATGTGCACACACACAGACACAGTTTTTCTGTTGTGGTGACCCAAATGCAGAAAAAAAAGTGGGAGTATGTTTCCTTTGCTGGAGTTGTCGTTAACGTAAACCAGGAGAACTGCCTGAGGGTGCATCAGGGGTCTTTGATGGAAGGACTCATAACAATTATCCATCTGTTTCCTGACAAGTAGCGTGAGCCTGGGATAGCAAAGAACTGTGAAGGTGGCAGAATCTGTTCTCACAGGGTGTGATCTTCATGAATGTTTTCAGTGGTCGTGGAACCAAAACAAAAAAAAATCAAGTAAGAAACCATGAAATTTAACAAAGAACCCACAAAGTCAAGTATATTTATGACAGGAAAAAAAAAAGAGAACACTAGAATTTTCTACCCTAAAAAAAGATAAAGTTAGTTCTGTGAATGAAGGTGTGGATATAGACATGCTCCTGCCCACAACACCCCACTGCAACTGCTAAAAATGTCGAAGTGGTACTTTGAAGACAACAACTGTTTGCCACGGACCAATATTCTTGGTATAAGGGAAATCTTCATTTAGAGAGGATTTACCTGTGTGAGGCCCATAGTAACATCCTTTCACTACACTTTTAAGAGGAGGTAATCATGGCAATGTTTCAGGGTTCAGCTATCAGTGCTGTAAATCAGTAGAGCCTTGTGAAGTCCATTTCTGCTACAGTTTAATCTCTTAGTTAGTTTAAAGCTACAGCACTGCAACAAACCTATAGGTAGGTTTTTCTGGGTCTTGGCTTTAAGGAACCATTATATGCTGAGCTTTTAGTTCTTTGCTGATCAATTAGGGGAACTCCTGTTTTCATTACTTCTGTATTTGACTTCACTATTTCATCAGGCACATTTTCTGCAAAAGCTTACCCACATGGATAACTTCACAAATATAGTTAGTAGGTGCAAAACCAGAAGAGATTTTAATTCTGTGAATCACCTGTTGAACCATCATTTTAAAGACCAAGAAGCTGAAGGAGTAATAAAATACTAGTTTAAGGTTTACAGTTCATGTAGGTCTGATACTGAAGTAATCAATTGAAACTAATGTTGTGTATTTTGTGAGAAAATAAACTCACTGATAACCATAAAATACTGGCTTTGATATCATGCTAAAGATAGTTGAGCTGTTAAGCAAAGTGAGAGGAAAACTGGAAAAGGGTTAGTCTGGATATTAATGGAATATGTTATGGTTGGTGAATACTTTTTTGTGCTGTTATACAAAATTTTTAAAAAAATTCTATCAGGGCTGTCAAGGAATAGGGATATGCTAAGATTTTCAGATGCCTTATGAGTTCTTAAATGCCCTATCCTAAGTACAGTGTTTCATAATTACAGTGTTAGTGACCTGGAAATGGAGAGGATTGCAGTGCTTTTGATTTTTCAAATATTTTTAGCCCATGTTTTATAGTTGCTTAACTAATTTTTTTTCAATATTTTTAGAAATTAATTACCTTTCAATAGAATTTCATATTTTTAAGAAAACCAGTTAGGTTTGTTTGCTTCACAGGTAAGAGTTTTTTTAACACATTCATTATTTCAGAACTAGAACTATTGTTAAAACTCCTATAAAGGGTGCTAGCCTATTTAAAAAAAATATATTGCTTATAACATTATATATATCTATACTATTTCAGTAGCAACCAAATATTTTCCTTTTTGTCTTATGCAAACACTTTGTTCAGTAACATAAAGTGGCACAACACTTTTCAAACGAACTTAGGTTCCATTTAAAAAAATGTTTTAAATTATTATATGTCAAAAAAAAAGTATTGGTCCTTACATTCACCAATATTCTCATTGGCAACTGCAAAAAGACAAATGAGCTACATTTCCATGAGCATGTTTCACTGCTACTCTTCCACAACTTCTTCTGCTGCAGGGCTGAATGTCTTTGGCTGAATACTGCTTTACCCCGTAGTTACTTTGCCTTGTTGCCTTGTTCCATTACTGTTCCATACTCTTCCTTGTCATATGACATCTTTTACTGTCATTTCAGCACTTATGTAGAAGAAGGAGTTAATTTAAAGACTTGAAGTTATCATTGGAGATTTAGTAAAATATTGAACAGAGTCCTGACAATTTCACTTCTCTGAGGTTTGTGTCAGCAGTGAAGTGTGTGGCCTCTGGGTATGAAGAGATGTGGAGGATGGTGTTTTTAGCTACACAAGCTAGTATCTAACTTGGCAGCTTCTTGTCTTATTTCTCTCAAAAGAAGAAAGGGTTCAGATGGAGTAAAAATGTGAAAAAGGTTATAGGAAACTCAGAGTTGAGTGCTTTGATCTTATTTATCAAAACCAAACAAACAAATACTAAAAAAACCCTCAAAACCCAAACTAAAATACACCCCAAAGCATAACCAAACTGTCTTTCCTTCTGAGCACTGATGTTATTGTTTTAGGGACAGGAAAATAAGATTTTAACAGTGAGGACACTACAGAGCATAGTTTTATGCTATACTAAACCAGTGCTGCTGGGAAATGTTACTGTGTCACAAGAAGAGAACTGTTTGCCATTGTCAAATATGTAGATCATTCTGATCATTACCTTGATGGGAGAAAATTTATTATTCAAAGTAATCTCACAGCTGCCCAGTCGCTGTTGAGAGTATAAAGCTCAGAAGGACAATCAGCTCACTGGTTATGTGGAGTAAAGCTGTTTTATTTGATTTTTCAGTATTTTAATGGGAAAAATTATGAAGATGTTGATATTTTATTAAAACCATTGTGTTTGTGTACTTTAAGCAGTTTTCATCCATAGACCAAGATTCTTCATGTGCCAGTTTTCTAGAACTATTTCCTTTGCACAAAAGAAAGAGCTGTGGGTATAGCCATACATAAAACTGATGACACTATTATGAGATGATTCATTACAAATAAATATTAAACAGCCTTGATCAAGTATGTTGTGTTATCTATTTGAATTATCTTTTCTTGAAATAGATCTCCTGTGACCTTGCCTTTTTGACTGGATACAACTCCAGTAAACAGATAAATGTTGCTAATGACCAGACAAACACAAGAGAGAGAAACTTCAATCATGTTAAAACAAAATATTACTTTTAAAAAACCATAAATTTAAGTGAGTACCATACCTAAATCCCTGCCTGTGGTTCTTGGGAATCTACCAATAGTTATGGGCAGGTTTTTTTATGATGCTGGTAATTGTTGAAAATGTATTAAATAAATGAAATAAATAAAGTTGTCTTTTAAAAAGAATGCTAGTCAGTCATGAGCTGCTATTGGATTTTGCATTAGTTTTTGCACATGCATCTGTTGGGTTACAATGGGAAATGTTTTGGAATTGGATGTCTCACTTTCATGTTACTTCTCAAAACTTTCTTAAATCCATCCTAATCCTGATTTATAATAATATTAAATGTTCCATTTCTATTAGTAGTGATATAAAATTCCGGCATGTACTTTGCAAAGCATTATAATCACATTTTTACAGTTGTCATGGTAGGTCATAGGATTCCATATGAAGTGACAGAGAAGAAAAAAGCCCCCCCAGAAAATTAAACATTTTCTAAGTCCTTTTTTTACTTATGGAAATAGTGGATGACCTTATATTTTGCATTTAAAAACTTTTATCTTTTAAATTAGAGTAAGCTTGGAATCTGTGGGGTTTTTGTGTTTGTTTATTAGCGTTTTTGTGGTTTTTTTTTTCCTTTAGTAGGTTTTCTTTAGGGTATTTTGGTTGTTCTTTGTGCGTGTGAGGTTTTTTTGATCCATAATAAAGTATTAATTTTTTTTTTATTAAATGAAATTCTTCAGGTTTGGTTTTGAGTCAGCATTCTGAGGAATCTGTCAACATGAATAAGGTATCTACTTCCTGATAAAACCAAATTCTCCTCCTCCAGTCTGGTTAAAATAAGTTTTTTTCAGTTTTTGCACAAATAATCTTTGATTCTTACGCCGACTGCATATTCCACGCCTGCTATTTGTGCTTGGGCATGCACTTGGGGGTGCAGCCACTCTGAGTCATACACCATCTGATTGTTTTTCTGAGAGGACAGAACTCCTAAAAGTTAATGTTTGACATTAATCCTTCCACATTTTTTCCATTATTTGGCATTTGGCTGATGAGACCAGTATATATGACAGTAGTTGATTTTACTGCTACTTTGTTATCAAAGCTTTTCTTCAGGCTTGTCGTATTGAATCCCTGACTGCTGGGAGATTGGTTTTGCCTCACCTTTTAATGTGCATTGAAATAACCTCAGAGGTGGGCAGTCTTCTTGCAGGGGATTTTGTAACTGGCGAAAGAGCTGTAAACAGAAAAGTTTGTCTTTTAAGGAATCTAAGGGTTTGATGGATTAATTGCTCACATTATATTAAAGAGTCAGGAAATGTTAATAGTAAATGGAAATATGCATCTATAGGCAAATAGAATCTGAAAATCATATATTTGATTTTGACCCAAGGTCAGGGCTTTATTGAATCCAGGATGATTCTATGTGTTTACAGGCTAGTCTTAGAAAAGTGTACCCTACATGGCTGCATAACTGTGAAACAAAACAATTCTGCACAGATGCTTAAATCTGATTACTTGGGACTAGTTAAATACCTATCCACTTAGAATTATAGCATTCAAGGACTTACAGACTGTAATGAATGACTTCAATAATACAAAAGTTAAACATTCACAGAAATAGTATTAAAAATTTTGCTTCACATCTCAACTCCACAATTTTGATTTGAAGCTTAATGCAATTTCCAGCTTCAGAAAAGATTCTGCAATTTCCTTGGCAAATTTATGAGAATATATCCAAATAATATAATTGGTTTACAAGAATTCCCTGTGTTGTTCAAAGCAAGTATTGTGGGCCCTTTCACTCAGAGTATGTTTCATAAAATAAATGTTATTTTGAAGCATATATATCAAATCAAAACAGATGGGTCTCGAAAAAAAGCATATGGGTATACATATGCCTAGAATGTTCTTTAGAACGAACCTCCTATGAGCTGTGTTATGCAATTGTTGGGAAATGCTCTCCTGGTGAAGTGACTGTTTTTTACTTTGTAGATATCACTGAAAACATGGATATTTAAAAGCAGAATCTTACTTTTAAAGCATAATATCAGTGGGTGCTGGGAACTTAATAGGAATGTTTTCAGCAGTACTTTCATTAAAAAGTTTCCAGTGTAACTGTATACAGCATCATATGAACAGAACTTGTTTTTTTCTGTTCTTGAACTGGTTGAAATGTAGGCAGGAAAATATGAAATATCTTTAAGCAGTAACTAAATAATGTAAGCATTTGTTTTCACTTGTGGAATGTGTTACTATTCTGTGACTATTTTTGGCTGTTTTCCTCTTGTCTTGATCTTGGAACACAACATGTTCTTCCATGTACTTGGAACACAAATGCCAACATCTCAATATGCACATACAGCAGCATGAATAACTCATTTAATAATGATTTGAATTAGTCTTTATGTTTGAGGGAAATCTCAGGAACAGATAATCTGACAGGGTTTTTACAATAAGCATTATTTTCCATAAATAGATATATATTTTCATTATTTTCAGTGGAAGTAAATACTTTCGAATTGACATATTGCTTCTCTTATAATATGCTGTTGAATGTCTGAAATATTCCAAAGGTGGAATTTCCATTTTCCACTGTAACTGCTTTAAATGAAAGACTATTGCTATACAATTTTAAACCTTAAGAACTGAGTAATGAACAATAGCTCCTGGACTTCTCTGTTTCCTTTTTTGTTTTATATTCCATTTCCATTAATTTCTTTCTTCATTAATCCCACAGCTTTATCCATCCTTTGCAATTTCAAGCTAGAGAAAACAAATTAAGAAAAAAACCTCCCGTTAATTGACTTTATTTGCTTTAATGCTGCTAGTCCATATTATCTGCCCTCTTAAATTGAGTTTGGGATTGCCAGCTTTAAGGGTATTACACTGCATTTTGGGATGCTGCCAGCATATCCTGAGTAAATATATTTAAATCAAAGCTAAGCTGCTTAAAATATTCATGTTATGCTCTTAGTATGGTTTAGAGGAATGTGAAACCATTTAAGACTTGCAAACCTGTTTTATGGCAAAAAATGTATTGGGCATATAGCCTAAATTGATAGTCACTGTTAACTTTGTTTAATAGGGAATGGTTTCATCATATTATTAGCAATCATACATTCAGGGGCTAACTGATTTGAAATTTATGGCATGATGCAACTGCACTAGTCACAGATGTAAAATTTTAACTGAAAACAGTTTTGGGAAAAGGAATATTCTGAGTAGATAAAATAATGCATGTTTTCTTTGAACAGTTAAATACATTTGTTTTATGCATTACATTACCTGGTTGCCTTCAATGATGGCACAACTGCCTGGATGGATGAGGGGAGAGCAGTGGATATTGTCTGCCTGGACTTCAGCAAGGCTTTCGACATTGCTCTCATGGTATCCTCATAGGTAAATTCTGGAAGTGAATGGCAGATTCCAGAGGGTTGTGATCAGTGGCATAGGGTTTAGTTGGAGGCCTGTCACTAGTGCTGTCCCCCAAGGCTCAGTACTGGGCCCAGTATTGTTTAACTTATTCATCCATGATTTGGACAAAAGCCTCCTGATTGCTACAGAATCCAGCAAAGGCAAATTCTGTTTCGAGAGTTATAAAACTCTGGATTTATTCTACAGTGTGCCTGTGTAGGTATCTGTTTACCAGTCTGTCTGTCCATCTCATACAGAAAAAGACAGTTGAAACTCCAAACCAAATAATATGGGGTAGGGATGAGTGGGGGAAGAAGGCTTAATCCCAAGCTCTGTCCAGTTCCTGCATAACCAGTTCTTAAAAGGGGCTTATAAGAAAGATGGGGACAACATTTTTAGTAGGGTGTTTTGCAATAGAACAAGGGTGGTAGTGGTTTTAAACTAATAGAGGGTTGATTTAGATTAGAAGTTTTTTACTGTGAGGGT
The DNA here is from genome assembly GCA_013400955.1 of Drymodes brunneopygia. Lineage (NCBI taxonomy): Eukaryota > Metazoa > Chordata > Aves > Passeriformes > Petroicidae > Drymodes > Drymodes brunneopygia. Next base: position 380,677 of record VZTZ01007956.1, on the reverse strand, counting down.
GGTGAAATAGATTGCTCAGAGAGGCAGTAGATGCTCCATCCCTGGAAACATTCTAGGGCAGATTGGATGGGGTTCTGAGCAACCTGGTCTAGTTGAATATGTCCCTGCTCACTGCAGAGAGGTTAGACTAGATGGTCTTTAAAGGTCTCTTCCAACCCAAACCATGATTCTATGATTCTTTTCAGGGTAAACCAACTTAGGGTAGATTATCCCATCTGGGGAAGGGAGAAGGGTGGACACAGACATGTTGAACCTAAGGCTGAAATGTGTGTATTGCAAATAGGGACATGTGTGCACATATAGACATAACATTTTATTTTTTTCCCCCAATATCTTGATGTAAACTTGTTTTATGTTTTTTAAATGAAATTTTGATTCTGTACTTTCACCTCTATGTATAGATGTCACATACATACATATATACGTTACATACACATATATCCTAACTGAAGTTTCTAGTCAGTACCTCATATCAGCTTCTACAACCCATCTGTGGAGCATTTTGATTTCTTTGTCTCCTCCCCTTCATTTTCAGCAAAATTCCTTTATTGCTGTCCTTTGAGTTCCGTAAAGCTTCTGTTTATATGCTTCTAAGGCTGATAGAAGATGGAGATTTTAACCCCCTCTCTATAAGGAAGGTGTTGAATCTGCATGTCTGCCTCCCCAAATTATGTCTCTGCAAGATTGCTATGTCATTCCATCAGCCACCTGTTAAGAACCACTAGGTTGCTGGTCATGATCACCTAGTGGACTCCTTAAATTATGTAGGGATTTTAGATATGGACTTTACCCTGAGGCTAGGCTCTGAAATCCCTATGTAGATCTAGCCTTCAGTTGTACCTTCCTTCCAAAATGAATGCCCTGTTTCACTGGGTTACATTTTTCTCATTATACCTGTGTAATGTCATTGTGGGCATCACAGCAGCACTGCTGTAAATCAAAGAAAAACTCACCCAGCATTTTTAAGAGATGTTTCATTTCATTCACATTATGGTCATCTCTTAAACTACTTTTCAGATATAATCTTTAATTTCCTTTTTGGGTTACTGCATAGAAATGCTAAACAGTGTGTATGGCTGAAGTAGCCCACACTGATGGTATCAAAAAACTAGATAAATTGCTACTTCTAATGAATGATATGTGTGTATATATGTGTATGTATGTATAACCTACAACTTAGTATTTCTCTCTTGTTCAGCTAATTTCTAATAAACACTGTTTCACTGATAGCAGGAAAAGAATCCACTTGCTCTGGATTTCTGGAATAGATACATTGTGCAGGCATGCACAGCCACTACTTTTATTTGTGAAGAAGAAGTGTCCTTGGAGGATAGGATACATGCTCTTTGTGTTAAGTCCTTTTGCTGCCATTGTGCTGTCAAAACTCTTCTTTCTGTATGTGTGTTCAGAGCATCATCCTTAAAAATAAACCAATGGAACACAGAGAGCCAGAAAGTCCTCCTAGTAAATATTTCCTCATTGTTTCCTCTTTTTGGAATAAACCCTTGCATTCTCATTTTCTGCTGTAATTACTCTTTTTTTCTATGAGGAGAAGGAAGAATTCTTCTAAAGAGAAAGTGTTTTGAAGCAAACACCATTTAGCAAAAGGAAATTAGTCTCCTTATAAAATTTCTGCTGAATGTAATGGAATTGAAATAAGACATAGCAAAATCATATGATAGCTATGTGACCAGTTCTCACTAATTCTCCTTTCACATAAGGAAGCAGGTCTTCTGACTTCAGTGGAAGTTCAGTGTCCGAAGCACTCCTTGGACAGCCCTGAATGGCCAGTGCTTCCTGAACAAATGCAAAACTGAGATATTTCTGTATCTCATAGGTATGACAAAAAAAAAAGTTAAAATCTTTGAAAACATTTGATTCTTAGCTTTACATACATATATTTACAAGGCATGAAATGGCATGAAAAAAATAAATTCATAGTTATTCTCCCAATAGTATGCTCAGATTTAATATGTAGTTTTAGCCACGTTTTTTCACACAGGTCTGGGCCTCTTAAATTTTGATAATCAGTTTGAGCAGCCAGATAAATATGAGACACTTCCAGAAACAAATCAAAATTCACATGGTTGTAAGATGCCTGCTGAGGCAATTGGCAGGATTTCCAACACTGACTCTTGGAACCAGCTTGCCTGGAGATGCTTTGAAACACAAACCTACTACCAAGAAAATGGTACCTCTCTTTTAAACTGCTGACCTGAGCTCTGTTTGTATTTGAATAGCCCTGTGAGGATTTCTAACAGCATTTAAAAGGTGAGCTTCTTATTACTTTATATTTTCCTTCCATTATTTTGTATATCTTTATATCTTGAATATATATAATTTTCTTCCAGTGTAGGTGATGGCAAGAAATTGAGTCACGTTCTGTGTGGGTAGAACGTGTTGTCATTTAGAAACTTAAGAGTAACTTAAGCACTGCAGCAGTTTGTTTGGTTGTTTGTGTGTTTGTTTGGGTTTTGTTGTTGTTTCTTTGTCTGGGGTTTTTTACCACTGTAATAGATGTGAGATGCAAACTAAACTGGTAAATGTTTTCAATTAAACAGAAACTATTAGGTCCCAAATATACATGCAAGAAATTCAAACAGTGTCAAATTGTTTTAATATCAAAGATTTATGAGAAAAATGGAAATACTGACCAGTTCTTTCCAGTGCATCCAGATCTTGTGGCAGGTTATTCTAATCAGTCATCTCAATATTTGACTGTTTATCTCAACACCTAAATTTGGGGTATTGCATCCTAAAAAGGAGAACTGAGTTAGGTACTCAGGATCTGTATTGGGTACACAGGGAGAGGAAGCCACAAAAACTGACAAGTGGAACAGCAAGTAGTCAAAAATTAGCAAATAAATGGGGATGGCTCATGTCCTAGAATTGGATGTTGTTCATAGCTATGAGGAAGTGGCTTTATGTCTCAGGAACTATTTTTACAGTTGTCTGTAAAATTGGCATTAAAAAAACCCCTACAAACAGTTTTATCATATTTTATTTGAAAGACTAGTAGAAAAGATGTCCATTTTTAATAGAATTATCAAGTAGCTAATTCATTTCTACAGGATGTTGTAATTCTGGGGCCAATTTTTGCTATGTATGATGGGAATTTAATGCACATCTGTTGCAAACCTACTGCTGATGCTGTTTCAGCTTTTATATTTTAATGTATTGAGGCAGTCACTGTAAGAAGGAAAAGAAATTTCTAGCTTAGCAGTTAACAGACTTGCTTGCAAGAGTTCTCCTCTAGACATAAAATAACTTTTTTCATCCCTTGACTGTTAAAGGCATAATAATCCTTCTGGCAAAAGACTGAGCCCCATGACTCCTCCTAATCTGTTGAGTTTTATACTGCTCTTTCTTCCTCTGCTGGTCTTTTGAGTCTTGAACGCTTTAATGTACAACAGAAATGCTTCAATAGAAGCAGGGATTAAAGGCATTCACCAATTCTGTGACCTTTCAATTTTCAATAATTTGATAGTTAATACAATCAGATTCAGGCTTAAATCATAGATTTAAATCCTTGCAAGATTGAGGCAGGTAAGTATATTGAACTCAGGGAAAAGTTAGGGAAACCGTTTCTTCCTGTGGCTGTTCTGGTATTTTGTGTGAAACCAAATCTAATAGGCATGCTCTAACACCAACTATCAGATTAAGCACTGCAGGCAAAGCAGAAGGAGGAAGGCTCATCTATTTATGCACCCCAGCAGGTCTAAGCCTGACTTGAGTACAGAGCTCTCTTGCTACTGTTGAGTCTTAAGTGCTTCCAGGCATGCACAAAAGCAGAACCTTTGGCAGGTTGGAAAGGTTAAAATAAGAAGCAGGCTTTACTGTCTTTAGGTGTTAAAGGATTAGTTGATAGAATTAGATGGGAACTGAGTGGGGTGAAAAACTAGAATTGAGGCCTTTGGATTTGGGGTATGGTAATTACTAGACCTATATATTAGAAGGAAAAATAAAAGTGAGGGTGTTGTTTTTATTGAACTAAAGAAGGCAAAATAAATGCAACAATGTTCAAATTTTTTATAGTGAGAAACTTCATAATTTCTTTGTTTTAATAACAGTGGTTGGGCAGGTTTTTTCAAGCTAATTTGTGAAGCTGATCTATGCTTTGACATTGCTGTAATCAGCAGAGTCAATGGCAATCACAAAGCCTTACATATGCAATGTTCCCACGAGGTGTTCAATATGTTAATATTAGCAACAACCATACTCACCAATATAATAGAATCATAGAATGGCTTGTGTTGGAAGGAAGTACCTCAAAGGTCATCTGGTTCCAATTCCACTGCTGTGGGCAGGGAATTCACTGGTCTTTCACTAGACCAGATTGCTCAGAGCCCCATCCTGCCTGGCCCTTAACACCTCCAGGGATGGGGCATCCACAGCTTCTCTGGGCAGTCTATTCCAGTCCCTCACTACCCTCACAGTAAAAGCCTGTGAAATATAAAATTATTTTCTACCAAACCAATGTATCTGATGTATATGTAACATACACCATAAAAAGATCTTGGCAAATCTCAACATTAAGTTTTTTTTTGTCACAGTCATTCTTACTTTGTTGTCAGTATTAAACATCATTCTTTTGTACAAATATGTACAGATTCAATTATGATAGGAGGACAAGGTGCACCATGTCAGCAGAACAAGATAAATCTAGGCAAGATTGGTCAGAAGTACTGGAGACTGCACACTTTCCCAATTCCAGAATAGCTAACTGGGCACCATCTCTTCTGTGCAAAATTTTATCAGTAGCAAAGCATGGGTAAAAACTCTACACCAAAGGAAGACTGACTGTAAGACACATGTAAGTAATTTCTAAATTTCTAAATTCTAAATTTAATACTCTATATATTATCATTATTATTATTATTATTACTCCTACTACTACTTAGACTGACAATTTGATATTGTATGTGGAGTAGTGTTTAGGCTGATTCTGAATATGACACAGCTTTTGAGATCCAAAGCAAAGACAAATTTTGGTATTATTGGTTGTTTTGGAATTCGCACAGTTCTTTTCCAGGGAAAACACTGAAAATTCTTATTTTTATTGTATTTGCCATATGTCTTTCATTCTCTTTCTCCTTTATAGAAACATAGAATGGTTTGAATTTAAGTAGACCTTAAAGATAAGCTTTTTCGTCCCCCCCTGCCGTGAGCAGGCAACCTTCTACTAGACTATGTTATTCAATACCATGCCCAGCCTGGCTTTGAACACTGCCAAGGATGGGACATCCACAACTTCTCTGGACGACTTGTTCCAGTGCCTCACCACCCTCACAGTCAAGAATTTCTTTCTAATATCTAATCTAAACTTGCTTTCTTTCATTTTAAAGCCATTCCCTCTTGTGCTATCACTACATGCCCTAGTTAAAATGTCCCTCTCTGACTTTCTTGAAAGCCCCTTTTAGGTACTGGAAGGTTGCTAAAAGATCTGCCAGAAGCTTCTTGTCCAGGCTGAGCAACCCCAATTTTCTCAGCCTGTCTTCATAGAGGAAGTGCTCCGGCCCTCTGACCATCTTAATGGCCCTCCTCTGGACTCACTCCAACAGGCTGATTTTCCCTTGCCTCAGAACTCCATGGCTTTCAGTCAATGTTTGGGCCCATTCTTTTGGGTGCTTGGAGGTTCTGGATACTTACTAACAGGTTTTCAGCTGCTGGGATGAACCTGGTTTATAAAGTGTTATAGAAATAAGTCATGTAAGAACTAACTACTAAAATATCGAAAGGGAAAAAGCCCTCAACCCAAATTTAGAGGTGACAATTATAATTACCTTTGATAAGTAAATCACTCATAAAAGCATAAAGCAATCAAGGCATAATTATTTTTTCTTAGGTGAAGGTCTAAAAATAATTTATGTGTAACATAAAAGATCCTATATTATTATTATTTAAGGGATTTGTTGCACTGGAGGTTGTCAAAATAAGAGATCAGTTTCACATAGATGAATAGATGTTTGAAATGAGATTGTACGGATGAGTGCAATACATAGCTTCTCTGGAATTATATATTGTATGTCTAGACAGAAGGCAAGTTCTCATAGTGCCTATGTATTTGATATTCTGAAGATTATTTTGGGGAGCAGTGCAGTTCATTCCAGGTATGTAGTAAAATATGAATACAAAAGGATATTGACAGTAAGTTAAAAATCTTCTTTTTCTGGAAAAACAAACATCCCAGAATTATCTGTTCTGGGAAAGGATTTCAAAGCTGGTTAAATAATAGATGTATGTGAGACTGAGTGATTTCATTGAGGTGACTAGCACAATACCAGCAAAAATGTTTAAAGCATGCTCTATCTATACAACACTCAACAAATCACTGAATATTAATTTCTTTACTTGCATTCTTATGTAAGTAATAAATCTGCTGTCAACTAAATTACTTCCTATGTGAGGCAAATCAATCCTCTGTTGAGATTATACATTAAAATTGTAAATATAACAAGAAAATGTCTTTTGATGGTTATGAAGGACATAGGAAAAGGTACTTACTTTTATGGAATATAAATTTATAATGAAAAACTTTATGCACAAACTTTTCTCTAATGATTAGGACGTTTCTTTTTTTTTACTTTTCTTCTTGTGATGTCTTACACAAAAATGAAATACAGATAATTAAAAAAATTAAAAATGCTTTATAATAATGATTCATTCCTTTTTCATGTTTTATAATGCCCAGATCAACCTTATGAGCAATTTCAAGAGTAAGAAAAAAATCAACAGCCTAAATCCTACTTCACTTTAGAAGTGTAACACTGCAAAATGTATACGAATGATGTCATTATTTGAGCTTTTTCATTTGGAACCAGTTTTAAAGATAGATTATGGAGGAGATATTGAAGTGGTGTGATTTTGGTTGAGGTGCTCTCTATTACATATGAATGTGGTAAAGTACGTGTTGTAAAACAGAGAAAGTAATTTCCAGGAATTTTAATTATAAAATGCATTATTTTCTGACAGAAAATAATTAATAATAATTAGTAGAAATGTATTACCAGTAATGAAAAAAACCAGAGGCCAGTAGGTTTCTTTACCAGTCATTGAGCCAGCAGGACAGGATTTTATGCTATACTTTCTTTTAGAAATGGCAGGAACTTCACACAGACTGACATTTAAGCTGAAGATTAAATAACAAAACTAGTGTTCTCAATTTTAAAGGGCAACCTTTGGTAAAGTAAGAGCATTGGCTAGGGGTAGTCAGCTGGAATAAGAGCCTTCCTGGAATGAGGTAGCATAAGTAAAAAATGAAAGTCCAAGGTCAAGATGAAATAGATCTTGAGAAGAAAATTAATATGAAAAGTTTTCTTAGGTTTATAAATAACAAGAACAAAACATAAAGCTAAAAATACCCACTCAAAAAATCCTGTGATGTGAACTGTTTTCTAGTAAAGATGAGCTGAAGAGTATATATAATCTGGGAGACCTAAAACCTAAATGCTTTCTTCAGTGTTCAAGTAAGGTTTTTTATGGTAGTAGTACAGGGTACCACATGAAGCAAAAAAAGAATAATAACTTGTACCAAGAGCTTGAAAATTAAAATTACCATAAACTGAAAACAAAATTGAAGCCCTTTAATAATTTCTTAGTAAGGATTTAGATAATCTCTCTATATATTGAAAATAGGAAATTATATATAAATATTAGCAAATAATAGGGCTACGAGATTTACAATCTCTGGTAGCTCATGCTAAACTGCCAACTAAGTTTTTGAAGGAAAGGAAAACATCAGAAATTAGATTTAAACAGAAAATAGGCACTATTAAAATGTTTTATGAGCTATAGATTTTATTTGCTGAATCTATCTGAGAAACTAATTTTATTAGAGAAAGTAGGTTAAGTATATCCAGTCTTCCTAAATTGAGAAGTGATTTGACAAGATGCTACATGGGAAATGCCATTGTTAGACAACAAATGGTGACCATTATCCTGGGATGATGATAAGAAACTGATTGAAGAGGAAGTGATGTGGACTATGCTGATGGGCAAGAGTGAAGTTAGTGTTGGTGTATCTCAAGTTACCCTTTGACAATGACTTTTAAGCTTCTAATAACTCATATAATCAAGAAAAAGAGAACTGTGAGGGTGAAATCTGCATAACGCAAGAAGGACTATCCTGATGACAGCATAGTAGAAACGAGATGTAAAGCTCGCCTGTGCTTTACAGGCATGAATATGCCTGTAAAAGAAATAATGAGATGCAGGGAGGGAATGCCAGGGTATAAGGAATGCACTTGGAAAGAGATAGGCTATTGTGGTCACCCATATTCAGTAACTAGAGACAGAAACTGAAAGACCAGTGCAAAGAAAAGGAAGTGGGAATGATCAGTGAACTAAAACTTGCCTTAAATTAGGAAACTAAGATAGTCTTATCCATTCAAAATATTATTGAAGAAAGATAAGACCATGATCTCTATGTAACACACAAAATGAAATTTTTGGGAGTCTAAGTTACCTAACTTAAAGGAGAATGCTAACATAGAAGCACAGTTGATCTCAGAATATCAGGAGTCTATTTCAGGGTTTCTTGATTCACCTTCCATAGGAACAGTGGAGTAAAACATGAAATTATATTTAAGGCAGAGTCAAATAAAAATAGACAGTATATCTGTGACAAGTTTCTTTTGTTTGATGAAAAAGGTTTCAGAGATGCCCTCCAGTCCACTGTTTCTTTATATTTGAAGGGAATTTATTGTTACCATAGTAACAGACATGGAGGCTGAATTGCTTTATTATTCCTAGATGCAGTCTAGCTAGCATGGACAGTGAAAGAATTAATTTTACTTTGTTAATTTTTCTCTCAACCCTGAGTGCCTGAGTGGCACTTTGAAAGTAAAATGCTGTGGATTTGTACTACACAAATGTATACTGACTAATTCTCTAATGTTGTCTTGGCCTCTTTGGGTGCTTGTGTTTAATCAATAACTTTGACTTTTGGGCCACTGATGTTATTTGTTGATGAAAACAGAAAAAACCTTGCTACAAGGTCTGTCAATGTATGAATTTTTTGGAGATCAATGAATATCAGGTTTTGAAACCGAAAAAGAAAATTTTCATAGCATTTAATGCAGTTTTCTAGCTCTGGACAGTAACATGTGTAGCAATAGCAACATTTAGTTTTGTAATTAAAAGAAATATTGCAAAAAAGTTACACTGCTATTAAAAGAGATTTTTATCATTCTACCCCTAATACTGTATTGTTGTATTACAATGTTATAGAAGTGCCTAATGATTTTGTCTTTGGTGATGTGAAAGTAAGATGAGCACCTTGTGATATGAATTTGCATTTGATCTTTGAACAACAGCATGTTATCTCCCCTTCATGAATCTTCAGTTCTCGCAGTTCAGGTCTTATTTTTTCCCAAGAAATGGACTAGTAATGGTTTCTTCAGCTGGATACAGGTATGTCCCATGTTAAACTCTGGGAAATAAGATAGTATCTGGACACCTGGTGGTCTGGGACTATGTTGACAAAAATTATATTCCACTGATGCCATAAATAACTTCATAAATTTTTACAGCACTGGAGTATAACTTGTTTCAAGAGCAGGGAGAAGCTGCAGACACAGTGAATATGCAAAGGTAAAAATAAAGAAAATTGATATAATAATATCAGCAGTAGAAACCTAGTTATTATGTACCAATATGCTGCAAAATACAGAAAGTATATCTTTATATATTTTTCTGTTATTTAATGTTTTGTTCAGAGTTAAATGTCATATTGTTGAATTTCATTTATATGTTATGGCAAAACCTCAACAGATAAAAAGATAAATAAAAGTTGAATATTATTGCAGTGGAAGATTAAGATATGTTAGACACTATTTTTCTCCAGCAGGCAGCTGATATTATGAATGTTGCATAGATCCCTTCAAATAATGACTTTGGTGTATCTGTGGAGATTTCTGCTTTGTTTGGGGTTCTGGGTTGTTTTTTTTTTATCAGACAGTGCTTTTATGCTCATCTGAGTCTGTTTATAGACTCAGCTATAATCATATGCTGAAAACGAAAACCATATGTAAATAAAGGTATGTACTGCATCTCTCTTCAGAAATCTAGGCAGAAATGAGTAAAAGTGTACTGCACAACTCAGCATGAAGTGATGTCATGAGCTTAGAAAGATGATCATTTGGAGTGCACCACTTGCATGAACCAAATTGCTGGCAAAAGGATGTGACTGGGATCTGATACATAAGAGGGGGTCCCACGCTCTTATTCACACAGAGCTTAAGTGTGATTAGTAGGAACAGGTGCAGGAGCAATTGCAAAAGACAGAATATGTGGTTGAAAGTCTTTGGAGGCTCAGGTCCTATGGAAATTCTTGCCTTTTATACCACTGAGGCAATTCTTTTTCTCTAAATTTAAAAGAAGGCCAGGCACACCTGTTCTTATAAAATGGGTTAAACTGTATTGATATGACTATTATGCCATTCTGAACAGTGAGGGGACACTAATCTAAAAACAAAAGACAAGCCTCCCTCCCCCCTTTGCCTGCTTCAATTTCTTAGTGAGAATACCCAAGTTTGACTGTATTTTTACTCTCTTTAGATAATGAAGAGCCTCTTTCTTTTTTATTAACTTGAATGAAAAGGCTGTATTGGAACACAAAAGGCTAATGTTTCATTTAAAATAGAAGTTTTTTATTGAAGATAGATGTACCTTTTATGATTCATTTTGGAATAATTTTAATATAATTTCTGAAAAGGTTACCATTAGTTGGATAGTGACTGATGTAATTGGAATCTAGGAAAAGAAAGAAGGAACAGGGTGAAGGTGGCCAAAGTACACTATGGGCTAAGAAAATACAACTGTATGCATTTTTTCGTCTTGTAGTAGGATTACAGTGACAGTAATTTGCCTGAAAAAATGAGTTTTTTTCAAAACTTTCTACTCTTTGGAACAGTTACAGACTTTTTTTTTTTGTTTTGTTATCTGGAATAGTACTGTTTAATTATGTGCAGAAACAATTGGCTTTTATTCAGAAATCTGGAGAAATATATATTGTAGTTTGAACGTAGGAGAATTACTCTTCTTAGAAGAGGGGGGATAGGTGTTCCTTCTTACTTTTTACTTACACATTTCTGTGACATTGAATGTGATCAGATTTTCTTACTAGGATGTTGTAAATGTGAACTCTTAAATGTGTACATTGAGTGTATATGAAAGGGAAGAGAGAGTCTTTGTAGTGTAGTATGGCTTCCTGCTTTATATTCATTAAGAATGTAGCATGTAGCTAAAAGAAGTTTTGAATTAGGTTTTTCTAATTCTTTTCTCACTCTCAAAATGCTCATAGGAATGAAATCTTTTCATCACACAGTTATTTTACTTAAGTACCCACTAACACTCCAGCTACTGCTCTAGAGTGCAATTAATTGTGAGATAACCTGTGTTAAACCTTCAGCTCATATCTGCTGGAAGACTGACCTATTTTGGGAAGTGAAACAAAACAAAAGAAAGAAATAGCTGCAGGGATTTTCCGCTCTTCAAATGCTTTTGGCTAAAAGAATAGGGACTGGAGGGATTGTACAGTTGAGAAAAAATGTATGCTTCAAGATAAGGAGGTGTAAGAAGGTTAGGTAGATGTATGAGCACATCAATCAGCTACTTAGTCCACTCAGAGAGGGAACAAAGATTTCTCCTCTGTTATCTTGTGTATTTAAATAGACTATCTAGGACACCTTCAGATAAGATTCCATTCAAATTAGTGGGATGAATTTAGACCATAATCACAGCACAATTTTTGCATTTACTAAATTATTGCAGTTTTGTAGAGCTTTATTTCTCTAAATTATGGCCAGAGATTTTATCTGCTCAAACCCAAAGATGAGGAAAAACTAGAATCAAAATCACACATCTATAAATCTTGGAAGAATGTAAACTTTACATCAGCTTCTGTCTTCCTTAATAATGTTATATTATTTTATTTTGGTGTTGCTTTTTAAAAAAAACCAAAACTATAAAAAACAGTGTAGTTTTTTGTTTTCAACTTTATTCCTGTGTTCTAAATTTACACCATTTGGAAAATATGGAAAATAGCATGAAAAACATGGCTATTCAAGCCACATGGAAAACTGCAGAAAATACAGTGCCTTTCTGTGAGATGACTCCTTAAGTCTTCCTCAGTCCAACATTTTCTTATGTGGCTTTTATAATCTTTTCCTTGATCTAGAATTGAAAAATCAGTAGACAATTGGGCCTATCCCAGGTCTCATTTGCTCAGTTAACACTGTATGATAAATATTTTATGAAATAAAAATATTTATTTTTAAATTAATAAAAATTTTGCTCTTAGTTTCAAACTTAGCTTTGCAGCATTGACAATAATCTCTTTGGAAAATGCACATTCAACAGGTGCTCAGACAGTCAGATTAGACAGTATTTGAATCTTTTCTCATTGGTGGTCATCTCACTGGTCACAGCTTCCTAAGTTATATCAGTCCCCAGAGCTACAATTGGCATTCTAAGACTGCTAATATGAATATGGCAGTTATATAATAATAATAACCTTGAGTGACTCTCTGGGAGTGTCCTGTGAGGAATTGTGTGTACTGGATTCTGTTTCTGATCAATCATAATATCAATTTAACATCTCTATGTGTCCATCAGCATTTGCATAACAACAGACAAAAATTCTGAGAGAAGAGTTTAGTGTCTTTATTCAAGAAGTGCAAGACAGGAGTAGAATATGTGTAGTATCAATCCACCAATACAAAAGGAATTAAAAGCAATTAAAAGCAATTGGGTTTTTGACAATTTCTCAGAAGCTGCAGAGATGCAGAGCCTGATGGAGAAAGGTGTACTTAAGCTTCTTGTATTTGTGTTTAACAAACTCCAATTTATTGTCCTTAGCCAAAAGCCACATAGAGCTAAAAGAAGATGATTGAATGGTTTTGTTGGATTTTTTTCTGGTCAAAGTAGCTTCTGTTTTGATGCTGCAGTGTTGTGTTGAATCTTGATCAACATATAACTCTAGAAAGGTGGCTGCATTCCTCTGATATTTCAGCAGACTTTGTACATCTAATTAATCATGTTGCCCCATGATGTCTATTTATCACTCACAGCTGGCTAGTAAGGATCTGTGCCAGCTGATGACTTTCGTGCAGAAAAAGGCATAATTTTCTGTCTAAATAATCGTGATCATATCTCCAAATATTCTTTGTTGTGGGATTTAAGTTATGCAAATACAGCAGAATCATCCAGTTGCTTGGGAAACACAAGTGTTTCAGGGACCTATTCTGATTTATACCGATGATGAGATAGAAAACCAGAATAGACATGGGATTTCTAGGATATTTTTATCCTGAAGAAATAACTGTGGTTAAGAAAAGAGATGGAAAAAGTGTGGATATTGGCCACAGTATTGCTGACACATTGTATAGCTGTCTACAATTTGGGATCTTCTTTTGTGCTATCCTTCCATTCAGGAGGATGGCACAAGAGCTAAGTGACAAACCTACCTAGAGAGCACTGTGACTTCAGCTAGGAGAGCTGTGTAGAGGGAAAAGTGGCACTGGTACTAGAGCTCTTTTACTAGTGATGAAACTGAGTCTTGCAACCTAAAAATTGTATACCAAGAAACCTTCTTTTAAATTACTGTATTTACAGTGCCTCTGTATTAGTTGCTATAATAACCAACAACCTCCCATTTAAAATTTTCCTTCAAAACCACTAGTGTCATCAAAGAATCAACATCCATTTTAAATCTTGGATTAAACACTATACCTACACTGAGTAGTGAGAAAGAGAAATGTGAATGAACAACAGCACTATTAAAATTGGAGTCTGCACAAGATGAAAGTCAATAAAGCACTTGCTTAGTTTCATATAGCAAAACTTATTTAATTATTAATTTTGGGCCTTAAACATTTTTTTTGTCTGGCCTGTAAACCTGCCAGAAGTTATACAGGTTAGTAAGAAAGCATGTATCTGAAGCAGAACTGGAGTCTTTGTCATAAAAAGAAGGAAAATCAGATGCCCTCAAAGTCACCAAGACAGCAGGGTTTAAAAAAAAATAACTGCTACAAAGGGAAAAAGCATTTTCAGTACAAACATTTTCTATGCAAAATTCAAATAATCACAGTGCATGATGAACAGAAAAGGACTGGGCAGACTGGGACTGCCCATTCTTGCCTCAGGCTCTCAAGGCCGTGGGGAAAACCTGCCATACCTAAGCTGCTCCTTGAGCTGTGAAGACAGAGGTGGCAAAAGAGAAAAATCAACAAGAAGAAAGAAAATAGAGTTTAATCAGTGGAATTTGTTTTTACTTATGTAAGTTTGGGAATATTTATTTTTAGAAATGAAATAACTAAAACATCTTACTTCTGTTCACAAAGCTTAATGTTTCTGTGCCCCAAATGTTAATATGTAATTTAACATATTATTTATTTCCTTCGTTTCAGTAAAGGCAACAAACATTTTTTATCATATCCTTTTCCAGGTAGCTGATGGGTGGCAGAGAGGTTTTTGTCAGTATAGCTTTTTATTTTCTGCTAAATAAGGAAAGTCAGCTCCCATCTACTGGTTAAAATTGCTGGGTACCCAAACTATAATAAATATAGAAAATGTAATCTTCTTTGAAGCCAGCATTCAGGCCTCATGTGAAATGTATCTCAAGTCCCTCATAATTGCCACTGAAAATGTGATATGACCTTGTTGTTATATGAGTACAGATAAGATAAAGCCACTATTACTTGTCCAGTGTTCTTTTTCTTCCATGTGGATATATCTTTATTACCCTGGTAGATGAAAAATGTTGAGGATTTTCCTACAAACGTCTGCCATATCTGTTGCTTTTTCATTGAGGGAGAAGTGTCTCAGTTCATCATTGAGTTCAAAAGATTTTGTGGAGTATGGATTTGTGGCTTCTTCTCTGTAGGGCTAGAAGTCATCAGTCTGAGGCATGGACAAATCAGTGACTTTTCTGTCGTGAAAAAATATTTGTGTTCATAAAACTTTCACTTGAGACTGAGGCAGTTTGAAGCTCTTTCTTGACTAGGTTTCCCAGACTATCCTGAGCTGGGCCAAGCAGGCAACAGGACAGAATGCTGAACTCTCTGGCAAGGAGCAAGACTGATAGCCTTGGCTCTGTTTAAATCCTGGCCTCTCTTTCAGGTGCTTGCATATTATTTTCTTGCTAGATGACATTGTGAATGTTAGCAAGAAATAGGCAGGTCCTCTGCAGAGGACACAAATTGAGTCTATTAGGTGTCTGTGATGCAAGATGTATTGAGTGCAGATCGAATTCTAGAAGAGTCTCTGCTGGGTGTATTATCCCAGTGGTAAAATAAGTGTGTTCAAGTGTACCTCAAGCTGGTCACAAATCAGATATATGTGACTTAAATGTTCTTGAAGTCTTGCTGTATTGATTCAATGGAGAGAGTGCTCCAGCCTTGGACCCCTCACTGAACAGATCAAGAATGTAATTTAATGCTCTGGTGTAAATACAGCTGTGTTTCCTAGGGTTTTTAATGTACCTATATGTTTCTTATGTCATTATAAACTATCAGTGAGCTGTTGAAAGATTATGAGAATCTGGTGGAATTTCCAGCAGTCTGGTTTCTGGGTTTAGGGTAAGAAATATTTTCTGTGTTTAGTCCTGTAGTTTCTAAGCATTTTTCAGCCTCCAACCTGTGCTACCTCTGTATAAACGTCTTTCAAAAAACCCATGAAAACCCAAGCAAAAAGCCCCCAGTCCAGAATGCACTGTTCAGGGCTGCTCATAGTGTGATCTGCTCATTTTACAAGCAAACACAGTGTGATATCTAGGAAAAAAAGAAGACATGTTTGGCTTGGTTCTTGTGCTATGTTGGGATAGGGATTTCTCTTGCTTTAAATAAGGCACTTCACAGGGGGATTTTTTTTTTTTTGATTAATTAACACAGATACAATGCTTTTGCATAAATTATTCAGCAATTAAGAGGAAACTTACAATATGCAGCCATCCTGGCCTAACTATTACTTATGTGGCTTTTTAAGCAAGGATACAATGGTAAATATAAAACACAGTGAATTTAGGATGATATGTGTTCTCCTTAACCACCTGACTCCATTCTGTTAATGTATTTCCAGTTTGCTTTCAATTTTTTAATATGTATTATTGCTTCATTGTAAAAGCTATTTATTTAAGTAGACAGAAGTTTAGTAAACTGGCTTTTTAGTCAATTACATTTCTCACTGCCTGTTTAGTCTTGTAGTCAATGCTTTCTATACATATCTTAATAGGCACCCACTTCTTTCTGTTTAGTCCTTGTGCTTTTTCATTTTTGCTATTCCAATTTGTTTTCAGAACATTGTTATCACTGTTTCCTGATTCTTCAGCATTTGATGCTTGTGCTATTTTATTTATTTCACAAATTTTTTAGTCTAAAGAAAACAAACCATGGCTTTACTGCTTCATTGTATTTATAATAATTTATTATATTTCTTGATAGTTATTGCTTATACTTCATCACTCTATTTATTAGAGAAATTCTACACTTAGTGGCATCTTAGACACAATGACACAAATTGTAATAATAATTGTTATTTATTTATTGATGTGTAAAATAATAGCAGCTACCAATCAGGGCTTGAAGTTCTGCAATTCAGTTCTGAGTTGAATCCTGAATTTGTGAAATCTACTGTGGAAAAAGCTTCCTAGAAATGCCCTTATCTTTGATAATGCTATTTGACATGCAAGATCTGTTAGAGAGGCTGCTAATCTTTCTAATGTATGAGGAGGAATAACTGATTCTCAGATAGGTCAAACAAAATCTTTTCACTTATATGGGAATTTTATGCAGTCATTCACTAGAACATCATAGTAATACAGGAGATTAGACATACAACCCTGAATTTCAGTGGGCTCATGGTGTTTTTCTTTAGTTTCCTGAAATACCTATTGACTGTGCAACTTGACACAAGATAAAATTCACCTTGTGAAATTTTCCCATTGCTAACATTGAGTGTGATTCCATTGCTTTTAATACTTTGAGGAGGAAAGGGAGACTAGGGTTTGGGCATGTGCAGTAGATGTATTCATATTGTCTTCTTGCACTCAAGTTCTTGCTCTCTGCTTTGGGTATGAAGGGATGCTACTTCTAGCCTCAGGTCACACATGTGTAGTTTGTTATACCTTCATGAGGATTCCCTTTGAGACCTGAATCCTCATGACTTTTTGAATTGTGTGTATTGATCTTTCAGTGCACTGCTAAGCCCAGTCTGTTGGATCCACGTTGTAGCTGGTAAAATGGAAATCTTGTCTAGGCAGAATTGCAGGACTTTGGGCACCTGTCAGAGATTTTCACATATCAGAAAAAATGGCTCTTTGGAATCTTCCAAACTGCTGCACATGTGTTGTAACTGTGATTTATCCATTCACAATAGGTCCAACTGAATCAAGACATGCACAGATTTGTGGTCTAGCTCTTACTAAGGAAATGGAAGCCTGAATTTTTCTTTAGTGAGACCAAAAAACCACAACAAAACAAACAAACAAAAAATTATAATTTAGAACACCTGGCGTAAGAAGCAGCCCTAAATAAACTCAGTTAAGGTAAGCTAAACTAAATTTAAAAAAGATAAGTAGGCAGAGCCATTTTGAAATACACAATCTAATTTTGATATTGCTGACCTGAAAATATATTTTGGCCTTTTTCAATTTTTTTTGTGTGCAATGAATTGATTTGAAGATCATTAAAGTATGGCAATATTTGGATATAAAAGAGGAGAAAATTAAACACTTGGTCGGTTTGGCCCAGAGAAGCAATGAGCACTCAAACACTTTTGGTACAAATTCAACAATGTCAATATATTATTCTGCATTTTGCTGTCAGGGTGCTGCAGCAGCAGGAGTCCCCCAGGGTCTATCAGGGCAGGGTCAGGCAGGCAGGACCAATCCCATCACCCCAGCCAGGAGCAGGGTAAGCAGGAGCACTGGGGGCAGCTCCGTTTCTGGTTTTCAAGCATCTCTCTCGGGATGGGCCAAGGCTGAGTCACAGTGGGAGCTCGGCTTGGTGGGGCCCCTGGCCAGGCAGGGCAGGGCTGTGGTTGACTGAGTGGTGGACTGAGCAGTGGAATCCTTTCTCTCTTTTCTGTCTTGTTATTAAAACAAATATATTGTTTTACTGGTCCTAAAAATGTATTCTATAATCCACCCCCCTTCCCCCTTCATGCTTTAAAACTCCTTTTTATCTGTAAACTTCAATCAATTGTGGAAGAGATTTTTAAAGCATCTGGCATATAAACTTGATATGTTTTGTTCTGTTGTTTTACTTTTCGTTACCTTACATCCAGCATGAGAATCTAGACAGAACTTTGAAACCATTTTTAGGAAACTGTATTTTCTTCTGATTTTCTTTAATATGAAGTAGCTAAAATGCATTCTAGTCTAAAAAACAATCCTATTCTGGAGCTAAACACTTATTTTTAAACCTAAAGTTGCTGTTTGTAAAGGGTAAGGATTACTGTTCTAAATGTAGGAATTGATTCAAAAGTACTGTATGTAAGTTTAAGTTAATGAGAAAATCAGTGAGAAATCTGTTAAGGAAATATCCGCATGTTTCTACATCCCCAAGTAAGCAAAGGGTACAGTAGGCACCACAAACTACAAAATGAAGAAGTGATAATGTGATGATATGCTTCTGTTAAATATCCAATAGAAATCACAATATGTCATGTATGTCACGTAAAGACAAGGGGATCAATATTTCTTTGTAAATTCCTTCTGAAATCAGTACCAAGTGTTTCATTGCCTTTTGAAGTTGTGTGAAATGTGAGGATTTTACTGAATTTTTTAAAGAACCTTTTGTTCCACAGAATGACAGTTATGTCTTCTGTATAGAAATCACTGACATTTTGTAATTAATCTTGCTAAAATATGTGGGTATCTATTTGGCATATTAAATGTGTAAATTCAAAATCCATTAAAATTTCTGCTATACACAAAGGAAAAGTAAATCTAAGAGTTCTGCTTTTAGCCATCAACCACACAATTATGAAAATTAGTCTTTAGGTTATAGTGATTGATTTATAAGTATAAAAGAAAGTAAATATCATAAAAGCAGGTATTAAATTTAACAAGAAGGTAATGATATCGCTTCCCATAAAAAAAGTGAATCAACAGTTATTATAATTTTAACTTATTTGGGTGCATATCATTTGAAAATTGAGGTGTGATTTTCCACAACTCTGTATGTTGTGTTGATATTTTAATGGTTGCAAGTTACATAGGATAATCAGACCAACTGGGTCTGTAATGCACATAGAATCAAAGTTCAGAAGTTTATTTTTTGTCTTTGTAGACTATCAAAACAAGTTCTACAAGATGTAAAGTTCTACCTTAATCAGCCTGACATTTTTCACTGTATCTCTGTGTTCATGGATTGCAAAGCATCTTGAGAATATTATGAATTTACTATTTCCCAGCAGGTGTTCTACAGGGATGTTTATAAATATAAATAATTAATATTATGCTGAATAGGTGATGTGGTAGTCAAATAAATTTAAAGAAAAAAAAAAAACCTTGGGTGAGCAAAATCTCCAATAATTCCTGTAGAAAATGCTATAATGCCTGTATGAAAGAGGTATGGAGATGGAACCTGCAGTGGCTGGTTGTAAATGGATAATGATAAAATAATAATAGACAACAAAGACAAAGAAGGCTCAAGATACTTTATTTCTGGATGACATTTTTCCCTTCACTAAAATGAAGGATGGAAGGAAAATGAATATTGCAAATTTGGGGCCCTGCAAAATTGGATAACATCCTTAGTTTGATTTCCTTGCTGCAATTGAGAACTGAGGAGGGAAGCTTTACGGGGAAAAAAAGATTAACCCATTAGAGTCTGGAAGGGCTTTATTGAAATAATGGTTGGCTGAAATTGGTAACAGACATGAGTCTGTGCTAACCTTTCATTTTTTGTCACAGATGGCATACACTTACAGACTTGTTCTTGATAGCTCAGATATTCTGTCAGAAAATATCATATTCTGTCATATCCCTGAAACCTCTGCTCATTAGCATATCTTTTTCCTGGCAAAACCCATGGATTTCAGGCAATTCTGATATGAAGGCTGAAGTTGAACATTAGGACCTTTCTATATCCTTGGTCTCAAGGATACTCTTACTCTTTGTGTTGATACTACTGCAACCAGAGTGACGTTTACTGTCAAGTGCAGAGTAGAAGTGCCGTCAGAAAGCCACACACCTGGAAATTAAACTTTATTTCACTAATATTCATTGAAGTTCATTGTCTTCCTCCACATTCAGCACAAGAAGATGCTTTACAACTCTTTCTATAAAATTGTCATCTACTTTACGAAGCATTTTAAAAGTTGTATTCCACAACATGAGTAACATGTTAATAACAAGGAAAATAAATGTGATTTGGATGAAGACATATATTTTCTTTGACTGGTACATAAATTGACACGCTCAGTGTCTAGTTGACTATTTGCAATATACAGTATGCCTCAGCTCCTAGAACAAGTTATGATTTGATGTGGGTAATGTGAAATAACTATCAGGAGGTCTTAACCCAGTAAATGTCTCAGTCATTTATACATTTGGCAGTATTGAAAATAGAAATGGCAGAGTTTCACTAGCATATTTAAAACCCCTTGTTTTTCCTCATGCCTCATCTTCATCATCTTTTGATAATTAAAATTGCAAAACCCCAACTGTTTTCTGTTTGGGATGTGGCACTTTTGAATTGGTTTAGATCCTTAGTGTTTCATAAGTTCCACTGGACTTCTCTGGAGGGACAAAGGAGGTTAATATCTATGAATTATTAATTCACTTTGTTAAACCCAAGAGAAATGTGTTTAATTTTTTCTGATGTTCTTCTCATTGAGAAGGTATTTTTGTTTGGGGATTTTATAATGTTGAGGATTATTTCTCCTTCAAAGATGTCTTTTCCTTATGTCATATGCAGAAAGATATGATGGCTTAAAAACAAATGCAGTAAGAACTGGCTGTTGTGTTACTTTTCAAAACCTCCAAAGGTGTATGTTTACACTTTAATGTTCACTACTTGACACTATGTGAGAATTTTAGTTTTGCTAAACTGAGTGTATACACTAAGAAGAAATCAGGGGTCCTTTGTAAAGAGAATTATCCCAGTTCCACATGCAAACAATAGATATTTTTAAAAGAATATTTTATGACTTTCTACTTTGCTTTATATAACTCAGGTCATGTACATTTAAGATGCAAGACAAGACAGCGCTTCAGTTCAAAATTCATGAAGTTTCGGCTTTTTAAAAATTACACTTTAGCGTATGAATGAGGACAGATTTCTATTTTGGGTTTCTTCTTAAAAGGCACAGTATGTAATTATAATTGGTTGATTGACAGTCCTTCAGATGGTGATTTAAAAATGTTATACAATTTGTTCTACAGTCCCTTTTCCAGAGTTACATGACTGCTAATTTTAAAGAAAGATAAAGTTTGTGATATGTTATACTTTAGGGACTTGAATAGTTAAAAATCATATTCATATACATTTCCATTAAAACTTGTATGTTAGCCCTTTAAGTATGATGAATGATGCAGGAAAGTCTGACACATAATGTTGACCACTACAAGTGGTCTGGTCAGGATGTATTTATGCAGACTATTCCTGGGAAATTTTTATTTACTTCTACTGAGAAATAGATTTTCATCCTGATCACAAACATCTGTGGTGTGTTGAATATTTCTGTCTGTGTACAGAGCATATAGACTTCTACCCATTATATGGGATGGAATAATTAAGAACTGACATGTAAAAATTAAAGTCAATTTTACTCCATTACAACAAATTTTGGAAATCCTGTTTTAGAGAGGATGGCTATATAATTTATGGCATAATTCACTGTGTTATTTCTGCAAACTTCATGTTTCACAGAACTGATTACCTGCCTAATTTTTCCACTCTGTTAAATATTATAATTCAGTGATTAATAAAGACTTCTTCTGTTTATTTCATGTTGCTGAGAATTTGTCTCTTGATACTGATCTTGAGGAATTAAATTTTTTATTAACATGGTTTCTTTCTTTGTGTTTTGGTAGTTCTCAGTTATTTTGTTGCTGGGGTTTTATAGTTCTATACAAAGAGACAAACTACAAAAATTCATGCCAAATTTTATAATATTTCAAAACCTGGTTTGCCATCTACAGATGAAGTAACATGGACTGTTTCTGCAGCTTGTTTTTACTGCCCTTACAGCAGTTCTAAAACAGCTCAGCCTCTCTTTGCTATTATTAGTTCCAAGTGTACACTTTGTTCTAGTGACATTTTTAAAGGACCTTTTGTGCCCTTAGGTATGTTAGACATAATATTTATCAGCTTAGTTCTAGAGAAAAGCACTTAGGTCTTTGGCTTCAGGAAAGCAAGTTTGGTGATCAATCACTGAAGTGCAAAACAATACTGCTGTACCATATTCAACTATTCTGCTTTGCCTTACAAAGTCTAAACTAAAACTAAAACTATAGCTGTAGTTGTCAGTATTTGAACTAGTAAATGATTCTATTGCTTCACCTTTAGTTCCCCTCCTTGACCTGACAGTTTGGATTTGCTTACTGTTATCTGAAGATCTGTCTTTGTAACTGTTGGAATATTTACATAGTACTGTTTGCTGACAGCAGTCTTGAGGTCTCTGACCTATGTAAGGGCTGCTCCAAGAAAATATATTGGAAGCACTTCCTAAGATAATATTCCTGCTGTTAAAAAAACAACAACCCTGGTTTAATCGTACTGGGATTTGCCTGGCTGAATTTCAGAGAAATCAAAGACTTTCCTCATTCTGTCCCATTGACCTGTGGTCCTTTCATTCTAGAATTTCTTCATTCAAGCCACTGCTGTTGTAGCATCTGAAAAACTGCTGAACAGGAGCGAGTGACTATGTACATAAAAAAAATACTAGGAATGCAGAGGTTATCTCTGTCTTCTACTTGTGTGCAGATCATGTGCTTAGTGAGAAAATGGTTGTCTCATATCCAGGGTCTAGAAAAATCCCATCTAAATGGACAACTTCCTTGAATCCTTGACTGAATGACTGGCAATAATACCTTCTTTAAAAAAGTTATCAAGCCACCGAATTCCAACCAACAACTCTTGTGCTATGGGAGTAAGGCTTTTGAAATTTCAAAGATATAGGAATGTTATGATCATTGACAAGAACATGAATAAAAAATATTTCTGTGTAAATAGATGCTATAAAAAATTAATGGAAGGAAGACTTGGTTAAGACATCTGTGAATACGCAGGCAACTGCAGCACAATTCCATTCAGTTTTTGCCCTGTTTTCCTTTCTTATTCATACTGAGAATTGAGTGCGTGATCTTTTGAAAGGAACAGGGTTACCTCTGTTTTCCCTCATTGCTTTCTCATCTAATTTTGACACTGAAGGACAGGCATAGAAGGCCTTCTGGTTGCAGGGAATGTTACAACTTTTTCCTATTTTCTCATGCAGAATAGATGCTTGTCAGAATATGCTTTTATTTGTATATTAGGGAATTTGGAAGAGAAGAAAGCTGAACTAAAGGAACATATTTGTATGCAACCTCTCTACACAGGAGAGTACATAGGAAAGTTATAGAGTTGGGTAATGCAATATAAATAGCTCAAGATAAGCTACAGCAAAGTAATTTCTCCCCCAAACTAGTCTTGATTTCCTTTCAGTGTAATTCCTTTCATTCCATTTAGTCTTACATTAAAACCTACCTATGTTTTCTTGATGATCAGCAGCTAACTCAGCTTTGTTGTGTAAATCAATAAAACAACACCAATGTTTTGAAACCTCTTTATCCTTGTGGCAGGGTGTTGGTGGGCAGGGGGTGGACTCTGTGACAGGGTCTTGTCATATGCTGAACACAGCTGGTTTCAGGCAATTCCCCAACAAACCCACCACATGACACAGCTGAGTCCATCTGCAAGGCCAGGCATGTCTACTGAATCCTGACACATCAGAGAAGGAGGAAGGGAGGAGGTGCTCCAGGTGTTGTAGATGTTACCTTGCCATCAATGCAGAGGGTGCTTGTGGGGTAGGTATTCCCTGAAACCTATGGAGGGAACCATGCCAGAAATAGGTGACAGTCCCAGAAGGATTTGTGGCCTGTGGAGGGCCCACACTGGAGCAGGTTTATCCTGAAGGATTGCAGCCTGCTGAGAAGACTGATGCTTGAGCAAGGGAAAAATGTGAGGTGGAAGGAGTGGCAGAGAGGAGCTGTTGAGTACTGACCACACTCCCCCACTGCCCATCCCCCTGTGCTGCTGGGGATGTGGACTAGAGGAAGGACAGCTGGGAAAGAAGCAGTGAGCTGAACTTGGGAGAAAGGGGATGAGAGAATTGGAGAACATATCTATAATATTTGTGGGTATTTTTTTCTCAGCATTCAACTTGTTTGACTAGCCATAAATTAATTTTCCCCAAGATGAGTCTGTTTTTTCCATGATGTTATTTGGTAAATTATCATCTCTCTATCTCAACCCATGAAATTTTGCATGTTGTCTTCTCCTTCTGCCCTGCTGAGGAAGCAGAATGAGAGAGTGTCTGGGTGGGCACTTGGCAGCTGGCCAGGGTCAGCCTACCACAAGAATAAAATGTAACTTCTTTTTAATTCCTGTGTCCTTAAATAACAGTTTGATAGCACCATTGTGTTACTTGGAATCCTATATGCATAAAAATGCAAAGGAAGATTTAAATTTTTAGTAGGTGTCTCATAGTTAAAACTGTACATAGAGATAAAATGGTGACATCATCAGTGGACAAAGGTTTCTTTCTCTGGTGAGCTCCAATTTTCAGGACTTTGTACCATAATGGGATAGCAGAAAGATGACGGCATAAATAAGATCTAAGAAAGGGTACTACATTTTCTTAAAGAAACCCTGTAAACATATCCACTGATTATCATCACAGTGGTCCCCCTAATTACAAAGTTCCTGTCTTTCTTTTTTTTTCTAGAAAAGCCAAACAGTTGCCAGGCTGTATAAAATTTAGCAGTTACAGAATCTCAGAATCATAAAATATACTGAGTTGAAAGGGACCCATCAGGATCATTGAATCCAACTCCTGGCCCTGCACAGGACCCCCCAAGAGTCACACCACGTGCCTGAGAGCATTGTCCGAATTCTTCTTGAACTCTGTCAGGCTGGTGCTGTGACCACTTACCTGGGGATTTGTTCAACCACCCTCTGGGTGGAAAACTTCTTCCTAATATCCAACCTAACCCTCCCCTGACTCAGCTTCATGCTCTTTCCTTCAGTCTGTCACTGACTAGTCCTGCTAATTGCAAACACAACCTTCCCTGTTTCAGCATTTACAAAAAGCTAACCAATTTATTATGTGGCTTGTTGGCTCTTTTTAGATGTCTAAAAGGACTGACCCTTATGTTATTCTGTAATGTTAAATTTTCTCTGAGGCATTGAGAAGTAGAAAAGACTTATGGAAATAAAGCTTTATCTGCCTTCATTATTTCTAATGACTGGCAATAAGGCATCCTAAAGGTGACACATGTTTAAACTGGGAGTGCTGTAAGCAAGAGATCCAATATTACCTTTGAAAGGCAATGTTACTACATTCTCCATAGTTAAACAAACTTCGAAGGCTCCTCACAAAGAATAATTTCCTTTAAAAACAAAGGAATTCTGAGGAAAAAGTGCTTAAGGATCTCATTGGGACTATAATGCATTCCAGCAGTTAATATATGAAATATTAATACTTTGGATGAAGATTTAGTTAACTGAATATTTTATTATTCATGTCTATTTTCTTTTTTTTGTCTCAGTTTTTTCCTAACTACAAGTAGTATTTTAAAACTTGCTTTTAGGGTTCAAGCTTTCTAATTTTTCCTTTATTTATTTAAATACTTTCTTATTGCTAAAAGAAGCCTGTAGAAGTGTGTCTTTCAGTGTTTTGGTTTTTTTTCTTGTATACTCCTTACCTTTCCTTCTTGTCATGCCAACTTGATGCCTGACAAACATTAGTCTGAGGCTAGGTGGTGCACATAACAAAAAGCCCAAAATATCAAAGCACATACTAAAGAACTTCTATTTTTACTTATTTTTAAGGTTACCTGCAGTTTCATGCTAGGGAAAAATTCCTTTTGGGCATCATTAGGTCTCTCTGAGATTGCTGATGACTAATATATGCAATTCTTTCACAAAGGGAGCATGTTCTGTTCTGGTGCAAAGATGTCAAAGGTGCAAACTCATTGAGCAACACTGAGTTAACCGCAAACAGGTGACTTTGACTGTAATCCCTGACTTCTCTAAGTAACCAAAACTTGTTTCTTGTACTCTCAGTGAGGTTGTTTCCCATTGTTTTTATATAAACCTACAATAATTTCAATCAAGGTGGGGAATGAGGATGTGTATTTTTATAAAAGGAAGAGAAAAATTGCACAACAGACATAAGGCTGGTAAAAGAAGGCAGAAGAGGTTTGAGATAAACTGAAGACTAACATTTAAACACTGGAAGGACTGGCTTCAGTTCAAACTGGGCAATGACCAGAGAAAGGAAGTATCTGACTGCTGCAAGAAGTTGTATCCTGTATAGTGTGACAAGGTGATAGAATGACCATTTCTAATTCTTCCACTAATCACATTTATCAGGTGTGTCTCTTTTTAAAGCAAAATACGGATTTTATATTTCCCAGTATCCAGAAATAGTCGTATAACATCTATACTTCTGAATGAAGTGTAAATCTTAAAAAAAACTATCATACAAGCTTTTCCTAAAAGAATTAAGATATGAATATCATGTGAGAGAGGTTGCAATATAATGTGTCACTAAATAATATTTTTTTAATAATTCAGTCACCTGTAATCAGGTATTTAGGAAATGCAGCAATGAAACAGATATAAGAGTGGAGTAGATTTTTCCCTCTTGGAAGTGAAGCATTTACTTTCCTAAATAATGTGCCTGTGTAAAAAAATAATAATAAAACTATCATATAGGAGGAAAATCCCTTGGGTGAGCTTGTTCAGCTTTGCTCTCTACCTTCCCCTTCTGCTGCTTTATTTGTTTTCCCTGAAGGAATGTTCATCTCATCTTCACTGACATTTTAAAGTCAGGTGGTGACTTTTTGTTTTCTATCCAACCTGAGTTCCTTCAATGCCCTTAAGGGTGCTCTTGATTTCCTCATCAAACAGTGGATGCCTCAGTCCCACCTAGAGGTCACAGCCACGACAGAGTTACTGCAAAAATAAACATTAGTATGTTTGTAATATTTTTTTCTCTCACAAACTACTAAGCAGCTGAAACCAACACTGGCAATCTATTTGATTTTAAAGGGAATGGGCAAAAGGATTCAAGTTTCTAGTGTGACTTTTATTCCTTCTGTTCTTCCTAGCATGTTAGGAGAGAAAAATATGTTATCTTTCCTCTTTAAGAAGGTCATGTTCTCACAGTCAGTGGATGGGGAACACTGTTATGCTTTGCTTGCAAAATTAGATTCACAATGTCAGTTTCAAGTTCTTGAAATTTAAATCTATAAGTAAAGAAAAGGAATTTTTTTTAATAGTTTAAATTAATTACTGTTAATATTTCTCATTTTTAGAAAACCTATTTATATTTTCATTGTATATTTTAAGATATTAAACAAGTCTGAGAGAGTATTACGAAGAAAAATTTTCAGAAGGCTGAAGACTCACATTATTAATGATTGCCTTTCTTCTTTGGGATCAGGTAATTTGTGTTCCAATTCAGTCAGAATTCCTAAAGTCATTCAGTTCAGACTCAGTTAGAAACCCTAAAGTGAAACCTGATATTTCATGGAAAGTCATGCTGCTTCTAGTCTTGCTTCTAGATTAGTGCCTGCCCTTAGAGAGACACAAAATAATTTAGATTGGAAGGAATCTCTGAAGCTCATTTTGTCTAATCTCCATCTCAAAGCAGAGCAAACTTTAGGCAGGTGGATTGGTGCCGGTCCATTTGACAGTTTTTTTTTTAACCAGAACCTACTCAAGATTTTAATGCTTGTCCTGTCACTGTGCACCTCCAAGAAGACCCTTTCTTTTCTCTCTTTTTTTCTTTTTTTCTCTTTTCTTTATCCTTTCTTACTGGTTAGAGACAGTGCTAAGATCATTATCCACAATATCAAATTTGCTCATAACTTTGCAATGCAGATATCAACTTTCAATGTCTGTACTTTTACATAGTCTTTATTGAGATACCAAGCCTGTCTTGACAGCTACCAATGGTTGTTCTCTTCATCTGATAGTTTTTAACTACAATTTATATTTCATGTAGTCATTTCAATGTCCTTGTTACTAAGTGTTTAGCTTTTACACGGGTGCAAACAACCCTCAGCAGCTCCTAGAAATGTTAAAATAAATATGCTTTCCATGACTACTGATAAAATGGAAAGTTGGATATATTTGTAAGGGACTGTCTTGTTAGTAATCTACTGTGTTGGCATAATGTGTATTTTTCCATATGGTGAGGCAGTACTCTTCCAATCATTATATGCTCTCATTCAAATTCTGCCTGCTGCAGGAAATTAGCACTGTTCACACTTGTTTAGGCTTAATAAAAATCATTTTTCCTAAAGCACAGGGATAAGGTCACCATCTGCCACATGAAAATGCCAATTTCAAATGAGCAGCAGTCAAAAGAGAGTGCCTTTCATTTTTAGACACTCTCAGAAGGAACTTAATAGGAGAAATCGTAATTGATTCTGACATCTATCAGATTACAGGATAATGTTAAAGTATCAGATTTTCAGTTTTGCAGATGTGTATTTTTTTCATATAGTGTTATGAGTGTTTCATAGGCGACTTTCCTATTTTCAGCTCTGTTCACATTTGGGAATATCTGGCCATACATAACAGACCTTTGGAAACCCTTCCCTAAGCATGAAGGCAATAGAGCATTTTCATACCTAAGTTCAGTGATTCAGCACTCATAGCTGCTTTGATTTTTCTCAGTTATTTTAGACTATCTAATCCACATGAGTATACACTGCAATATGTTGATAAAAAGGTCTGTTACAGATTTATAGTCTCTATAAAAACCTTTTAATTACAGCAAATTGAAATACATATATATATACACACCATAACACCATCTATTTTTCTAACAAAATAGATTACAAAACCCCACATTTTCTACGAGTTACAAAGAACATTTACACTTATTTATTCAGAGTGTGTGTGCTAAATAAACACATAATTAATGACTATAGAATGAATGACTGAATATGGCCTTTTCATGACCAGAGTGTTCATACTCTAATAAAGGAGATTAAAAAATGCAACTCCATCTAAGGAGTTGAAGAGCTCTCTTACTTAAATTTGGAAACATCTGCTTTACAAAATCATACTCAGAGTTTTGTAGTCTTTCCAAACAGGAAAACAAAATTTACATTTTTAAAATCTCCTTAGTTTACATACTGTCTGGTAGTGATAAGGTTGTTTGAATTGAATATGCCACATAAATATATTCAATCACCAGCTCTGTAATCATTTGTTTTACATTGATTTTTTTAAAAAATCATACAGTTATCTTCTCAGTTTGGGAAAATCAAGTAATCCAGGAATTAAAAATAACAAATCTCTTAATCATTGACCAGTTTCTACTTTCTCAAGGCACACAATTCACAAAGGTACAAGCTGAGGACAGAGTCAGGCTGGTGATTGGCAACTTGGGGACAGCAGAAGGGATGAAAGTCACATTTAATAGTGAGAAAAACACATTGTGGACAAGAGAAAATTGTGACAGATTGTTTCCACCTCACTTATTACAGAATTTTAGACTTGTGTTTAGTCATATCATGTATCCTAACATCAGCTTGAAAATAAAAGGTGATTTACTGTTTGGTCAATGAGAACTGACACCACTTCTTAAATTGCTTCCCTCAGCCACTGACGTTTTAGGCTGTAATCAGAATTTCAATGCTGACCTCTAACTATTTCCAAAAAATTATACTGATAGGTTTATGAGCTGGATGTTTGCTTTGCTCTCACAGCAGTTTTTGGATCGGGTGATTGTAAGCATAAGTTGCCCTTTATCTCAAATGTGAGTAGCTAATTTCTTTATTGATGGCTCTGATGTTGCAGCTGCTGTAAAGCCAACTTCATTTGCTGCAGCTCTATATTCAGCAAAATATTCCAGATGACCTCATGGTTTAATTCTACGTGCTATATTTTTAAAATTATTATTATAGTTGCTATTTAAAATAGTTTACAGCTCTAAAATCAATTCTGACAAGTTAAAACAAATTAATAAATATATAACTTTGATCAGTTTCCAAGCAAGTGTGCTTCTGTCACTCTTTGTAGTCTATTTATTACTAACTAAACAGAATCTTTTGTCTGCTGTGGTCTTGACTCCTACTGTTTCTCAATACTATAACAATTTTCCCCTTGTTCTTCCTTTTTTTGTTTTTTTTCCTGAGGTCCTTTTAGCCGTGTTGAGGTTCTATTTTCATACTGTTCACTTCCTTCTTTAATTATATGGTGAATAAAAATCCCATCAGAGATGATAAAGGGAAAGCATGTGTTCATTTTTTTAAAGCTTTCTGCATTTTTAGGGGAGTACTTTTAACTTTGTGGCATGATTTAGTTAAGAAAGAGGAGCATGGATGGGTGCTATTCTTCCCTTACCTCTGGCTCTGCAAGCACTACCTGGTGTATAGCTGGGTTGGGTCTGAAATTAGTCATGCACAAACAATCTGTTCCGGTGGCAACATTATGTACCTGGTGACAGGTTGTGTGCAAAAAAAGACAGATGGGATTTTCAGATATCTCATACTTTGTACATACCACTATGGGTGGACTGAAGCAGCATAAAATGTAGAAAAAATGTGCTGTCAGAAGAAACACCATGTACAGAGAGTACTCCTGGCCCTTGCTCTTAAGACAGAAAAAAAAGTATGGTTTAAAACTAGCATAGAAAATTACTTCTTAATGAGCAACACCTAAATAAAAACAAATATATTATGGCATGTTAATGTAGAAAATAGTGAAAAAACAAGCCTAGAGGACTTGACAATTAGATGTTAAGGACACTAATATACCTGTTTATATTGTTGTAATTTCTTTGCATTTCTCCTTAACACAAGTTTGTGACACTTTAGAAGCTATTAGAATGACACTTCAGTCACCCATGGAAGCCAGAGTGAGTCTCCTGCATTAGCAGCAGCAGTTAATGGGGGTTACATTTTAACAAGTGTCTAGACATCACTCCAGCGAAATTTATCAGCGGAGCTGACTAATAGTGAGGTCCAGCATTGCTCTAAGGAAGCATGGTAAATCAAACTTTCTACCTGGCTAGCACGTATGCTGTAGTCAGCAACAACCACTGACTGGGGGCACACAGTCCTGCTGCTGATAGGAACAATAAAACAACCTTCTACAATGCAATGAAATCCTTCCCCAGTTTAATATGATTCCAGTAGCGGGCTGCAGATGCAATTTAGTCTCTGCTCGTATTCACATCCAACTGTGCCAAGGGTGGCCATAGCCATATCTGAATGACAGTGTTATGTGCTAGGAGATGAAGTAGTATATTGTTTCATTTTGTTCAGCTGCGGCTGAAGTCATTCCAATTTAGTTCAAGTTCAACAACATTTCAAAATAGCAACTTCTTCTTTCATTAATAAATAATTAAAAATTGTGGCTTGAACCAACTTCTGTTTAGGAAAAGAATGGATTTGCTTCAGCTGCCTGCTTGTGTGTTTAAGTGGGAGCTACAATGTATTTTTCAACAAGGAGTATGGGTAAACCTACTAAGGGTAAGCCCTTTTCAGCCCATCTTTCCTGACCCTGCATGCATATGAACTGAAATAAACTAGAGCAAAGTTTCACCCTAAAAAAAGATATATTAACATTTCTACAGCACTACTTGTGCTTCTGCTATTAAAAAAGGCTCTAAAAATGGCATAGTTCTATATTTAAGGCCTTTCACTTCTATAACAAATATAAATAAATATTTTAACTGCTATTCCTACCCACCCAATTTAAGGTCTGAGAAGCTATGTTTTTCCCTTATGCTGTCATAAGTGAAAAAAAGTTTTGAATGTCAAATTAAGATTTCAGTTGTGTCCTCACTGTCTTCAGTAACACAGCTTTACTGTCTGGAATACATTTATGTGAGTAGAGCTGCTGGGTGTAAACTCAAATCTTGTCCTTTTTAGGGCTGTGTGGGGTTAGCAGAAGTTTTTTTTTTTTGTTCTAGTTAAAAGAGCAGAGACATCTGAAACCAGGAAAGGGACTAATCTAGAAAACACTACAAAGTCAATGTTTGCAATTAATTTTTACAAAGAATAATTGCCCTCTAATTAGAATAATGAGTTAATATTANTGATCTAATACAGTGACAATGTATCCATTTAACTGGGAATATGCAGCTATGGTGGCCATACTTAACATATTTCTGGTTACAGCTCCACTTTGGCCTGCAATTTGCTGGTCATACACTCCATTAAAATTACTTTAACAGTGCCCTTTCTTAGCAGTGCTTTTCCTTCCAAAATCTACTTAAAACATAATTTCTTTTAGTGGCAAAAGCCCTTCTTCCTTTACTTCAGGACCATTAAATTGTGAAGAAGCAGACTTTTCTGAAGCAAACACCTGTCCTACGAGTTCTTTGTCCTGCTACTTTCTTTCTTCTCAGCTCTTGGAATGAGTTGAGAAACTTGCATCCTTCAGGCAAAAGCCAAAGAAATATATTTTGTCTCTTTTAATGGGAGTATATCTTCCATGGCATACACTGTAAATGACTATAGGGTTTTATTTTTTGTGAAAATATTCAATGATCTATTACATTCATGTTATTACACTGATTTATGGTATTTAGACATGTCTATATGAACCATGTTTATGAATTTCTGACAGGGATCTAGAAAGCAGTAATAGTTTAAATAGATCAACCCTGAGCCATTTCTGAACAATATTTTTAATATCAGAGATCTGCTTTCATAGCCACTAGACTTAAATAGAAATTATCTATATTTTTTTTCTTTCTTATAACTTTGAAGTTCTTACAATTCTCACTTGACAGGAAGATATGTTACTGTCTGTTTGTCTTTAATGTCCACATATTTACCTCCTCCTGTCAGAATTATATGATACTCAAACGTGAACATATGTGGTTACAGTATTTTTACCTCTGCAGCTTTGTGTGAAACAATGTAGTAGAAAATGCTAGTATAAATTCAGTAGTATATTCTAAGGAAATATTATGAACTCCTGGAGGCAGTTTTTAAGCTGTGGAATTCTTCTAAAACAAGTCTTCAACACCACTGCTCCTGGATGTAAAACACAGTTCAGACTTACAGGGTACAAGTCAAAAATCAAGTGTGGGTTACATACTTGGTGCTTAAGAGATTATGTTAAAGAAAATACTCATAAATGTAAATCTTTTACAATGAGAAAATTTCTGTATTTTTTTACTAAGTAATCTATGATTTAGAAAGGCACAGAGTTCTTCTGAAAGTAATTAAAATGGAAAGTTAAGAATGCATTTTCTCCAAGTATGGCCTTCCTCTCTCTGACCTCAATTTCTGACCTTGATGTAAAATAGTTAAAAGAAAAAGATATATAAATATTAATAATTATTTCACTATAAAGCATAATGATTTTCTGAAATTTAGAAGATATATGTTTGCAAGGAATTGAATTTGACTGAACATAGGCTTAGAACATAATCATAGACATTGAATAAGCTTGTTCCTTGAAAGGGAACCTAATTTCAGATAGATCGAGGCATTCCCCTTTAGAAACAGAATATGACCATACTTAATGAACCATTTTTTTCCCAGCTAAATCAAGATTTTTACAGGAAATTCTCCTTGTGTTATTGTTGCTCTGGAAAGGAACCTTAAACCACAAACCTGCACTTTTCTCCACTTTAATATTTTCTCCATATTTCCAGAGTAGTTGAACAAAGGCTTTCATTTAAGTGAAAAAAATGGACTTAAAAGTATAAGAATATGACAGCATCCAATGAAGCCCAACCATAGCTCTGGTTCACAAAAAAACAAACATGTCTCCACCTTCTCCCACTAAAACAATATAGCTTTGATCTAAAAATGAATAACTTTCAATTATTTGGGATATATAGTAGAGGTGCATCATTGTTGTCTTGTTAGTTTCACACCAAGGATATCACTAGTGTTGGCTTTTTACACTCTATTTTAGTAGGACAATTTTATGTCTTTTCTTGCTGCTACTTTTCCTTCATTTCTTTCAAATTTACTGCAGCAATTGAAACGAGGAACGCCCACAATCTCCATTTTAGCAGTACACATTTAGTTCCAAAATATCACACTGTTCATGAAAGACGAATTATTCAGTGCACTGTTTAATAGTCTGTAGATTGTTTGTATTTTGATTAAGCATAACCTAAATTCAGAATCAGTCCCTAAAAACTGAGGATTGTATTCTGGGTTTCCATTACTTTACTATGTGACAGTCAATTAATTTCAGAATATATGTCTGTAGGGGTAGTTTTAAGGAGGATTTTTTGAGAATTTGTTTCAAAGTGACAGTCTATGCCTTATTGATCTTTGTATTGCACAGAGAAGTTATTATGCTGAAATTTATTAATTTGCTTTTATATTCATTAGAGTCTGCAAAATGTTAAAGAACCTTCCGGATTTTTAAAGTTTTGTTAGCTCATACAGAAAGAAAAAACCTGATTTGGCAATGTTAAGATAAAAGTCTGACAGATGAAACAGAGAAAGAGCAAAAGGACTGAGGTTCGTTATTCTGGAGAATTGTGATGTTAACTGTAGGTGCCAAAACAGTTTTTCCCAGGACTTGACTAGAGCAGAAGGATGAGGATTGTTCTGAATTTT
The DNA here is from genome assembly GCA_013400955.1 of Drymodes brunneopygia. NCBI lineage: Eukaryota > Metazoa > Chordata > Aves > Passeriformes > Petroicidae > Drymodes > Drymodes brunneopygia. The sequence goes on along the minus strand of VZTZ01007956.1, from coordinate 345,906 downwards.
AAAACAATTTCTAACCTTGGGGGGAAAATGGTAATGAAGAGAACTCTTTTAATTCTCAAGGGATAAGAGATGGATTCAGGTTATTCCCTTTTAGGATAAATCTAGAAACTGATGTCAGAAATTAAGTCATTCTTTAATTAATGTTTGATGGTGGAAGTATTTCTCTGTGGAATGAAAAAATGGTTGTGCATATATCTATAGAGTGAACAACATAATTACACTTCCTTTCAGGGCATAGTTTGTATCTGAGAAAGTCTGTGACAGCTTTATCTTAATTAGGAAAGATATACTTTACTATAGTCTTTCAACAACTGTAAATCAACTCAAGAAACTTAAATTCCAAAGTGGCTTCACCTTTCTCATATTATTCTGATTGCTGATAACCCTAATGACCTTCACATGATATCAACTGGCAGGTAATTAGCTACTCAAAGGAATACATAGTAAGTTTCCTGATGACAAAATTGGGAGGAGCTGTTGACGCCCTTGAGGGCAGAGAGATCTCAACAAGCTAGAGGGATGGGCAATCACCAAAAATACAAAGTTTAACAAGGGTGAGGGCTGAATTCTGCACCTGGGATGGGGTAGCCCTGGTTGTGTGTATAGACCAGGGAAGGAGAGTGTGAAGAGCAGTGCTGTGGAAAGGGACCTGGGGGTCCTGGTTGGTGGCAAGTTGAACATGAGCCAGCAGTGCCCTGGAAGCCAGGCGGGCCAAGCGTGGCCTGGGGGGCATCAGGCACAGCATCACAGCCGGGCAAGGGAGGGGACTGTCCTGCTCTGCTCTGCACTGGGGAGGCCTTGAGTCCTGTGTGCAGTTTTGGGTGCCACAACATAAAAAAGTCATTAAGCTATTAAAGAGTGTCCAAATGAGGGCCATGAGGATGGTTAAAGATCTGCAGAAGAAGCTGTATGAGGAGTGACTCAAGTCACTTGGTCTGTTCAGCCTGGGGAAAAGGAGACTGAGGGGAGCCCTCCTTGTGGTGTTCAATATCCACATGGGAGGAAGCGAAGGGCAGGCACTGATCTCATCATTCTCGTGACCAGTGACAGGACTCAAAGAAATGGCATAAAGCTGGGTCAGGGGAGGTTTAGGTTGGATATCAGGAAAAGGTTTTTCACCCAGAGGGTGGTTGAGTACTGGAACAGACTCCTCAGCAAAGTAGTCCCAGCACCAAGCCTGACAGACTTCAAGAAGCATTTGAACAATGCTGTCAGGCACATGGTAGAATTCTTGAGGTGTCCTGAATAGGGCCAGGAGTTGTACTCCATGATGCTGGTGGTCCCTTCCAACTCAGCCTGGATTTTACAGAATTGCAGATAATATGCTATCTGCCAACATGCATGTTTCTATAACCTAGTCCATAAGCCTTTTCTTTTCTTGTCTAAGGCAAAGGGATGTTCCTGTTCTGTTGCTTTGTCAATTTCTTCTTTCTGTAATTTTTTTAACAGCACAGCTCCTTCTCTCATTGGAGTTCAACAAAGGTTTTTCAAGAATAAAAGGTGAGCAGCTTTTTCTGGAAATCACATATAGGTTTTGCTAAAGTTTAAAACTGGAATCTTTGGATGAAAGCATGAGTCTATGGTAATTGATATAAAGCAATTTGAGTGGGAAACTGAATGGTTGGTAAAATAAGAAACAGGAAATGTTATAAATTTAGTTGTCTCTTAGTTTAGAAAGAGTGAAATAGACTGCTTTGAGTGGTAAATTAATCAGTAGACTATATTTTCTGATTTTGAAAAAAAATTATCTTTAAAACATTTGTGTTGATTTTAAAGGTCAGGCGTATAAAAAAAAATGCTTTCAGTCTAACTAAGAAAATGAGCTTTTAATAGATACTAGGCAGGTACTAGAACTTAAGCCTGAGGTTAGGTCAGCTGATTAGAACATTGTGCAAGTAATGCCCAGGGGGTGGGTTTGATCCGTGTGTGGTCCTTGTGGGTCCTTTCCAACTCAGAATATTCTGTGAGTGTCATATACAGTACTAAGATAGATTTCAGCAAGAATGTTGTGAGGGACTGTGTTAAAGACCTTGCAGAAGTCTAACTACATGACCTCTATCATTCTTCTCTTGTCCACTCATGTGGTTTATTCCATTGTAAAATGCCACTAATCAGACAGTGATGGTTACTTTTTCACACCACACATTTACCTATAACACAGGACTTTATTTCATGTTAGCAATGAAGAAATATTTTTCCACTATGCCAGATAACTATGTAAATACAAGGAAATTGCTCAGTGCTGTGACTGCTTTGTGCCATGCTTTTGTAGTAGGAAGAGTTTGGTGCAGTGGGTGGCTGGTGTCCTGTTTTTTAAGGGAAGGTAATCACTTAGTAGTTACTTGCTGTGTCTAGGTCATGTGTGATTATCCTTTTCGGTAGCTTAGTAGCCTGATGCTGATGGCTGACTTCTGCCTCCTGTTTCCAACATGATGAGCCTATCCTCTCTCTTTTTGCTTCTCCTGGCCCTCGTCTGAACCAGCTTCCAGTGAGTCAATGCAGCTTGCCAAAGCAGCAGTTTTAGGGTTATTTCTGTGGCTGGTTTTCTGCTAATTCATGAATTAAATGAGCTCACTGAAGAATCAAACATGCCAGAAATAAGACTTTGGAAGTCTGGATGAAAAGGCTGGGTAAGACACATAGGGAGGAGGAGGAGGACTCCAGCTGCCTTTGGCAGCAGCCAGTTATTAACTCTTAGCTCACTTCATGCATTTGTGCCCTCCATCTCTCAAACAATACAGAGCACACTCAAGTGCTCAGATTTCAATCCAGTGGATAAATAGCTACAGTACCTAAATAAGATGCAATGAGAGGTTATGACTTAATGAGAGAAAAATTTGTTATATATTCCTTCTGGATTTTTTCCTGACATATTTTTTTTTGTGTGTTTCTGTCATTCGGAGATACAGTGTAATGTATCTCACCATACATAATATTTGGCACTCTATGATATAATTTAGATTATAGTCTGGATTACTTTACCAGTGTTCAGAGGGGACAAGTTTAGGTTGCAGTCACGTAAGTAAAGGATTGTACAATGTGTACAAACTTTTTCATGGGATCGTGTTGACTAACTTAGGTGAGAAAAATATTTCTTACTCTTGTTTCTTTTGTAGAGTGATCTCAGTGCATTCACTGTCCTTGAATCTTCAGTGTTATATACTTTTTTATTGTTTTACTGTTCTTGCCTTATACTACAAGGACAGCACCTAATCCTTGAATGTTCTGTTGTTTCTGTGCCAAATTTTAGAAGCACATGCATGTTTGCTGTTCGATCCAGAACTTTGCAGAGTTGCCTGATAAAATCCAAATGAATTGATACTTGGAGGAATAGCTTCTTTTTTATTCTGCTAACACTGTAAAGTCTTTTGCAAAGAAAACATTTCAGAAAATGTGGTTCTATAATTAGTGTATGGTGGCCAGCTGACTACTAAACTTATTTGTAAGGTCTATAATGAGGAAACACCCCAATGTTTTGCCTGTACAAGGAGGAAGAAGCATTTTCTGTACATATCTGTGACCTAATAATATGGGAGAATGTGGTAACTCCGCTTAAGCCTAAAAAAACACAGCATAAATAATAAAATAAATATATAAATTACATCAAGCCTCTGATGTTAAAATCTGGTGCATAGGACAAGACAGTGCCTTTTAAATTTTTTTTATTTAATGCAATTAAATCTACAAATCCAACCAAGACCTTTGCAGCATTGGTCTAGCCAGTCATGCAATTAGAAATTATATCTCTTTTTTGCTCTTCCCTGTCTTCCTCCAGGCACTGCTGATCTCATTTCTGTTTGTAACTTTTGAGTTACAGCTCAACTAATTACAAACAACTAATATAAATGAAGAACAAGATCCACAGGCAGTTCTGAGCTGAAATGAATCTGATGTCTCTGGTCAAACAGATGGTTTCAACAGCCTCAAAAAGGGAGAAATAGGTCTGAGTGTATGTTACTTCCTGCTGGTATTAGGAGAGTATACTATAGACACATCTGCAAGATTTTTTTTACCATCAAGAGAATTGGGAGCTGGCAATTTTTAATGATAAATCCACATTTTTCTTATAGCTTCACATGACTCCAGAACTTCATTTGGAAAAAAAATCTGATATTAAAATCATGAGAAAAGCAGTTACTTGGACCTGGTTATTATTTCAGATGTAACATTTAGAAACAGTATTCAATCATTTTGATCTACTGTCATTTTGCTCCAGGTTCCTAGGAAGATCCTGTAGAGAACTTGGCCAGATCTGGGGAAAAATTTTGTGCAGGCAACAGAACCACCTGAGTCACTGAGGACTTTTCAGCCCTACCAGTGCAGCCATGCTAAGAGGCGAAATTAAATGTCTCTGTCCACATTGGTTCAAAATGCAATGACTAACAGACAAGAGAAACACATCTGTCTTGCTTATGCCTGTCTATGTGCAGGGTTTTGAGGCAGTTACATCTCCCAAAGCTGTTCAAACTGCTGAAGTGTTTGGGTATGTTTTGGCCTGACACATTATGTGACCAGAAGCAATTTTGTTGGTGCAGCCAGGCTGCAGTTCTATAGTATTACTTCATTTTCTCTTGCCTTATGCCAGGCCTTTTGTTTGTAAGATATCCTAGCTTCCTTCGTGCTAAAGATGTTTAGTAAACCAAAGATGATAATATTAATTACTTTTAGCAAAATGTGTTGCTTTCATTCTCTGTCATTAAATCTGGTGTGTTCCACCCCATGCAACAACTGTTATTCCAAGCAGCTTTCCGGAACTGCCGCAGACAGTTATGATGCACCATATGCTCTGGATGTAAGTTTTTTTTTTTTTTTTTTTGACAGAATTGCATTAGCGAGTGACATGGTCTAAGCACAGGACAGAAGCCAGCTAATTTTTAGTGTGTCTGGCAAGGATGTTTCCAATGACCCTGGCCATGTCGGTCACCTATTCTGTTATGTTTCTCCCTTCTGTAAGGTTGGTATATTAACACTGTCCTCAGATTATGTGTAGGAGAGCTAATTAACCAATTACTATATCAATAATTCAGCAGATAAACTTGACTACATAGTGTATTTCAGGTAAATAAAAAACAATCATTGAGTCAGGAATATACAAGAGAAGCTAGATGGACTTTGTCTATCATATTTATACCCACTGTGCAAAACTGAAATGTTGAAATGGCAGTAAAAGAAAATATAATGGGAGGCTTTTTATATATAGGAGATTTTATCTTCACAGGATAGAAACAGAAGGGTGAGATGTTGCAACTCCTATTTTCAAACAGCCACCACATTATCAGCGTACTACTGCTTAAATACAAAGTGTGCAAATACCATGAGAAAAGCAACACTAAGGACTACTTGTATGACTAAAACTGACAAGGCTATTTTGAAGAACCTCTAAGTTTTGGTACAACCTTCATTTGACTTGCACTTAAAGATCATCTGTGTTAGTGTAGTGACATTTGCCAGTCCCTTAGGTTATGATTTAAAATGGGTTTCGTTTACCTCACAAAATGTACACAACTACATAACCTATTTAGTTACAGTAAGCACGTAAAACTGATTCTACTTCATAAATTTTTAAGCATGGTACATAATTCAGCAATGCAATATATTATTGAATTGGTAGCATCAGGTTTTCTTTCAAATTGCCTTCTTTGTTCTTTTATAAAAATCCTTTTCCTTTTCAGAGAAGGCTTCCCTGTTGACTTCCTATTCCTTCTTGCTGAAGCAGTTGCATTAAATGTTCTTTTGAATGCATCAAAACCATTCAGTGTGTCAGCAGCATGGCACCACAGCACAGAAGTGGTGGATGGCCTTGCTTTGGGGATAAGGCTAGCCTTTCTGCACCCTTTTTTTCTACCTGCTAGATGAAAATAGCTTCATTTCCAATTCACATGTTAAATAGGAAGCAAACACTGATTCGACTTTTTTGTCTAAATTGTTTTTACAGATGAAAGCATTCCAGTCTTACTTTAGATCTTTCATTCTTGATAGCAAATGGCCATTAATTTCAGTACCATTTCCAAAATGAGAGAGTGATCTTGCCTTTTTATGTGCTGCCTTCTAAAAGTGTTCAAACTGGTTATACAGGAGGATGACAAAAATGACCATTGTAGAACTCACCTTGATTTTTAATTATTGTTGATTATGACATTTCTGAATTATGCTTATTCAAACTGTGTGTTGAAAGGAATACAATGAATGGATATGTACAATAGGTGTGCTCCTGAGACCAGTTTCTACTTATCAGAGATTCAGAAACACAGCATGAGGTTTACTTTGCTTAGCTTTCACCATTGTAAGGCTTGCCGTTAATTGTAAGCAAACTTCTAGGCTTCCTCAGAAGACATTGAAAGATGCTTATCTTGAGACTCATCTCTCAAACAGGACGTGAGAGAAGTTGTATTCTGGCATTTAGAAATAAAGTAAATGTCTAGGATGAGATTTGATGTCAAACTTCTAGTGACTAATATTGGATGAGGTGAGTCTTGTTCGTGAAGATCTTAGATCAGCTTTCAAAATATTCAGCATTTTGTTCACGTGTTGATTTTGCATGCACATCAATAAGAGGAAGAAGTCCTAGTATTGACAAACAGCAGTTTCAATTTAATTTAAACTGAAATAATTTAAAGAGGTCTTAAATATATAAAATATCCCAGAATTATATAAAGTGGAATATTGAATTATGATTTTTTTTTTTCTTCAGGATGATAAAAATCATTGTTATTGGTTTTGGAGGTTCTTTTCAGTAGAACAATTTATAATATAATGTTGAGAAAATACAAGCATTGAAGGGACAAGTGACTGTTTTTTCTGAGCTATGACTTTATGAAAATTGCAACTCTGCTTCACCAGTATAACAGATATGTGTATGCTCTGTCTTTTTTAAAAGAGTAAAGCAGTAAAAAGTGGGCTTGCATATGATTTGGTTTTTCCACCAAAGAGTTTCTTTTGTCTTAAAAGTGATTATCACATTTTTACAGATTTTCTGAAGGGTAAAAAAAGTCCAAACCCTTAAAATTTTTCTTTTCTGTGTCGTCGTAGTATAACTGCATGACATTACCACTGGAATGCATGTTTGTGCATTAAAACAACAGCAACAATCCATTATTATTTCTTGTAACTCAGGATGGTGCCATTAGGTTATGGAATCTCAGTTAATATTTTGTTATGGTAGATCATGCCTTACAGATACACTGAAGATTGTAGCTGAATTCTTCATTGTAAAATGCTGAACTTTGGTTTTGAATGAGCTCAGTTTTGTTAGTGTGTAACAACAGAAGTTGCTAAGACAAGTTGGAACAAGGAACTGCTATAACAAACTGTGAAAGAAGCTGGGCATATAATGATTAGCTATTTTAACAAAACCTTTTTATCAATTTTTTTTCTGTGATACTGAAAGTAGGTTTGAAGTAGGAAATTCTAGCAATCCTTATGTAGTGGGTGTGCTGTTATACACCTGAGCCAGCTTTGAATCAAAGCCTCCCCATGCAGGGAAAATTTCAATTAATGGGCATGAATAGATCTGGACAACATGAGAGAAGGGCAGTCATCCAGTCTGGCTTCCTGCAAGGTTAGAATTATTCTATCTGCACGTGTCATAAAATGTGTGAAGTCTGGTTTTGTGTATTTCATCTATCCTACCCTTTTTCATATGAGGCTGTGCAGGCAATTTTCAATTACAGCAGGTAATGTCTAAACTAGCCATTCTTTGTACAAATGTGATTCTTCAGTATCATTACTACTCTTTCTCCTGCTTTTTCTGCCATCTTAAAACATTTTGTTTGCATCTTTTCACATTCCCCCTAAAATCCTGTAGGTTTGATACCATAATACAGGACCTAATTTTGGCACCATTTCTGTGTCTGCTCCACAGTATTGTGAGGAGAGTGGAATAAGGCTTCATCATTTTTGGTAATGTGCTTTCTCTATCATGATATGCGATAGTGATCCATAATACAAATCCCACTGGCATTTTAGAAACTTCTGACTAGAATACACTGGCAACTAACATTTTACAGCCATTAGCTTTGCATGGGTGTGTTGGTAACTGACACATCACTTCAAGAACAGTTTTCAAGGAAGATGCTGTGGGAGTATAAGGTAGGAGCAAAACTGGAGATGACATTCAGAATATTCCTTTTGCCCCTTCATTCTAAAAGCTGAGCAGCAATAAGTCAAGAGTGAAGGACTGACTTCTTACAGTACTATTGTGGTAATTGTCTGATCACCAAATTGCATATAGATACAACAAAGATGCATAAATTTTTGGTATGATACAAATATGCAATTTTAAAGTATGTTTACAGATATTGATCACACCTATGATCTGAAGCTCATTTTACTTAATGGAGTCTTGTCCATCTGAATACTATGACACCGTGTCAACAATCAAAGATAACAAAAATATATGGTTAACAATAGATTTTTGAACTATTTGTTGGACAATGGGTTAAATTGCAAATGAGGATGTCCAGAATTTCCTTCAATGTTTCATTCTCTTCTGCCTAGACTACAAATTAAACATTATTGCTTATGCAAAAACCCCAAAGAACAAAACATCACCTAGCGAGCAAAACACATTTTATGGCTAGGGAAAAACAAAGCAAAAAGTTAAGGAGGTTGAGATGGGGATTAAGAAAAGATAGTCATGTGAGTCTGTGACAGGAATTTTTTTACTTTAGTATTTGAGATCCTGTTTGTGCTGGGTGTAAGTCATGAATTTCAATAGCCTAGAAAGAAATACATTTCAGTTGTGTAGATTGTGATTTTTTTCCCCTCCTACTTTTAATATTGCTCCCTTTTGTGAATGGTAGCCTGAACCCACTGAAGAGATCCATGTTAAAATGCAGAGGATAAGGGAGAAAAAAAGTTTTCTTAATATTTCAGAATAGTATTGCCATTGTTATATGATTTAACTTAAATGAAACAGAAAGATGGTTTCTGTTCTGCTGGCAAGAGCTTGAAACATCACAACATTTCATGTAAATTCTTTTCATTGCTGTGTGTTTCAGTAGAAGGTCTATGTGCAAAGTAACTTTTTTACTTACAGGGAACAATCTATTAGTATTTATTAAACAGGACTTAAATAAGATTACATAAGATCAAAGACATGAACACAGTAGTTATGTAAATTTCAAGCTTTTTTAACACTGGTACATGTGTGCTATCTGCTAGTGCTGGTTATGGCACTTGGGTCTCAGCTGAAAAATATAAAACTACATGAAAGTAGACAGCTCTCTGTAGATACTCATCTAAGGCAGTTTGTGTTTGGTTTGTTTTTTTTCACTCTAGGAGCTACAGGAAGTTAATTGTAATCAACAAGTGTCTCCTGATGTGCTACAGTTTCAGGCAGAAGAATGCAAAATAACTGGTGAATGGGTCAGACCATCCACTTTTAGTTAAATTTTATTATAAATTTTTAGGACAGTCACATTAGATATTCCTGTCTAACACACTTTTGTGGAGAAAATGCAACAGCTTTTGGTAGTTTACAGTGGAGAATGTGTCAGCTGTTATTTTTTTGTACTTAGGGCTCATAAAATCCTACTGGTGGGCTAAGTGCATAGCTACATAAAATGTTATGAGGTTTTTCCTATGTTCTTTCTATATCAGAATTTTTTCTTCTGTTCTTTAAAGTTCACATTAGCTGGAGTCTGCTTTGACTTCAGTCTAGCTGCCCCCAAAAAATGAAAACTGTTTTGTAAATAATGGCTTATGAAACCATGCTTTAAGTTTCTCCTCAAATTAGCAGTAGGGCAGCAGGAGCACAAATGTGCATTTACTATATTCAAATAACGTAATTTCTTTTGTTTGCTTCCAAGTTCCTCACTTCCCAAATGGAGCACTGAATAGTCCTCTCTTGTGAGTTCCAAATATCAATCAGATCTTTTGACAGATGGGGCAATATGCAATCTTGCTGATCTTGTCCCATTCAGCTAGCCAGAAAATGCTGGTTTGAGAGACTCCACTACTCAATAGCAGATTTTTTTCCTTGGTGTCTGACTGATGAGTGCAAGATGTTCTGAATGTCTCATGACCTAGTGGACTCAAGATGCCTACTTGTTAATTCTTATAACTTGCCAGTAGGCTAGGATAAGCTCTATGACTATTTAGAAATATACACAGAGTAAAAAAATATTAAATATTATGACATCTTTATGGAATAAGCTAATGGTTGCCTTTCAAAAGGTTAGCCAGGAGCCAAATATTTAGCGTATTAACTAAATATGAAATCTAAGTAGTGCATTAGTGAGATGCTCTACTGAGACAACTAATTCCATATTTACTTCATTGGAAATCCATAAGTTGATAAAATGTGGTGGGTTTTTCTTCAGTTGTTTGCCTTTTTAAATTTTTTCTTTTTAATTTTGTGTTTGGTGTTTTTTTGTGTGTAGTATTTTTTCCCTTTTTTTTCCCTGTGGAAACCCAGTAGAAAACTGACTTGTTGGAATTGCCTGTTCACTGCATGTCACTGCTGTACATAAATATGTAAGAAAAGCTATCTGATACCATTCAATGTTCATTCAAGCATTCAAGAAAAAAATGGGGGCCCGATTTCTAGCTCTGTCAGTGGAAGAATTATAAGCATTTCACTCACCACTTATTTCAGAACAAAGCCATTTAACCTGACACTTACTTGTAGGTGGCTGATGTATGTCCAATGCTTTTACCTACTATTAAAAATCATATTGCTGGGCTGGAGCAATAGGTTTTGCAATCATATGTCTGGGTATAATTGTGTTATAAATTTTGATTTCCTGTTGAAAAAAGGGAGTTATTTTACTACAAGAACTAAAAGGTATTCTTGCTTTCAGGTTTTAGTAGTCTCTGCAATGCTAGCAAATAAAAGCTGATATGAAAGTTTTACATCTGTAATATGTCAAGCAGAAATAACAGAGTCTTATAACTGTCTTTAATTGAATACCTCCTCTTTACTCAGAATATGATGTTTATTTACCCTTGACTGTTCTTCAGGCCAGACTTTTTTCCTCCAAGTCTAGTATGTCATATTCTAGTATGTCATATGGCAAGCTAAGTAATTTCAGCCATAGCAGAATATATATATGACTTAGAATAATGAATACGTTCATTTTCTTACCATATCAACAACCACACAAGAAAAGTTTTGAAAAGGTAATGTGTCAGGAAAACATAAAAATGGAAAAGAGCTAGTAAAGTTGTAAATTCAAAGCTGAAGAAGAAGAAAACTGATAAGTGAGTTGTTAAACAGCAGGTTCATCTTATAAGCAGTACTGATTTGAAACAAATATTTTGTTTTGTCAGGGCTTTAGTTGCAGATCGTTACCTTAATGCAAACTATTTCCATACATACTATAGTCTCATGAATACCGCCGCCATAAAAGCTGTTACAAATGGAAAACTAGTTTGGAAAATACTTCAGGGTATTGAACTGAAAAAAGAATAATTCTACTTACATCCAGTCTTTGTTGCAAAATATCATAAATGTTTCTACTACTCTCCTTAGCTTTGAATCTGTTCAGCATTACATTAAATGTAAAAGGATAATGTTTACAAAGAATTTTAAAGAAGAAATCTATCAAATTTTAATTTCATTCCTGTATTGATTTAAAAAGAAATAATGAGCTCCTGAACTTAAATTACACAGTCAATTCACAAGGTGGAAATGAAAGCTGACCAGAAACCACAGAATTACTTGTACATGTTTTATGGTAAAAATTAAATTTGCTCCATACTGTAAACTTCAGTTACATAGAAACAAACATGGACTTTTCTGATGTTGTTTTTTTGTTGTTTCTTTTGTTTTCTTGCAAATTTAAAATTTGCTTACAATATTCTATGGTTATTTTCTAAGCAAACCGTCTTTCTTGTCAACATGTGTACATGTGCATTTTCAGCTCATAGCCATATGCTCATATTTGGAAAGCATTTAATTAGTCAGACAAGAAGTATTAGTTAATATTAAACAATTTTTGTCTATCAAATATAATGCAAAAAGTAGTTACATGCTTTTTCACTAAAAATAGGAAGCAGATTTCAGTTTTCTTAAAAATAACCTTGGATGCTGCCATAAGATGAGGTACCATAATGATCATATATTAAGAGCATAGCAGATGTTAATTCTTGTTGTACACACTCACTGAGGCAGCCCTTGTACCCTGCTTAAAGCTTTAACAAAGTTAAGAACAAGTATTCAAAATAGCTGTGCTGAACTGAAGAAGATTAAAGGTGTTTGGGTTTGGCCTGAGTTAAATATATCCCCTCTAAGGGTCTTTCCCCATCTAGTAAGTGTTAATAAATTTCTTGCCCTATTTAGACTCTGTATTGTAAGGTCTGATTTCTTGCTAATCAGTACTGAAACCCACACAATTAATCACAGAATTAAATCCAAAGCACACGTTAAGACCTGAATTTGCTCTTTTCTGGTCACTTGACTAGAGATTTGTATATTTTTAATAGGAGTCTGAGAATTTTTAATTAAATGGTTACAGATTTTTTGAACTACAAATTGGATTTTTTGAGGCAGGATTTGTATATGATCTGTTGAATATTTTTGTGCACTGCTTAAAAAAAGTCAGGTTTGGGTGTCCAGCTACTGTTGGTATAACATAAATGCCTTATTTCTTCTAATCTGTGAAGATCTAAGTATTTAGTATTTTAATTCCACAGTAAACTATGGCCCCAATAACACATGTCATTCCTGGTTTAAGTATGGGCACTTATGGTTCAGGTACCTTAGTCTGATTTTAAGTCAAATTTTATCAAAAAACATACTGCAGGGAATACTCCAGTACAATATAACACTTCTGGAATACTAACCTGCGGCCTTAATATTGAATTATACTGTAGATCAAAGTATGCCTCCTTCTAAAGTCAGTCATGTGGAGTTTCAAAGTGTTACAGCAAGTGCTTTTTAAACTGTATTTGGTGAGAAAACAGTCACTGTTAATGTATTGCGACATTTAATAACACTTCTGTGTGTTATAGAGGCAGACAGTACCTTCTTTAGAGATGGAGATTTGCATGGATATCTTGCTTTTGTGCTCATTTTATTTCTCAACCTCTTCTATATTGTTTGAAGTTTTTGTTAAATCTAATTTTCCACCTTCACCTTCCTATTTGAAAATGTGGCAAAACAAATCAAAAAGGATAAACTGGGAAAAAAACCCAACAGCCCACACACTTGATTAACCTGACCACTATGGTGAAAATGAGGAAGAAATGATAAAATTTGTCTTTCTAGCTTTTGGTTGGGTAGAGAAGAAAGAGGTATAAAGATGAGGAAGCCAAAGTTCTGGTACTGTAGGAGGGGAAAACAGCTGCAATTGACAATTGGAACTGACTTAAAAATAAAAGAAACCTGTTTTTTACAACCTGTTTGTAACATAAGTGAGAGAAACAAAGCAACTCTGCAGAAATTTTTGACTGTTGGATTCTTCTTAAAAATAGTGCACTTTCCCAAACTGAAAGAAAATATATTTATTCATCATTGAACCAAGGAAATTGTCAATTTGATGAAATTTTGAGAGGTTACTCTAATAGCCATTATTTTCAAATATTGAAAAATAATTTGTCAGTGAAATTATTTCTTTCCTATTTGGTCCACCCATCCAAATTTTCATTCATAAACTGTTAAGGACATCCTGCTCATCTACCTGAGGGTGAAAGAAAATGTTGATGTGCAGTTGACTGAGCATGTGCCTATAAAAACTTGGCTCTGACCCTAACTTATGTCAAGCAGTTGGCATGGCTTCTGATTAGTAATTAATTAAATCAATACCAGCAGTCACTAATGGTATCTTTCCATGGAATGGTATGCCAGACCTATTAAGGATAAACTACTTGATACTGATTCCTGTTTTAGGCTTTGTCAGTTCAGTGGGATATCTAGTCAATATCATCATGTGAAAGATTCATTTAGAAAAAATGCTCTTTGAAATATTTCATTAAAACTAAGCTCAGAGGATTTTTTTTGCTTAAGCTGTACTACTTCTTGCTCCCTTGATAGGGAAGCTGCCAGGATACTACAGGATCCAATTACTTAAACCAAGTTATTTAAAAAAAGAACAACAAAAAAACCCCAAACTCCCAAACCACATTTACTCTCCTCCCCTCACCTTGGGTACAGCTTATCAGTTTTAACTCAGCAAGGTCCAAGAATATTGCTGTGGTTCTGGTGTATTTCAGTACAACCAATGATTTTGAAAGTACGTAGCAAAGTTCCTTGTGGACTTTAATTCCATTTCAAAGACTGTTTTTCTATTGAACACCTTTTGCTCTGCAGGCAATGTCAGTTCCTGACAGCTGATAGACACCTGTGAGTGCTACTTATTTTTATGGAAGGCACTTCTCAGGATTTGTCGTGTTTATTGACCCTTTTCATATCAAAAGGTCTGATTTAAATCTCTCCAAGTGAAAGAAATAACTAGAGGCCACAACTGTCCCTCAGTTGTAGTTATGTAAACTCAAATGAACTTCTCTGGTTCAGAAGTTTAGAGGCCAAACACTTAGGATGAAACAACCCCCACTGAGCATCTAAAGTAAAGCATTATTAAGTGCTGCTGAATGCTGTCTATCCAAAATTAAAAATAGCATTACAGGAGTGGAAATAGTTGCCTGTTTCATATTTGTGATCAGTTCTAGTTGCTTGTTTCAGGACAGTCAAAGAAGAAGCACATGAAAGAATTTTCCAAACATTTTCCAAATACGGTACATTTCAGTAGCTATAAAGCCTGCTCTGCTTTTCCTGGACTAAGCTCACTGCTGAGCTAGTAAAACACACCCATTGCCCAAAATTTATCTAAGATTGCCCAAAAAGATTTATCTAAGGCTGTAGCAGAGGAAGTTTTTTGAGCATCTATAGTCTTTTTGCCTGTCTCCTTTAGCAGAAGGAGGACAAGCTTGCAAACAGAAATGTAAGGGGAACAATCACAACAGTTCTCATGGTGTATGGAGGAAGGTGCTTTGAACCTAAGAATGGGTTGCACTGGATGCAATTATTGAATGCACAGGATCAACTGCATTGAATGTAACTATTAATAAGTCTAGGGAAGGTTGCCATCATGTTCTTCATAGCTGTGGGAGAAACAACCTTTCTGAAGCAACCCCAGAAGAAGACCAGCTTTTATGCTTCTAGAGCTGAAGTGTTGGAAAGCGACTGTTTTGAATGAGTTGTGTTTTGAGATTTGGTTATTTTATCAAGGAGCTTTTTTGTTGCTTGGTACAAATAAGCTGCCTGAATCCCAGGCAGTCTTAGGTTTGTCTTTAGAGGTCAAGCTGAAAGGACTGGGTATTGATGTAGTTGCTGTTACATGGACAAAGTTAATTCTAATCTTTTTGCAAGGTTGAAGTCCGTGTGGTTATTGTTAACACTGAAGGGAAAGGACACGTACCCTTGGTGTTTATGTAATTTTCTGACCTGTGCCTGACTTCAGAGAATTTTAATACAAATTTTTATTCACTTTTGAAAGATAAAGTATATTCTTTGCTGCATACCATGGAAGAGTTTCTCCCTTGCATTTCCCTTTGATTTGTTCTCTTTGGTTTTTGGTGAGCATGGTTGACATTAGGTCTACCCTGTCACCTGTCTCCAAGGAGCAAAATAACACTTGACATGGTCGTGTTTTAAATGAGTACACATGTTGCTAGGAGTTCTGGGCTCTAAGCTAAACACAGGGATATCTGGCTCCATGAAGATATTTACAGGGCCAAGCAGCAGAGGTTGACCTCTACAGACTATGGTGGAAGGTACCTAGCCCAGATAACAGGCTTCTTCATACCCCTTTACTACTATTTGCTTCTCCTAAGGAAGGTACCATTGTAAAAGGAAATAACTTCTACATAGCTCTGACAGGACAATAGCAAGTGCCAGGAAAGTTATGCTGTGAATACTGCAAGTTTGTGTGGCATAAGAAACATTGAAAGATGCCTTCTGTGTTGAAAAATGTGGATGCACGTCTTTGGTGGTATAAATGCACGTCTTTGGTGGTGTGGAAGGACAAGGGATCATTTTCAGCCTCTGTTTTGGGTTACTGAGGGCTTTATCTCCGAAGTGAGTGCACGTGTTATGTCCTTTACCTTGGAGGCACTAAACTAGCCACAGCTAGAATGCACAGAGTTTGTCAGCATCTGCAGACATGGCACATGTATATGTACTGATATGTGAATGGCACACCTGTGACCTAATCTTCAGAATTCAAAAATGATTTATAAAATGAGATCCATTTTATTCTAAGCATGAAGCTGTGGAAAGTGTAGTTTTTCCTTGGAGGTGTAAGATGAGCACCTCAGAGCATTGCTTTTATACCTTTTGTTAGAAAAAGTACGTGCTTTTAAAATACTAGACCTTTAAAGTAAATATTTTCATATTAAACACGCAGTTCTTATTGCAATACTTTTCAGGGTTATGGGATGACTATTCGAAGGAGTCATTATTAATTTGTTAAACTTCTGAGGCTTTTATCTTTAGAATTTTCCTTAGAGGGCTATTTTTTTAAAAAAAAAATTACCCACAAACCCAAACCTCTTACCCAGTTTTGAAAATGAAATCAGTCTGTTTAGTGTCTAAGGTTAGGAATACTTCTTAAAATGTCTTCCTGATTACTTATAGCAGCAGTACTGCCATATTGAAAGGTGCTTGAAATCCTTAGGGATGGAAGTTGACAGGTGCTATATGAATGCAAAATGTTATCTGTGACAGATCTAGGTCAAAATCTTAGTCATAGCAGTAAAATTCACCTTTGTTCCACGCGTGGTTGTTGCAAAGGGCAGTATTGAAGCCTTCCTTGATTGCTCTCAGTGGTTCTTAATCTATTAACTGAGTGCCATGCTGATGGGGTCAACTGCTGCTTGATATTGTTCCTCTGGGAACGTTTTTGGTTGTGTAGCCTGAGAAACATATGATTCTACACAGATGTGGCTATAGATATCTATTCTTTACCAACTGCAAAGTGGTATGAAGGGAAGATAAGGAAACAATCATTGTTGATGAGATCTTGTTTGACTGTTGAAGATCTTCTGTTATACATGAACAACATGATTTTGGGTCCTAAATAGGTAACAGAGAATTTTTGCAATGAAACTAAAATCTTGGCAGGATCAGCTTCAACATTCAGATGAATATCCAAAAGAGACTGTGAATAGAGTAGTGCTGAACAGTAGTTCCAGGTTAGTAAATAAAGTTTTTGGCACTTGTTTGTGCTCTTTCTCTCTTTTTGTGAAATTCAAGACAGGAAAAACCCACATAGTGTAGTGAGGACTGGTTTAGAAGCTTTGCATTTAGAGATTTTAAAGTGACTTTTAAGTGATTTTTTGAAGTGGATATGAATATCGTAACTGATAAGCTTGCAATTCTTAATAGAACTCTTTTATGGCTAAGTTCACAAAGACCTTGTATTTTAAAATTGCTTTTGAAATAATGTTTAAAAATAGGTTTTTAAGCTTATGCATAATTTAAAAATTTTTTTCATGGTTTTGCTTTCTCGAATGTTTATTTCAGTCTTCTGTTTGAAACAGTGTTTCTATTTTCAGAGATATACATAAATTCTAACATAATTTATGTATGTATAATTTTAAAGTTACACTTAACTTTCTCATATACAAAAAATAAATTTTGTTCTGAATTGACATCTTTATTAAAATAATTGAGTTTTGGTTGATAACAATAATTTCATTTTATCTGTGGTGGATGTGCCTGTTTTTTGAAAGTAGCTATTGTTTTGACTTCTTGGTGTGACTGCTGGAAATATCTCTAATCCATTAACACTAGAGGTGATTTTTAAGCATTTTCGTGTAGCTGTGCCTCCTAAATTTTACTTTGTAGTAATTTATGTATATGACATAGCATCTGTTATTGTTTGAGTCAAAATTATCATAGCTAACAGATCACAATTTACACTGAAACTTTATAAACATAGCTTTGTTCTTTCCCTTTTTGGAGGCACTGTAATGCCTACTTCTCTGCAGACTTTTCTCCTTCGGTCTGTTGACCTCATTCTTATATGCATCTCTTCTTCACCTTTTTCCTGAACATGATTGGATATATTTGTTGTAATATGTTATGCCTTTTGTCTCCTAACCAGCAGCAACACAGTGATGAAGTCCCCTAGCTAAAACCATTCACGTGTGCCCTCTACCCCACCCCGCCTCATGCATGTAAATTTTAAGCCAACATACTTACTTTGAACACAAAATTTACCTAATAGCATCTCCTCTGTGCCTCCTAAAAGGACTAAAGTCTCTTGTGCATTCAGTTTGTACCTACACCTAGCAACAATAATGTGCAATTTATGTACCTCACAAAATTACACCAGAAAGCAGATTTACTCTGGAGAGTAGAAATACTGATATAAGAGTGGTCTATTTCTCCTTTAAATAAAAAATGCACTGGTAAACTTTGCAACATGCTGTTTGATATAAAGTTCATATTTAAATCTTACCTATTGGGTGTCTTGAAGCCTGACTGCAAGCTAATGTGGGACAAAAGTTTAGGTAATTCTTCATCACCAAACTGTTATGAGTAGCTGATAGTAAAATATATCAATTTTAGTAAAAACACTGGTCAAAATGTTTTTCAGATTTCATGGTGTGTTCTCTTTTGGGACACCAATAAGTCTCTTTCAGAATGACAGAAAAAGCAAAGTAAAATTTGATTTACCTCTGTTGTCATGGAAAGGGTAAGAATGGACTTGTATGATTTCATTTTAGTGGGGAAGTGATCTTGGCTTAGGGGCAAGTAAAATGTAATAAAATTCACTAGCACTGAGTTCATGCAAATCTGTGCCTTATTTTTAGTATGATAAACTGTAAAATAAAAACCAGAATTGATGTTTAGATTGGGGTTGTTACAATGACCCCAAGATCACTAAATCCTACCAGGCCATTTGGTACATAAAAGACAACAGTTTTGAAGTGGTTAGAGGTAATAGGGGTACAAAATTAGCATCTGAGAGCTCTTTAAAGTTTGCATCTGTTAAAATTATCTCTGATATATGTACATGGCAAAATATAAGGCTAAGTTTTATTGCAGTCATCTAGAGTGTTTTTAACAAAAACTTATTATATCAATACAGAATTTGATATGCACTTGTGGGGTATGAGTTCTACAGTTTTATCATTTGTTAAATTATACACTTGTTCTTCTGAGGCCTTCATCATCATGGTTAGGTTTCTGTCTATTAATCTTCTCTCATAATAGCGGTGAAAACATTGTTCCCAAGCAAATAATTGTTGCAAAAATAAGAGGAAAACAACTACTCTTTGTTCTCTTTTTCTTGGATTTGAGCAGGCTTATACCATATGGTTTGAACTCTTTTACACATAGTGACTACTCGAATATATAATGGCTGTTATAGATTTTCTTTATAATGTAGTCTCAATTTGTACGTGATAGCCTAAATAAAATGTCCTTTGAGCAATACCTTACATATGTGTAGGTAGCTCATTAGAGTTCAAATAAAATATAAATTACATGGCTCTTGAGTGTGTCATGGGTTTTCCAACCAAAGTAAGTCAAGATCCCATGACATAGATCACACAAGTGACAAAAATTCCATCTAGGAATTCAAGTATTTTCCTGATTATTTTAGTTTGTCATTTTGGGATTTGTTTCCATACATGAAATTGGCAAAAATACCACACAGTGCTCTTGAAATAGGAAAAAAAATTCTTCATGTCCACAACATGTGTATCTCTATAGCGAATCATGCAAAGCTATGGACAAATTAATTTTGTCCTTCTTTCTTACATCTGATTATTCAGTGCAATTATCATTTTCAGACTAAAACTTTAAAACAGTTGTATAACTATAGGTTCCAGAATGGAAGTACCAAACATTTTGAAAACAGTGTCATAAAAATGCAGTCAAGTGGTGCCTCAAGTTCTTTTAGAAAATGTTGTTACTATTGTACATATACTTAGAGGTTTCTTTGACAGAAAATATTGCACTTTATGGAAAACAGAGGAAAACATCTGAGCCACAACTGGAATCTTTGAAAGGATCAAAGATGTAGGCTCTCTCTTCAATGAAATTTTTTGTTGAGATTTGCTTGTGCTTGCTATATCAAAGTCTCTTGGCTCTAATTATGTTTTTTTTACTTTTCAGATAGAAAAGTTTATTAATCACCTTTTTAAAATAGTGTAACAATGATATGAAACAGAAAATGTATATTGATCAAAATTTCAATATTTATAAAGTTTCTGGTATTAAACCAAATAATTTAGATAGTCAACTTTTAATCTAGAAAATCAGGCAGTTTTCCAAGAAAAATCATAACATTACACTCTTATAGCAATGATGTAGTTTTAAATAACTTTAAAAATGAATTGCAAATGATCTATTTAATAACAGGGTTTAGTTTGGAGATATAAGAATTAATAACTATTACCAAATACCATTAACGAAAATCGGAGTGTTGGTGTAAAGAGCTATAGTGAAGTGAAAGAGTTGTGCTTGTTATAAAAGAGAACAACACAACTTCTATCCAAATAAATACATTTTTTGCTACAAAAATGGAAAAAGTGCTGGGAAACCTGTTGAACTACTTGTTTATTATATGATTAAAAAGTTAAATTATTTGATGATAATGCAGTAGTTCCATTCAATGAATATAAGACTTCAAAGGTCCTGTACTTACCTGTTGGATGAGGTATGTCATCATCTGTCTAGATGATGATGTCTAGAATTTTGTCTAGTTTTTGGATGAAATTTTCAGAACTATAAAAAATAGTCTCTTTCTTGCACAACACAAAGGGTATTGTTTTGTTCTCTAAGATCTAACATTCATTAATTACTTCTCTAATTGCTTTCTGGGGATTTGTTGGCTGATAGATTTATCTTTCATTGCTATAAAAATCTGACAGTCACTAAATAATAATAATTCAGCTAGGTAAATGCTGTTCAAGTAGTGGTGCAAGTGGTGATTCTGATTAATCACCTTTAAATAACTCGTATCTATCTAGTTTTACACTGTGACAAAAACATTCAATGGAGAAGTAATGGAATTAATACTCAAAGATAACTCAGATGGTTGTGGACATGAACCATGTCATGCTAGATTTTTCCTTGGCCTGTGATCTAATTTTACATCCTTTGAAGCCAGTGATTAATGGTTTAGAGATTCTGTCTTCTAGGATAGCTTAGAATTGAGCTCAAACTTTCTGATGTATATGAATAAGGTCAAAATACTTGATATTTCAGGTTTTTTTCCTTTCCGAGGAAACTTTTTTGGCAAAATTGGAAGCTCTTAGGATGATTCAGCTTGAGTTAGGATGTAAAATAATTTTGCAAACAGAGATTATTGATTTGGCTAATTGTAAATCAATAAAGATGAATTTTGCTGTCGTACTTGAGCTATTTGAGGGTGAAAACAATATACTTGGGTAACTGTGGCATTCTGTTGAAAAATCTGTATTGGTTCCTGATGCAAACTAGCATTTGTGCGTGTGCTGTGCAATGCTGAGTAAGTATAGCTTATACCTATAATCAATTAGAGAATATCTATTTTTCTGTTATTTTTGAACTTTCTCTAAGTGCTACTAAATGATGGAGCAGATTAAGAAATCTTTCTGGCAATACAGCTATATCTTCTATGGGCTCAAGAGCTCAAGATGAATTTACTTTAATGCTGAAATCTGGTTGGGAGTTACGCATCTCTATTCCCAGTACAACATGAAAATTACAGGAGTGGTAATCACACCAAACATACTGACAGGAGGAAAGAGTTTTTTTCATAATGCCATTTCTAGTTAATAGTTTACACTAAATATTTTATTTACTGGTTTGACCATAGACTTCAGATTTGAGCTTCTCTTTTCTGAGGACTCAAATTCTCAGAAATCCCAGAGAGTGCTCAAAGAGTGGACATTTGATTTGTTTAAGGGGATGCACAGGGAGAAGGGTTTCAATTAATTTTATTTTCTTAAATAGTTTCATTCTTGAATGCCATAATTTGAAACAAATAAGATATTTTACATTAGATAAAGGATTCATCTGAATTCCAGTTCTTCTTTAAGGGCTGTTTATATATTCAATACTAAGCAGCTATTGGATAGACTCCAGAACCTGGAGTGGGAGGTAAGAGCTTGCTAGGAGCTTTATTTGCACTGTTTTATGCCTTCTGAGCACAAATCTGTATGCAGTTGATTGCAGACAAGCTATGATCTGGACTACTAACATGGATTTCAATTTTGAATGAATGCCTGAACTTGAAGGATAAGCTTATTCACATGCCCAATTTTTATTTTTTCATTTCTTAGTTTTGGGGTAAAGACACAAAGTTCTAGATGGCTTCAACTAAGTGATGTGCGGGTCAATATTTATTATCTAAGACAGGTCTGCTGTACTTTAGGTATTACTTAAATTCTCAATAGGTTTTCAAAAGTGCAGTGAAATTTATTTTTTGTGTTTAGGATTTTTGCAAATGTTTTATTTTAATTCCCCCTGTATGCTGTTTTCTTTCTAGGAAATTTCTGTGCATTAAGAAAATTTGCTTGGTTTGTCTCTCTAGTTTGAGCTATAAAAGGCAACAACATTTGTTTATCTCCATTTCATGATGTTTGTTATTTTGGCAGCTGTGTACCTTCACTTTGCCATTTACCAGTACTCCATGTACTCCTGTATTGAAGGGTACATTTGGATACTTGACTTTGGTTTCATATTTTCCTAGGGCTGGTGAATATGGAACGCTTTAAACTGGAACCCAAGAGGAATTAGTCCATACCTCTAATTTAAATTTCTCAAGGATGGGAGAGAAAAATATTGAAAAATATTTATTCTTTTCTATTTCTTTTTAAATAATGTCTTTACAAACAGAAGGTGTCTCTCAAGGACTTTATCCGACAATCTCTTTTAGCTGTTATTGGATAAAGTTTCCAGTTGTAGGTGAGGTGTGGAGTCTATCTAACACATAATAGTTGCAAGAATAGTCACAGAAGGGAGCACTGTTTTTTAGGTTTGAAGAGACAGTGTACAGTGGCTTTCTGTGAACAGCTTCCTTCTACCCTTTCAGTAGAGCTTTATTAAACTAAGTGCAAGATTCTGTCAAGCGTGTCTATTTTTATTAAATATCTAATCTTAGCTGAATGATGTGGTCTTGCAGCTCAACATCTGCTGCTATTTACTCAATGACTGTGAAGGTCTGGATGATGATCTTGGGAAATACATTAGCACTAAGCAGATCCCCTGCTTATTTTAAAATAGATGATTAATTGTTGCTTTCCAAATAGCCAGTGAGTGCTGTACTTGTCTTCTAACTTTCAACAGCACCTCCATTTCTTCACAGCTGTTTTGGTTTCTCTGTTGTTTTGTTTCCCACTGAGTATTTTGGGATATTTTGGGAAATGGGGGATTTGGGTTGGATTTTTTTTCTTTCCTAAACTTTAACCCTGTGAATTCAGAACTCTGTGTGGTATCTAGTAATGGATTCAGGAACAGAACTATAAAAGGAGTGAAGTTTAAAAGTGTTGAAACATCACAGTACTGAACATTATAGTGCCTAATTTTCAGACACCTGCTGATATGAATTCACAGTTCTGAAATAGATACCTAAGCTTTAATACCCAGGCAGAATTTTATAACGAGTATATGGTGTAGGAAATCTAGTATATGTATTTATAGAACAGAAAGAAAAAGAAGGACTGTAGTGATAGTAGCTAAATTAATTATTTCCTGCACCTATGCCAGCAACTTCATTTTGCTAAAGCCCATCCCTCTGTAATACAGACACTGCTGCCTTTAGGGAAATGGAAATGGAAGTTCCAGTGTCCATTGGTGGAAGAGGAAATGAAGCCTACACGTCTCATACAGTACTTAGCAAGAGCTTAAGCAATAACTTAGTAAGCTGAAAAATTATAGGTTGAAAAATGAAGTAGTAATCCACCTCCTTTGGTAAAAGGTTTAAGGGGTTGGAGAGTTGCTGTTCATGTCCTTTGCATAATATTTTTTGTGGAATTGTACAGTCCAGAGGTGCAAGGCAAGCTGACAAACTCGAGAAGTACTGGTCTTCTGGAGCAAGGTGGACAGCCTCTCGCTGGAGAAAGTGGAGTCAATTTCTCTGCTGGTATAAAAGAGTATGACTCCGAGTTAATCCACACAGCAGCTTCTGCAACGGCTGGTATAGCAACTGAGCAGCAGAAAATGTATTAAGAAAGGTAGTGGTTTAGTTGTACTAGGAAAGCAGTAGCACAGAAATTCCTCCCCTATCCCTTCTTACTCCCATTGTATTTTATGGCAAGCTTTCAGTCATTTTTATAAATGCAGTATAAAGGAGAGACTCTTCTGACTGAGGCCTCACTTCAACTGCTGAATAGGGACTCTTTTTGCACATTTGTTTAGAAAAATGTGTGAGCCTTCTAATAGCACTGTGAAAATTCTGCAAAGTCAAGTCACTTCAGTTTTGCCAAGAGGTAAACTGGCAAGGTGATAAACATGTAGACTTTGTGCTTATTTGTTCTCTCAGTATTTAATGGCACTAAAATAAAAGTGTCCACAAATTCCAGTACCACAGACTGGTTTTGTTTGCATTAAGAGACAAAGCTGAAGAAGGAAAATCCTATTGAAAGTTTTCAGAATATCTTCTCTCTGTTCTGTAGAATGGCCCAGCTTATTAAAAAAATAGTAATTTCATGTTTCATTAATTATGGAATTTTTGTGTGATCTTTTCAGAAATGCATCAAGGAATGTATGGAGTACAGTGAAAAACTGTTCTGGTTTTTTTTGGCATTTATAGCCTGAGCTGTGTTTCCAGCTTAGATACCCAATGTGTATTACTTTCATATTATTCAATGTTATTTAATGACATCTGTTTGGTTTGGTTTAAAGATTGCCCCTTTCTACCATCTTGACTAAACTGTCAGAGGCAGCTCAGTAACCTAGCTTGAAACACTTAATTTGACATATTTGAACTCCATTAGAGATTTTGAAGGAAATCTTTCACAATTACTAGCAATCATTGTAGCTAGTGTGACTGATGCTGCAGTAAATGGTGAGAGTCCCTATACCAAATGCAAATCTATGCACATTTTAGGGCAATATCTGTTAAAAAGAGAGACAAGAAACCCACTTGTATATGTAAGTGCTATCCAAACAACTCAGTCATATTTACTGTTATGCTGTAGGAAGCAAATCCTATGCAACTCCTACACTAACTAGACTGGATGAGACACAGGCTTGTTCAGCTTATGCTGTATTGCTATTAAATATAAAAGATGGATTTTATGGGAAAAGTTCATGAGCTTAAAAATGCTTGCAGGGTTTATTTTGTATATAAGTAGGTTACATTTATGGAAAGAATAAATAACTTTTTCTTAAAATAGTTTTCTCTAAACATTTGAACTGTATTGATTCTTTCACCTTTACCCATTATGGCGATGAAATTTACTGCTGAAAACATAGCACCTACAAAATTCTACAATTTACTGTAGAGTAAGTGTTAAAAGAAAAATCAATAGAGCTACTACTTTTCTTCCTCCCTATCCCAAGTCTCTGTTTTCCCATTTTATGTCATCTTGTCTGAACTAACAGATTTATAAACCGGTCTCTTGAACAGTAAAATCATTTGCCATTTGGTGGAATTGGCTGACATTTCATTTTTGCTGTGCAGATTGCAGATAATGTTGACATTATTTCACTGAGTGCTGTACTACATCATTAGCATATTGCTCATGACTGAATCTGAAATAGTTTCACTCTCATGGTGTAAAAACCTGCATTTTCTCTGTAAAAGAAATGATGTAGATTTCGAGATAAAATAATTAGTGTTGCAGCATGGTAAAATAGAAATTGCATTGAAGTTACAAAATGAATCTCTAAAGTGAAAGTTAAAAGTGAAAGAAAACAAACCCATTGATCATGTATTTATTCTTGATATCCCTAAATCTTGCATAGAAATGAGCAACCCTCATGAAACAGGCTTAAACCCAGGCTGTATCAGCACTATAGTAATGCAGGACTTGTCAGTTAGAGGCATATACATTTCTGCTTGCATCGCATGAAAATGAAAACTTATCTCAAGTTTTAGGCATAATCCCATTCTTTCCCATATGTGATTATTTTCTCTGAAAAAGCAACCAGCTGGATTGCAAAGTAGCTTTAAGTGACCAGGAGCACTGAAATCCTAGGCAGATTTTATCAAGTTGACAGGCAATTGTTAATGAGTTTATTTCTATTACGCTTTAAGATCTATATCTACATATTTATTTGTAAATCAAACAGTTACTTTGAAAGTTTTATTTTTCTTCTGCTGAGGGGAAGAGATGGAACTTGAGAACAGATTTTATCTGTTACCCTGATGCAACCTGTACGTGTTTCATCATTAGCGTTGCCAGTGGTCTTATACAGTTCCTTATCCTTCCCTTACCCTTATATATTTATCTCTTCCTTCTTAGTTATTCTTCTTTATATCTTTGATTAGATGTGTTTGGCCAGATAATAAGATTTTTTTTTGTTTCTTTAGTACATTATGGATCATATACTGCCATTCTATGCCATGTTAAATTGTAACTTCAGCCATGTTTGTTCTAATTGTCAACAATTAAGGTTACAGTTGGCAATTAAGTAACAGGTAGCTTTTTGTGATTGAAGATGGAAGTATCTAATGTTGGTTGATGATTAATAGCTTTTCAGTTATATGTTGCACATACATAAATTCTTCTACCGACCACTAACCAGATGTGCAATTAAAAATAACAAGCAATCATCTGTCATTGAGATTCATTCCAGTGTAGACCAGTGTATTCCTTAGCAGTTTCTCTCTCCTGATCCTTTCTCCTCACAGTTTCCTTGTCCCAGTGTGGGTCCTTACCATAGGGTACTGTCCTTCACAAATTGCTCCTGTGTGGGTCCTCCACTGGCTCCAGTTATTTCAGGAAATAAACACCTGCTTTGGCATGTGGTCCTCCCTGGGCTGCCGGGTGATCTCTGCTTTTGCACCTGGAACATCATGTCCCCTTCTTCTGCTCTTATATTGGTGTTGACAAGATTGTTTCTCCCAATTTTTTCTGCTCCCCTTCCTCTGCCCCCTGATGCCAGCCCTGCAGCCCCACAAGGCATAGCCACTCAGTACAGGTTAGTGTAAATATATTGATAAAAAATTGATTTCTCTATAACTATTTCATGTAGAGTAAATTTTTCACACGTCTCAAAGACTTCATCAGCAGTTACTTATTTCCTACTATATATGTAGATGAATTACTTGTTGCCAGGGAGACAGTGTTTTTCACTGTTTACACAGTATGTGCTGTTCAGAAGAAGAAGCAAACATTACCTTAGTTGACATGTTTTGCCATTAAGAACTAATAGTACTTAAATCAAAATAATTTTATTTCAGCACTGCAATGCAAAATATGAAGTGATTATACATTAATTTTGAATAAATATATGCTTATCTATGGGGATTCATATTTCTGTTGTTCATTAACATTAAATGAATATTTGAGTATTTCCCTTCCCCAGAGTGGGTAGTTTTTCATGTATGAAAATATCAGGATCTTTCTGAATATTTTTTATACAGGTAACACTATTTTTGGGCATGAACCAAAGCACTAGATCTGAGCTGTCTGAATTTTTTTTTTGAGCTTCTAGACAAGAAGTATTTTTTTCCTTATTATTTTCTGGTTTCTGTTTTTAAGAACCTTCAGCACCTGTAAAACACACATATTGATTTAATGTCTTTGGAGTTTACAAGTTGGGGACACACTGCCATGTATGACACCTGCAGGTGCAGAATTTTATGTGTTAACAGGCAGAGGTTGGTTCAAAATTTTTTAATGAATGTATCTTCCACAGTCTTTAAAGTGACTCACCCCACTGACAGACTTTCATTTTGGGGCTGCTGCAGACAAACGTAAGAATATGTTTTCAGGAAAAATGGCTTATAGTTGGCCAGACCAGCAGCAGAGATTTACAGCACCCTCATCAGAAACATAACATTTTTGTATTGTCTTGAAGCCTTCTGTTTTCACAGATGATCAAGCAAACAAAAATTGTGTGATTACTTAATCAGCTGTGAGAAACTGACTTTGTAAAATGTATAAAAATTATAATCTACTGTCTGCAGGGGCTTTGCTGCCTGGTCTCCTTACTGCTTCATCACAGCACTGCACTGATGAAATCGTGGGGGCAGTGACTAATTGCAGTGCTTTCTCATTTCCACTTTTTCCATAGATTTTATTGCAATTCTGAATATTGTCTTAAGTTGGTTGCTAGCCAGGCAGCTGAAATATCTTCCTGCTGTTTTGCACTGCAAAATCAAAATTTACACCTCTATTACATCCTTATGTATGCAATGAATAAGATGAATTTGAGTGTTTGTCTTTTTCCCATGTTTTCTGCGTGGTCATGTGGTCCCTTTGTTTAACTCTTGCCTGAATTTCCATTTCAGCTAAGCCAGCAAACTGATGTAGATGCTTAAGCCTATGGTTTTTCATAATTACAGATGAATGCAACCAGACATCATTAAGCATTTTATTGATGACTTTTCATACTGGTTAAAAAAAAGTCTTATTTTTCCTTCCTGCCTTTACTAAATTGGAAATAACTTCTGATATTTTGGTTTTGTGCTCCAAAGGATGTCAAATGGACTTGGATGGTTTCAGCTTCAGTAAAAATACTAAGTGTAGCAAAATCTATTCTACACAACACTTTGACCTGGGGTTAGAGGGGGTACAGAGAGCTCTGTTGCACTCAGGTTGACTTAAACTTGGTACTACAGTATTAATCAGAGTGGAAAAAGCTGTAATTGAAAACACAGATACCAGCTCATTCTGTAGTATATGACTGATGTTCCAGTCACTCTAGAATACCAGATTAATGAAAAGGAGCACTCTTTCTTTACCTAATTTGCTGTTTTAAAATGTAGCATTAATATGATGCAGCATTGTTAAGAGAAGAAAATGCTTTGGCAGTCCCTGCTGTTTTCCTTTTCCCTTGTTCATATTGTTTTGGTTTTTTTATTCATACCCCTTATGCATTTATTAATCATAAGATGTTGGATTCTTTGTCTTTTCTTAAGCTCTAAAATCAGTTTTATTAATACTCACAGGTGCAGTTCTTAGAGTCTGGGAACTAACCACTTGTGGGGTTTTTTTTATACCTTTGGGAGTCTATCCTTGTATCTGGAGCTTAAACCTCCAAGACCTCTGCTATAACATGCCCATGCTCAACCTCTTTTTTCAAAGTTCACCAAAACCTTTATTGTATAATGAAAACTGCAATCGCAATGGGATTGCTCATGGGAGATGAAGAAGTCTTTAATCTGAAGTAATGCAAAATGGCTGTCAACTTCCCTAAGCTACGGTTGGCCCAATATTTTTTCACAGTGGACTTCTTCACACAGTTCACCAGGTTTGATTTGTAGGCTGTGATTGCTTTGTCCCATGATCATAGGATTGACTGTCATGAGTGTAGTGGCAGACAGAAGTAAACAAAGTAATGATTCATGAGTGCATTTCTTTGCTCTTCTGGATAGATTTTTGGGTAATGCAGGACAAAGGTGAAGTGAGGAAGGGGTAAGGAGACCTAACACTAAGATAGGTTTAGGTACCTAGTTCATAGGCCATTATGAAGGATCATATAACCTTTCCTTGCCCAGTAAATGATAATCAGAAGTATTTAGTTCTACAGTTTACTTACAAGAGATGTTGTGTTGAGCAACAACCACGAAAGAATTGTGAAAATCAGCTTTTACAGAGCTGCTTTTTCAATATGGCCTCCTAAAACAGATGGACTTGAGGGACTTTTATAGGATTCAACAGTCTGAAACTCTCCTAAGATTCAGTACAAAACCATTCCTTTAGAAAGAGAGGCAAGCTTGCACAAGCTTCTCTGGGCACAGGGATCAGCAGTCAGATTCCCCTCATTATTCTCAGCTGACTCAACTAATAGATTAGGAAAGCTGCACTTCCTCCTACTCCTCTTTGGCCATGTTTATTTCATTCTCCTAGGGAAGCCGGGTTGCTGTGAGGAGGAGGACACTGCTCATGTGCATAGTGATAGCCTAGGTCATCTTCCAGGATAGTGTTCTCATGCTAGGGAAAAATGTGGACTTCAAATCTTTGGCATAAAACAGAACTTGGAATCTGCATCTCAGGCAATTTTATCTTCAGTAGTCTGACCAAGAAAACCACCTAATTTATTTTCATAAAAAATGACTGTTTTGAACAGAGCCCACTAGTTCTAATGGTGATTTTGACTGTCTGCTAAATCAGGATCTAATATTATTTCACTTCAAACTCTGGCAGAGAATTAGTCAAATTCTTGCTGGCAGTGACAGTTCAAGTTCTGTTTAAGAGAAGAATTTAAAGGAATAAGAAAATGTGTTAAAAATTTTAATCTTGGAATCATGCCTAAATCTAGATAGGGGCACATCTTATCTGTCTTCATGTTGGTTGTAACTGCTATGCATTTATATAAGCAGTTCCATTTCTGGGATAGCAGGGTTTCGTTCTGTCTCATGCAAAACACTCTCTTTCCAGGACAGAAAAACAAAAAATAAAGGCATTAAACTCTTCGTACAGCTCAGTATGAGTCAGATATTAGAGTCTGCAGACCAACTCATGAATTCATAAGAAAGATTCAGTCAAATTATGCAGGAAATCCTAAAGACATGAAAAGCACTTGAGTAATAAAATGAAATTTAAGGGACAATTAACTGATCTTGACTATGTGTAACCTTTGGGATAATTATAATTTCACTCTGGTTTTTTAGCTTTATAAATAAATAATAATAGGCTATTCCCTAAAGTTTAAATTTACATTCAACAACTGTGGTTTAAATGCTAATAGATACATGTGATTTCTGTTACTTTGTACATGAATCTTAATATTATTATAAGAATTTAAATGTTTGATGATACTCTACGGGTGAGAAAAAAGATCAAAATGACTGACTTTTTTTTTTTAATTCAAATGCATCAGGCTTTAGAACAAAATGTTCCTGTAAATTCATTGAGTGACTTCCTGAGCAGAGTAAGCCATTTGTATTCAACAGTTGCTGCACTATATCTTTGAAGCTGGAAATCCATTTTCACTCTTGCAATAATGACATACACCCCCCTTTTAGGTAAACTGTCTTTTAAATGTTTATGTTTCTTTAATAATTCTGCTCTCAGTAGGTTCTAGACAATGAAGTCCATAATTCCTTGGGTAAAATTTAAGGGATAATAACATTTAAGGAAATCTATAGAGGCTTTATAAGCCAGACCTGAGACCTAGTGTTAGAGATTCAGTAAAACACTTTATCGTCTGCTTAACTCTCTGTATGAATAATTTTTGAGCAAACATAATTTAGTATTACCCTATCACTACTGCATTGGTCTGATTCAAAAAATATCTGATGATTCTGGTAATGTTTTGCTGAATTTAAAACAAATTAGTTGTATTAAAACAAAGAATATACATTAAAAAAATTTTACTGTAAGACATGTTTAAAATCAACTCTAAAGCAGTGCTTCAACTCCACTTACAGATTTCTTGAGCCTTCCACCTATTCAAACGTGTGCTTTCTGTCTTTTGTATATTGAAAAGTCTTTTTTATATATGACATTTCCTTTTTTTGTGTTTAGTGTTCTTTTAGGAATGGAGAAAATCTTATTTATATAGGATGCTGGTTTTATTAAATACCCCCATGTTTGCAAAAATGCAAAACAAGAGATCATCATTTGCCAGGTCTATTTGTCATGGAGTCTGTTGTTAATTTTAAGACACATTTGACTATCTACATCTTTTGTGCCGATGTTGACCCTCTTCTACCCAAAGGTCAATGAAACAAGTTTGTGGCAGACACTGTGGTTCTATCCCACAGAGAGGTTCTGTACCACCTCCGCATACTGAGAAGACTACACTGTTCCAGGCTGTTGAGGAGCTGTGATACCCTGGAAAAGTAGCAAGAAAAAACACAAATACAGATATCCCCTTCTCTCTTCCTGAAAGTGGGCATAATGAAAATATAATTAAAAATAGAGCTTCCAGGTCTACTTTTACTTGCAACTAGTTTTGTGCATTTTCTTCGATGCTGTATAGTTTATGAACATTTAAATGCTGCTTAAGTGTCACTATATGTCAGGACTGCAAAAAAAAAAAAACAACAAACCAATGATTACTTCTAGTTAAAAATGCATAGCAAGTGCCAGAAAATAAGTCTCCAACCCTTACATAAAGAATAAGGCTACAAGTCTCACAGTTTAATGTCTTTCTCAATACACACTGCTGAGTGTGAGGCCATTGGATAAATTGCATAGGAAAATGACCTATATAAATACTTCCAGATCAATAAAAAGCAAGCCTATGTGCACAGCTGACATGACAAGAGGATTGTTTCTACAGAAATTTTTACAAGCAACAATTTCTTTTCTTGACCCATGATTTCTGCTTGAGAGTATAAACATTCTTCTTCTGCCTAAGTGCCAGGGAAATATGACAAAAACTGTTCAAAATTATAATGCCTTGAATCTGTGATGCTGGGGATGATAAACAGAATTTTAGTAAAGGAAAATACTAAATATGGAAATGTTCAATTGGCAATAAACTAGTACAGTATTGGGGATGATCACAACTGCACAAAGCTGCAATGAGATGCTTTGTAGCATTTATTTTTCTTTTTGCCTTTGAAGGAGAGGTCTGTGGGTTGTCAGGGACAAAATGGATTTGTCTTATTCCTGAAAAAGGAGTAATCTGCTGTCAGTATTTAAACAGAAAAAAAGTGTTGGCAGCTGGAGGTGGGGTTTTCAGTCAGGAGAATTAACTAATAGGGGTACAGGCCCTAAAACCATGCAGCCATGTGACTTATGTCTATGGCATCTGTGATTCTCTGACCTTCGAGTGGGATGTAACAGGTGAACAGTAAGCTTAGAAATCTGGCTGTTCTTCAATAGGCAAATATGTGGAAGATTTCTGTATTATGTACAGACAGCAGAACCTCTATTATTGTTGTTAACATCTGACACAGAGGTGCTAAATTGTGTCCATAGAATGGCAATAAAGTTGGTGAAGGCTCTGGAGCACAAGTCTTCTAAGCAGTAGCTGAGGACACTGGGATTTTTTTAGCCTGGAGGAAAGGAGGCTCAGGAGGAGGCCTTACTCTCTCTGCAGCTGTCTGAAAGGAGGTTGTAGCCAGGTGGGAGTTTGCCTCTTCTCCCAAGTAACAAGTGACAGGACAAGAGGAAATGGCTTCAAGTTGTGCTGGGGGATGTTTACATTGGATATTAGGAAAAAAATTACTTCAGAGAAAGGGTTGTAAATCACTGAAGCGAACTGCCCATGGAAGTGGTTGAGTCTCCATCCCTGGAAGTATTTAAAAGGTATGTAGGCATGGCACTGAGGGACATGGTTTGTGGGTGGACTTGGCAATGCTAGGTCAATGGTTGGACTCAGTGATCTCAGGAGGTCTTTTCCAAGCTGTGATGCTTAATCATGAGGGGCTTGAAGGCACTTATGATTGTCTGATGCACTGAGACTGATAGGATTTGGAATGGTAGATCTGTGATGGTGGCAAAGCAGTAGCAAAAAAATGTTTCTATTCATTAGAGATGAGAAATGAAGGGGCTAAAATGGCAAGAGCATTGATAGGAGTGTAAATGCACCTTTAAGGTGGTGTTTTTTTTCTTCTGTCCTAGGACTTGTACAACTGAATGACACTAATTCTTTGTATTTTAAGATCATCCCACCTGTAACAAAAGCATTAGTAGAGAGACTTGCTGTACTATTATTTTGCTTAAAGAACAGTGACCTTGCCTTTAAAATATTAAGTTCATTATTCATTTAAACAATAAGAATCAGATATAGATAAGTATGAATTGCTGTGGAGTTATTTTTATATTTATTTATAAAAAGCATTTTAAGTCGGGAATAAATTTTTAACTTTTCAGAAATAAGGCCCACAGGAGGTTGAAGTGTAATGTTCTGTTCCATATAGGGAGACAGCAGGTACCAGGAGACTGCATCAGAGGCGTTTTCAGCCCTCTGGGGGAGGAGAGTGCTTGGTAAATATAACACACTAGAAAAGAATACTATCTGAAAGTTGGAAGGTCATGAGAACTGTGGATTTGGTAGAAAAGTTTTTCTGGTTTAGGAGCTCTTGCCCACCACTGTAAGGAGAAAGCCACTGTTTACTGTAGGAGTTGCTCTTTCTGTAAAGAAGCTTCCTGCAGCTCCTAGCTCCTCCCCCTGGTGGGCAAATCCATCCCCAAAGAAGCCAACCCCTGATCCCGTTACTATGGTTTAGCCCTGTTCTGTATCTCCCCACCCCTGTGTTCTGTTATTAGTTACTAAGTTCCACTCCTCCCTCGTTCCAGAAAGTTCATTGTAATACAGTTACTGATTGATTATGTATCCTTGTTCCCTCCTCCCTCTCCTGCTCAATGGTTGAGCTAGCCTGGTTCCGCCCCAACTCCTCCCCTTACCCTATCCCTGATTGGTTAACCATCTTTGTAGAAAACCTCCTGCACAGCCCTTGCTCGTGGCTCTCGAGAGATGGACCTGACCAATTAAACCCGTGTTACTGCCTCCCCGGGAGTCTCTCCTTTATTCCGCCAGTCGTCGGGGTTCAGGGAAACCAACAAGAACCCTAAAACCCTTCTCTCTGGGCTTGTGGATCTCTCGGAGAGGCCGCTCTCCCCCCGCAGCTGACTACGGGCTTGGCCCAGGGGACAGAGGGATACCACGACCACCGGCAGCCTATCCTGAGGTTGCCCGAAATCCTGACACCAACGAACTGATATTAAATAGTTTACAGACTTAGGCCTTACATTGGTGGTTCCTCCTAGGGAAGATTTGCATTTATCTGAGAAAGAAAACAGAACCCTTAAGAAGGGAAGCTTCCCTAGGCAGATGTTTGCTAGCACTTATTAGAAAGAGAAAGTAACAAAAAAATCAATGCTTCTCAGAAGTCACTAGGAGGTTGTTATTATTATTATTATTATTAATTCCTTTAGCTGTTGTATTGAGAGGAAAGCTCTTGCATCTACTTTTTCACTTAGTTTTAAATCAAATAGGACTATCTTCTTTATTTTTCTTAACCTAGTTGAACTGTAGTAGGACTTGTGATTTGATTGAGGACGTGTATTTTCCTTTAGTATTTGAAAACTCTTATATTTAGTGACCATGAAGACTTCAATAAAAAAATCTACTGTGTAGACAGAAATTCCACAGTATAGCTTTTTAACTTATGTTTATATCAAGCTGAATCGTGACACTCCAGTTTTCCCTAGTGTATAAAAAGAGAAAAGAAAAAATCCCATTAAGTAATTAGTTCTCTTGTTCTTTGATCCTGGGCCTCTGACAGTGACAATATTTGTATAGCAATGTGTTTACATTTAGGTTGTAACTGCTGTGTGATAAATCCTCAGGGTAATGAAACACTGGAACAGGCTGACCACAGAGGTGGTGGTTGTCCTGTCCCTGGAGGCTTTCAAAATTGGATGGGGCTCTGATCAACCTCATTTAGTTGAACATTGGACTAGATGACTTTTAAAGGGCTCTTTCAACACAAGCTATTCTATGAGTATATGATTCTACGCTTTCTGATTCTGGAATATGAAAGTTGTTGTACTGAGGAATTAATGAACACTATATAGTGAGAACTCTGCTATGATACATTCAGAGAAATACACTTACTGTTTATTAAAAAGCTTCACCAGATACCTGCCTTAGGATGCTTTTTTTAATATATCACTGCTGTTAATAATCCATAGGGAACCCAAAAAGTCAACCCATTATTAATACAGTAGCAGTGTGCCAAAGCAATAAAAGATCATCACAATCATCATGCACAAAAAATTGCTTTATACTCTAAAATTTCCCCTACCAAATCACATTCTTGTTCCTAGATACCATGCAAGGGAATTTGAAAAAAGAAATTGTTAATATACCCATTGTGTAAAAAACATCCAGACTATAAAGGAAGTAATGAGCTATTGAAGGAGTCTCTCGCTGGGTTATGGTACTGGAATGCATGTTTTTATGGCATATAGTCACAGAGTGCAAAGGCATTAACCAATTTATCTTCCTAGAGAAAGAAGATTCACTGCACTTTGTGATTAAAGGGATAGTGTTACGAAGTAATTAAATTTAAATTTTTCTTAATAATTTTTCCTTTGATCCAAATAAGATTCATAAAACAAATATCAATGTTTCCATATATATATAAATACTTTGGTACTTTAATACAATTTGATATCTGCTTGAACATTCATCTCCTATAGACTCTGAAAATAGATGTAGAGTAAAACATAACTAACACTTGAATATTTGAGAAGGCTGGAAACATGAAATACAAGAGTTACTCATCAGTGTAATTTGTTGACATAATCACTTACTTAAACGACTAGACTAGAAAATGTCAGTATTTCTGTACACAATAAAAATATCCAAATTTTCAGAGTATGTGCCCTCTCATATAATCTCAACATTTCTCTGCCCTCCAGCTTGGTATCATCTCATACAAACTACTGTTACCACAGTGATTTCTTCCATACTATCAACCACACTGTTTTTAAAGAGCCAAGATCACTGCTAGTTTTTGTTTATTTTTTATAATCAATGCAAATCCAGTTAGTCAGGCTATTTTGTTTCTTTGCTTTGGCAGACACAACATAGGTTTGGTTTTAAATCTCTTTCTTGGCTTGAAAATGGCAGTTTTTCTATCTGTTAGCACCCCCTTATTAATTTCCTGGTGGCCTCCTTTCAGTACAAACATTGGTTGGAAGGTATTTTGTGAGCCTAGTTACAGATCTACAGATCTGCATTCATGGAAACATTTTGTGGGAGAAAAATTCCTGTACATTACAAAAAAGTGAGAATTTATAGGGGTGAGAATTTAAACTAGGATAATTAGAGAATAGAGGTCAATAATCATAGATTATTACTGTAGATTAATTCAAAGCACCTATAAAAAAGTTGATTTCTAACTGCTTTTTAAGTAGAAAATCAAAATATGTTTATTTTTTCTTTTTCTTTTAATGAAAAG
The DNA here is from genome assembly GCA_013400955.1 of Drymodes brunneopygia. Classification (NCBI taxonomy): domain Eukaryota; kingdom Metazoa; phylum Chordata; class Aves; order Passeriformes; family Petroicidae; genus Drymodes; species Drymodes brunneopygia. Next base: position 308,983 of record VZTZ01007956.1, on the reverse strand, counting down.
CTCTTAGCTCAAATCAATGTAAAATTATATTCTGGAATTTTTCTTTTAAGAGATAAAAGATAATAATAAAGTATCTTTTTTTTAAGTGATAATAAAGTATGGATCTGGTTGTTAAGGAAATAAGGAAAAACCTGAGTACCTGCAAGGTAATGCATATCAATCATACATGAGAAGAGCAGGAAATGCTGACTTCTTTGCAAATTTGAGGTCTGAATTCATAGCATTTCCAAAAGCTAGTTCACTATTACCTGAAACAAGTGTTTGTTTCTGGAAAATATGGTCTAGGCAGAGAGGACAAATCTGCTAATGAACAGTAGACTGCTGCCATGGTATGTAACTTATTCTTCCCAATAATAACTCATTTTTCCATACTTGATGCATGTTTGAGGAACTTAGAGTAATGAAGAAAATATAAGAAAAAGACTCCACAGCTCTTGAGCAACTTACAGGTATCTTCTCTGGCTCTAGAAGGTGTATGCTGGATACTGTAAATGCAGAGTAGATGGTGAGAAAGATTGGGATGCAGATGGGAGTGGAGCTTTCGAGGTTGGAGTTTTGGGTGCAGGGATTTAATGCAGTGAGGGAGCTAAGCAGATACCGGCAGAGGCAAGCAGCTAGTAGAGATTCCATTGGCAAGTATTATCTGCCCATTAAAGATAAACATTCAGATTTCAAGTTTAAAATATGCAATTGTTGAACGAGACAGAAGAATTAAAATGAATATTATGTGTTTGGAGGAAAAACTTTTGTTTGTGACTCGGAGTTCAGGTATTTGGCCTTGGGTATTACCAGAAGGTTTTTTAAACCACCAAACAAAAAAACTAACCTTCATAGTAATTTCTTCATCCTCAGCTGAGAGGCAAATCCCATGCACTCGAGCAAAAAGAATGTCTTCTGAGTTTTTGAAAATACTATACTATGATTGCAGATTCATGAGTTTTGCAGTTATTCATGACTTCCCTGTTTGCTATTTTGAAGCTTTTTAAGTCTTCCTGGGCTTAATTTTTTCCTATCTACCCTCTGCTCTCTCCTTAAGCATTTAGTTTTTTACACAGTGACAGGTAGGTTCTTCTGACAGCCAAATACCCCTGTGGGCTTTGACTTGATGCTTCAGCTCTGGCATGTAGCACTGTAGATTTTTCAAACTTCACAAATGCAAGGTAAGAAGAGTTGATACAAATTTTGACTAGTTTTGGGTCGGTCTGCTTTTTTTCTTCTAAATTCCCAAATTCTTTCATTCATTTGGGATTTTGGAATCGTAAAATAATTAATCAATTAATTGTTCATTGCCAAAAAGATTGAGTAAATATCATCCAGGCTTTAGGATCAAGTGATCAGTTCTTAAAATAATTTTCAATTACACTGACAAAGGTATTGGTGAATATTGGCAACTTACTTTGGCAAGGGAAAGTCAATGTATGGGAAGCAGAGAGGTTAATGAGTTGCCAAAAGAAAACAAAGAGAGTGCCATGGGAACACTTAGCTGGAAATGAAGAAAGATCATCACTAATGATACTTGGAGATATTATTTACCCGGTAATCTAACCTTACATTTATTTATTATATCAGTGTTTAGGCTATCAATCTTTTAAATTTTTCAGTTCACTGTAGGTATTAGGACAATTTATTTCTCAATAATAATAAAAATTAAAACGCAATGGTTTATTTAATTAGCACAAAGCCACAGGGAATATACAGCATAATCTAATCTGTGAATCAATGGAATACAACAGCTCTAGATGCTATGAACTTGAAACCAAGAAAAATACTTTTAATTTGCAATTATCACATGAAAGCACTGGGTTGCAATCAAGCCCCATGTGGCTGATTTTAAGGACAAATACATGTATGTCAAACCAAGCCCTTCAAAGATTCTTCAAACAGAGAGAATTGGAAGGGCAAAAGTAAACAAAAATAACTAAAAAAGTAAGAAAGAAAAAAATTAAAAAGCAATCACTCACTACCAGTAGACCAATGCCCAGCCAATTCCCATGCAATAACTACTTTGGAAGAACTCCATCCCTAGCTGTATTGCTGACCATGATATTAGATGCTTTGGAATGCTGCTTTGGTCAATTCAGGTGTGCTTGGCTTTGTCCCCTCCCAGCCCCTTATCCTATGCCAGCCTTCTTGCTGGGGTGCAGTGAGAAACAAAGAAGGCCTTGACACTGTGAAAACGCTGTTGAGCAATAGCAAAAATGTTGGTGTGTTATCAACACTGTTTTAGCCAAAAACCTAAAACAAAGCAGCCTACAGTCTGCTGTGAAGATAATTAACTCCATCCCAGCCAATGGAAATGACTGAACAAGCATGTCCAGTTGTTTCACTTCTAAGCTTTTGAGTGCTTTGCTTTCCAGCTAGAAAAATTGAAAAATCTGTGGGTTTCCCAGTTTTTGTTGGCAGCATTGATCATTGGGAAAGAAGAGTCTAATCTAAGACTACTACATACAAAATTTAAGAAGACATGAATATTTTGAAATTTCAATTTCAAATGTCTATTTTATTAAGCCTTTTGTTAAAGGATGTAAGTTGACGTAAGTATACTGTAAGTGTGAAATAACTCAAACAAAAGCAGAAATGTAAAAGTCTGAGGTATAATTTCAACCAAACTATTTGTTTTTAAATTCAAAACAATTTGCTCAAAATAGCTAATCTTACAGATGTCAAATCTGCATTTTGCAAAACTAAGTATATAATAAACATCACCTGAAGCCTAAATTACTCTATTTTTGTTCATATGCAATTGAACAACTGAGCAGTACTTTAAGAGATACTATTTGAAGGTTTCTGTAATGCTAGATGCAGTTATTTCCTGCAATAGCATGCATAAGGAGTGACATGTGTGTAACTGTCTGTCCGATTAGAGTCCTTCCTGATTACAGTTGCCTCTTGTTTGCAAAACTCATCTACAAGGCACAATCAACAAGCAATTGTGGCATGGATCATAAGACCTTTGAGCTGAACCATTCAGAATGGAGAATTGGCTTCAAAAATGTTTGGAATATATTTATTTAAATCTTTTTTTTTGCTTCTGAAAATCCGTAAATTCAAAGTTATCAAGTTACGCAGGTTTTTTTTTCTGAGGGATGCAGAAACAGCCTGCAGAAATGAGGTTTGGAGCAAGGCTCTTATTTCAGGCTTTTGTGACCAGCCGATGAATTCATATTCCTTGTTTGATTTGGATCAGTGCTTTGGTTGTACGTTTATGTACTATTTTTGCAGTATACCTCCTGCGTATCTTTTCTGTAACACGAACAAATGTATTCCATATGTGGTCTTAAATTGTTTCACTTCATTAGGTTGCTGATTTGAAATAATTGAGTAGAGATATATCTCTATTGCCCCATGTCTAATGAAAAGTTATATCATGGAGCTAAGAGAAGATAGGATCTGACTTTAGGCCTTTGCAAGTTTTGAAAACAGTCTTTTAATCTAAGGCGTAAAAATTCAGAATGCAAGCTAATGCAAGCTAATCCTTTAAATTGCCCCTTATTAAGGAGAAATCTAAGCTTCTAGAGCTCTACATTACTGTAGAAATCAGTACCATATTAAAAAACATATTAGACTTGAGGAAATCTGAGTCAGAGATTAACATCTTCCTGGAAAGTGTATGCATAAAATTTTGGTCTGAGGATATTATTTTATTAAAAAATTAGCATGAGCAAAGTGTAGATGCAATTTTATGTTAATATTAAGCTGTATTTGAAAGAAATAATAATGCACAGTTATTTACTCTAGATCAATTTATATGACAGAAAAACACTGGTCACTGAACTTTTTGAAACATTTGTCTTGTTTGCTATACTTGCTTCTGGTTTCTTGTATTCATGGGTAAATACCTCAACACAGGCAAACTGAAAGGTATTTTGGAGATAGACTTCAACAGAAGGAAAAATGTTTATAAGAACTCTCTTAAATGTCACAGAAGCTTTCCAGAGGGGGCTATGTATAGACTTCAATGCAGGAAAAGCTAAAAATAAATGAATATTTAAGGTACCAAATAAATTTAAAAAACAGCTTAATACATCTGTGAAAAGGGCAAAGAAATAGTGTGCACTTCCCTAAAGTAAATGTTTAATTCTCCTATCTGTACTGCTGCCTTTCTGGAAAATAGGATAAATGACTCTTCTTTCCCAGTAAACCTGTGCCAGATGTAAAAGACAAAGTGTCACACTTCATTGTTTCCATGGCATGAGCAGCATTTCAACTAAGTTGTCACTGTTCATTCTGAACAGGCCTTTCCACAGGTCTGACTCATTACAGATTTGAATTGAATTATAAAGACACTAAGGCTAGTGATTTACATAAATCAATATGAAAGGCTAGAAAACCTGTTTTTTTCTCAAATGTGGTCGCTAACAATGACAAGCTAATAATTTAAGACAATGTTATTTAAATCTAATTTACATGATATCTTTATATATACGACAACTTAATCCTGTGGGGTTTTGGTGTTTTTTTTCTGCAGAGTGATATGCTTCTACTTGTGTAATTTCTAAAGAAATCCCTGCTACTGAGTGGATATGGAAAGCTATAATTTGTGAGCGCATTTTGCAACATACTATTCATGGGGAAAATCACTGCATGGAATATTTAATTTTTGATTATTTGGGGAAAAAGCTATAAGAAAGAATCCCTATAAAAGACCAAGGACGTTTTATGATGGCTGTTTGTTTCAAAACGCAGTTAACAGTAAATAATTAAACCACAGTAAGAACTTAAACAGTATTCTGTAATAAGAGAATTAATATTTTTGTCAGTAGCAATGTGGTAATAAAGGGAGACTGGTAAAGAATAAGAAATAAGCACATTGGTGTGTAAATACAAAAGTAATTATGAATGTGCGAGAGTACAGCTCAGAAAGCTTTTGCTGTAGGGCCTCATTGCTTCTGGCTCATGTGCATCTATTTCCCACACGTGTTAGATACATCCACTCAGAGAAGAACCAATAAGTAAGAGGCTTGAAGGACAGCCTTTGTTTCATCTTATCTGAACTCTGTAATGAGGAGGAAGAAAAAGGACAGATTCCAAGGACTTTCCAGCCTACTCATTTTGACGCAATTTCTTCATGTGCCTTTCCTTTAGTACTAGGAGCTATCATACTAACTTCAGCAGTCTGACTCTTCAGCAGTAGGATGAATTTTGTGCATGTGTATTCTGAATCCCCTGTAAGCCTTTAGTGGACAAACTCTATCGTTACAGATATCTTCAAATACCTCCGAAAGGTAACCCAGAAAATTATTTTCATATGTATAAGGCTAATTTTATTTTTTATCATGGGTATGTATTGGCTTAATGAAATTTAATTTCTAGTTCAGGGGGTAAATTCCGTTTAGCTGGATCAGAAGGTCACTACTTCTATGTAACCTGTTTCCTGTTAATTATTTAAGCAGTCATTGCCAAACATTGATGCCTTGATTTTCTGAGAAGTGTGAAAAGTAACAAATCTAGACAAAATGTAAGTTTTGGTTTTTTTAAAGTGGATGCAGGTTGGTGTTGCTGAAAGTGACTAATACCTCTTTGTATGCATCTGTTTTGTGTATCATCTTCAGCAGGGCTGCTGAAATAAGATTTTAATTTTTCTCTAAATGAAAAACAGTTAATGAGGTTCACCTGCAGGAAGTCATTGAGGATTATGCAAGATTATTTAGGAATGTTGGGTATGTGTGTTTAAAAAGGAGCAGCAGGGAAATCTGACCCCCTCTGAATAGCACTTTCAGCATGCAATTAATCTCATTTTCAGGAAGATTGCAAAGGCTGCTTACAATAACAAACTCAGAAGCAACTTCCATCCTAAAGAAAACTAATTGTAGGTGAAATTGAATCCAACTCAGTGAATGGGATTCAGCTGCCATAACGTAGGTGTTATGAGATATATTGCCTCCAGCCACAGTTACAAAAGCACGTGCAACTCAGTAATTCCTTTGCCATTTCTGCCAGCCTCTACAGTTTGCACCCTATGACAGTTTTAGGAAGTCAGAAAAGGCAGTAGATGCCTGTTTTCAGGCAACTGAATCTTTCTTTTTGTCCCTCCAAAATTCTTTGTTACATCTCAGAATTAAAATTTAGACTATGACTACAAATAAACTTGAATTGCTGGGCTGATGAACCTAAGAATAAAAAACAAACCAAATGTAAAAGACAATAAAAAAATCAATGAAACTGGTGCAACATAACAAACCCTTTGGCACATAATTGTCACTGAAACTTTACTTGTGTTCTATGACCAACGGCTGCACAAGAGTTTAGTACTCAAAATTTTTGGTCTGAAATAGTACCCAAAAGTTACACTGTAAGTAAAAATTGGTAATGAGGTGTTTCTTAAAATCAATAATCTGTTGCCTTGTTCAAATAAAAAAATTATTTCCAATTTTTCAATACTTTAAAAAGATGGCCAAAAAAGGATGCTTCAAAACAGCAATACTCATGGTAATATAAGACTTAAATGGAAAAAAAAAACCCAAAGAAGGTCAATCATGTTGCTCTTTGATATAGAAGAAATGTTTTAGGGGTCTAGAAATGTAAAAAGATAGCTGTGTTTTGACCACCAAAATATTAAATATAATTTTCTCTGACCTTTTTGTTCCATTAATTTTAATAACATATTTCAGTTGAACAACAGTACTATGTATGTGGCACTAAAGGTAAATTTATTAGGACCTTTATCTGTCAGCTGTGCTTGAGAAATACTAAATATTTTATACAAACTATATAACTAGTGAGCAAATACATCTTTTTGCAATAAACATGAAAAGGAGAAAATTTAAATACCAGATCCAGAAAGATTCTCTCTCAGCGTACAAACCACCTGTATTATAAGAAGTTGTCTACTGCAAATATCACAAGTTCACACCATCAGAAAGAAGAAAAATTCCCCAGCTCCAGAAAGAGGACATATATATCTTGTAATGCTACTGGATTTTAAGCCACCTTAGGTGATGAGAACCTATCTCTACTGTCTGCAGAACTGAAATCTCCTTCTTGTTTGTTTTCCTCAATTCATACCTCAAAAAAAGTGACAATTAGCACTGAATACTTTAACACTTGCATCAAGTAAGGCCCTCTAGTTCTTGTGAGTGAGGAAACAGCGAATAAGAAAACTGTACCCACCATCTGCATAACATATATGTTTTTGCAGAATTCTACCTTACTCCAAGCTGTCTCTTTACCAGGTTGAATTATCTTTTCTGTTCACTCATTATGTGAAATTCATCATACAACTTGTTGCCATCTTCTTTACCTTTTCTGAATCTGTTACATAACTTTTGAAATGAGCAGGATTTGGTTCAAGTTTCAGATACATATGTGTGCCAAGTACCCAAAATCTCCTTTAAGATAAAGGAAGTTAGCAGACAAGATGGCCAAACTTCTAAGCTGCAAAGGACTGATTAAATTTGAGATCTATTTGCATTTCAGAGACTCCCATGTAGATAAGACACAAAAGCTGGGAAAGACACATTCCTTTTCTGTGCCAGAGGCCAGGAGGAGTAGCTTCAACAAGGTCAGGCAGCCCACATGTCAGCATAAGTATTGGCTGTGCTCAGGTCAGCTGTTCTGACAGATCAAATGAGTGCAATGGGGTCTTGTCCTCCTGGCACACCTATTGGCTTCTCCACCTGTTGGCCTCCGCATCTATTGGCTTCTACACATAATTGTCTAAATCTTGAACTCCAGTCATTCCCTCCCTCCCTGCCCCCACCCCCTCAACTTGTGGAGGGGTTTAAAACTGTGTGCAAGATATTGTCATGAAAGTAAAGCTTCCACCTTATACACTATTACAGAATTTATCTTTCAGTTTACTGTTTTAAACCCCTTGTCCCCTGTTTTATTGCTGATATTTAGACTGTTTTCCTTATGGAAATAGTTGGAGTGATTCTGCCAATATCCTACCTGCTTTCTAAGTATGTTTCCTTGTTTGAATACCTGAAAACAGAGGTTGTGAAGGTAAGATTTGTGAAAAAGTTGGCTAGATATTCGTATCTATATGTTCATGTGCCTAAACCAGAATGATCATTAGTGAAGACACTATTTTTTGTTAGGCCCTGACAAATCCAGTTGTAAGACATAGATTCCTTGATAACACATTTTATATGATACTTATAATTCATGGAACATCTTTTTCCTTTTGAAAAACTTGTGTTCTCTAGAGGTGTTTGGGGAAAGAAAATAGAAAGGCCTCAGCACAGGGAGCAACTGATTTTACTGGATGGAAAAAAAAAATCTGTTTGAACCATGTAAATTAGAAGAAAATCCACTGAAATTAGTTCAGTTGGTTGGAGCAGGGTGCTAAATAGGCTAAGGTTGTGGCTTCCTGTATAAATCCCTGTATTGGCCATTCACTTAAAAGTTGGACTCAGTGATCATTGTGGGTCCTTTCAACTCAGAATATTCAGTGTAATTCTGTGATACTTCCCAGTCTTCTGTTACAAATACAAGCCGTCATTGTGGTTGAAGTTGTTTAAAGCATTTAAAATTTTTTTTTGGAAGTATATCATTGTAAATAAAAAAGAAAATCAAATACTCTGGTCATGGATCATGGTATTCTGATTAGAGTGTATTTGTTTGGCCATGCACTAGAAAAATATATAGAAGAAAGAATGAAAGGGAAGAGTTGCTTTATATAAGATAACAGCTAATATTTAATCCAAATACAGGGTTCAGATAAGGTAGGGTGCATAACTCTTGTTTTCTGCCAAAACAACTTTTCATTTTTCTCGAGAGGTTTCTAATTCAGTAATTAAAATGTAATTATCAAATTAGCGAACAACATTTTAGAGCATAATTATCATATTAGCTAATAATTTCTTAGCGTCTAGATTCTTAATAAAACAAAATATCTGCATATAGTTGAAGATCAATCTAAATCCAAACTTGGGGTACAGCTAGTGCCAAATTTTGACATACAGATGGAAACAGAGTGAAAGTATATACTGTGGGAGAATCATTTGCACATCTAGATTGCATTTCAGTCATGAGGAATATAAACACTTTCCCTCTCATGGAAAAGATTAATTGGGTGATTATTAAGAAATACAAGTGACAGTCAAATTTATTGCAAATGAGAGAGGAGTGCAAGGTATTCAGTACCTCTGTACTTCAGATGAAATATTTTTACCTTCTGCTTGTGTATGACACTTTTCCCCCAGACCCTCCAATAAGAATACTGCAGGCTGTGAATTTAAACACTGCTGGTTTATGACTGGAGACATGAATCAGTATCTGTGATCTGCAGCATACTGAAACAGACCCTCTTGTGCCTCATTAAACATTTTTGCTTCTTTACTTCAAGGGCCCACTGGAATTTGTTCTTCGTGGGAGTGTGCCATAAATTATTAGTTTCTGAAGCACTCAAATTTCATATACGTTGCTTTTCATTGACGTTTATCAAATTAATTAAAATACTTTAGTAATATGAATCTGTGGCAAAATCTGTACATTTGTTGTTGATATTTAGAAGAGAATTTAAGTTTGTACTTCTTTTATTTATGGAATTGATATAGTAAATTTCATTCATGTTTTTGGAGATCCACGTCTAAATTTCTTCTACTACGCTTGTTTGCATAATTCATATTGAGATTTTATTTATCTTGGGTCACATTACAAAATTTATAAGCTTCACTATTGCTGTAATTTATGAAATAGGCAAGTTCAAGGAATCTGAACCAATGCATTTTTAAAACTTCAAAATTATTTCTGCTCAATTTAGCAGCAGAAACACCTAATATCTCTGCTTTTGAAAAGACACTTTTGTTTTCAACTTTCTCTTTCATCAACACTGACACTTAACAATAGCACTGAAGATCCATCTCTTTCTTACTTCTTGGCATTTTTATCATCATCACCTAATATTATTTGTTTTCTCATACTATTTGCTTGTTTCTGCATTCAAAGTTCATCCCCCCCCCTCGTTTTTTTTTTTTTTTCTTCCATGGCTGAAGACTCAAAAAGGTAATCATTAAGAGAATACAAATACTTATTTTTTGCAGTCCAAGTTTCATACATTAGAGACAGAAATAGTGAAGATTTTTCTAAATAACATTCAATAACCCACGTTGGTCTTCTGAAGATTGCTTCTAAGTATCTGAACCTTATGCTCACAGTAGCACAATCATATTTTAACCACAGTAGTGGTACTTTTGACAAAAGTGATTTTGCTGAGATTGTTGCTAAGACGAAAAGATAATGACTTAATTTCTAAGCAACTCTCTGATGTAAACATTATTGGAAACTGAACATTTGAGTGCTGAAGTGAAACATTAGTAATTTTAACAATATTTGTCACATTTAAAACTCATCAGTCTGATATTGAAGAGTTTCCTTTTGTTGTTGTTGTTTGGGTTTTTTTAATCTTTGAACACTATTATAAATTTTCCTGGCATTTCACAGCATTTCTATAGCAGTGATTTCAAACAGTTCAATTGTAATACAGTTGGAAAACACTTTGGAAAGGAGCAAAAGTGCCTCAAGCAGTGCTGAAGAAAATCTATGTTTCAACAGCTTTAAGGGTGAAATGGAAACAATAAACACTTCCAGTTAATGCACTGTAACATGGCAGCAGTAGGAAGTAGTAATGAATTACTGTTTGGTAAGGGAAACGTGATGCAGCAAACTAAAAATAGGGAAGTATTTTCCTGAATTGTAAAAATAACTGAATTTTTTTTTCTTGCTTTATACAAGTATTAAAAAAAAAAAAGGATTGTTCATATTTACAGTTCATACCTTTCATAGAATGCCATTGATGCTCTACATGTGTTACACAGATGTATGTGAATATACATATGTATATATATTGTCTAGATATGTCTTTTATCCTTTTTCTTTTCCCCTTGATTAAATTAGAAAATAAGATTTACTTCAGGTTACTGAAGGATTCTATGCATAGAAATCTTGAGAGAAGGAAGAAAAATATGAAAATGCAGTTTTTGAACTTGCTTAAATCACTCAAATATCTACAAACCCTTGAACATTTAAATATTAAGCATTAAAAGAAAAAAAAATCTTCCTAGAGTTGGTGATAACCATTTATATGCTTAATTTCTGAAGAAGATTCTGCACAGGGGTCCAGATACTAAAATTTCACTAGCTTTAAAGATGGTCGCAGCATTTGGTAGGCCTTAAGTCAGGCTTTCTTTTTTTGGTTATCCATTTGCAGGATTCAAGTTTTAGTCTTTTGTGACTGCAAAGGAACTTTTTATGTGCTTTCTTTAATATCCAAATCCATGACAATGAGTATTCTTAAAGTTTTTTTTTAAGAAATAAATTGATTTTTTACAACATTTTGCTATTTTAAGCTCTTTTGAATAATTTTAAGAAAGATTTTATTTCTTGATATTTTTGGAAAGAGGAAATGGACCTTATTTATTCTGAGGATTTATATAGGCTTAAGTGTGACAATTTGGATTTTGTTTCTTTTTTCCTATAGGAAAAAATGGCATATTTTGTGATTCTCATTTGCTGGATCCTGCAGTGTTTGGTTTGTTGCTTTTAAATTACCTGCTTGGTCTTAGGAGCGTGAGTCAAATTATCTGGATAACTGAGATTTGACCCTGAAGGTACTTCTGGCTAGCACATGCTGATTTTTGATGCTGAAGATGCATTAGAAATTACCTAACCAGAAAGGGCAAGCAGAAGGAGACCTGACCATATGACACCAGTCTGTTAAGGTGCACTGATATTGTGGCAGGAATCAAAGAACTAAGTAAGAAAGCAAGTTGGAAGCTACAGGCTGGGACTGTTGATTACTCAGGAAGGAAACATGAGTCCTTTCCCTGAATTTCTCTCCCATTTAAGCATTTTCTACAAGAAATTGATTGGATAAGAAGCAAATAATCTAGAAATCATGGTCTGGCTCCTCTTTTATAACTAGCAGAGGCATATAGAAATATGTAACAATTTCAGGGTTGCTCTTTGGATCAGGGTTGTTTTTTGGGTCTTGTAAACTGAAAAATCCTATATGGTAGCCTATCTTCAATCAAAGTTGAAAATGATGTTATATGTAAGTGTGCTGTCTGCTGGTTAGGTCATCATTCTGAACACTGTATATAATTGAATTTTTCTGCTCTAAAGGCAAATGCTTTAGCAAGATTGTTTGAAAAAAAAGAAAAATCAAATAATCACTAGCAGTTTATTCTCTTGAAGTTTTCTTTCCACGTAAGCTGCACATTTAGCTTTTACTAATTAAGAGTCTTTTGACTTCTGTGAAGTTTAAGCCCTTTTCTCTTTCATCTTTATATGTTGAGAGATCCAAGCATGAACTTCTTATAATGCAGTATAAGAAATATTATCTCTACCTGCTTAGATGTCTTCAGTTCCTGGAAACCTTTCTCTTTTCCAGGAATTTTGAAGCAATTTCTGGTAACTGTTGAACCATGGTCTCTGTGAATTTCTTCCGAGAAATTAGATATGCGACTTTTCTAAGCTCTGCTTGAAAAGTTTTGGTAAAATTTGACATTCTTTCCTGACTCTAGCTTACTTTATTAAAACAAAATGGAAAAAAAACTCCAAACCCACAAAACCCAGAAACCCAAACCAAAATCACAAACCAAAACAAAAAATCACCACATTTTTCTCCAGCTTTTGCATGTGGACATATTAGTATTATATAGTACAATATTGTTGAAGTTGAGTTCAAAATATGTTTACTTTTTAAATGTTAACTTATTTCTTATAAGTGAGTCACTTTTATTTGAAAAGCAAGTGAAAACCTGGATACAATCTCCTTCGTAATCTGTGTATAGGTTGGCTTCTCAAATGCGATTTCAGATACAAACTAAGGTTTAAGAAGACAAATAGCATGCAGCATAATGGAAAATAAAAGTCCTGGCCTGATGCAATATTATTAGCATTTTTCTATGGTCTTTACAATGAGGTTAGGGAGCTGGTTGTGTCAGTGTTCTAATACATTTTACGACTCTTTCTAGAATGAAATTAAATGGCTTGTGATTTGCATATTACTAGACCTATAAGTAGGGAAGTTAGAAGATGGAAACTGCCCAGTAAGTAGCCTATAAACAGACATAAAGCTTCCATGAGGACAAGCGCAAGACTATTTCTGTAAAATTTAGGCTTTTAAGTTTGCATATTATCTTCTTTAAAGAATTTATGGAGAAAAAAGTTTCTTCATGAATACTGAGAAGCTTTTCATCTGGATATGGACTGCCTCTAGAAAAAAACAAGGGAAAGAAACAAACATGTTGTTTTAAGGCAGTTCAAAACATTTTGTAATCCAGAGTAAGGAAAAGCATATTTTAGCAAAATCTCCTGAGGCCATTTTTGTAGTCAGACTTAATTTATTACTTTGTTTTCTTTTGTTACTGTGACTCATGAGAGGCTAATTATTATGTGAGTGTGATAATTGCATTGATATTATCAAGAGTATTCTGTAATACATTGCTTAGCATGTCAGAGAAAGCTAATGTACATCCCTTAAACTGAAAAGAAATCTTATGGGTAGTACATTCTAACATTGTGGATGAATGTGTTCAGGTACTGTTATTTTATCATTACTCATACTCTATTGATATTATGACTGAAAGGAGTAATATTCATAAAGATGCTATCAAAAGCAATATTTTATAAGTATACTGCATATTTCAACCTAGTAATATTTTTTAAGCTGTATTTTATTTATTAATTTTCAAAGCATATTTGGAACTGTGCTGATGAAAGGGAAGATTCTGATGTGTGTTGTCACATCTGACTTGAAGATGTTAGAATTCATCCAGTTACATTTAAAACAATTTTGAAGATACTTGTCATTTATATGTACTTAGCTTTTAAGACCTTTTTCACCAGTTTTAAAAAGCAAGGAAATTTTTGCTCAGATGAGACCCACAGTTACTATTTCCTCATATTACTCCTTATTATTTCCCTACATTTAAGAAAAAAACAACCAAACTCTTTCTCTTTTGATATTTAACATTAACAATATAAACCTAACATTGATTATTTAGCAGTTTCTTTATTGTGCAATCAGAAAATATACAGTTTTATTTGTCTTAAATCAGTGGATAATTCAAATCCTTTTAGGACTTGACCATGCCTAAAAGTTGTCAGTTTCATGCAACTATACTAAAATGTCCATCCAAATATAACTTAGATGTTGAAACTAGTAGTTCTGTGCATTTTATAGAGCAAAATTTGCAGGATCCTGTGATCATGCCTTCATACACTGATTCCATGAATGCCTTTAACATTACAAAACATGTTAGGTTTTCCAATTATTGTGCCTGTGTTTCAATGTTGAGATGTTTTGGGATGAAATATTTATTTTTAAGAAAGTCTTGTCCAATATTGTGCAGGAAATCAGTAGCAATGAAAGTAAACCCCTGAAATTCAGATCCTGCTTCCTTCCTCCAAACCATATGTGCACTCAGAGTGGATAAAGGTTTCTGCTGAAGTGTGCTATCTTTTTCTGCAATGCCGTATCCACATAAAACCAGCTTCAAAGTCAAATAACCAGCATTTTCTTTGTCAAGTAATCCTTTTCAGCTTTCTCCTGTTGTGAGATTCAGAAAGCTTTCAATATAATTTTGAAAAGAAGTAATAAAAACTTGGTATTGTTCAGATTCACACTACTGTATTCTAAATCTATAATTCCATAAACTACATTACTTTATGGAAAATGTTGTAAAGAAGGAAAATTTTCATTCATTTTTGACACCTTGTTTGAAAGTGATTCAATTTCTTAAATCCTGTTCCAGACAGAAATAAGAGGCTAAGATGTAATTTTGTTCTGTATTTATAGGAAGCACAAGTCTAAGCTGTCAACATTTAGGGAGTTCTTTGAACCACCTCTGTAGCTTTCAAATCCATAACAGGGCCTGAAAAGGATTATCAGTACAGTGCACAGCACACTTGGTTAGGGCTAAAATGCCTTCAGCCAGCAGCCTCGATCAGTCAGTGCAGCTCAGCCCCTACTGTGCCTCCTCCTCTCAGTACCATACATGCCATGTCAGTGATACCGGGTTTTTTTGGATAAACCTCTTCACTGCTTTCTGGCTGTACCTCTGCCAGAGAAGTGTAGTCCATTCACGCTTCCAAAAACCCATCAGTTCTGTCTCTGTGGATGTCTGTAGTGTAATACCATCCTCTGACCTCTCAATAATGTGCTTTTGACTTCTTATCTTCTCCACACAGTACCTCCTTGCACAATCATTGGCTCCAATTACCAAATGGCGAATTTTGAAATTGGAACATGTCAGATATAAGCATATATTTTAATTCCTTGCATTCTATCTTGAACCACTTTTAGAAAAGTTGTTTATCACAGATACCACTTATGCCTTTCTCCCAGATTTTGTGTCTCATTAAACAAAGCCTGTCTGAGAGTTCATGTTTACTGAACGTGAAATAATCAATCAGAAAAAGAGATTTCTATTTGTCATGTCAGGATTAGATCTAGACAGCATAATTATCTTAGATTCAAAGTATTGACCTGAGGTGAGGTGTCTTGGTTTAAAAGACAGGTGTCTGCTAGGGAAGGCAGGAGCCTTCCTTGGAATGGAAAAACTGCAACCCCTTTCCCTCTGAATTATTATAAATTTAAAATCAAGAGGCTCTCAGGCAAAGATATGGGAATAGGAATAACGGTTCTTTACTAATATCTAAAATAAAGCTAACAAATAATAACAACTATGGCATTAACCAACAAACAACCAGAAATCCAGTGGCAGCCTGCCTGGCCTCGGGCACCTTTTCCCTTGGTGCAGTTCCAGTCACAGCCTGCAGGGGGCGCTCCGGATGCGATGGTTCCCCCGCGGCTGCAGGGGGCGCTCTGGCGTGAGCCCAGGTAGCACAGGGCAATGGCGGCCGCCGGCGTGGAGNTGAGGAAAAAGAAAAAAATGATTTTCATTCCTATAGAACTTCATATAAATTTAGTAGTAAAATTTAAAGATACTTATATGCTTTCAAAATAAAATGATGGGAAGAAATGTTAGTGGACTTTAAAATCAATTTTTATCTAGGCTCTCAGTCCCATTTTTAATGTTACTTAAGAGACAGTTTTACATTGCTATATTTAAGGAGTTACTGTATCATTAAAAAAATACTAGTCGTGTCACATGTGACTGATGCTAGTTTTTATAACGTATTAATAAAGACCTTCAGAATTGTTGATAAATTTGTGCAGATTGGTGCGTGTTGATAATATGGCTAAAATGTTAAAAAATATATAGATATTAACAACTAGTGTGTGTGTGTGCAAGACCTCTATCCAGCTGGTTTGATATTAGAAAAAAAGAAACTTAATGTTTTATCTTCATCCAAGGAAACCACAATTAAAATTAAAATTAAGAGTAATGTTACTGTTTCCATAACCTTGTTAATGTGAAAAATGTTATGTGTGAATGATTTTTGAATTTTTGTATCCTAGTTTCGCATTTAAAAACCATGGAGGTTTTAATTCTGTGTATATAGTTCATACATTTGCAATATTATTAAAACCCATTATTTTAGGCTAAGTAATTTCAAGTAGTCTGTAAGCTTCATTTCCACTGATTTGCTAGACTATGATCTGAGGTAATGTGGCCTTCTGTTCCATGTTTAAGGGTTTAATTTTTCAGAGGGCAGAGATTGCAAAATAGCCTGTAGCTGTAATTAGATGGCATTCACTTCTAATGAAACAAACAGGTGACTGTGACTGTATTAGAAACAAAGGAGAAATTCTTTGATTTAATATTAGCCATATTTGCTTTGGAGTCCTACTTGGATACTTTTGAAGCTTGTTTGAATGAGGATTTTTTCAAGTAGGTAACAGTATCTCAGGTTTCATGTTAGGCTGCTATTTCAAAAGTTCTCTATATGTAAGAGGAGGAGAGATTTCATAATAATTTCTTCTGGAACTTCTAATTATCTAGCGATTCATGCAGTTAAGCAGTTTTGTACTTTCTGCTGGGTTTTGCCAGGTGTTATATGGAGATGACAATACAAAACACACAAGATGGTGCTCTTCAAAGGGGACTCTGTTGTGGAATAGAAATGGAAATTTGAACCATTCAGAGGGTTAACCTACTATTTGAAAAATTAGGTGCTTTAGAGCAAGAAAATTTTTTGGAGGATATAATTTTTGCCAAGATGTGTAGCAAGCTGGCTTTTTTTCCTCTGGATTTTGTGTTTAAGAAAATTATTTGAAAATTGGGGGAAACCAGGATGACTTGTAAACAAGAAATGTTAATTCTGCTACAATTTTTTGATGGAAAATGCAGATTTTTTTCATTTGAACAATTTCAGGACAAATTTTTTTTGACTTGTAAATTATTTTAGATTTTTTTTTTCCTTGAAAAGTCATAAGGACATCTGCATTATATCCTTTTTTGGTAAAATATTACTATCCTTTTTTTTTTTCCCAGTGATTTGTGTTTCTGAAGAAACTGTTATTCCATCAGTATTGCATTAATGGTTGATTTTTTCCTTTTGGTTATGGTAGGAGAACTTGGTCATAGAAATGTTTTGTTCATTAGAGACAACCAATGAAAAATTCTAGAGGATTTCAGGCCCATTCTAAGCAGTTCTTTCATATCAACATTAATAGGAAATTTGAATTATCCTAGATGTCACTTCAAAGATGTGGTATTTAAAGAATATTTTTCAATTGTTCTGTCTTATCTGGCTTGGATTGGCATGTCTGAAATATTCCTCATCACTACTATTCTTCAGGTGTTGATCGCTCCTAAAAATCTAGTGAGCTTTACCTGGATGGTTATTGTGACAATAAAAACTGGAAGTGCTCAGCTCCACAGCAGTCACCAACTGCACACAGCCTATAAAACTTCATGGGCTACAGACTGAGCTGTAGAGACATAATCCCATATTCCCTGGTGTCACTATTACAGGGCAGAGACAAACTGCCTTGTCATTAACACTGTAAATGAAGAAGCCATGTATGAGACCACTGAAGCAAGTTAAGACTTACATATACATTTTTTTTAACTGCTTTTATGTTTTCTCTCTCTGTTTTGAGGTAGTAGTAGAATTTCAGCCTATTGCTGAATTATAGCCTATTGCTCCAGGATATGCTGTTGGTTGCGTCTGAGAACTAATGTTTCTGCCTACCATGGGTCTATAAACTCTGTTAAAAAAACCCCAAATCCCAACACCTGCATTTTTCAAGCTGTTAGACAGAGATAGGCATTGGTTTGGCTGCTTGTCCACATACCAATGGCAAGATTTATGACTCTTCTGTCTGCTTATCTGAAGGCTTGCAGTGCATTACTCAATTTGATTATTAATAAGGCTATTCTGAATACAAAGTAAAGCAGCAGAAAAGAACAGCCTGCTTGGGAAGGAACAACATGACACAATATGCTGTGACAGCTTCTGGATACCACTATCCCTTCATAATTGAGTATATCTGAACTGGAAAGCCAAATCTTTTATTTTCCTTTCCATTTTATAAAAAAATGCAATGTAATTAATGGCTTGTCTCTCAGTATTAAGCCAGTGGATTTGCATGGCATAATCTTTAAAAATACTCAACGTATTTTTTTTTTTTGCTATTATTTACATACTCAAATATAGGAACATAAGAGTAAGTTTAAAGTTACTGAACAAGTTTCTATTTCTTATGCAGCAAGGGAAAAGCACCATTTAAAACTTCTCATTATTGTCAATGCTTGAACTCATTTATGTGTCTTTGCTGAGCATCCTGGAAACACCTAGTGCATGGACTTCCAAGCACACTTACAAGGTTTCTCCATCTGGAGAACGAGGATCTGTTTTATTTAATATATTCTGTTGTTCAGAATGCAGATGTGTCTGTCTAGGCTCCTGGTCTTTTTAGTGGTTGAGTTCAATTTAAACCCTTTAGATGTTCAGTTAAACAATGGTGTTGCCCTGTGTGCTGTATCAGGTTGGCCAAAGCTGCATTCACTACTGAGGAATCTGACATTTTCAATCATTTTGCGTATTGATAGGACATGAAGCACTTTTGAGAACCAGTTAATTTGAGTCTCTTAGTGTGAAGGTTACGATGAAGCTACACCTGCCAGCATTCAAAATATTTTACTGTATATTTTACTAAACTGAAATTAAAGGAACCTAGTGGATTTTTTACAGCCAACAGGCGAGAAAATAGCTAGGGAACTTCAAATATATGGTATAATTTATATTCCTCTAGTGTTCTTATTTTTAATTTCAGTGTCTACCTAGTGCAAAATATGAAAATATTCAGGAGCAAAGATATGTTTTCCTTCCTCCTAGCAAAATATCCTAATCATAGAACAACAGAAACAGGTTATTCTACTTCTCTATTTCTTAGGAATGGGAATATACCCTGAAACAGACAGACCATATGATGGCAGGTTTGGGGTTTTTTTTATCACAGAGACAGAGAATAAGTCAGTGAGTGAGGGGAGAAATCACTGAATGTGTATGTGGGCAATTGTGCATCATGGCCATTCACAGGAGATGTCATCTCTGTGAAATTGTCTTGCTATATGATAGACTGTCACTAACATTTGGTGTTACCTAGATAGGCAAGGTCAAAATAATTTTTTTTTTTTATGCTGAGAGTAGTGGCTGCATCTTTGACAAAGAATTTCCTGTCTGAAGGATTTAGACACATTGAAATTAGAGAAGAAATCTTCCAATGTAAAGACTTCAGGAGAACAAAGATACTGTAATGTTTATTTCTTTCAATTAATCAATTTAGCTTAGGATGTAATTAAGATTTTGTAATTGTTTGTGTGGTACTGGTTTATTCAAATATATTTGAATAACTGCCCTCCACATGCCTTAGAAAAGCCTATGAAATCTGTTTTAATTTTCATTTTGTTTATGGAAATGTCTTTTTATTGTCTCTGAATATCTATACTTATAACTTAACTAATTTTTCGGTTTCTGCATCAATTTTAAAATATTTTCCTGAAATCAAAACACTGTCCTCCTATATGTCACCATTTGAATTGCAGTGTTTAGATTCTGTAAGTCTCAGCAGCACAAAATCTTGTCTATTAGAATCTGTTTTCCTGAACACAGCACTCCAATAACTTCAAAAGCAGGAGGTTGGCTTTCATGTTCATATTACATTATTGTGCAAATAAACGTGGTCATTTTTTATGAGTTATAAAGTGTGCTAGACTTATATATTTACTGAATACTATCTAAGTTTCTTTACCTTTAATACTGGTTACTGATTATATATATATGTATGTATGTTTACACATATATATGTATATATTTTCTGTGCTCAATCAGTCTGGATTTCCCTCGATATTTAATTTTTTCTTAAAAGTCTGACTTTCCCATCATTGCCTCTTTTCCAGTTTGAAATGACTAATGGTTAAATAATTATTAGTCACATCTTATCTCAGTGGCTAGGGCTTGTGCTTTTAAAGTAATATTACATGAGCATCTGCTCCTATGGCTCTTGCCAGAAATTAAAAGGCTCATCTGCAGGGAAAAAAGGTTAACACCTCAATTTTGTAGCGAGAAATGGGTTGCAAGAAGAAGAAGAAGATTTGTAAAACCAAAAAGTCTTTTATACTTAATACTATCAGTAAATAGTAAATACACATCTTTTTGCTTTACCAACAGTTTATCTGCTTGGGTAATCACAAGAATGCTTATAAACTCACTGCAGTTTTTGAAGTTGAATTTGATCTCGTCACTGGACATTCAGATTCTGAGAGCTTCTTGCTGAGAAAGTATCAGAGTTTAATAAATTTGTTTTAGACAGTATAAGTCCAGGTAGCAACATTCCTTTGGAAATGAATAAATACAAGCTAAGAGAGAGTGAATGAGTAACATTCCTTGCAGAAATACAATCCCTAGCTTGTAGTTAGTGATCCTGTGATGATGGCCATTGTCAGTATTGACAGATGTCTGTTGACATGAGGGCTGAAGGGACCATAGCGATGCTGGTCGTTTTTCTGAAGCATTCCATGTCACCACAGTAAGGTCATATTTTCAAATTACTTTATTGTCACAGTATCCTTGGCCTTTCTAGATCCACCAATAAATGATATTACCCCAAAATATGTATAAATTTAGATTCCATGGACAATGATATCTCATTAATGAGAAAAGTTGAAGCACAGCACTGTCTCACAAATATATTTGCTTCATTTAAGATGAAGGTTGGCTTAAAAGTGTTCTAGAAATTCTTTATGATTTGGGACATGTTCTACTCTGTTAGCATGCCTTATCTGGGGATGTTTTCATTGCAGGATGTTGGTTATGCAGGGTGTAGTTTCTTGGAATACTGTATTTACTGAGACTGAAGTTAGCATCTACATGCAGTTCAGGGCAAAAGACCAAAATCTGAACTTTTTGCTCAATATATTTATCAGTCCAGGCAAACAGTCATGTTAGAATATCTCTACACTTTCATTTCTGGAGGTAATTTGAGGCATCTCAGTTCTATGCTCCTTTGTATGTTGTATTTCCAGTGAACTGTCGAGTTCATTATTAATGTATTGTAAGTAGAAAGCAAGAATCCAGGTCTCCCTTCCACCTGCCACACACACATAGGTTGTGGAAGATCTGGAAAGGGACAAATGTATTCATTTAGAGTTTAACTATATAAAACAGTAATGTTAGTGATATGTAATAATTAAATATTCTTCATCCCGATCCTATTTTGCTTCTAAATTGTGTGGGTAATGTATAATGCTACACTTTTTTATTCACATTACTAAGATGAGTATTGTATGGAAAAAACACAACAGGTTTTCCTTAAGGTAAGTTCTAATTGTTGCTGGTTTATTTAATGTCTAACTCAAAGCTCATCAAAATCGTGACTTGTACTGTATCAGGTTTATTAAATTAAATATTTCAGGCTGATGAATCTTTTCCAAAAGGATGATTAAACATGTTATTTTATGCCCTTTTTGCTTACTAGTGGTTTTTTTTTTTTGTTCTTTTGTCTTTGTCCCTCTACCAGGAGGCATTTTTGAGTGTGTGGAATCTGGTCCAATGGGAGCAGAAGAATTAGCCTTCAGATTTGCTGTGAACACAATCAACAGAAACAGAACTCTTCTGCCAAACACCACATTAACATACGACACACAAAAGATAAATCTCTATGACAGTTTTGAAGCGTCCAAAAAAGGTAACCTTTTGCATATTTAGTTTTTTTAATGAAGAACTAAGACTCAGTTTACTTACCTGAAAAAATGTCTAACCAATGAAGCCATATGCAATAAGACTGTGACATTCTTGTCACTGACATTAAAGAGCTGCTTTATTAAAGGTTATAATGGTAGCTTCTTGACAATTACATTGCCACCTTTGCTCCCACTGACCCTGTCTAAAAGCTATTCCCTTAAATATTTAAAATCTGAAATAAATTTTGCTGAAGATTGTGACTAGGGTGTTTCTGAGACCAGCTCCTTTGGAGTGAGAAATGTCACTATCTCCAAAATTTATCCAGCAAAATGCCAAGTTCCTCCAAATTCTACCAAATCTGAGATTCAATTTTAAGCATTCAGTCACTTTAAGTACTTCTTCACAAATGTCTTTATATAGTTAATCATGAGTGGACTTCAAAAGGAAAGTAGTAGTTTTAATTTTGAGCATCTTATATCAGGATGGCATAAAAATAAGCCTAAATATTTAGTCTCTGCTTAAGACTATCCCTATTATGTACATGTCTCGGCCTGAGTTAAGCTCTTTTCTCCTAACTATAAAGGATATGTTTACAGAGGAATTAAAAGTTAAAATTTTAAAAATTTTTTCTAAATTTTAAAATCTTTGCTTCTCAAAAAAAAATCCAAATTTTCAGATTGTTTTACATTTAAGTCAGAGACAACAGACATGAGTTTCTGCATCTCTGCTGTATCCTAGAAAATGTGAACACCAAAAAGTTCACTAAGTATTTACAGAAGAAAGTACAAAGCCTCATGTCAAAACTCAGTAGGACTGTATTTTGCACTGTATTATGTATTCTTTGAAAACTTTTTTTTTATAAATTGAAGAACTAATTTCATATGAATGTTATATGTAACAAGAAAATAAGAGGGGTGAAAGAATTGGAGGTCAGCGTGTGTTTCTTATGACAGGTTTCTGGCCTAAATCTGCCAAGTGATCATGTCCCAACATTTCTCTCCCAAGAACTGAAGAACGAAAGCTTTATGCACTAAGGGATTTTTGGTGTTATAGTAGTCTAAGAAGAGTGAAAACATTTGACACAACATTAGAAATTATACATAAGGAAAAGCTGCTGAGTCAGAATTAATGCACATAAAAGACATCTTAAAAGTGGAATTTAATACTGATTAAATGTTTGATTTGGATCTTAGGGGAAGTTTTTTCCTCTTTTACTATAACAGATTAACAGAGATAATCTTGCTAGCCTGTTTTATCTGTTTATTT
This sequence comes from Drymodes brunneopygia, assembly GCA_013400955.1. Taxonomy (NCBI): domain Eukaryota; kingdom Metazoa; phylum Chordata; class Aves; order Passeriformes; family Petroicidae; genus Drymodes; species Drymodes brunneopygia. Next base: position 285,673 of record VZTZ01007956.1, on the reverse strand, counting down.
CAAAAGTAATTCAAATAAAGAATATTGTTAGGCATGAAAAGAGACTATCCTTATTTGTACAGAAGTACACAAAATTTGGTCATTAAAAGATGGTTATGAAAAATGGCCATGAAAATTGGTCATTTTTCATTTATGAAAAATTATAGACTAAATATTTATGCCTAGCAAGATGGTTTCTTTGCAGAGTAGAATGTATGGTAGAAGAAAAACGCAAAAATACACTTTTAATAGGATATCTTTGAGTTGTTATTCTAGTGTTTTGGATGATGGATTAAAGCAGGTTTTGAGAGATCTCAACCAACAGTGAATAAAGGGGCTGAATCTTAATTTTGTTTCTTTTATTCTTCTTTCTTCTCACCTTCCAAATTCAACTGCTTCCCGACTCCTGCACGTGCTGACCTTCAAAATCTCATGGGGCAGTTTCTCCCCATTCCTGGGGAGGATGTAGAGAGCAGAGAAATTTCTCGAGATCTTTCAGTCTTTAATTCTTTCCTGAGAAAATGCAATTACTTTTAGCCTTTTCTTGGGGTTTGCTAGCCTGAATATTATGTTGCTAATTCTTGTTAGACTATAATAGCTGGAGTTAGAATGGCAACATATTATTGATTAGACATATTGAATAGATTGCATATATTCATTTTTCCCACTTGCATTTTGGATGAGAATGCAACACTTTATTTCTAACTGGTCAGGCTATATCAAAACCTATGTAATCTTCTAGTACTAATAGCTTTTTGTATCATCAATTCACAATACAGACAACTCCATTTGTGCTCACAGGTGCTTTAGTTCAGAATCAAAGGCTAAAGGTTAACACAAAATGGTTCATTTTATTGTGATGGATCCAAAGCAAATTTTAACAATGAGATTTCAGCATTTGACTCATTTTTGTGGTTCATTATCATGTCCATTAGTGAGCAGGCAGGCACTGCATCAAAAATAGCCTGTTTAGACCTCTTATTAACACAGACTTTTGAAGTTGAATATAGATGAAATATTAATGGGTTTTTAAAGGTACTATATGAATAAGCAATATGAAGGCAAGATGATATTTCCAAGCTACTGTTTCAGTGAAGAATAATGTAAATGCAACAAAATATCTTTCAATATGCTAGGAAAATCGGTATGCGTCTGATAGAGCCAGTGCCATATTAAATCACGTGTGAAAGCATTGCATTATTCAAATCTCAGAAAGAGGAATAAAAAAAAGTCCATTGAAAAGCCATCTGGTAGCTATTGCTGTTGTTAGTGATCCCATTTACTGACATTTGCATAAAGCTTGTTGATTACTCTTAGGAAGGGCAATATTAGCATAAATGTTTTTTTATTGAGCTAGTCATTAAGGCAACACACCGAATAGCAATGAAGATCCCATGTGTCTGACAAGTTTATTTAAACCACCGGTGTTCTGCAGCAATAAAAAGGTGTGCCAGCATAGTTTCTTGAATGCGCTTGAAAGACTTCACAATATTTTCATCAAGTTGAAAAGAATGTGCGCAAGAATTAATTTTGAATTGATGAGAAAAGCAATGCAGCAAGATGTGCTTCTACTGCTTGTTTCCTCAGTTGTCAGGAGCACTGATAGTGGAGTAACAGAATTAATCAAACCCCATACAAATACTCATATCTAATTTGGTTTTCATTACTTCTCTCTACCTAGAAGAGAGTCTGTTTTTTAGAGCTGCATTCTTGTAAAAGTTAAGCCTGTGGTAGTGAGTGAGACAGGAGCAGGGCATTGGCTAAAACTCTGGTCTTCAGTATTCACTATTTTTTCCTGCCTTTTTTTTGGCAAATCCTAACAAATATTCAACAAGATTATACTGGAGTATGCTGCATGAGATAACTCAGACCAGAAACTGCTAATGAACAGCGTAGATAGGGCCACCCTGTATCAGAAAACAGGAAGCTGAACCACTTGAATACAGCAGTATCTTGTCAGTGACACTCAGGGCCAGTTTTATATACTCATACAAGTATAGCAAAACTGAGAATTTCCAGTTTTTAAGAAGGGATACTGATTTTTTTTCACAGACAGCAATTTAATTTTAGGGAAAATATTGGCCCTTAAATCATAGTAGCCAACATGGCCACTTTCAGATACAGAAATTCAAACGTCCATTTTAATGAAATCAACTCTATGCCTGATAATTAACTGTGAGCTACTTCATGTGTAAAATTTCTGAGTACTTAGGACCTCCGTAGAAATAGTATTGAGGAAGAAGTTATCACTTCAACAACCTAGATTAGGATACTCTCCTACTTGACCCTTTTCCAAATGTAAGATGCAGCTAAGCACAAACCTCTTTTATTTGTCAGTACTTTTAAAAAGACACACAATTGCTGGCCTTTTTCACTTCCACTGACGTAGAAATGTTTATTAAACATAGCTGAGCACTGTTTAGGTGTTAAGAGTCATTATTCCTTAGTTTGTAATGTAATCTTGGAAACATATTCTGAAGTTGAAATGTATAGGTGAAAGTGGTTCACAAGAAGGGAGATCTGTCAGTAAGACAGTCATATTTCATGGAGTGCCTTTTGTTTGATATGAATTGTGCAATACCTTCTGGCACACTGCCTTTTTTCCTCTCATCATTGACAGACTTCTGTCTCCTCTTCAGCCTGCGATCAGCTGTCCCTTGGGGTGGCAGCCATCTTCGGCCCATCCCACAGCTCCTCGGCCAACGCTGTGCAATCCATCTGCAACGCTCTGGGAGTTCCACACATCCAGACCCGCTGGAAACATCAGGTGTCAGACAACAAGGACTCCTTCTATGTCAGCCTCTATCCAGATTTCTCTTCACTCAGCCGTGCCATCCTTGACCTTGTGCAGTTCTTCAAGTGGAAAACAGTTACTGTTGTTTACGATGACAGCACTGGTAAGGCCAAAGCATCAGACCATGTGCAGATATATTCACATACACAAAGAGAGGGAGGAAGGGTGTCACTACTCATATTTCATAATTCAGGAAATTAAATTCTTAACTAATTTTCAAGAATTTTACTGGTGAGGCAGGGTATAACAAGTAATGTGGACTTATTACCATAAGTATTCTCATAAGTAGGCTTCAGTTGCTGAATTCTGTGTGTTTGAGCTCACAGCTGTCAATAAATTGGTCACACTCTATCTGTGTTTTCTGCAGTGTCTTAACAGTTGCTAACAGCTATGTCTTTTGATTTTACTTAAAACTTAAACTTGGAAGAAAAATATGGTAACTTGAAGGATACATTTGTGTGCCCACTGAATTAGAAAGCCTGAATTCTGGTGCTGCTTCTGGTGTTGGATGAGTTTGAAAACAGATGCCATATTTGTTTGGAATTTTAGTATCTGCTTTTTCAGATAGAAGTGAAGAAGGAGTCCTGATTTCAGCTCCTAGCAAGTGGAACAAAAGGAAATTTGGAGGATTGTTTTGCAGATGAATTAAAAGAGTTAAAAATGAACTCCTGACTTTCCAGCAGAAATATACTAGTTTATTACCTTTCCCTTAGTCACCCTAAAATTTGTATTGCCCTTCAGTTTTGTTTGGACAGTGGCACCTTGAAAAATGCTGTAAAACTTACATTTCATTTGAGTTCTAGTGGTGGTCAGAAATAAGACCTTGGTTAAGGGGAGAATATCACTGTAATGGAACATACAAGGAAGGTACTTGGCCAAAGAAGATATTTTAAATCTTATTGGAAATGCTGCTAATTTCTTCCATGCTGGTTGATCCATCATCATCAGGAAAAGAGCATAGTGAGCCTTAAAGTCTTCCAATGGTTCATTGAACTGAAAGGCTGTTGATGTGCTCATTACATGATGTTACTATCTATCCAAATCTGAAATAAAAAAATAAGATCAAGAAACAATGTAAGACTACCTGTAGGAAAGATGATCTCTGTTAGATAAACAGCAATTACTACAGCAGAACAGAATACCTGCTTGCTGTTCGAGCTCAGATAAGATGCATATATAGCTACCAAGAGGTGAGGAGGGAGCAGAGAAGATGGTGCATAAAAGTTTTTATAACTGATATTTTTCTCCATGCCTTCTAAAAAAATGCAAGGCTGCCTCACTACGAGTTTGTTGGCTGATGTTGCCAAAAGTCTTGGGTAATCAAACTTTTGATTTAAAGTTTAGCTTTATAGACTTAAGGCAAGTAATATGTAGCTTGTTTCTTTTTTCTTTCTTTTTTTTTTCCTAAATTATTTTGTATTATTGTTCTGGAAAAGGAAAGGAAGCTAAAGCCTCAAATTTTAACCATACAATGATAGAAAAAAGTGAGTTGTGACAGAGTTATTGACTTAGGTTTATGTAAATTGGAAATATTTCATCTTCATTAAAATCATTTGGAAGCTAACTATTTCTTCAAGAACCAGTTATCTCTTAAAACAGTCAATTCAGTTGGAAAATTCATATGTTCTAATGCTTTGAAACTGCTTTGCTTGATAATTTCAAGTAATTCTCTTCTGTCCGAAAAAAAGTTAATAAAAAAATATTTCATGTTTAATGATCTTCCTGTATCCAGAGATATGTTGTTGACAGCCTTGATAGATCTGATCTCATGAAGCAAGTTTTGAAGCCAGGACAAAAACAGAAACAGGAATGAAAATGAAAAAGAAGTTTTTCTTGTATATATTGTGATCTACTTGTTCTACTTGTTATTACTGTTAATATTTAAGAGAGAAAAAACCCCAAACATAAACTCTTTTAGAATAAATTTTAAATAAATTTCACAATGAATTAGTATATTGAGTTATTTAGTCTATTTGAAAAGCATAAAGAATTATTCCAGGATATATTCTCTTTGGAATTATAATTCTTTCTGGAGTGGCCAGTTCCTTCATAATATGATACTGATTGTTCCTGTCGATAAAGACTAATCCCATCTACAACATATTTTTTATATTTTCCTTGAAATCTATTTCTGTCTGAAGAGGCAGAAAAAATTAATCCATTTTAAAAAGGTTATCCTCTCTCTTTTTTTGTGTTTGCTGTAAGTGAATTTAAATTCTACCTTTTAAAGACTGCCAATTTCTCTTTGTTAGTAGCGTCTCCTATGGATAATTCCAGGAGTTCAAAAGCAAATGGCACTGCTGGGAAGTCCACAGCATCACTTGCCTTTGAAGTGCATATAGGAACAACTCTTAGCTATGAGAAACTATCAGTCTTAAAGAGGCAGATTTTATATCTGCTGGAGTTCAAGTGCAAACTGGTGGGTTTTGAGGCAGGGGGAGAGGAACCTTTTGAAAGAAAGTAGTTTCTTGACCTGAGGAAGATGTTCTCTCCTATCATAGGATAAGACAAATATTCTGTTGTGAGTCTAGGACTGAAGCTGAATGTGATGTTTCAACTAAGATGTATGTTTTATGACTTGTGCCATTTAAGACTTAATTTCAAATCATTGAAATGAAAGCAATGAAGACCAAATATTTATCACTGTTTTTGTCTGTTTCTTCCCTTTGATCAGTGATTCCTTAATGTAAGATGGATATAATTCTTAATATCTTTCTCCTTTGTTTCTCTTTTAAACACCCATATTTTCCACTCCTTTATTGAGTGGTTGTTTAGGATGAGAATGTATGCCTTTTTTTATGATGATTTTAGAGCTATGGATTTCCTTTATCTGAATGGACAATTCCTCAAAGGGCATCGTGGTCAAGACAATAATATGTTGGTATAGCAGCTACAGTGATAATTTAATTGCTAAAGCTAATATTTTTTTGGAGGTTCATATTTGCTTTATGTATTTCTTTATTATTGTAAGCACAGACACAAAGGGAGTTGATACTTTTGTTATAGACAGGAAGAAAAGATATAAAACATGCATAAGCTAGGATACTTCTCCAATAAACTATTTAAATTTTTTTGCATTAAATAATGGCTACTTTCTGCTTCCTTCTATGATTTGATTTCCTTTTTTTTATCTCTCAAGATTTTTATTTTCAGTATAGCCCATCTGTTGTACAGGTAAAAAATTATAATGTGGCTCTAAAACACTTTTCTTGCTAAAAGGGATAGATATTGCTTCCTTTGATAATTTAAATGGTAAAGTGTATTCCTTTCAACTAGGATTTCATGTTAAAAAATACAGAAACAAAAAAACCCCTATCATTCTCCTCCCCCCCCAAAAAAACAACTCCAAAACCCAAAAAACAAACTCAAAAACCTCCTACCAGGATGTAATGAGAGGCTGGTCACTTTTTTTCTCTTAAAGTAATTTATGGGCTCTTTGTTAATTAAATTCCACCAAACTGTCCCTGGACACTAATTAAGTCCTTTCAGATTTACAGATTTGCTACAGTCAATTGTCTTTCAGAAAGAGAACTGGAAAAATGACAATATGTTCATCAGCTTCATGTCCTAATGGATTTAATTGGTCTCAAAACAGCAACGTAATTTCAAGTACATATTCTAATCTCTGTGCTAAAGAAAACAGACTAGACAAACTGTAAATAAGTTTGTGAATCTCAGACAATTTAAAAAAAAGGAAAAAATAGATTAATAGTTAGATGGCAGGCTTTTAAATTATAGTGGCACTTGTATAGATATCAATATATTGATACTTTTATATATCAACAGAACAAGTTGATATAAACAGAGTTCTGGACATTTTTTCTTAATTAACTTTTGTTTTGGTCTTGAGTGAATGAGTATAAACACCAAAAATCTGTTACATCTATGAACAGAAGCCAAAGTAAATGCTGAAAAATTATTTCAGAAATAAAAATCTTTTGTGTTGGTCTTTAGTACTGAATCCTATGCTTTAACTGAAATACAGGAATTAGAGAGATTTCATTTTGTTGATATAGTCACTCTCGTATGCAGGTTGCATTGATTTGTAATAAAGAGATAATTTCTTTCTTGGGATCAGTATTAAAGTTTCATTATCTAATTCCCACTGTAATTGGTGTTATTTTGGCCTCACCTTGATTTTGTGTGGAGTTCTGGCCCCCACAATTTACAAATATTATTAAGGTACTTGAATATCTCCAGAAGAGGACAACAAAGCTGGTGAAAGGGCTGGAAGGCATCATGTCCTATGAGGACTCTGGGCTTGTGTAGTCTGGAGAAAAAGAGATTGAGGGGTGTCTTCATTGCTCTCTGCAACCTCCTGAGGAGGGGAAGCAGAGAGAGAGAGGTACTAATGTCTTCTTCCTGATATCTAGTGACAGAACATGTGGGAATGGCTCAACGCTGCATCAGGGGAGGTTCAGACATAAAATATTAGGAAATATTTATTTATTTATTTATTTATTTATTAACAGGTTGGTCAAACACTGTAATAGGCTTCCTAGAGGAGTGATTGATGCCCCTAGGCTCTTTGTGTTTATGAGGGATTTTGGACAATGACTTTAACTTGCTTTAACTTATTCAGCCCTGAAATGGTCGGGTGCTTGGACAAGACGATAGTTTTAGGTCCCTTTCAACCGAGGTATTCTATTCTATTTTTCATGTATCTTATTTCTCGATATCTTACATCTTGTGGTTTGTTATGGTTGAGTTTTCTTCTTTTACCCCATACTATGACTGCTGAAGAATAGCCACTTTTGCAGTTAATATAATTTTAAACTAAGGGGAATTGAATGTCTTCTGGGTGACATGGATGTGGGATGATGGCAGGTGGGCAGTATTGCTAAAGGATTAAGAAGAAAAAGCCTCTAAATGATTCAAAGTAAATTTTGGCTAGGGCCAAATTTTCTCTTTAAGGAGAATATGCATAGTGCACTTTAAAGATGAGAAAAAATATTTAAGATACTTGAGAGATCTGGCAACTGAGAAGACAAAGAAAATGAGTTGGTCTGAAAAGGCATGGCTGTCTCTGCTTCTACCTAAATGAATTAAGCAACATCTCAATTTACATGAAAGGTTGTTCTTCTTTATAAACACATCTATATACTGGTGATCTATTCTGAGAGAGAAGGAATGAGAGTTGAGAATGCTCTGTTTGAAGGTTTGAAATGGGTGAAATAGCAGTGCATTTCACCCCAATTTAGAAGACAAGACTTAAATTTTGGTGATCTATAACAGAAACTTATAAACTGACATGGCTGGCATGAAGTAGAATATATTTCAGGTTTGAAATTTTGATATTTTTGAAAGGCAAAATTTGTTCAAGAATAGATAACAGGCAGAAATAAGGTGAAATTTCTTCAAGATAATCTGTGGTGCTCAGTCCACAGTGCAGTAGGAGACGTCTGCTGGGAGCACATGAAAGAAAGCACAAAGGAATATTATAATTGTGATTTGCATTGCTGTGGACTAAGATTCAAAGCAATCACTAAGCCATTAAAATTAAGTAGACAAGGCTTTTGCTTCCCATCCTTCTAGAATCATCTAACAAAATTAACCAAAGACTGTTTTAATATCACCAAATATCTCAAACTAGGTGTTTACTGGAAAGGAAGTACAGGAGGACACAGCTGTTAAAACAGTCTTAGAAAGAGGTTATAATATATGTTGACTTTTTTAGTATTGAAAATTCTGAATGCACATGTATGAGAAGTTCCTGTGATATTTCTGATACTGACTCAAGACTTGAGAATGAAAAATAATGGTTTATTATTAGGAAGGTGCAAAGCAGCAAAATGTACTAAACAGAATTCAGGAAGTGGTGAGATTTTAAGGGTTGTCCTGTGTAGGGCCAGGAGTTGGACTTCAATGATCCTTGTGGGTACCTTCCAACTATGATTCTATGATAATTAAGTGAATATTGTTAAAACTCTAATTTCTCCAAACAGAATTAGTTGTATTCTAAAATGAAGAGTAAATAATACCAAGCTTGGTTAAAAAAGAAGCAACAATTATCAAGGAACCCAAGTTTTCATTGGAGCAAATGAAGTGATCTTCGGTCTGTTAATATTTACCTTTAGAGAACATATGGATGGTAGACAAAGTTCAAGAAGTTTGGGTAAGGTAGACAAGCTCAGGTTCATCCCAACTTTGATATGTGTCCAGATTTTGAAGTGCACTTATCCTGGTTCCTTATGTTTTATTAACATCTAAATCATCCACCAGTTTAAAATAACTTCCTTCCTAACTTGGAACCTGCTTAAAATAAGGTAGTATGAAGTGAAGTTGTAGTATGAATTTGTTAGTTGGATTTTGGTTGGTTTTGGTTTGTTTTTGTTATTGTTGGGTTGGGCTTTTTTGTTTTGCTTTTTGTTGTTGTTGTTGTTTTAAATAGATCAGTTAACTGAATTTCTATTCCCGGGGAAAAAAAAACCCTGTTTACTTGTAAGCACTAAAAAGTCTCCAAGTGTTAAGTTTGAGGACACTGTGAGATTTCCTTTATCAAGAGCAAATAATTTAAAACTTCCTCCTTTTCCAGGTCAATGTGCCTTGTGGGCCAGGAAAAAAAAAAAACCAGTTGATGTGATACATACTGAGTTAAGAAAGCCAAACTGTTCAAGTTGACATTCATATATACAAATTAGAAGCATAGGTACTTAATGCAGGTGTCAAATGGATGCAAACAAAGAGTAATAAAAGTAAATAGATTGGTTTCAGCTTACTGAAAAGGTAGACTTGCAAGGTAAATTTTCTGGTATGAAGAGTATATAAATTACATATGCAGGTAGCAATCTCAGAAGTTACAATACTCTAGAAAATATAATTTGTGTTGAAGTATTTTAATAGTTCTCTCTCAAGTGTAAGACTTGGTCACATTGTGGGTAAACCAATATGGCATTAGGAGAAAGAAAACATGACATTGAACTCAGGTGTCTGGTCTGGAATTCCATGTGTAAGAAATTCTCAAGTAATTAAAATTTCATCTGCATATAAAAAGAAATGTCACATTTTGTTACATTCCTCTTTGCAGCAGATCACAAGAAGGATGAGGGTTCTTGAGAGCAGAGGTTAAGGCAAATATGACCTGGAAGGAGAAGACTCTAAGAGCGTTACTTTTCTGTAGAGGAAATGGACAAAAAAGTCCTGCAAAAGGAAACAAATAAACTATCCTTTACGTCAGACACATTTCAAACACGATTCAGCTAGGAGCATTTAGGTTAGAACAAAATAACAGGTGTCCTTAAAAGGCTATGGAAAATCCACTTCATGAGTTTGATGGTTTGTTGTTGTTTTTTTCTGGGTGGTGTCAGGGTTTTTTTATTATTATTAATTTTTATTCTTTAGTTTTTTCAACATCAGTGTTTTCATACTGCTCTTCCTAGATAGAACAGAAAAAGAAAAGACAGGTAAGGGCGACATTCAAAGGCCTCTATCAGGACTATTAGCTACCACTGTGCTCACTAATGTCTCTATCAAATGTGCATAAACATTCAATTATAAATGAATAGTAAGTTACTCCACTGACATTGATAGTGATTCCTCAAATTGGATTTTTTTTTTATATTATGTATAGATGAAAACTGCATCTGTGTGTATTTCTGTATATTTATAATGTTTTGACTTGTGCAGCTTTAGCTAGCATTTATTCTGGTTCTATGAAGCAGATGCAGAATTCAGAGTACTGGTTGCTTATGAAGGGCTAGGTAGGTACCTTTTCTGCAAATAAATGAATTTGTATATAAATCATATCAAAGATAGAGATTGGGGTGGTATACCTTAGCACAGACTATTAAATGAAACTATGCTTGTTCATTTATAATTTGTGCAGTATCAATTAATAGGTATTCTGTGTTGCTTTAGTGGGATTAATGAAATGAGTATCTAAAGGAAGGCTATATTTGTCAATGTGAAAAAAGCAGACTTGAAGCTTCCCATGCATATAAGCTGGAATGGCATGTAGATCTGTTCCACATCTTTTCACTCACCATTTCAGAGAGGTTGCGGCATTTGTAACACTTTTATTGAATATTTTTATTGATGACAATATATTTTTTAATAAATTCTTTAATAAATTCTAATTAATAATAATTAATAGCACTAATAATTTGGACAATAACGAAATATAATCCTGACTGATTGCACATTCCAGAGTGTCTTTTAAATACAGAGTGTTTCAAGTGCTGTGCAGTAGTTTCAAGAGAAATTTCAATTAGTAGTTATGTGCTAAACCTAATTGTGGTATTTGGATGTAGCTGGTTGGTGTATTCCTTTACTAAGACAGTTCTTGAACATTTATTCAGTAAAGTTCAGAAATATTTTTTTAGTGTATATGAATATATCAGCAGTATGGAGGACATTGTGAAGTTAATATTTCACTTTCGAACGCTTTTAGTCTTTATGCAGTTTGAATGTTAATAATTACTTCAGCTATCTGAAGAGAAAGAGTTAAATTCAGCTATTCTTTTCTGGTAAATGGGCCTGTAATAGTTCTTTGAGAATAATTCTGTACAGGTTCTAATTAACTTTTTGAAAAGTAAATGTTAACAAGTTAACAAAATGCATGATTGTAGCCAACTTTCAGGAAAACCTGTTACTACAGCCCTCACTCACATTTTGGCCAATAATTGAATGTGGACTTACTGCAACAAGACACAGTATTACAAAAACAAATCTATGAGTTTAAAATAAATAAATTATTAAAATTCATAAGATACTTTATAGTATTTCTCTATAAGCCTAAAGAATAGAGGTGGAGATAATATTTCCATAAGTTATAAAAATGAACATAAAGTTATAAAAATGAACATATTCCAAATAGTGCTTCAAATTGTTTTGCTTTTGTGGGTTTCAATAAACTGAAGAATTTAAATCTTACAGAAAATTGCCTAGGGAGCTTAAGATGAAAAGAACTCTTTCTTTCATGAAGAATGTAAATTTTTTGATTATGTCCAAATACAGAAATATGTGAAAGGAAAACTAAGTGAAAAATGAAAAGAGGAAATCTGAGACAAGATCAGTTTCACATTCCTATATGGGACATGCATTTAAAATTTATCCAAATTTAAGTATAGTTTTACTCTTATTTCATTATTACATATTTTGTCCTCTGATTGGGGGAACGCTGTGAAATACACTTGTGATGTCAGTCCCTCTGTGAATCGCTCTGCATCACTCTCAGTTCAAATATTACTGCCTTAATTCATTTCAGCTTCAATTACAGAGTTCTCTTTTCTCCTCCACTCCTACCAATTCCTTCTTTTTAAAGCAAAAATAGAACTGCTTTTGTTTCCAAGAATAAATGTGCTGAGCTGGTGTAAATTCTGAGGATGTTCATTTATGTGTCTTTTCAAGCTAAGTCCATTTTGATTTACTGTAGACAGTGTTTTTTATTTAGCTTTGTATAGTATGATGCAATAATAATACTTCTGTTGTATGTCTAAGAATGCCTAACTTGTTCTACTGCTTCATTTATCATTGATCGCGACATTTTTGACAAAATCTTTTATCCCTTGACTGTAGTATATTTCTTTTATTTTCCCTCTTCACCCTCATTAAACTGCACTGCTCATACATCAGCCACTTGAGAGATCATATTTCATACAATTATAATAATTATTTTGAAATGCCCAGGGCTGTTAATTCTTATTGTTGTCACCATCATAATACTGAATTAATGATAAAACTTTATGAAAATGTTCAGAAAACTATGTTTAGAAAACAGAATAACAGCAACATTTCAAATCAGGCATATCATAACAGAGCATTTGACATATATAAATGTCAAATGTAGCCAGAGACTAGAGAAAACATGGCAAATGTAGTATATTAATAAAGCATAATTTGTCTTCATTTGCAGCATTTCCTTCAATTATGTTATTTTTTCTTATATTTTCAGACATTGGATGCCAAGGTGAGGAAAGAATGGACAGGAGTTTTTTATTTTTATTTCTTTCTAGCTGCTGTATGCTGCATCTGATAAATACTCAGGTGGCATGAAAAAAAGTTTTCTTTATCTTGGTATGGTGATCTTCAAGATCAAAACTGTTCCATGAACTGAAGGTGTTTTCCAAACTTTAGTAGCACATTGATTCTCTCTTGTGGAACTGTGTGGGATGGGGTAGAGGGGTTTTTTTCACTGCAGTACTGCAAAGGCTTTATTAGAAAAGAATTGTTACTGGAAATAAGCTGAATTGGGATTGGCTATTTGTAGCTATAAAAGATGTTCACACCCATGCTCTGATGTGCTTGCTTAGCATATCCAAGGAAAACAATAAAGCTGATTATTGCCTCCTCTTCAGTTACAGCTGGTTATGCTGAAGTAGCAGCACAATGGATTTAACATTCTGATACTAAGACCCAAGACACAGAAAAATTAAATGATATGCACAGTATCAGAATAGAAATGTTGACAGTCTGTGGAGTTAAACCTGGATCCGTGATTTTCTTGCTCAATGAATTTTTTTTCTTTAACCCTAAAGCTAGTCTGTTCTATATATGGAATTTTAATAATTGCAACCTTAATATTAGTCATGAATATAATTTTAAACACTTCTGCTTTCCTGTACTAAGTAATTGTTTAAAAATTTTTTTTTTTAGTCTAAAAGAAGGGGGGATTGGGATTTTAGTTAGGGTTGTTTATTTTTTTTCTGGCCTAGTCTAGACACTTACAATTTTCTCTCAATAAAGAGCTTTGTATTTCAGATGCATATACAGACCTGCACAGATGTGTGTAATTAAAAATATAGTTCTGCCTTTTTCTTTTTTATTATTTTTTTTGTATTAGAAGTGAGAATTTTTCTCAGATATTGAGAATAGTAACAGGCTGCCCAGGGAGGTGGTGGAGTCACCATTCCTGGAAATGTTCAAAGAAACAACTGGACTTGGTACTTAGTGCTATGGTTGACTTGGCATGGTGGTGTTTGATCAAAGGTTGGGTCTATGATCTTGGGTAATGTTTCTATGATTCTATTCTATTACACAATCTGGGAAAATAAATACCAGAAGAAAACTACCTAGACTGAAACATTTTCTCTGATTACTGGCATGGCTAGATACTGGCATCCAAGAGATAGTTTTTGAAAATATTTTCAGTAGGAAATAACTTTTATTTGTCCTCTCATACTCAGGGTCCAGAACTCGCTTTTCAGGGTGACTAAAACTTTTAGCTACTGGTGTGCTCAAAAGAACTGTATTACCTAAACTCCCCACCCTTTTCTTTCTCTCTCTTCAAGAATCTCAACTTGATGATCAAATTATTTTTTTCCTAAGGCATAAACTGTTGTAGTGTAAATTCTTTAAATGTGTTTGCATAGCAGAAAGGCCACATATGGGCAATGTGGAATTTGGAATGAATTCCTTAAGATATGATGGAACATGCCAATATAGTCTAAGGTTCTTCTGAATTATAAGCCGTAGTTCTTTTATCTCAGACGAAGAGTTCACACTGTATGGTTTGATAAAGAGATAAGTACATAGGTAGAGGTAGCTGGACATTTTGCTCACTTTATACATCTGCACTGCTTCCCCCAGAAGGAAACTATGTCATACAAATACACCTCTAGAATTCATTTGAGCAAATACTGCTATTGTCATGGGTGACTCTTGTGTATTGGCTTGTCATCATGAATCTAGGTTTTAAATTTTCAGCTAAAGACATTTGAAACAGAACAGCTATAATTTTGACAAAGGGCTTAAATAGAATTTTCTTTGGCAAAAATTCTTTTCAAGTCAGTTACCAGACACATTTCCTCCTGTTTACTGATACAATACTATCCTTTCCCTTGTAGAAGTCACGTTTAACAGCAAAATAAGTCAACATAATGCTAGATATCTTTGAACTCTTCCTCATGTCACTTCCACTAATCATAGTACATTTTAGACATTACAAGTTGCAAAATGCATCAGACTCCAATGCTTTAATATTTGTAAAAAATATACATTCATACCCATGTACTATTCTGATTGCTCTTCAATCCTTTAACTACAAGATTGAAAAATCCTGGCAAAATGTTGGACTCTAAAGCTACTAATAAGAAGTTGCATTAATTATGTTTACAGTGAAAATAATTTTTTTCCAGACTACATCTCTTAGAACTTTTTCCATTAAAGACACCATTGCTACTCTATCTCAATGGAATTAAATATAACTGATAATCATTTTAAGGATGCTTTACACTGCTGGAATTGAGTTAAATGATCTTAATGTAGTGAAAAAGCTTAATATGAATAAATATGAAAGGTTCATCAAGTTGTCTTTTTCCTTTGTCTGTTTTGTATGTGCTTTTCTTAATGGTGTGGCCGTATTAGGTATAACAGCACAAAGAACACAGAACAGCCCACTGTTTGAGAGCCCCTACTAGCTAGTGCAATTTCTTTTTAATCCTTTCACTAGAGGTATTTTTTTTTAAGTTGAGGGTGATAAAACTAAACTTTAGAATTCATGGGTAATCTCTGCAAGTCATCTTGCAGAAATGAACTGTTCCAGTTGATGTGAAACATTCTCTCACTGCCAATAAACTGGCATTCTCCTCCCTTCTATCCACACCCCTTTCAAAGCCCAATACACAATGAGATTTTTCTGAGACATAACTGAAAGAGCTGGGCAGGGGGCTGTCACAGAAGGAGAAGAGTACAGAGAGGTGTGAGAAGAAACAACTTGCTAAAAATAAAGTGACTATTTTCTGGTGGCTCTGCAAAACAGTATATTAATAGTTTTGAAATTTTTGATGTGGTGACGATAAGGAGTAGCCTTTAAAAGAGCATTAGTGTTTCTTACAGAAAGAGGTTGATGTGTTCAGCCTATTGCAAAGTGCATTTGCTTGCATTCTTCCTGTGCAGCACAAAGGCAGCATTAATGGAAATGATAAATAGTTTGATGAGCAGGCCAGGTGGCGTAGCAATGGCCCGCAAGACTGCTGAGCTGGAGACAGGTTTTAAAACAAACTTGGGGCTCTTGCTTCCTGGACTGGTTGAAGTTGAACATGTCGAGGAGGTAATGTGATTGATCTCTTTGGAGGAAGATGCCAGCTGGAGAGCTCACAAACTGCTCCTTCAGGATTCTCCTTAAAGATGAATTGATGGCAGCTTCTGAAAAGAGTTACTCACACCGCACTCTTCCCAGCCATTCAGAGGTAGGGCTCTATCAGAGTGGCTGCTAAAAGAAGGAATTGAGAGTTTAAAGGGACAGGAAAAAGGTGTCCCTGGTGAAAGAAAATGCAGGAAGTACATTCCCAAAATGCAGCTATTATTTCTATACTGTTGTAAAATAGATTTTTTTAGGGGCTGATACACACAGTTATTGTCCATAGATGAACCCAAGTGCTGCAGTTTACATGCAAGACCTTGTTTTATTCGTTTCTATCTTTCCAGCGCTTAATTTTTGATTTGATTACAAATAATGACCCACTCTTCAATATTTAATCTAGAAAAGGTTTTGTTTGTGTATGGTGGTGTTTTTGTTTGTTTGTTTATTTTTAGATGAATTATTCTGTTCCTCTTCAGGAAATTATTTTGGTTTTACTTTCCAGTAAAACTAATTTATTCTTTGCACCCTTTTAAAAACACAAATGCTATGTCCCAAATGGTAGATACAGTGTAGAAGGAAACCTCTAGCCTTTAATTAGTATTTAAAAAAGCCAGGTTTTCAAGTGTGATCCAGAACTGGAAAGCTTTTAATTGCTCTCAGTTCTCACTAATGCCTGAATGAAGAAATCCTGCTTCTCAACACTTTACCAGAGAAATAAAAACTATCTGAGAAAGGTGTACTCAGCACTGTCTGATATTTTTGTGTTCTGTGAGGTGTTTCTCTGCAGCAAGGAGCTGTGGGGTGACTGTGGCTGTGGTACTTGCCACCCATGACACACCTTCACAGTAGCACCGCACACCATGCACTCTCCAGAGAGCGGCATGTCTTCAGTCCCTTGCAAGTGAGGGGGTTTGGTTTCCAAAATCATCCCATTGAGGACCCAGCAAGCTGGAAACTGTTGAGCATATGCTAGTAAAGAATTTATTCCTTATAGTGGGTGGCCAAGTGGACTACTGAAGTGAGTCATTTAGTAGACTGGAACATGTTTCTTTCCCTGCCATAATCCATCTGACCTTTACAAATGCTGGTGGCTGGAAACATGGTGAAATATATATGTTAAAATCTTAAAAATTGGAAGTATGTACTCACTATAACTATTACTAAAATTAAATATTCTGCTACACGTAGAAGCTATGAACAATATTACGCATTAAAAGTTTATGGTTGTTTTTATTTCACTTTGATGAGAACAGAAGGAAAAAAATAGCTTTGAAACCCCTGGAATTTGCTTGTCTCAGATTTAATTTATCTTAAAATATATTTTGAGACATCTCATGGGTTACTATTTGACAGTTATTGAAGGCATAAATAGTTCTTTATGTGCT
Source organism: Drymodes brunneopygia (assembly GCA_013400955.1). NCBI lineage: Eukaryota > Metazoa > Chordata > Aves > Passeriformes > Petroicidae > Drymodes > Drymodes brunneopygia. Next base: position 268,494 of record VZTZ01007956.1, on the reverse strand, counting down.
TGCCTGCACATCTGTACTGCCCCAGCACTGAGGTCCAGGCAGTGCACTGAAGAGATGTGCATTCACAGATTTTCTTCCCCATATTCTCATGCTCAGGTTTCATTGGTAGCTTTCAACCTTTTGTACTGCCTTCCAGTGTGTTACTTTGTTTATTGCTCATCACTTCTCAGTCAGATACATAAGTAACCCAGAAGGCAGACACTATCATAGCATTCTCCATGTCAGACTTTCATTGCTCTAGTGTTAGTTCCTACATCTGTAAATCTTCTAATTCAAATTTTGGTTGGATTTTTTCTTTCTCTGAGGTAGTCAAATAATGATAAAATTTATGAAGGTTACAATTGTTTTTTTTTCTTGAACAGCCCAGTTAGGACCTTTAGGGACTGATATTCTTGGGTAATGCTCTGGAACAGAGCAAAGCTTGTAAGCTTTGGAATTCTTGGGTTTCACCCACTACTGTTTCTTGAGGCTATCTCAGTTAGAGCATGGAGCTAATAACACCAAGGTTGTGGGTTCAACCCCTGTATGGGCCCCTCAGTTAAGAGCTGGACTTGATGGTCCTTGTGGATTCCTTTGAACTCAGAATATCCTGCGATTCTCAAACTAATTGAACTATATGTTTAATTCATTAGGGTATTGGAAAACATTTACATCAAAAACTCCTGTAGGCAAGAAAACATTTCTTGCCGTTCTGTAACAAATCTTGGACCTACAGTTAAAGACCAAAACCGTATTGTATTGGTGCAAACAATGGGAATAGAGCAAGGGACCTGTCCATTTGTAGTTTCTTACACTTGTTTACCAAAATTTTGTAACTTAAACTTGCTACAGAAAAAGCAATACCCCTTTTCCCCTTCTTTCTATCCCATCTCAAAGTTCCTTGACAGCTTAACTGTTCATCCTGTCTCCAAAGGTGTAACAAAGGTGATTGGCATAACACCTGAAAATATGAATAAAACGTGCATATTAGGGACTCTGCTTTATGAGTAGAGAATGCTTTGAAAGAATACTTTGCTGTCAAGAAAGAACAGCCACTTAAAATCTTTAAATCTTGATGTATTAAATAATTTTAAATCTTGATATATTAAAAATACTCAGTACTTGTACAGAAAACTTGAACACCATGAATCACCGTAATGTTTCATATAATCAAAGAAATTTCAAAGTCACTTCCACAAACACAGTAAGTTTTTTCGAGTAGTTTTGATTCCAAAACTGGCACAGTAGTGTAAAGCTGCTTTTGCCTCTTGCTGTTCTTGAAAAGTGGTTTGGTATAGAAATATGAGAACAGATTCATGTGAGAGTGTTCTACAGTGCTGAAATGATTCACAACTTTGTATGTAATGTTGATTTATTATTTGGGAGACTGCCTAGTCTGATTAAAAACTATTAGTCTGGGATATGGCTTTAATTGAATTAGAGTAACATGTTCTTCGAAGAGAAATGTCAGAGTTGCATGATAGTGCTAGAGGAAGATTTGTCTGTCTTAAGGTAATCCATAATGAGCCTGCTTACTGTCTGTTAATATTAAGGGAAAAAGAGACTTGTGCTAAAGATTCGGGACTACAGATAGTTAATTTTTCTTTTTAATAACATTTTTGTGTATCAGTTCCAACCAACTGAGAAAGGAAAAAAAAATCAGGAAACTTTGAATGCTTATAGTATGTTCTCCTGCTAGCGGTTCAGGTTCTTGTTTTATTAACTTTCTTTTCTCCTGATTCCTGTTTTCTTTAAGGTCTCATTCGATTACAAGAGCTCATCAAGGCTCCATCACGATACAACCTAAGACTAAAAATCCGTCAGTTACCAGCTGACACAAAAGATGCAAAGCCATTGCTAAAGGAGATGAAAAGAGGCAAAGAATTCCATGTAATCTTTGACTGCAGCCATGAAATGGCAGCAGGCATCTTGAAACAGGTAATCCTCATTTTGCTTTAGATGTCTTAATCTTTTACATCCCTAGTAAATAAAACTATTATCCAGACCTAATGGTATTTAACAAGCAGGGAAATTGCATGTCAGTTTTACTGAGGCCTAACTGAAAATCAACCAAGGATTTCAGAGGTAATTTTATTGGTGACACAAATGGTAGGTGCTTTAATTATGCTTTTATAAAGAAAGAGTTTAATCAATTTATCTCCAGGAGGGACCTGAAAGTATATTAGTCTTTCAACTAAGAAGAACTGGTACTTTGGAGAATTGATGCTTTAAGCATAGTTTTAAATGCTTTCTTAATGTTATTTTATATATCAGATCTTTATGTATGTATGTATGTATATATGTATGTATGTGTGTATGTATGTATGTATTTATATATTTATTTTTATTTGAGGCCTCTAATATGTGTATTCCTAATCAGATAGTGATATCTGAATAGTATGTTACCAACAGACCACATTAATGTCTTCCATTAAGAGAACAGAATTGATATCTTAGAGCCATATTCTCTTTGCACTAATAATGGAATTTCAAAACACTCAAGTACATTTGGGTTGATGCTTTAAAAGTATTGTGTGCAAGTGAAATGCGTAGGTGAGATACAGCAGAATTCCAAATACTTAACTGGCTCAGAGACCATCTTCCCCATAGTTTTTTAACTGAGCTATGACTTCCAATAAAGAGAATAGGAAGAATACCTAAACTGAAACAGTATTCTACACTTCTAATGCACAGCTTTTAGTGACTTTAATTCATATTCATATTATGTTTGCTAGAAAACTGTAGGGTCTAAATTAAAAACAGAATGTATTTAAGAGTTGGAAATGTGTGTCTCATTAGAGGTACTTACAGGTATTATTGCAAGTATGATTAAAATTGCTAGTAAACCTTCATGTGTAATATAATTTCTTCATTGTTCATTGACTGAAAAACTTTTATTAGTTCCTAGTAATTTTAAACCTCTGTTGACGGTTTTTTCTTAACCATCAACTTAGTCTAGTTAGTCTAGTTATTTCAGCCAAATCATTGAATATACATTTAATTATTTTAAATAATTTAAATCTAAACAATGCAGATGGAAATGTGTTGATGACAATATTAAGCTGCAATACTAACAATAACTCCATCAAAATGCATTACTTATACAGTACCTAGTAGTTTTTAGGTGAAAAAAGCCTTTTATTTAACAGTATACAACATTGTGAAAAATGTATGAATAGAGGGAAATTGGAACAAAATTAAAAGCATTGTATCTTTATTCATGTCCCAGGACCCAAGGGTGAGCATTCAGCATCCTTAAATCAAATTGTGAACTGTTTTATCAAAGTACACTGCTCATCCTAAAAATTACAGAGGGTAGATACAGAAAAAATTCTTTCATGGGTGTTTAGATCTTTATATGGATTCTGTAGATTTTTACTTTTCCATTCAGGTCCTATACTGCTATGCTTTAAATGTGCCCAAAATCTGTAGTTTTGAAGCTGAATGTGAGCAATTGTTGAAATTGATGCAAGGGATGTTGAGAATATATTTATTATTTAGTGTTAATATACCAAATATAGCATTTATAAGTGATTATTGAAAAAAAAACTCTATAAATCCATTTCTGAATTATTAACTGATTGATTTTCTATTCCTGGTAATGGAGGGATGAATTTTGGGAGACATGACAAGGAGCTTCAGTTTGAGAGGATGATTGGAAAGATAAACAGTGAAGCTGGTGGAAGACAACACAAGTTGAAAATAAAGAAAACAAAGTACCTTGAGAACCTTGTGAAATGGCAACTACTCTTTATTGGCCAAAAATATGTAATGAGAAGCTAAAAAAAAATCCCATCAATCAGAAAATCTCATAAATCACACATAAATTAAGGAGAATCTCACTGTTATCTACATCACCAGGCAACCAGGGAAAGCATACATAATTTAGAAGGTTAGGGAAGCACTGTAATAATGAGAACAGAGAAATTACAACATTTGAAGAGGAAAAAGAAGTGAGATCTTTAGAGAAGTGAGAAAGTGAAAGAAGGAAGACCTGGAAAAGAGACAGCATCATCGCACAGCAGAATAAGGAACATGCGTAGGATGTTGTGTAGGGATCCTTTGGAGTATGAAGACTTGATTAGAAGCAGTTATGATATAGGTGACTGAAAATGTGTTACATACATAGAGGAAGATACTTTGGTTTTATTAAAAAGAAAAGTTCTTATAAAAGCTAAGAATGTTTGTAGTTGTAGAGTTCATAATGAAGTTGTAATATTTCTTATGGGAATGTGGTTTTCCTGGGTTTAAGAGAATTTAATTGCTACTGGAACACTATAGTCTAGTTCTAAGTGCTGTTGTGGAATTCTAAATACAAGAATATAGGCATTCTTTGGGAAAATGGTATGGTTTTTTTCAAAGTCTTGTTTAAAATATTATAAAATCTGATTTACGACTGATATTTGGATTAGTTTTAGATTTTTTCCTTTGGAAAAGATCATGTGGACTATTCATTTCATCATTTTTGAGACAATGTCACAAGCAAAAAGGCTCCCACAGCCTTCAGAATGCTGACAATTATTTTTAATACAAATTGTGGTACTGTCACAGTGGTATAATTGTGACCTTCAGTGTCTTTAAGGAGTCCATCTGGTAGCAACTATGCAAAGAATTCCTTTGATAATTCCTGGAAAGGAAGAAAATACTAAGGCAGCTTTTGTGCAAAGCATAAAATATATGCTTTTCAGGAGAAAATGCCCTTAATGAATAAACATGATGAAACATAGTTTTTTATCTACAAATATTTGTTTCTATGCAGTTGAGAGGAAAGCGTGAACTTTTAAAATGCACAGTTTATCAAAAACTACTTGGTATTACATAGTTTGCAAGAGCGATGAAGGTATTTGAGAGATACCTGAATTTATAAAGTAATTCTATGAATATTTATTTTTCATTTTTATTTAAATAGTATCTATCTTGCTGTTCAAAATTTGACTCTGAGAGAATTTTCTTCCATGATTGGAAAAATGTGTACATGTATAATATAAGGTTGGGTCCTTATTTTAAATGCCTAATATTGTTCATCAAAATAGAAAAAAAATTCCTATTAGGTAATTCATTTTAAGGGAAGGGTCCAATAACGAATGAAAATATTGTCGACTCAAATTTTGTGTTGTAACTTAATGTATCCATTAGTATGTAAAAATACAAGCCTCTTTCACATTTACTGCACTAAACAGTCTAATAATATTCTTTCTATCAGAAGATCTGGTTCATAAATTCCTTTAATAGTCAGTAATCTTCTCTAACTGCCAAGAAATTACTTGCTTGACCTAATTTTAGTATAATTCCAGCCCTATACTCTGATCTTAGTAGTGTTCTTTGGCAGTGTTTCATTTGCCATGTGAGTGTGATAAAAATGTATTATGTAGCCTCAGAAACATTAATACTTTGTTTATTTTTTCAAGGCTCTAGCTATGGGGATGATGACAGAATACTACCACTATATCTTTACCACACTGGTAAGTGGCTTGTGAAAACAAAGTGATGACATCCAACAAAGACCTTACTTTCCTGATTGTATTGCTTAACAAAGTGGAAAAGGACTCTCTGGAATGGGGTGTGAGTGCAAGATGTTTTATTTGCTGGGTTTTCTTACTTTCAGTTAAAACTCATCAGGATGGTTTAATTATTGTTCAACGGTGTGCCCTGGAAACTGATAGACCTGAAAAAGCATCAGGCGGTAGCACTGCAGCTTTTAACTGCCAAGGAGGGTTAAATGTATAATTCATAATTCATTGTTTATTTTCTGCATTTTGTCCTTTTTGTCTTTTAGCTATTTGTATGTGAAGATTAAGACATTTTAAATTTACTCATATATTCCATATTTTTAATCCAACATTTTACAAGGTAGTTCTTCTCTGTCATATGATTCATGAATAATTTGGTGTGAATCTTAGCAGCATTTTATTTAACAATTTGCATGAGCTTTTTAGGCGCATGAATTATGCAATATTCTTTGGTGTCCACTGTAAATGTAACTTAGAAGGAATTTGATCATTCTTGAATCTATCACTTGCAAGAAATAAACATTTCAAATGTGAATGCTCTTGCAAAACAAACTTGAATGTGAAGTAATTTTTCCTGCTCACCACAGTATAATTAAGAAACAGTTTAAAAGTTGGTAAAATATTATTCTAGAGACTACAGAGTCTCCAGAGTTGTGCACATTTCTCTGTCTTGAATTTGCATTCAATTTTGTCTAGATTGCAGTTCATTATTTTTTTAAAATAAAAATATGAGACAAACATGAGACAGATGGGCCTTGGAAAAACCATGCTTGAAATGACCCATGTTTAAAGTCACATATGTGTTTAAGTTCTTATGAAAACAAATCCTTTGTGTTAGGGTAGGAGTCTGCCTCAGAATCACAAAACAGAAGTTCAAGGAAAGTATAAACGTGAAATAGATAGTTGGATAGAAAACAAAATAATTTGTGAAGTTCAAAGACACACCCTGCACAAATATCTATCTTATTTTAGAAGGGTAAATTGTTGCATCACTTATAAATTTAGGATTGCATGCAATAGAAATTCTCTCACTAAATAGATTTCCCTCCACAAAAATGGATTATAGATGTTTCAAAGTTTTTTTTCTTAAGATTTTTATTTTGCTATTGATGGAAATTGTTTCTTTGAGTACTGTGCTGTCCATTGGCATTGAGTTTTCATTCTTAAAGCTCTGTTTAAAAATCAGAATTTTCTGTCATTCTTATTTACTTATTAGAATATTAGATTTTTTATGGAAACAAGAGTATTATATTGACTTGGAACTGTCAAGAGATAATTTACTGTACACAAACATATAATAGATTTTGATTTTGCAATGTGGCTCTAGAACCAGCATCAGAATTTAGTTGTTTTTATATATTAATTGCTTCTTACCTGACATGGTGAAAGTCCTGTCAAATAAATTTTCCAGTCACAGTGTTTGCAAGTCTTCTGTGTAATCTCCTCTTGATTGATTCAGGATCTAATGCACAAACTCATTAATACATTGACCTGTGTGCACTTGTAATATATGCATAATAATATTGTGTATATTTATTACATCCCAGTGTAAATATGAACGTATTTGGATTAAAAAATTGCATTCAAGGTTCTGGCTTCTTGCACAGTAAAAGCTGAGAGAATTTTTTAAAGAAAATATGTAACATAGTTCTAGTTATGTCCAACACTTACTTTGCAATAAAATGTTTTATTTCTCTGCAAAGAGGATGTGAGGTTATTTTAAATGAATTTTGACAACTGAATATTTTAAATATTATGTATGGGAAATTATATAATAATTACTAGTTACAGAATTAAACATGCATAGTGATTGATAACTGTTTGATATTTTTGTTTGCTTAGTGATGTTAACAATCAGTTATATTCTGGTTTTCCATAATACAATATTTAATCTTCAGCTCTAGCCAGTAAACAAAACGGATGCAGGCAAGTGTTGCACCTAACGCTACCTGACAACAAAAATTAAATTAAAAATTAGATGAATGACTACCTATGAATTATGGGGGAAATTTATATGTTCAATAAATTAAAATTATGTTTTAGGGAAATAATATATTACATATAACCTTGATTACATCTTTTTCGCCATGTTCAAAACTTGATCTTAGACCTGAGTTTCCTGAAATCAAGTACTATTTCTACATTGCTCCTTAGGCTTTGATCAAAGCACTAGGATAACCTTGAATTTACTTTCTTGAGCTAAAATTTGAATTGTTTTACTTTTTATTAATTATAATTAATATGTAATTATAATTTTTGTGTTTGTGTGTTTGAGAGCTAACTATACACATACATACAAACATATTGAAAACATATAAATTGGCAAAAGTTATTCTTGCAAAGATGAATTCCTAATCAAAGATATGTCCATATTTGGAAATATGATTGATGACAGTAAAAAATGCTTTTGATTAAATTTAAAGCCATGTACATTTCTCCTTGTCTCTACTCACCACCACCCCCACTCCCAGCCCACTCCCCTCCACAAATTTATCCTCCTAAGATTAACATTTTTAAGTTTCACTGAGAGTGAAAGCACAAGGAAACTCTTGTCCCATTTATTTTATTTTTTGATGTCTGTTTGATTTCCGATAAGTTCAAGAACTAGCAATTATTGTTAATATTTAGAAATTAACAATAATATTTAAGTTTGCGGTAATATTTTAGCCTACCTAGTAGAAGATACAGTCCTGTAATTGGACTAACATTTCCTGAAAGCCTGTTTTTCCTCTGAGCATCAGATTACCCCCACAATGAGGGCAGCCAAGCTGCTTGCTCACAGACACAGGCCCCCAGACAAGCAGAACACACTTTCTGGCATAGATAGCACTGAAAAATTGCTGTGCTCTCATCTGGGGTGATGGTCTGACTATTGAAATAGCAATCGTAGTGTTTGACAGAATTGATACAATGGTAATTTTTTCAGGACCTGTTTGCCTTGGATGTGGAACCCTATCGGTACAGTGGTGTTAATATGACTGGATTCAGAATTCTGAACACGGAAAACACCCAGGTGTCATCTATCATTGAGAAGTGGTCGATGGAGCGCTTGCAAGCACCCCCGAAGCCTGATTCAGGTTTGCTGGATGGATTTATGACGGTATGAATACCAGAATCTGGTTCCTTTTCTTATATGTTTGTGAAGCTAAAAGAAATTAACTTTTTGCTTGTTACTAAAACTGTTTAGAGGTATGCAACCAAATATTATTGTAAACACGAGTCAGAGAGTAACTGTGAGGTTTCTGTTAGTATTTTGCAGATCAAATACATGATTATATTAAATTTCTTTCAAAATTACACATACTGAATTTTTTTTTCAAATAATAATGCCATACTCTAAATGTCAAATTCACCTAGTTCATATTTCTGTAATTTGCTGGTGAAAATTTTTTGTGGGACATAAATCAAGCTAATGACACTCATCTCTTTCTCTGTCTTTTGTGTCTTAGGAATTTAAGATTAATTCATTAATAATGTGTACTTTTTAATTTTTACATAAATATTGTTTTAAAATATTTTATGAATATTATAAAAACATCTTATTGCTATCTTTTCTACTTCAGATTTTCTATTTCAGATTCTCTTTTCTACTTCTGTGTCTTCAGATTAATCTAATTAATTAATCTAGTTGCTTATTTTTATTTTTTTCCTTCTATTGGCACTATTCTTTGGCCTCACCTCAGTTCATAAAAAACACAATTTTATTCCTGCAAATAAACTTTCATTGCTAGGTTTTGGTGAGTTTCTGCTCATTGGTTGGAATTCAGTCTGAAATTATAATGTCAGCAAGGAATCTGTTTTTAAAGACATCTTACATTAAGTCTTCCTCAGTGTTCAAATTTGTTGAAAGATTTTCCACTTTGGCCCCTTAGCAACTTAGGTAGTTGGGTTTTGTTTGGCTTTGTTTTTTCTCTTTTTTGGGGGGGGATTTGTTTGTTTATTTGCTTGTGGGTTTTTGTTGGGTCTTTTATTTTGTTTGTTTTTTGTTGGGTTTTTTTGGGCTTTTCAACTTCCATTTGAAAAATAACAAATTTTATTTCTTGAAGACAGGTGACTTAATAATCTATCAGATTGTGTTAACCATGCCACATAACACAGCTAATCAACAATCTTTTTCCACTGAAAAGGTTTAAAGATAGATTTTAGGTACTAAATTGCAATGAATATTTTAACAAGTTTATGTAAGAATTAAATTTGTCAAAAAAATTTACCCTTTTCAGAGAAAAATACTTTTCTATGTATTTACTGTATATAATGTCTTGAACATGATAATTTGTAACATTTTAAATTTAATTTGTTTACTAGTTTCCTTATACTGCACTTTCAGATTCCATCATACAGTAGTTTAAAGGTTATATTGTTCATTTCTCTAAATAATTCAAACAAGCAAATGGACTCTCCTCTGAAAATTGTGTAAAGCATGCATGTGATTTATATATAGCAGCTAGTTATTACTGTAAGTCATTGTTTCATGCTTTCTTATTTGCATTGACACTTTCATTTTTTTATTTTTACCTTTTTGAATTTAAAATTTGCATCACTTCTTCTCATTCATTGGAGTTGTATATTTTATGTATTGATCAAAGATGTAACTGATCTCAATCCTTTTGATATTTACCAAGATCTGTAGTGATAGTTATTTTATGAGAACATAGGGCCATGGTGAAAAATAATGGAATAATAAATATTAGAATAGAGTTCTGTGGGTCAGTTGCATGTTTTTCATCTCCTGTGGTGCTGTAAAGAAAGTGTTTTTCTCAGAAAAGCTTCTGATGTGAGGCAGAAACCTATAATTGCTGGTATATTACTGTGTAAGAATAGTACTTTGCATCATTACTTTGCCTCAAGATAGAAAAGTATAAAAAAGTGCGTGAAAAACACAGTGGATTCTGTTCTGGATCCTTAAGAGCCCTTTATGCTCTAAGTGGAGCCAAGTGTTCATACAGACTGTGATTAATATTTTATGGTCATTCTTTTTGTTGATTATGTCTTTAAATATGCTTTGATGACTTGGATTTTAAATACCTGAGAGATGCAGGTATTTAAATTATATTTAAAGGGCTAATAATCTTGGCAAGCATCATGAGATTACAGAGTTTTTTGGATCTGGCCCTTAGACACAGAAAAACCATCCACAGCGTATCCATTTGGATGATGTGAAAGGAAGTCACATCATGACATCATTGCACAATGTTCTTTCTGTGCTCAGAATAAAATAGGCCATTTTTTGACTTATTATCAGTGAAGTTTTAGAAACCATTAAATGTGTAAAATTTGACTTTCATGTCACTGTGTTCATGTGTGTTTAAAGTCAGAGATGGACCTGGGAATCAAAGACTCTACACAGATACTGGTGCTATAGAATACTCTAACTGATATGGTCTGGACTGAAAATGTGTTTTATTTTCACCGGTTGACAATGACTACAGCTTAATCAAAAAAAAAAAAAACAAGGAGACTGCTTAATGGGAATGAATTCAGCTTGAACCACTTAGTTAAATGCCATTTAATCAGGTTTTAAGACACCTAAAACTCATGCCAAATGAAATTCTGATGTTTGTATAAAGCATTTTGAGACCTCAGTGAAGGCTAACTCTTTTCTGGTGGTGTAAAACCAGGCAGTTATGAATTGCAGAGTTTTTAAGCTCTGGTGGTGTTTGTCTAAGGTATTTCTACCCCTGACATTTTCACCAAATTGACTTTGGCCTTATGACAGTTAGGACTATCAATATAATTCTGACATTGCTTTTCCGTATTTATGACTCGTAGAGTTCCCAGTATTAATTGTTGTTTCAAGGTCTTTTCTGTAGGCTTGTATAACTCTCTAAATAGTATATAATTTTCCTCTTAATTATCTTACCTTTTAGTAGCCTAATGGAATACAAAGTTGGTATAAAATTTCGTCTCATCTCCTTGGAATGTTCCAAGTCAAATTTGCAGGTGTGAATCCTATTGAGTTCAATTACGATAGTTTTTCCTTTGTTTCTGGACTGTTCCTCAGCATAGCTCTGATGGTTTAGCACATCTGAGGGGAAAAGTGATCAAAATCACATTTGCAATCACATTTCACTCTTCTCTTAGGATGTCTTAAGTGTTTCCTTACATGGACTTTGGAGAAAAAAAAATAAACTATTTAATCAATGCTACCATATTGAATAATTCCAGTAATAAATGTTTACTTATTGATGTAGCAAAGAAATTAAATGCATTCTATGATTTAGGTGAGTAACTACAGTACAATTGGATTTGTTTTTTCCATGACTCCAGAAAATCTGTAGAAATGTTGGAAATTCCTTGCCGTGCTGTTTCAGACTTTTCATACTTTCTTTACACAGTCTTCTTCAGATAAAAGTTGTGCTTCTGTAAATGTTTATAAGAAATTATTTCTATTAAATAATAATAGAAACTAATTTTAAACTAATTTCTACTAAAGAAAAATGTGAATATACTTTTAATTTGGTACATAGTAGTCCTGAGGAAGTCTCACTGGTCTACTCTAAATGAAGAGATTTTTCTATCATCATTCACATACTAATAGATGTAATTTGTGCTTTTGATGGTTCTTTCATATTTTTTAATGTCTGTGGATAATCAAAATGATACTTGTCCTCATAAAATAGAAATAATAATCAAAATGTGTCGCTATTCAAGTATATTTGTATATTTTTATCTGTCACAAACTTGTGCAGATATTCATGTGCGTATGTGGTATAGCTTAAATAGTTATATTTATTTCTTGAATTTGTAATGGTCTTTTTTATTTCAAGTATTCTCAGCAGTCTTGTATTTACTTTGACCATTGTTTTTGTATCATCATACTCTTACTAACCAGAAATAAAGTCCAGTGCTTATAAAAGTAAATATCAAATGAAGCTGGGATGCCATGGCTGTTATTTCTTGTAATAAAATTACAGGATTTTTTAAATGATAATTTTGTCAGAGGTAATAAACCATGCCTTTAGAAAATTGCAGAAGAAAAGAGTCAAAGATCAAACTGTTGCAAAACCTTATCTTTCTTGTTAGTAGAATTAAATATATCTAATATTTCAGTATCTATTATTTTTGTCTTCTTGTTTATTATTACTTGGGTGAAAAAGTCCAAAGGAAACAAAGAATGCATTTTTGCCCATTTTAAATCCAAATCTGGGGTTTTATTCAGACTAGGACAAACTTTTTATTTAGTTCTCACTTGATCCTGCACTTCCCGACTCAATTCAGCAATACATGTAAGTGAGTTTTTTTAAAATTTCTCTTACATATTTCCAAATAAAATCCAAAATAGCTACTCTGCTGAAAATTGAATGGGCAAACATCCACTCATTCATGCATTTCCCTGTTTCTCACTACCTAATCTCACTTGTTACCAGCTCAAATAGCCCTTTTAGAAAGTTAGACTCCAGACAGGGTGGGTTGCTTGAACCTTCTGTTATCCCATTATTAAACAACTTCTAACTAGATTGAAGCTCTTTAAACAATTCTCTGATATGTGATATACTCATTACTGTAACTTTCTACCAGCTATATACTGAATTCTGAAATTTAAAAGTGATTAGTACTTCCCAACCACTTGAACAGAATGACTTAGCATTAATAAAACCACACTATTTTTCAACCAGATTATGATTTCTTCTGGAAAAAATGAACTTATAAGTTAATAAAAACACCAAATGTACCACAATGAAGTAAAAATATTTAATTTATATAACTTCAGCTATTTTTTTTCTGAAAAAGTTTAGATTTGCAGGCTTATTTTAGCTTGGAGTGAAAAACGAATTTTGAATTTTCCTCCAAAATGGAAAAATTATTATTATAACAGTAATTTTATTAAATTTTAACAATATTATCATCTGTACTGTATAAGTAGAAAAATATTGTGGAAAACAGAGGGGCAACATACTATTTTAAAGAAACTTTACTTTGGTATACTTCACTAACTGGGTCTGTACAAGTATTACACAGAAAGACGGAAAAAACCCACAACATCCTGAGCATAAATACACTTTCACATTTATATATGACAACCAAGATTCACACCAAGCAAAATAGAGCATAAATAAAGTGTTATGAGTTCAGAATTCTTTTACTCTTCAACTATTTATCTTCACAGTTTTCTATGCCTCAAGTCAGAATTTAGCATGCATAAATAAGATGACCTAACAAGCCCTGTTGCTTAATTAACATAAAGTTTTCCTTACTAATTGCTTTTGCCTATCATCCAATTCAGCTCTCTGCTTTCTTCTTATGTAGAAAAGACTGTAATTTTTTTTTCCTGTTGTGACTTTTAATTCCATTCTTTAATGCCCCCTTTAGGAGCTATATATGGGAGGTACAGAGAAGCTCTGTGGTACTTGTTGAATGTGACAGCCAAGGTCAATATTTAGATGTTTACCCCAGAAAAATCACAGTTTGCAGCTGATACAGTTTGTGTGCTGCCTGGTGGAATGGCGCATTATTTAGTTGAGTGATTTCTCTTTTCACTCCTAATTATCTCATTTAGTTTTTTGCGCTTTTATTTTTGTGTTAGTTTCTCAATAAATGAAAATGATAGTCGAAAAAAACCACTGAAATTTAGAGTGTTATTAAATACTGTAGGCAAAATACTAGAGATTTTTTGCATATGCAGAATGGATTTGTGGTTCTTTTCTGTGCATGGGATTTTCATTTGCTTCAAAAAAAGGGATTTGAAATTTTATTAATAAAGTTTTGAATTTTTTAAAGCTGGTGCATAGACTTCTTCAGACAAGAAAGATAGATTCAATGGTATTTTCTTTAAGTATGTAGCTTTAAAGAAAATGTAAAGATCCTGAGGAGAGATTCTAATACCTCCATAAATTGTCCTTAATTGAAGGAATGTACAAATGCATTTACTCACAGAGCTGCCTAGGAAATTAATTTTGAAACTAGCCATTTTAAGAGATACACTAAAAATCCTGAAGTTATAATTCCTTTGGTATTTGAGAATGGAAATAAAAGAGAGAATAATGTTGGATCTGTAAATGTGTAGATATTTTTCCCTAATTAACTCTCCATATTTGCACACCGAAAGACTGGGAGGATGCATTTATATAATATATTCTTTGTTTGTTCTCTTTTTCCCCTGATTGCAAGAACGCTTCCAGTAAGCAACCTTTCTATGTCTAAACCTTATGACTGTTTTGTAAAATTTAATTTATCTGAATGTTCTCTTTCTTAGCTTTGTGGGTATGTTAATAATCTCAGAAGTTTTGTTGAACCCAAAGTCAAGACAAAGAATTGCTAAAAAAAAAAAGGGTCAGACAGTGAGTAGAGATGGACAATAATGATGTATTTTCAATTGCATTAAATCAATGTGTTTAAAAACCCTAAAACCTTGTAAGGAATTGGACCAATTCATGAAGACCATGTTAAATGGCCACCTGTAATCAGGTGAAAGAGCACATTAATCAATAGACTTCTCTTGCTTGTTTTTGGTGAAGGATTTTTAATCATATTAAACTAGCCTGGTTAAGCTACTAATGTTGGAAAGGGTACCATTTCTTTGCATTATAAATTTTAGAAAGATTAAGAGAGTAATGGCACTGAAACCAGGACAACTGAAGTTGAAAGTATTGTCTGAAACATAAAAATTCAAAATTTTAAAAAAGAGATTCGGTTCTTCTATCATGACATAACCAAGGCTTGATTATGTTTTTCATGAAATAAATAAATAAATCTCATGTCAGATAATTTGACATAAATAATAGTGAGGGCACTCTTTTACAGCTCTGAAAGCTAAGTGTGTATTTCCCAGGTTCTTTGCTCCACTTGAAAACAGGCGAACAACAACCAAAAACCCAGACAAAAACCCAATCCACCCACCCAAAACGAAATCAATCCACCCTCTCAAATCCCAATAATTTTAATCTAGGTGTTGTTAATCCGTTTTAATCAAGGTTTAGGTAAACAGCATGAGCCAAGGAAAAGCCAAAAAAAAAGTGAAGTTGTGATAAGTGTGGTTATTAGACTTTAACCAAATAGGCTTAAAATGATGCTCTTAATTACTGACTAAAGAAATCAGGGAGATGCAAAACTGGAAATATACTCTATTAACATTATTATTATTTTGTGTATTTAGTTCAGTAAATTTTTAAAGATAATTTTTTCTACATTAATTTCATAGTTTCTGATCTGTGATCTCCAAAGCTGATTTTTTTTTGCATACCTCTTAAAGGAAGCAAAAAAATTATCGTGTAATTCAGGGTTTTCTTTCAGCATGCTCCTGGAGCTTGTCTGACTTTATTTATCCTTGATATCAGTATTTTCAGTGACAGTAGAAACTGTTGAATAGCTTGATGCAAATTAGTAATTTAGTTTTCCTAATGGTAAAAGGATACTTGTGAAACTGCAATCTCTTATCTGCTCGTGACAATATGGAAATAACAGTTGTATTTGGAATAGCTACTTAAATACTAATTTAGTAACTGCTGTCAGGCACTGTGACTGGACAGGAGAATTTGACCAGATGAAGGTGCTGTTAAGACTCCTGAGGGTGAAAAGATAAATAAAAATAAAAAAGAAATACTTGTTTCAGAAATACGGTATTGGATTCTGATTTAGAGCTTCAAAGAGGATATCTTCTTATGTAGACAGCTTCATAATTATCCCTTTGGCAAAAGAATTTTCTGGATTTGCTGATGAGATGTGTTAAGTAACAGTGTAGCAGCAAATGTGTACTTCAAAGGAAATACTAAACAATTACTCATTACTGCACTACAAGCTAAGAATCTCCCCTAGGCACAGTTAATTTTGTCAGTTTAGGGACTATGCAGGATTTCATGCTGTAAGATGTTTTGGAAATGATTTGTCAGCTATTTTGGGAATTAATTGCATTATTAAATATTTGAGTACTGTATACAGTAACTTTTAGAATTTTAGGAGACAGGATAGATCATAAATCTATGGTCCGACCCCAAAGCAAAGCTATGTCCAAGTGCTGTATATCATTTAGCAGAAATTGCAGTTTCTGTTCTATGGAAGAGTTCATTGAATTCTTCCAGATGTGGTTTGAGGATGTATGAATATATTTATAAATATACTAAGATTACCATTGCTTTACATCATGTTTTCATGTGAGAAATCTGCAGGCTGCTACGTCTTTACAACGCAATAGAGGGAACTCAGTGTAACGGCAAGTAGGGAAATGACAGTGCTTGTGCAACCTGCAGGATCTCCTACACAGTGTAGAAGAGTAGCTGAAGCATAGGTTGTTTTTTGAAATAGGAACTTGAGTGCCTTTTCTCAGGAAATATGCATGTGTCTGCACAGTATGAAATTTAAAGTCTGAGGACTGCAATTCAGCAACCATAATCTCTCAAAGATCATGTTTCTAAAGAAGGGCAATGAAGCTAGTGAAGGGTCTGGAGCATAGGTTTTATGAGGAGTATATGAGGGCACAGGAGTTGTTTAGCCTGGAGGAAAAGAGTCTCAGGGGAGACCTTATTGCTCTCTACAACTGCCTGAAAGGAGGTTGTAGACAGGTGGGTGTTGGTCTTTTCTGCCAAGTAACAAGCAGCAGAACAAGAGGAAATGGCTTCAAGTTATCCCGGGGGAGGTTTAGACTGGATATTAGGAAAAATTTCTTCCCGTAAAGGGTGATCAAGCAATGGAACAGCCTACTTGAAGAAGTAGGTGGAGACATCGTCCCTGGAGGCGTTAAAAAGACTTGTAAATATGGCACTTAGGGACGTGGTTTAGTGGTGGAATTGGCAGTGCAGGATTAATGATTGGACTGGATGATATTAAAGGTCTTTTCGAACTTAAGCAATTCTATGATACTGTGAAGATATTTTTCTTAGTATATGCAGTCTGAAAATAATTTTAATGGTTTATTTATACACTGTGTTTATTGTAAATTTTCAGGAAAATGAACCAAAAGAAAGATTATTTTTATTCTCTTTCTTTGCTGTTATTTTTAGAACTTGCCTTGAGGGCAAGTAACTAGAGATGATAATCAGTGGACTTATCTGCAGGAATGAGTGACTCTAGGAATCATTATGGCTACCATTGTAGGATGTGGAATGCTGACAGTGCTAGGCATGCTAGGTTAAGCAGCAATGGAAATAATATCATTTGTGAAGAAAAGAGACCATCAATTTAGCCTTTACTATGTGCTTATCATCTTCACAGTGGCACTGCCTGTTAGGACTGGCAATGTACTACAATTAATAGTGATGCTTAAAAGTATGTTCTGGGTAAAATCCTGGTCCTTTGGAAATCAGTGTATGGGTAATTTGGCTAACCTTTAGTTTGCTGCATGCATTCCAGGCTCAGATAGGGTAAGCAGAAAAGAGCTACCACTTTTTAATTTTTATTTAATTTTAAAGTGGAGTATTAAACACTAGGTACTGCAATGGAGTGGAAAAGAGTGAAAATGATATGTAAATATTTGTCTCTGAATATTCAGGTAGTTATTTTGGATGTTGTTTGGTAGGCTGAAGCAGTCTTCTTTCATTATTTGCTTCTCATATATTAAAATCAAGAATATGCTATTTCTGTCTGTTACTTAATAATACTTGTTAATTACTAGACTGGTTGACATAGCTGGTAGAAATAAACAAGCTTGTGGGGATACCACTTTCTCTGCTGAAGACCTGTAAGTGTATGTGCTTGAATTTTTTCCTTTTTCTTTTTTCCTCATTTCCAGATATTTCTAGATTTGTCTGATAAGAGATATTACTTCCCCTAATTTTTGCTCATCTCCTTAAGTCATAACACACTTTCTGCTTTTAAAGTGGTTCATATAGTACATGTTGACTTCATGGGGATTTTCATAAAGACCAGATATGTAGTTATTGCTTAAATTATTTTTCCCAGGGGATAACATTATTTCATTTACAGAACATCACGGACTCCATTTTAGAACTTTACAGATGCACAGGATATTTTGCTTGGCCTCCACCCTTCAGATCCTTCAGAAGATCGAAGGTCTCCTAAAAGTCCAAATTTATATCTGCCCACCTTTGGTGAATGTTTTGTGTCTTCTTGATATTTCAAATTATGCTATATGCTTGACAGAGTCAAGCTTAAAGTAGAACTGTAACAGTAAATATATTTTCCGCTTAAGGAGTCTAGAGGGAATACAATTGCCACAAACACACACACAGAGCAGTGCCTAGAAAAATTCAAGTATCCACCCAAATCTGCATCAGAATACCTTTATGTATTTCAGGCTGGAAACAAAATTCACATACTTTCATTATTATATATTTTCTCTGTGAACATGAGGCCTCTAATCTCCCAAGCCACATTCAGTTTAGGAGATAGGTGAGAGGCATGCACAGGATGAACTAAAGAGAATTAAGTGTCATGATGTTGTGAAACAGAGATTTCAGAATTCATACTCCCACTTCCCAAGGCCTGAGTATGTGTATAGTATTTTAATAGCAGTGATAATGCTGTAACCTGATTCAGACGATGACAGACTCTATAATATCCTGGAAATAAATACTAAAATTTCAGTATTTCCTTATTTTGATCCTGTTATATAATTTATTCAAGCCTTGTGGTGAAATGTTACTGGGAAAGCATTATTTTGTAAAGTATATTCTGTGCGTGCGGTTTCCATATATATTGCTTATAAAAATAAAATCTCATTTTATCTGTTTGTCATAGGTAGCAATGGATGTGTTAAGCACTCTGTCTATTTATTGAGCTGTTGATAGAGGCCTCAGTTCAACAAAATGTTCACTGTCTTTTCTTGCTGAAAAAGCAATACAAAGCTTATCAAGTAGTTCTGCTGAAGTCAAGTGGGCTACTTTGACACTTAATGTGAAGTATGTAATTTGTTTAAATGGACTTCAAGGGTCACTCATAAAAAAAGTCTTAGGTAAGTTACTTTGTTGCACCTCTTCACTTTCATATTTTGAGGAAAGAGAGAGAATTTCAAGGTGCTTCTGATAACAAGGGGCAATTCTTTTTCAGTGTCTTCATGATACATAGCCTAGAAAATACCATTTTGTAAATTATGGGTGCCTGATGACATGATTGTTCTTGGTGTTGTCTACATAAAAAATAAACAGCATTAGCTTTAGACTATTTTGGATTTCTTCACCTTCTATTTGCTTAAAATTCAGTTACTCTGGTGCAATTCCAAAGTTTGAGTAAAATTGTGGGTAGAATCCAAATAAAAATAACTCTGTATTTAAAGGAATAATCTTATCTGCAATAAACAGATCTGAAAATAAGCATTTTTTTTCACTTGTTTATCCTCAAATAATACCTAAAAAAACCAAATTTCTTTTCACTTGTTTATCTTCAAATAATACTTAAAAAAACCAAATTTTTTGTTACAGTGCTCATCATTTCTGTTATAGTCCTTTGGGTCCTTCACACCGTGGAATTCAGCTTAATGTGAGTGCAGGAAATAGGTCTTTCTGAGTGGACAGTTTTGCAGTGTACCTCTAGAATTGAAGTCAGGGAATGTCAGCTTAGCAGCTGGAGGACTGCTGGCCAGTTATTTCATGAAGTCAATAGACTAACTTAGAAGGCGATGTCCACAATATTTCCTGACTGGTCTATTCCAAACTCCTTTAAGAAAATCGGAAACTTGGCCAATGATGAATTTTGTAGAATCACGAAACAGGTCAAGTTTGAAAGTACCTTGAAATACCTTGTCAAACTTTTCATGGGAAAGGGAGCTAAATGCACTCTTTCCAATTATATCTTGAAAAATCTTCAGTGGTGAGAACGTCATCATATCCCTAAGGAGGTTGTTCCCATGATTGCTCTTGCTGTAAACAGAGTCTTGGTCAAGATGAAATCTCTTCCAGTGTAGCTTCTACCCATTGTCCTTTGTCCTCCTCATGTGGGTCTTTGGCAAGAGAGAGTCTCTGTCCTCTTTGTAGCTGCCCCATTGATACTGAAAATGTGATGAGGACCCTTCTAAGCCTTCTCTTCTCCAGGGAGAAAAGACCTAACTCCTTCAGTCTTTCCCCAAAGTGCAGGTTTCCAGTCCTCTGATGATTTTTGTGGTGATCCTTTGGCCTCTATCCATTGTGTTTGAGTCTTTTTTTATTTTGAATTTTGGGGATCATAACTAGACAGAGTACTTCAGATGAAACCTGACAAATGCTGAGTAGAGTGGGATAATCACACCTCTATCTCTGTTAGTAATGATCCTGTGAATGCAGCCCAGGATCGAGTTTTCCTCTGCTACTGCAATGTCTCATGGCTGGCTCATCTTCAGCTACTTGTCCAAGTCCCTTTCAGCAAGGCTGCTCCCGGTCACGAAGATACTAACCAGTACTGGCTTCTTTGATTATGTCATCTTTGCACTGTTTCTTAAATTGCATGGTAAATTGAGTTGGGTAAATTTGTTTTCAACATCTAGTTGAATATAGAAACTTAAACACTGACATACCACTTTCTGTTCAAAGACCACTGTCATCCATGTAAGGTCCTCAGCCTAAGGTTTGTTGTACAAACATGAATTGCAAATCTAATATCAATATTCATGGAAGGAGGCACTTCTTTCTTGGTTGAAAGATTTAAAGCAACATCTGGGAGCAATTAGAAAGGCTTCTTTTTCTTTGGCACATTTTAGGTAGTCATATCATTGTCCAAAGCAAAGATGTGCTTAATGATTTGAATAGCAAATGCCTAGATTTGCCACAGTTTTGAAATTAACTAGGAAAATAATAACACAAACTTATTCTTTAAAATTGAATATTCTTCTTTTAATATTTATACAAGTAGGCTTCTCTGCCCTAATTTGCTGGGTTAAGCCTTGATGTAGTATTCTAGATGAAACAACTGAAACTTTTGTTAGGGTGTATCAGTGTTTTTGCTGTTTCTTTTAGCAATGAACATGCTTAGATTTTTTTGACTTTACTGTTCCACATTTGGCCTATTCATTTACTAAATATGTGTCTTAAATAAAGATCATTTAGAGACAAACAGCAGCAATGTTAGAAAATTGCTTTTAACAATTTAAATGTGAAGATCTTGAAAGAAGTTCTCTTTAGATGAAAAGTAAGTAATAAGGCCTCAAGTGCAGCTGTGTCATATAAAGCAAACTCTTACTTGATTTATTTCTAAATTGGAAAATAAGGGACTTTACAGGTAGCTTTGCGAAGCTGAACATAAAGCTCAAGTTGGGAAAAAATATTTTATTAGCCTTTTCTAGGACATTTTAAAATTAATGTAACAAGAAGTAAATTATGAATACAGTTTGTCTGGAGAAAGAGGAAAAAGTGAGGATTGCATTATTTTCTGCACCCACATAAAGTTGAACGTGTGTTCTTTTAACAAAATCAGTTGTGTTAGATTAAAAAGAGAATTATTTGTTAATAGCATAGAAGTTACTCTGAACTTGAGAAAATCAGAGTATCATTTAGGGTTCCTTCCTAAATATTAAAGCTCAACACAACTCAGATGGGGTATACTTGGAAATATACAAATGAAAGATGAATATAGTTAAACTGTAAAGTGTGGAATGCCATAATAAAGTGTATTATACTGAAGTTTAGTTTGGATATTAAAAAAATCAGGAAAAACATATTGGTAGAAAATCAGTGAGTTTTACATATATAAGTGTTGGGTTTTCTTTATCTTGTGGATACCAGCACATTTCCTTTTACATTTAGTCAGAGAATGGTTGTCAAGCACAGGAACAGGCTTCTGAGGTAAGTGGTTGAGTCACCATCCCTGGAGGTATTTAAAAATATAAATCTGGTGTTAAGGGACATGGTTTAGTGATGGACTTGGCAGCACTACATTAATGACTGGACTTGCTGGTGTTAAAGATATTTTCTCAGTTAAATGATTGTATGTTCTACATTGAGTTTATTCAATGCTGTTGGATAGAATCTGAATGCCAGGGATCTGTATTGATTTTCAAGTAAGATCAAGGGAGAAAATCCATCAGTAGAGCAGTGGGAGATAAAGCACCATAAGGAGAGACTCTTTACTGGTTGAACACTAGGCATCATATTTGTTAGAGGAAAATACTGAAGATCTTTTTCGGAGAATATAAATTAGCAGTAACTGAGATTGTTAGAACTGAGGGGCTGGTGCACTTGTACAATGAGGAAGAGAAGTTGAGGGAACAAGTCTGGGGAAAAGAAGAACTGAAGCTTGATCACACAGAGACAATACAGCTGGTAAACCACAGTACCAGTACTTAATTTTCTTCTAGAAATTACCGTCCTATTTTGGGAGAAGTAACTGCATTGCTTTCTGCAGGTTTTATTCATTTTAATCCTAAAGGGCATGTGAATATTTCAGATTCCAGCAAAACCTCACCTAATATAGTTGTGATCTCAAATATAATTTTTTAAGCTTACACAATTACAGAAAGTGTGTTAGAATATATCAATCAAGATGTTATCAGATTAATGCTAATACCTAAATAGTTAGCGAACCCATTCAGTAAAAGAAACAATCCAGTGATAGTTGTATCTCTCCTGGAAGACCCTAAAATGTGCTTTTGTTAGATTTTTGTAAGACATGTTGGTGAGCTTTTTAAGAAAGTCAAAGTTGGTGATCATTACACCTATCAATCCACACAGACATGATTATATCCCAAACAAATAAACTTTAGAAGTGCTGAGAATTTAAAAGTGTCCAACTTTTAAAATGATAAGCACACCGTTAAAAGAAACAATGAGAAACCTAACAATTCCAGGTTCTGCTCAGAACATAACAGGTTTGCTGTGTTTTAGTGTAAGGAGGACCATGAATTCAGCTTGTTTGTGCTGTACAGACATAGGTGTAGTGGTCTATCTGCCTGTCTCCTTTTTGCAGCTGTTGAATTGGCAACCTTCCAGAAAACTTGGTAGCAAACCATGTAGAACCTTTCCAGGGATGACTAGTGGTCTGCTAAGTTTCCCAGCAGTGACTTGGCGTATTCAGACATATTCTTTCATGGTGATGGTCATGTCTTAGGCTTCATTTGTTTCTGTTTGCAGATTAAGTGCCCAGAGAGCAAGTTTAATATCCTTTGCCTGTGCTTCAGAGTGAACTGTACAAACATTCCTCCTAATGAAGAAGATGCCTAAACAGTATGTGTGGAATTTGCCTCTCCTAACTTAATCCATGTTAAATTCAAATGTCTAGTAATTGCTTACTTACCTTTGCAGTGAGTACAGGAAAAATAGAGAAATTTGCCCTAAAAAAGCTGCATGGGCTGTATTACTGAAGAGATGTCTATAGGGAGCCTAGATGTTTGAATGGTCCTTTTAAATGGCTGAACTCAGAGGAAATTATTCCTTTCTGATGTATGGGAGTTTTGCACATGCAGATCTCTCCACAGGGTTTATTTTATTGTTCTTTGACATTTGAAATTGTGTTTACAGTTCTAATCTCTCTTGCCTGCAGCTGTAGGGAGATACGTACTCCTTTATGTGGACTATATTACCTTGGTGCCCTATCTTGAATCGGTTTTTAGATGCACACCAAGGTGGTGATGTATTTTGATAAACTAACTAAAAATGCACTAAGAATACAGTAGAATCTGTAAATAAATAACATTTCTTGTTTTGTGCCTAAAGCACAAGATTATTGTTGCTTTTAAGGCTGGTCACAGAATGTCAATTGTCAGAACTGTCTCAGCCTATTGAAGAGTGTGTTTTCATTGTTGTGAACTCTCGCAGATTTTATCCCCCTGAGGGATCTTAACAATTCATCTGTTTGGATAGGGCTCAGGTAGCAAAGTTAATAACCATATCAAGAACTATGTCACTCTATGCTACTTTCTTCCTGATGACATTTAGTGAAGGCTGTCACTCCTTATCTGTTCAAATCAACCTGAGCATATTTTGTAGAGACTTGATGAAATTATCTCCTCTCATATTGCATTCTGTAAACCCAAACAGTTTAGTTCTTGATAGAGATGGAAAGAGGAGGGGAAGTAGGTTTGAATTCTTTAAATAGGTATAGCAGTGCTCTATGTCAGAAAAGTAGACAAACCACCAGAACTTTTGGCTTGATAAGTCCCTAATTGTATAGAGTACTAAAAGTGTTTATGAAGTTCCTTAGCATTTTCAGATTAGCCAGGGGCTGCTCTGCAGAAACTAGTAAACTGAACCTTTGTGGGTCAATTTATTGTGATGCTATATAGTCTTCCAATACATCGTTTCATTTTCTGGACCACAAGAAGAATTCAAGCATTGGTAGTTTTTTAAAATTTTTTACCAAACAAACCCAAACTAAATTGAAAGAAAAACAATAAAAGAAAAACACATATATTCCAGTACTAGTCTAACAACTTCATGTGACCTGGAGGTCTTTAGGTCTCTAGCTAGCAAGATAATATTATTTATGTACATCTATTTGTGATTTAGTCCATTAAAGTAGTGCCCTGTGGGAAGGCAAACAAGGGAAGAGTTTCTTTTTCTGTGTAAGTGTGAGCCATTAAAAAGGTCAAGATTAGATATGAGATCTTCAACAGTCAGTAATGGAACAGCATTAGATCTTCTGAGTTCTCTAGGCAGTTGCATGTGCTAATAGAGGCACCACGCTGGGAAAGCAAACATTTTCTTTGGAATTTCTTATGAAGAGATGATTGCACATTATGATATGAAATAGGTGTGCTAGATGCATGGGAATTTTCTGCCAGAAAATTAAGGTCCCCTCTACCAGACAATGGCTCACTGGAGGAATGTATTAATGGTGAAATAGAATTTGAAAACAGATTATTTCCTATTTAATAGTCCATTGACTTTCCTCTTGGAGCTACTGTCTCCACTATAACTACTGTGGTCTTTATTTTCGTTCCCTAATCAAGCTCATGCTGTTTTAATCTGACTTGAGGAGGTACTTCATTCTTGTCAGAAAAAGGTTGAATTCAGTAATGTATTACATTTTTCAGTTCAGGTAGTTGCTGACTTTTGTTGGATTTTCACTGGTGTGCCTGAATAGATGATGTATTATACATGCAATTGTTTTATTCAGTTTGGTCATCTGTAAATCCCACTTTGTTTTCTGTATAAATTTCAGGATCTTCTGGTATCCATTTGTGTCTCCAAACATTTAATATTCACTGGATATTTTTATTATTTGATTATGTGATTCTACTATATTATGTGATTCTACTATAAGGGCATTCATAATTTTTTTGGTGATTAATTATTGAGCTTTTGGAAGGATAAACACATTAATGTTGCTTCTGAAACTGTATAAAATTATTAGTTTATGGTGTAAGGTGAGCTGATATACTATTTTCCAAAATTAAAAATCAAATCTGATTAAGGTGTTCTTTTCTTTGTAGTGCTGTCTTACTCAGTCTTCTGCTGATATTGCTGACCAGAAAATTAATTTTCCTATTTATCTTTCAGCTACAACAGAAAAAGCTCTCCTTTCCTAGAAAGCCCTATTCTGCAAAAATTTTCATTCTATCAATCCATAAACAATGCTTGGAGTGAAAAGCATAAATAATCTGCATGTGTCAAATAATACAGAAAAGTATATATTGACCAGGGTGTGTGGAATAGATATTCTCTGTCTACAGTGCATGCTAAACTTTCTGCCCCAGTTCCTTAAAAACCTACCCATGAATCTGATATTTTATTGTATAATCAGATTTCCTTTGATTTACAATGTAGGAAAAAACTGTGATTAAGGCTCTGTAGTTTTCAGAAGAATGCGTAGTAAGGAAGGGATTGTATCTAAGGTAACATAATAAGTAGATAACAAGACTTTAGTAAACATAAATCTATAGGTTTTTTAAATGGTTTGGGTTAGCAGGGACCTTCAAGGCTCATTTAGTCCAACCCTGCTGCCATTGGCAGAGCCATCTTTCACTAGAGCAGGTTGCTCCAAGCACTGTCTAACTTGCCCTTGAACACTTTCAGTGATGTGGCATCCAGAACATCCCTAGGCAACCATTCCAGATTCTGAACAACTTCATTGTAAGGAAATTCTTCCTTATATCCAGTCTAAATAATTGTCTTGAAAATTGATGTGCGAAACCTCCTTTCTAAACTATACAGGCATTCTAAATTCTAAAGACTAATAAAGTTGTGTTATATATGTATATAATAGATCATAAGTAAAGAGTTGAATGGAAACAACTGCAAAGTACAAAGCACTTTCAGAATTGTGAGATGTGTACCCCTTTTTAGTCCATACATTTTTAATTCTGGTAGCTGGGCATACTGGGTGTTTTCCTTTTGGTGCCAGCAGAACTTTAAACCGGACAAGAAGTAAAGAGCAGGTGCACAACTCTTTTTTTGACTGTGAATTTCTCACTAGAGAAAAAGTACTTTGGAACATAGAACAGTATCATAGAACCTGATAAAGTGTCATCTGCATAAGTTCTTTTTGATTTTCAGTGCTTCATTTGGGATGCTTCTCCATCTTGAGATTGTAAACCCACTGAAATATTTATCTCCTTTTATACCTATATATAATTTTTGTTCTAAGACCTCTCTTTAATATTTTTCACATGTCAGTATTTAGGTCTAGTTTTAGACTACACCTACTTCAAAAAATGCAACTTTTAAATACTCAGAGTAGGTTTTTGAGCAATATAATTTGTCTCTCTGGCAGTGTAGATTCAATGATTTCTTGTAGCACTAAAGGGAGTAGAGATTAACTGTTTCCACAAAGAAAAATACTCAGTAGATAATAGACTTTTTACTGGAAGTAAATCTTCACTTACGTTAGTGTTGCCCTTATGAACAATCTTTTGGTTGTTGTGTAAGCTAGTGATTTTACTTTGGAGAAATGGAAATAATTTGGGAATACCTGATTGGTAGATAAACTGGTTTTTTTTCTATCTGATAAATGTCAACAATGTACTGAAAAGTAAATTAATTTGTACTTAAATGAGCCTGAAGCAAAAATCATTCATGAAACTTTATTGAGTATCAATCTACCATTAGTATGCATTAGAGATGCAGAAATCAAATTTATATTTTCAAAATGGCTTGAAGAAAAAGTTGAAAAATCTCCAAATAAAGATTTAATTAGAGTGAATTTACTATTTCAGCTACTTTATTTTAAAAAAAGTGATCTTTTTGTTGGGATTGATAATTTGGTTTCTCTTAGACATCATGATTTTTTAAAATTATTTTTTAAAATAAGATGATGCTCATGAAATGGGCATCTGTTCTCTTCTATACATGGCCTTTCAGAAAATGGCTAGAATAGTGGTAGATTTAAGTTCTAAGCATTCACTTAGTATGAACCTAGCATCATACTCTTAAGAAAGGAATTTAAGATAAAAACACTGTGGTATAGCATATGTACTCTTCCTCCTTGGAGAGCTGAATTTCATCATGTTTTTTTGGATTTAAATGCTTATGTTACTAATAATTGCTTTGGCTTTTCTTCAGATTCCTGTTTTCTACAAACACGAGGGAACTGTTTACAAAGGCAGAGGTTTCTCATGAGATACAGAGAAAATAAGGGAATAAAGCAGACTCAGAATTCACTTTACACTTCTTCCTGGTGGAGTGGCAGTTAGAAGTGTCAGAATTCTATTGTGCACATTTCCTACAATACATTGCCTTCTTAGCAATATTGCTTTTACTGCCACAGTAAATATACCTGCAGCAATTAATAGATCACCAGAGAGGATCTGAGTTTTCACCAGAATCACTAGTCACTGAAATAAGATTCTAATGACTCCCTTTTATCTGAATGGCAAAAATTGCCACAGGAAATCCATACCTAGGTATTAATAATAGAAATCAAATCCTAAACAGTTTCAACTCCAAAAAGTCTGGGAAAGGTCTTTTCTTTTGAAGCATGAAAATACATTCTCACTGAGGAATTATTTTCTTCTCACTGGGAATATTTTAGGTAAAATAAAAGTGTCCTATATTAAAAATACTTGGAAATGCATATGAAAGTGTTTTAATCATCTTGGGAATTAAGATGTTTTCTGTAATTAAAATACCAGTAGAAAAGGATCGCTTTGTCCATATTGAAGCTGAAAACACAGCCTGTATTTTATAAATGTTTATTATACTGAAAGCTAATTCTGTTTTATGACTATATTGAGCTTACATAATTCTTGGCTGGAAGTTCAGACAGAGAATTGCCTGTAGTGGTAGAAACACTGACTAGTGTGTATTTGTCACTATATTTATTCACAGCTTGAATTTTGCATGAACTGAACTTTCTTTGCCCTACAGCAAATTTTAGATTTCATGAACCATTGTACTTCTAGTAATACGTAAATGTGCTTCGAATTCCAAAAATAACATAGAAAATGACTGTATTTCTTATGTTCCACTAAGACCATTATGAGTTGGCACTGAAATAATACAATGGCTGTGCTTGTTTTGCTGCCAGTAGTGTGACCCTGGCTGCTTGATTGATTTTACTTCATTTCATTGTTACAATAGTATAAGTAGAACCTTGAGCGTTAACTGTAAGAAAAGCTTGTTTCTTATGGATTTTGTCTTTTGAGTATGTGAGACAGTAACTAACAGTTGTCAGTGAGTTTTTACCATAGAGTAAGGGCATCTCTCCTGTGAAGTCAAGACTGATGAGTCAGGATTGCCTCAGTGAGTTATTCTGCCAGACTTATTTGCCTCTTTTCATCTAGGGCTTTCATATGTGTGAAATCTCTCTCCTAATATCATATCTGGAAGAAAGTGGAACCCCATTTTCTAGCATATGTCCCTCCACTGCTGTTGCTCTTTCTCTTTTCAATCCAACTCTTGATGCCTGATCACATAAGAGCTAATGCAGAGTGTTTACCCATGTTTTCTTATTTTGCTTTTTTTTTTTTTTTGGTGTGCTTTAAATAGTGATGGTAAACATTTTTATGTTATATATAAAGGCGTCAAAAATTTCTTTCCCACTGTCTACATTGATAGATATTTCTTGAACATTGCTATTACAGTATATTGGAAGAGAGAACTGAGGTAGGAGTGCAGAGAGAGATTGATTATTTAGATGTTAAATGTTTATACTGTGAAACTATTTAGGCTTTTTTCCCTCAGAGAAGCCAAGCCAGTAAAATTGCTTATAGTAAATAAACTGATATGTAAAGCCTTAGAAGAATAGTTGCACATTATGGCACAATTAAGAATTTGTACTAGTGTTTTTAATACTTTTCCACATACAAATATCTGTTCTAGTCTCTTTTGACTTGAAAATATAATTTTTATTTTATTGTGTATTTCTTAATGGCTACCTGATATTTAGTGTTAGCATTGCTTTATATCTTCACTCAGTCTTGTAAATGACCTAATACCTACTCAGAGATGATATATAT
The DNA here is from genome assembly GCA_013400955.1 of Drymodes brunneopygia. Classification (NCBI taxonomy): domain Eukaryota; kingdom Metazoa; phylum Chordata; class Aves; order Passeriformes; family Petroicidae; genus Drymodes; species Drymodes brunneopygia. The sequence continues at coordinate 238,818 of VZTZ01007956.1, read as the reverse complement.
ATATAATTATCGTGTACTGACTGTAGTTTTGGTCCTTAGCAAATATGCTATAACTATTAGTAGCTAATAGTAAGAGAGCACCTCATGGCAGCCTTCCAGTACTTCAAGGGGGCTTACAAAGAAGCCAGAGAAAGACTCTTCATCAGGAATTGTACTGATAGGACAAACATTAATAGGTTTAAACTGAAAGAGTGGAAATTTATGTTACATATAGAGAAGGAATTGTTTACTGAAGGTGAGGTTGGTGAGGCACTGGAACAGGTTGCCCAGAGAATGTCCCATCCATGGCAGTGTTTAAGGCTAGGCTGGATGGGGCTTTGAGAAGACTGGTCTAGTGAGAAGTGTCCCTGACACTTGCCCCAGAAGTGTCCTTTCTAACAGGGGTGTTGGAACTAGATTATCTTGAATGTCCTTTCCAACCCAAACCATTTTGTGATCCTGAAAAAGTGCTGTAATTGTTCACCTATGATACAGATACTGAGGAATAATATTTTTTAACAGGTTATTAATCACTAGAATTACACATTTAACATTCAAAAAAAGTTAGAAATGTGAGTTAAATACCATTTCTGTACACAGAAGCAAATTCTATACCTTCTGTTACTGTTTACAGCTTAATTTATAATGTTTCATATAGCAGTTAATGGTCAGAAGGGCCATACATTCCTTTAAAATTTAGGGTTTATCTGTTAATGAGAATACCACCCACTCACAACCCAGAACCAGAACATACAAAATTTAATTAATGAATTTTTTTTCTACTTGATTTATGGGGCTTGCTCTTTAATCCCCACTGGTTATGAAAGTATTTTCTTCCATACCCATAACATGTGCTATCCAGCTTCCTTGCCTGCTGTGGACTTGTAACTCCCTTTAGTATGTGATAGATGAAGATGAAATTGAATCACAGAGCACAAAAAAGTGGTATAAACATGACTATACAGACATGACTTGTATGTGTAGTCTCAAAAATCTGTTTGAAACTGGAGTTTTCAGAAACTGGCTTTGAATAGGACTTAACTGCTTTCTGGCATGCCATGATTTGAAGAAAGTTGCCTTTGCAAGATCAAATCTTTTATATTCAGAGAGGAACAGTGTATATGTATAACCTCTCAATCATTTGATCATTAAACTAATGACTTTGTCCTAAAGAACCTGACAATAGATGAAAACAGAGAGAAGTAAAGGCTGGAAAATTGTAAAAATATTATCGATTTTGATGTATACCTATTTTAAGACCTAAAATGTGCAATAAGAAACATTTGGAACACAACAATGATATATTTGTAGGAATTCATATATATCTTAAAGGTATATTAGGATTTGGGTCCATTTTTTGTGAAATTAAGTTGAATGGATATTTTCAGTTTTCACTCTATATTTCTGAGGGACGTACTTTTAAAAATCAGTATTGGTATTTGCCAGAATAACTTGAACAAACAAGCTTAAAGACTGGTGGATTTCTGGAGGGTGATAAAAAATATTGACACCTAAGAAAGCTAGAACTGCATGTTAACTTAAGTTTTTAAGCTTTTTGTTCAAATTCAGTTCTGTATTATTCTGGTTGCTGTATCATAAAACATGGCTTATGGCTATGTATAAGGTCCAGGTATGTACTTGGTTCTTCAGGCACAAGTGTGTCAATGTCAAAAAGCCCTGAATTTTAATGATATTTTCTTTGTAGACATTTATAAACCGCTCTGTGATTGTTTTTCACTTTTGCTATAGGCTGTGAAACTAAATCAGTATTTAATTTATTAATTTTCCAAAGACTTTTAAAATTATTTTTGCCACAGCCATAAATAATATATTATTCAAATATAATTTTACCTGGAAGAGATGGGAAACAAAAAGAAAAGACTGATTGACTCCTACTTTTATGAGAGTAGAGATAAATTTTTTACTTGGAATATGTATTATTCATGTGTGGAATTCTCATTTGTTTAGTTCATTATAGAAATTAAATTAGAAATTACTAATAGAAGTCAGCTATCCTCTATAGACACAACCCCCCTAAAGACAGTGCACAAAGCTGTTATTCAGATCTGTGAATAATTATGTCTAAGTGTAGAGTGGATATCTAACAGAATCATAGAATGAAGGCTTTTTTTTTAATAGGCTGGTAGGTTTTTCTTCACAGATTGAGCTTTGAAAAATTAAGTAGATAGCTGAAACTCTGTACTGGATGTCCTTTTCAAAAGGCTAAAGTTTTAATTTCATGGATTCCTATGGAATATCTTTCAATCTAGTATAAAACATTATTTGCCTTATTTCAGCAAAGGATATTATAACCCCCTCTGTTGGTCCAGAGATCTATATAATTAAATGATTTACCTATTTACCTTTTTCAGTGCATTTTTAGATATCGGGTGCAGATGTAGATACATTTTAAAGGCTAAATACAGTTCAAAGAAGAGCAAATATTTTCTTCTAATGTCTAAAAATATAAATATATTAAAAAATCCATTATTATAATCAGAAAAATTTATCCACTAATTTGAACATTGTTAACAGGAGAATTAAATCTGATGTGTCTGGCTGGTATTGTTTTATTAAGAATTTCAGTAAAAAAAACAAAAAAATTGTTAAATCCAAATTTGGAGTAACATTTTTTGTTCTGATATATGAAAAGTATTCTTAATTAATGCTAGGAAAGTAGAAATCTTTTACAGGCAAAACTACAGTTAGACATTGGAATTTAAATTTTTCTCCTGTATCCCATTCTGATTAAGTTTAATGAATGCAGTGGAAAGAAAAGAAAAGAAAAGAAAAAAATAGGAAAGAAGTGTACACTACCTGTGTAACTTTTTATTTTTGAAGATATTGTTTTTCTTATTCTGCTTTGCTCACAAGTAACTATTTTACTTTGAGCCATTAAGGACAGGGATGTGAATCAAGACACCGAGTATGGCTTCACCAAGGGCAAGTCCTGCCTGACCAACCTAGTGGCCTTCCACAATGGAGTAAATGCATCAGTGGACATGGAAAGGGCTAAAAATGTCATGTCTGGACTTCTGTAATGCCTTTGACACAGTCCCCCACAACATCCTTCTCTCTAAACTAGTGAGAGATGTATTTGATGGGTGGACAAGGAGCTGATTGGATGGCCACATCCAGAGGGTAAAAGTCAATGACTCAGAGCCCCAGTGGACATCAGTGGCAAGTGGTCTCCTTCGGTACACCCTCAGCAAATTTATAGATGACACTGAACCAAGTGGTGCAGTTGACACACTTGAAGGACACGATGCCATCCAGAGGGACCTGGACAAGCTCAAGAAGTGAGCCCGTGGGAGTCTCATGGGGTTTAACAAGACCAAGTGCAAGGTGCTGCACCTGGGTAGAGGCAGCTCTGCTATCAATACAGGCTGGGAGATGAAGGGATTGAGAGCATCCCTGACAAGAATGACTTGGGGTACTGGTGGATGAGAGGCTGGAGATGAGTTGGCAATAGAATCCTTAAGGATGGAAAAAACCTCCAAGATGTAGAGACTAATGTTTGACCAAATATCCCCATGCCAACTAAATCCTAGTATTAAGTGCCATGTCCAGTCATTTCTTGAATACTTCCAGGCATGGTGACTCCACTACTTTCCTGGGCAACCCATTCCAATGCTTAAACCACCCTTTCAGTGATGAAATTCCTCCTGATGTCTCACCTGAACCTCACCTGAGAGAGCTTGAGATCATTTTCTCTTGTCACTGGTTGCCTGGGAGAAGAGGCCAAGCCCATCTGGCTATAAAGTGTTTTCAGGTAGTTGTAGAGGTCTCCCTCAGCCTCCTTTTCTTCACGCTAAACAACCTCAGCCCCTTCAGCCACTCCTCATAGGACTTACTTTCTAGACCTTCCACCAGTTTCATCATCCTTCTCTGGACATGCTCCAACACCTCAATGTCTTTCTTGAGGTGAGGGGCCCAGAATTGGATGTAGCACTTGCGGTATGGCCTCACAAGTGACAAGTACAGTGGAACAATCTCTGCCTTACTTCCACTAACACAGGATGCCTTTTGCCTTCTTGGCCACCTGGGCACACACTGGCTTGTGTTCAGCAGCTGTTGATCAGCAGCCCCACGTCCTTTTCTTCTGGGCAGCCTTCCAGACACTGTTCCCACAGCGTGTATAGTTGCGTAGGGCTGTGGTGAGTGAAGTGTGGGAGCACTTTGCCTTGTTGAACTTCATTCAGTATGCCTTGTCCCATTCATCCAAGTGATCCAGATCAAATGTGTGCTTGCAGCCCAGAAAGCCAATTGTATCCTGAGCTGCATCACAAGAATTGTGACCAATAGGTTGATGGACATGATTTTCCCTCTCTGTGCTTCTTTCCTGAGACTGCATCTGGAGTTCTGGGGTCTAGTTCTGATGTCCCCAGAACAGGCAGTCATTGACCTGTTGGACCAAGTCCAGAGGAGGACCACAAAGATGATCAGAGGAATAAAACACCTCTCCTATAAGGAAAGGCTAAGAGAATTGTGACTATTCAGCATTGAGAAGAGAAGGCTCTGGGGTGACTTTTAAGCAATATTTCAGTACTTGAAGGGAGCCTACAAGAAAGCTGGTGGAGGACTTTTCACAAGGACACATAGTGATAAGATAAGGAAAAATGGCTTCAGACTGAAAAGAGAATAGGTTTAGATTAGATATTAGCAAGAAATTCTCTACTGTGAGGGTGTGAAACACTGGGACAGTTTGCCCAGAATAGGGGACAGTTTGCCCAGAGAAGTTGTGGATGCCCAGAGAAGTTGCCCCATCCCTGGAAGTGTTCATGGCTAGGCTGGATGGGGCATTGAGCTACCAAATCTAGTGGAAGGTGTCCTGCCCATGGCAAGAGGTTTTAGAAATAGAGGATTTTTAAGGTCTCTTCCAACGCAAAAAATTTTGTGATTCTATGAAGCAATGAATTTCTTTATTACAGCACTTTTCTACTCTATGGGCAGATTATAGAAATAACTTTTGTACCCTGAATAACACTTCATGATGAAGATGTCTAGAGAAGAGATCCAGTCCTCATTAAATGTATTTCTGCTTGGATGCTCTGTACTTTTAATAAAAAATGAAGAACAACTGTGTGAAATAAACTGTTGGCTTTGTAGCAATTTGTTAGTGATAATCCAGAAGTTTAGTGAAAGTTGATGAATAGGGATGGCTTCTGTAAGCAATGCTTTTTTTTTATGTTTTAAAAAGAACTAGCTGAACCATGTCTTCATGAATTGCTTGGAACCATGTTCTGATAGTAAACATGTCATTCATTGGGACATACAAATAAGGAATGAAGTATGACAGTGTAGAGTGTAAACATCTGTAATTGCTTGTGTAGACAGCATGAGAATCACAGGTAGTTTATGGTAGTGACTGAACCATCTTCAAATGAAGACCAGAGGTTTTTAACTGGAAAAACTGACAAGGGCACTGAAGGTAATAAATAGTACACAGAAATCTGCAGAATATTTTTGAACATCAAGTTTAAGGAGAACTTATAATTAAATAAACATTAATTATTTTTTGTTTTATGTCCAGCATAATATCTTACAGTTAGCATTTTTAAGCCCAGTTAGATTTTGACTTGCAACTTGATGTTCTCCTCAAATTTTCTTCCCTCAACTGAAAGAAGAAAAAGGTGAAATTGCAAGACCTAGAATATGTTAGTTGTTTCTGTTCAGAATCTTAAAATAGCAAATAATTTTTCTCCTATGTTTCTTTGTCTTTTATTTGTCTTCCTCTTTGAAGACAGTTGTTCTCAGACGAGCAGGATGACAAACTGAATCATTCCTAGGTAGCACTTGGAAACCAAACCTTGGTTTTATGCTTTTAGAAGACTAGAGTCTACTAACTTAGTTTTTTCATCCATGAGTAGTAATCAGTAGTTTTTTCATCCATATGTAGTAATTTTTTCCCTAAATTGTTATACTCCAGCAGGCTTCCCATCTGCCAGTCAAAGGAGAATGTGAGTTTTCTCTATATTCTAGTTAAAAGGAATGAGTTGTCTGTCTCTTTACAAATGAGTGGCTGCAACCTTCTGAGGAGAGGTTTGCAGCCTTTAGGTGCCTGTGTAATGGAGGTTCCACACTTTCTCAAATATTTAAAAAAGAAAGAGATTTTATTTTGTGCTGAGCAGTTGCTACTGGCTAGCTGACTTAGAGTGCTGGCTAAGATGAATTATGTTCTGAAATGTCCTGTGCATCAGGAATGGAGTGACATAAGGCATGCGGATTCCATTTGGAGGTCTGGGTTCCCAAAAGTTCAGTGTAACAATACTGAGTATTAGAATAAAGACCTTTTTCACGGTTTAAAAAATTATAGAAATTCAGCAAGTTGGTTGGTTGACCTGAGAGAAGTATTTAAGAGGATACAATGAATTGGAAGTGTCACGTCTGGAAAACTGAATCTATTCAATTCAAGAAGTGTAAAATCTCAGTTTCAGCTTCGTCTAGGAACTGATGAAAATAAAAATGGAGGAAAGCAATTGTATTAAAGAAATCTTACCAAATAACTTAAACATGATAGCCTGTGTATAAGCTTGGAAGAACTCTTCTATACAATGCTGTCACTTATTTTGTCGATACTATTAATGAATTATATTTTAAGAAATCTGCATGATTTCACAGAATAGAGCAGTTCAGGTGGCTGCTTGTTGCTGAAGAATTTATAGCAATATTGCAGTGAATTTTCAATCTGTCTTCAGAATATATAGTGAAGACAGAAGAAATAATAAGGTCTTCACTCTTGAATCTGCACAGTAAAGCGCAAAGTTGAGCAGCACTGAATGAAAGATAAAATCTGAAGGTAATTAAATACTATTTTTCTCTTTTTTATGATTTGGCAAAGTGAGAGAACATTCTCTCAGGGAATGCAGCTATATGAGTTTGAATAGAAAAATTTCAATCTCTTTTTTCTCTTATTCCTATAAGGGAATGGAAATATTTTGATAGGTGAAATATTCAGATACACTAAGTGTATAAGGAAAGAGACAGAAATACACACATCTAAAAAGTATTTAGGATCTTCATTCAAGTTTTCATGAAAAAAACTTGCAAAGATATTTAAAAAGTGAATGTGAGTAGAGAATTTGCAATATGTGCTAAAATCTCTAAAATAATGTGTTCGTTGTCTCCCATCTCTTCAACTTGCTTTCATATGGGATTGCAACTTTCTGAACACCAGGCCTGTGAGACTAGATATTTACAGGGTCTAAGAGGCAGTTTTCTGGGAGATTAGTCCTCAGGTGGGTAGTTAGTGACCTTGGTTTGTAATTCGTAGTGGAATTGGAACGTATTTTAAAAATGGTTCTTTTTTTGACAACCCTTTATTAGCAGCCAGCAATTAAATGTATTAAGAGCCCTTGTTGTTCACATGCTTTCAACTACAGAACACTAAGGGATGTATATGTTATAATTACAATTATCCATTCTCCTTATTGTCCTGCTGAGGAATGCAACTGTAATTCTGGCAGACAGACTACACAGTTGGCTTGCTGTCCTTGGACTGCAGATGTCTAATTGCAGGCAACCATTTCATTTCAAATGGCTCATTAAAATAGAAGACATTTAGCATTGCTAACATGAATCTGCATCTATGATTATGCATTTAATTAGAAAAGTGTAAGCTTTTTCCCTTTGTAATCTGGATTTACCAAATTTCTTCTATGTAATCTATTTTGGAAGAACTTGAAATTGGCTTAATTTTTTATCTTTTTTCGCAGTGGTTGATACCTGTGTTGCTCATGTGTGAACTTGATAAGATAGAAAAACCACATTGGATATATTTCACAAATGTTGTTTGTATTGCAGTTTGGAATTTCCTTAATCTGAAAATCATTTATTCTGCCACTTTACTAGTGTTTACTTGTACCTGCAGCTGAAATAAGTTTAGGTACATAAACATTTCTATTGTACTCACCCTGAGGAGCTACCAGTAAAGTAGCAAGATTAAATTAACCCTTCCAATCATTGCTCTTTTCCTTTAATGCTATTGGTAAGAAAGGTTTCCAGTATAAATAGAAAAGATAATCTCCTTGAGTCCTTTTTGTTTTTCTTGAGCTCTGTATCTTATTTATTGTGCATTTGTGTGTGTATTGATATAATGATTTTTGCTTAGCATGGCTTGAACCTATTTAAATTGCATTATTGATAGAGTTCCTTACTTTTTGGTATGTTTCATGTTGCTCTTATAATCCTTAGTGTTTAACTATTTTAGTAGTGTTTCAATAAGTAAAAGTAATGGGGGGAGAGCGGGGAGGGCAGGGTACTGTTGAGGTTGGACAGAGAAATGCATTTGCACTACAAGCAGAGACCATGGACTCTCATTCTCCATCCTCCCCTTCCAGGAAAGCTTTCCCCCTTGCACTTGATCTTTGTCCATCTTAACCAGTTGTTTCAAAGAGCTCTAGCACCAGTGAATGTGTGCAGTACCCATTTCCTGAGGCAGTTGCCTGTCACATTAGGGTTTCTGTGTGATCCTAGTGGCAAGTCCCTTCAAGATAAGGGTTAAGAAGTTGAGCTTAAGCAAATATGTGGAAGAATATCCAAGGAAACAAGCCTCTGTACAGGTGCTAATTTCAAAATATTGCTAAAATTACTCAATAAAATACTGTGTAGTGCTTTGAATTAGAGGAGCAGAACAATCTGAACTGCTGATTGTTCAGAATAAGGGAGGTCAGGACAGCAAAATACATTTAGGAAATGTGTAAAACCTTGCTATCATACTTTGAGTAGATGCAAGGAATGTTTATGAGTTTATGGCTGGTGAAGCAGTCAATGTGCATGCAAAAACTGTGAAATACTACCTGCTAACTCCTATTAAAAATGAAAATGGTTATAAGCAAAGATAGACTGGTCTCAATGGGCTTTGCGTCTTCAGTTTTTGAATTCTAATTAGTTTCCACATTTCTTAAGGTATATCCTACATCTTCTTTTTGTTTTGCATAATCTTGAATTAAACAGGAAAACACAAAGTTTGAGGCAAAAATATTTTGCTTCTACTGCTTGAATTAGGGTAATAAGCACAAGTGTGTTTTCTGTTCTGTCTGGTCTGTTACAATTAACATAAGATGTTTTATTTATTATCCAAGTACTTCAGATAAATGCTAAATGTGGGACATCTATTCCCTTTCCCACCTCTCATAGTAAGGAATGAATGGGATTAAGAAAACTAGAATTGTGTTCTGCTAGTCTTTGTTTGCAATACTATCTTTGTGATATTTTTTGATCTGTTGCTTCTCATTTGTATATCTGAAATCTCCCTTTAGATAAAGCAACAACATATTTTCAATCCTTTTAGAAACAGAATTGCTGCAGCTTGTCTAGAGAGCCATTTCCTTACCAGAGACAGGAATCCATATTTGTGGATCACCACAGCTGTGAAACATCCTGTCTAACTTCTAAAATGAGTATAGTATTATCCAATGAAGCAGTTTATTCCCTTGGATTTAACTTGGGTAGATTAGAGCTTATTATAATTAAATAATGATGTTTGATTAGTTTCATAGAAATTACATAGTACAGTTTCCATTTAGATCTTTGGTTTTTATAACTTGAAGTACTTGAAATCTGTCAAGTGAGTTTTACTCAAAGTAGGGTATACAACATAAGCTATAAGTCTAGTCTTCCTCTAATCTCAGGATAACCAGATGAATGACAGTTTTTAATTCATGGCTCTCCTGGTAGTTTTTAGATGGCTGAAGTTATAGAAATGAATTCTATAACAATTTGTTCTGTAAAGCTACATTTCACTGGGATGAAATTTTTAAAAGGCAGTACACTTGGAAAATATTCATGCACAAAGCCACTTATATTATGTACATCCAAATAATAGCTCTGAAATGTTAATAAATGTGCATGTAAACAGGTGTTTGGTCTCTAAGAAGTTTTTTCATATATTTACTGCTCTCTAAGGATAATTTGGTGACTCAGTTTCCTAATTTTTTTCTTAAGAATGTAAACCAGCTTGAAAAGCAGTGTCTCAGCAGATCTCTTGTGCCAGTCATGCACAAGAAAAAGAGACTGGGGTCTCAGCACATACTCCCTTCTTCAGCAGCACTGATTAGATGGTCTCTCAGTTAGTTTGCATCTTGAAAGATACTTCCACTTCATATTTTTTCCCTAATGTTAATCCTTTAAGAATAAAGAGCAGTGCACAACTGTCAGTTTCAGTGAATTGGATTTGTTTGAGCAAGATAACAGTTCCCAGAGGAATGTGAGCATGTGGTAGAGCACTTCAAAATCTTGCTTTTCTTCTCAGAGAGCTTTCTTGACTTGACCTTGCTGCTGCTGTTTATTTCCCTGAGGAACATCTGTGAGAGGAACTGCATTTGTCTCTGAAGTACAGAACCGCTTCCTTGTTTTTCCCACCTTTCATTTTTCAAACAAACATCTACTTTCCAAATTCTTTCAGTTGTGTTAATACTATACTCTGCTTAATGGATTGTGGCAGGGAGAGCGACTTTGTCAGAATTTTAATACATAGCTATTTAGACGGCAGTAGCTCATCCAAGGAGAATATAGTGATGATATTTTACTAGTATTTTAATCTGATAATTTTGTTCAGATTTTAACAAACTGAAATAACATTAAATCCTCCTTTTTTTTTTTAATTTGTAAAGAAAAAATAATTAACACTACTTGCTTCTCAGATTTAAACTAAATGTATTTAAGCTTAATGGATTTAGAGAAAGAAATTACTGGGCTCATTCTAGAAGCAATTTTTATCATTTCCAGGGAAAGATAGTGAGAAAACCATTTTGATGAAGAGCTGCACCTGGAAACACTGTCCAAGGTCTAAGTCAGGAATGTTGATGGAAAATGTTTATAAGTGGCTGCTTTACTCAGGAGCAGCCTCTCTTTTCAAGACTGCAGCTAGAAGCAGGGTAATTAATGATGTTAAGTATCCCTTTAATATTGCTATAATTTCTCTCCTGCAATACTCTATCTTTTCTGACATTCGTTGATCCAGAAAATTCTGTCCCTTGTACAGTGGCATTAAAACAGGATGTGTCACTTTGCCTTGTTTCTGAAGTTGTACTGGAATTTTGTGAAATTATATTCTTTTTATTAAAGTAAGTAACTCCACGATTATTCCATGTTATGTTAAATAATAATAATCATATATAACTGCTTTATTATTAGCTACAAGTAAAATGTCATCTCTGACACTGGAGCTATGAATGAAGAGGTTTTTAACCACTCTAGAATATATGTAGATTTTAATTATTTTTCATTAGTGGAGTTGCCAATCTGTTTACTACAGATTGGTGTTTTTTTTTTCCATTTCTTTCCTGAGAAGATGGAAGTGATTGAAATGGTATAGAGACAACACCTTATTTCTTTAACTTCGTATGAGCTTGTATTTTACAAATTTTAAGACTCTGTTCTGAGTGACTTACATGCTCTCTGGTTTGTTTCTACCATTTAACATAGGGGAAAAGTGACATAGCACTCTGAAGCTTAAAACATTTTTATTTTGGGTGTTAATGATCCAATCAGTACCACATCTTTATTTATTTTCAAATATAATGGAAGTTCATGTTTTCCACTACTATTTTCAGTTCTCTGACTTCCATTTTCTATCTTTGTGTTTCTCTGTAACTTACAGGAGGCTTGTGGCTGTGATATCCTTACTGCCAATTGATTTAAGGATTCTTTAATTGAAAACTATTCAGCAAACATACTTTTCAATTTGCTGTTTTGCCCAACGAGGTTGAGATGCCAGAGGCTCATTTGCAGCAGTTGAAGGTTAAAGATTTAAAAGTAAACCTGCAGGTTATCTAGGTAAACTACAGTTATATGCAGGGTTTTCACAAAGGACTTGTCATACATCTTACATAGCCTGCAGGCTAAAAGTGTCTGTGCCTTTGTGTCTGCATGTGTAACCATAGGAAAGGAAAAGGCAAAAAAATCAATGATCTCAAAATTAATTAAAATCAGGAAGACTTCCCCCTGCTGACAGGATATTTAGGATGAAAATAATTAAATGAGCTATTGTAGCAAATGCAATATCGATTGCTCACCAAGAGAAGCTCCTTGAAGACTTAGATGAAGATTGATAACTGGTTTTTAACAGTTAGAGCCAAAGGCAACCATTCCCGTCTTCAATTCTTGTGCATTTGTGCAGTCTGACAAATGGCTTTCAACCCAACCCTCTATTGACCACTATAAAAAGCTATTATCTTCTATAAATAAATTGCATATACACGTTGCTTCTCCATTCTTCATAGTTCTAGAGTTGAAAATGCTTTATTATTTTCATTTCATCATACTTTAAATGAGTAGCCACTATCCTTTCTGGGCAGAAAGTTTTTCTTTGTTTGTTTCAAATCAGAGGTGATTTTTTTTCTTTCTTTGAGTAAACAGGGTCAGGATTTGCACAGTTGAATTAGAGATGGCGTGGAGATAAGACTAATATTTTCAGAATAATAACAAAGGAGCATAAATCTGAAGATGACACCAGATTTTCTCAAGTGATCACTGAAATTTAGTCATGACCTGGCTACAATAGCAAATGAAAAGGCCCTTTGGAGGCAGCCTCATAAAGCAAAGTTGTCATTGCCAAAAACCTGACGCTTCTTATTTCACACTCTTCTCTTTCCAGCTACTTTGCTTTGGTCTCTTGGTAGTCTGTTCCTTTGGACAAAGCCAATTAGAAGATGGAGCACATAAAATACAGCCCTCAATCACACCTTTCAGTGAATTTTATTTTAAGAGAGCCTGGTTCACGCATTATGAGAGCTCCTCATGATGTGCACCAAGAGCACTGCTCTGTGGTGTCGCACATCAGGAGTCACTTCAAAAGCTTGCTGCTGTTCAAAAGTAAAATCTGTGGCAAATATTTCACAGTAATGAAGCCTTCAGAAATTATTGCAAGAACAAATCTTAGTGAGAGGGAAATGAGTGGGCAAAGCAAAAATAGACATAGAAAAAGCCATATAGGGAAAGGGAAGTAAATAATATAGATTTTATACTTTTTAAAAATATCAAAACAAACCTGTTAAAAGCATTTGGCTTTGAATGAAATTAATTTAACTAAATGTTTAAGGAAGCAGACTCTTATACATTAACTTCTTTGTGGAACACATTTGCAAGAGGAAAACTCTTCCCCATCATTTAGAAAGTCAGCAGATCTATGGAAAAAGTAATAAGAAGTTATGAGAATTGAGAAGTGATTAAAAGGTGCTTCCTACCTACGCTTTGACAGTCTTGTCCTACTAATGGCCCTGGTGTCAAATTTCACTGTTCCTGTGTCAGTGCCTTGGGTGAACTAGAGCTCTGTGAGATTGAGGTTCTTAAATTACTGCACTGGATGGATACATTGGTTCTTCTTAGATATTTCAATATAAAGAACTCATGCAGAAATAATTCTCTGGAGAAATAATTCTCTTACTTTGCTTTCTTTCTGACAAATTGGAAATAGTTGTACCTCCTTGGAACTCAAAGTCTTTTTGTGATTTTTATAACTGGATAATTTTTTGTTACACTTTTAATCAAATATTAGATTAAAAATTGTAAAGAAATCAACTGCTAATAACTTTGAGACTTTGAAACATCTACCTTTTGAGCTTTAGATTACTCAGGCCTTCACAATTTCATTAGAATAGGAGATGAAATAGATAATCATGTTAAAATAAAGAAACTACTGTCTTGCAGATATCGTTTGTATGCTGTCTGCTGCCTGGAGCTATTCATGACCAGTCAGGAAAGGTTTTTCTAAACAACCATGACATTTAGTGCACTCTCTGATATCCTTAATTTTTTTATCAAGGGCATCTTAGATTAACAACATCAGGAGAAACAGTTTTCCTTCTATGATTATGCATCATTCCACTCTCCAAGAAAATTTTTATAGGAAATAAGAGATGAAGAAAATGATAAAATTTTTAATGTTTTGGTTTATTGCTGTGTAAGATTCTTTGCAAAACAACCTGTTTTGATAAGACCATAACATTAGGCATCTAAGTGAAATGTGATCCTTTGTGATTTTAATTTTGTGAACTATATTTTCGCTATCCAGGGAGCATAAAACCAATATAATTATTTCCTGTAAATTTTCCATACCTGATCAATAATCTCTTCCATTTATTTTTAGAGACAAGACTAATAGATTGTTTTATCTGTCAAAGGCTGTTTAGCTAAGAGAGTTTGTGATTATGAATGAGAAAACTAGGCATCCTTGTGATACTAAGGTTAAATACGTCTATATTTCCTTGATTTTCTTTCTCTTCTCTCTTCTTTCTTGTTTCTTACAGTCTGCAATTTCAGACATGCACAATGTTCTGAAAGATACGATAAATGGTATGAAAAATATCCTTCTAAATCTTGCTTAAGCATAATGAAGAGGTATATGCACATTTCAGGAAAAATAAAGTCTCACCATCCTTAAATCATCATAGTCAGAGACATGCAAAGAAATTCTTAAAACTTCTTCATAAGCTTGGAAACATTTTTATTTTTAAATTTAGATTTAGATGTGGTGAAGCAGTTTGACTATTACCCTGATGGATGGAATCCTGATGGAGTATTGAAAAAGCTGGAATAATATTCAGTTTCTTCAATTCCTATTTTTGGTTTAGTAATTATGAAAATTATATACTATCAGTTGGCTTTATGATATAAATATCCCTTTGAAAATGAACTAGAGAGAGTTCCAAAGTTTTCAGGATGGATCACCATGTGAATCTGAATTCTGTATATTAATACAAATTTTATTGAACACATCGAGTTTCAAATATATATTAAAAAAAATCTGATCACTATGAAGACTGTGGTTGGTTCTTATATTCACCAGAAGAGCATCTATGTCTAACAGGATACCAATATAAGTTTGAGTTCTGATTAATAAGCCCATATTCCTTCTAGCACTGAATTACTACAAGTGAATTGTAAGTTTTGAAAAGTTCATATACATAAACCCCACACATACAATTTTTCTTTATCTTGTTTATTTGTATAGCCTTATTTTTAATATACTTTTAATGTCTGAGTGCCTTGCTATTCAAGGATATCTAAGTACCTAAAATTTCAAATAAGCTTTCTGTGTTAAGTTACCTCTCTTCATTAGCCATTGAGGATCCCATTAAAAGTTACTCAGCTTTTCCTGAACCAACACAATTTGAAGCTCTTCTTAAATTAGGTAAATTTTTGTGGGCTAATATATTAGAAATAATCAATGATAGCTGCTTTTATGAGGGCAGTTTTAAAAGACAGCCCTGGAAAGTAGTGTCACAAATCAGAATGCAGCTTTTCAACCACTGAATAAATTGCCTTATTGTACACAGATTATAATCTAAACAAAATGTGTGTTCTAATGCAAATATGTCAATGTACTTAATTCTGTGTCTACTCTGTGAAGCTGGAATCAACAATTTATGAGAATCTGATTATTAGAACTAGCATCATAGCATGATAAAAGGGTATTTTCTGAAATAAATATTAATTAATGGAGAACTTCATTGAAATGAAAAAGTGATCATACCATGAAAGGCAGTTGGTGGAGGCACAATGGTAAAGAAAAAAAAAGTAATATTGCAAGATCAATTTGATTTTCTGTAATCTGTCTAGACTATCATCTACATATAGCAGACAAGTTGATCAAAGATTTATGAAAAAACAATGAAGAATCTAAAAATAGACCTGCTTCTCAAACCAAACAGAACAAAACTAGAAAAACTCCATACCTCTAAACAATCTCAAAGACAAAAAATCCCCACATAAAATATCAACTTTTGAAATTGAAAAGACGATTGATTTTCTAAATAGCAGGCCAGCAGTGTGTCTTTTAATACCTTTTTCTTTAAATATTACTGATTTTAAGGGGGTGTTAGTTCAAAAGAAAAAAACATTACTTATTTAAAACAGAGACATCAGACATAAATTAATAATAAAAATTATAGAAGAGTGACATAAAGCAGGATTCTATTTTGAAAGAAATGTATACACTTTCATGGGTTGCTTATGTTTTATATCTTAACAATTTGTTTTCTTCTGCAGACATGAACTTTGTAATGCTGTACATTTAATCATCTTTTTTCCTGAAGATATTAAAGTCTCTGTCATTAGCCCTTTCTAAGAAAAGAGAAATTTAAAGGAGGAGAAGGAAATTTATTGTGAACACTCTTTTATCTGCTTTCAAAATCATCAATATACATTTATTTTTGTCATTTTACCTAACGAATTTGAAGGTGTAAAAGATCTGAAATCCTCAAACATTGTACTATTTTTACAGGATACAAAAATAGAATATTTAGAGATTCATTCCTTAGAATGTGCGGGGTTTTCTCTCTATTTTCGATCAGATTTACATTTAATCTCTGTGTTACACTAGCTTTATGCCTCTCATTTTCATTGCTAGGTGTACTTTCTTGTTGCGTGAGGGTACAAAGGTATTCACTGTGGATGCTGAGTAGAATCTTTCTGTAATTAGTTATGAATTGCTCATGTAGAAGGACTTTTCATGTAGTGTGATAAGTCTTGAATGCTGAGCTAATATAATAGTAGCAGTCAGGTCTTTATTGTGGATGTGGTTGATGGAGTTGCAGTGATCACAATCATATTGATTTTTTGAACTTGAGAACAGATGAAAGGAAGTAGACTACCAAAGACCAAATAATGACCCATTGTTCCTTGTAATTAGGTTTTTGCTATCTGTCACTAGGGTATATGAGAGTGTGATGGGGTGTTTTATTGCAAAAATTATTATAGCACACACCATAATTTCTAAAGTTCAGAAGGCAGGTTGATGAAATACTTCAGAATATCTTTCACCTGGAAATATTAAATTTGTTTTTAAGGATATGTAGAAATCTCTCTCTATATAAAACTATAGAATTTAAATAAAAGCATCATTGCATCTTGTTCTTAATTGTATATTGTAAGCACATTCTGCAAACGTTTATGCAGTCAGTTGACTTTTGGTGTTGCAAGCAATACACTGAAGGTAATTTTATTCTTAGATTAGTAGACTTTATGACATGGTGAGACATCTACAGGAGGTAAAAAATCACAGAAAATAGAACATGCAAGAAATAAATTTCAAAAAGTTGGATAACCATTGCTTGTAGCTTACTGGTGCGCATATCCCATTCCCTATTGGAATGCATTTTTGGGGTTGAACAAACATATCTGTACTCTTTTCTTAATTGTACCTCAGAGTGGAGTTAGGAATGTGTCAAGAAGTAAGAAAACATGAGCATTAATAAGCATACAATGCAATTTAACAGTTCATAAAACAGTAAAATTTAATCCCAGGCTGAGAGATTTATTAAATCTCACTTAGCAAAATGGTTTTGTGGGATGTGTTAGCAAGTGAGAATTAAGTGAAATGATTTCAGGGGCAATAGATTTTATTAGCTGAGGAGGGGAGGAACTGGTTGTGCAAGCCATTTCTTCTTAATTTCATTCACTTGTTATAATTGCCTTGAGTGTGGGAGAGCTTTCTGTGAGTAGTAGTAGTATGTTTGGTCTCTGGAATTTGTGTGCATAATGCTGCATTTGTCAGGCATCATCTAACTGAAATGTCTTTTGTTGATGGGCTTGTGCAGAAGTTCTTTCAATGGTTGTTAAAGATATTTAAATCTAATACAACTTAAGCATCTATCTGAAAGGTAAAATGACTCCTATTTGGTTTATAAGGGCTTTTTTTTTTTGTTTTGTAATATTTTTCATCCATGCTTGGTTTCTGTGCTGTTTAGCACACCTGGGAAAGAAAAAAAATTCATTCTTCAATATTAATCTCTGGTTCTGGACCTTCTTGAAAAATTTGTTTGTAGGGCAGATTTGAAAGTAGAGTTTGGAGGCAGCTGATCAAGGATATGTAGTGAACTAAGCAAAGTGATGTTAGCACCATTGACATCACATTATATGAGAATTTTGGGGAAAAAGTTCTTATGTTATTAGTTACTCTGTTTCATGGGTTAAAAATCACATTGTACTAATAAAATTCAAGATCTAGCCCTTAAAATTTTTTGAATAAGCTGTAGTAGAATCTATAATAAAGAAGCTACAGATTTTTATAAGTAAGTCTTAGCTTATTTTTATATGTAGCCTATCATAGTTTCTGTAGTTTCTATCCAGTAATTTTTAAAGTCAACTTGTTAATTTTTTATCAAACAGGACAAGCTTTAAGTAAAGTAATAGTACCAGTAATGAGATTTCTCCTGCACTGTAGGTAGTCTTCACTTCTTGACTTCTAAGCGTCCTCAGATTCTCTTACATCATTTTTTTTAAAGTTGTTCAAAAGAAAGGAAGCAGAGGTAGCTTCCATAAGAAAATCAGTCTTCTGCAACAGAAAATAATGATAATAATAATAAAAAAACCTGAACAGAGGCCTACTTCTGTTCACTGTGCTCACAATGAAAATAACGTAAAATATAAGAGTAATATGGGGAAAAATGAAAGGCAGGTGGTAGAATGAAAAAATTGAAGGGTTCTGTTTGTTTATGAAATATGCCATTTATTCAAGGTTTTCTAAATAATGATTATGTATTGTGTGTTAAATTGTCATTCAACATAAAAGAGAAGAGTAAGTAATTATCAAAGGAGAAGTACTGCTTCATAGGCTAAGGTGATTATAGAACATTTTTGAGGGTTTTGAAATGAGTAAGTATTCCACTGTAAATCCTTACTGTGCAGTGATGCCTAAATAATGTTCTTTTTCCCCTAACACAGTTAATGCTGGAGAGGGAGGAGATTTGATTAAGCTGTTCTGTTCATTGTACCTCCAGTATCTACTACTTGCTCAGGCTCTTAAATTAAAGAAGAATAGCTGCTGTTCTTACTCTCCAAATGGTACTACGTCATCTCTATCCTTCATAAACTTGACTATGAATAGACTGGATATACTCGGAGTTGAAAAGATTTCAGATCCAACAACCTGCTTTGCATCCAGTGTTCTATCCAGGGCATTACTCCTGTGTAAGAGATAAAATACAATTTGTAAAGGCCAATAGAAAATTAATCCCTTATGGAACATGTCCCGTCTTGTGTACTTACACTCTGCCAAATGGGAATGGAAATCGTCATTCTGTTCTAAAGTCTTGGAAGACTTTATGCCATAAAAACAAGCTTAGCAAGAAAAACTTGTTGCAGTATGAAATGGGCATGCTAACACTTAAACCAGTGACCACAGTCAGTCTGAATTAAGTTTATTTCAGGTGATACTATGATCTGAAATCCAGTCAGTAACAAATGATTCATTGCATATGATGAAGTAAGTTTCACAATGGATTAAAGACTTGATATGAATTGCTTTTAATGTGTTCATACTTTTTAAGGACTTTGTTAATAAAATTTGAAAGTGTTCTTTCACTTCTATGCATTTATTGAATACTTTTGTCATGGTCACCTAGGAAACGAACGCAGGTATACATTTGTGAGCATTTGAAGTTTCAATTCATTCTTGATGTAGCTAAGGAAGTCACACTTGAAAAAACTTAAGCATCATTTTAATTAATACACAAAAATTTTGAGAATGCGTTAGTAACCATCAGACACTAAGCAAAACCTTATGAACAGTTTGACCTTTTAAATATAGTTGGACTTATCTCTCAAGGATAAAAGTTTACTGACTAAAGATGGAAAGAAAAAGATGATCTTGAAGAGAATAATGAGCTGCATATGAAAATTATTAGCTATTCTACTTACTGTAGTAGTATTATTCAGATAATATACAGGTGAAGATAACATAAGAACTAAAATGTAAAGAAGTATATGTATACTTTAGCAATCATCAGAATAAGCTTGGCTCATGTTATGCATTAAGTGAACTGTACAATATATTCCATTGCAATTTTTAATGAGCCAATTCACTTTAATACAAAATTGACTAGAGAATAAGAATACTATGCATCGAGGTTAAATTTTGCTTCTCTTTTGGTTTGCACAGGACATTTTTTTCTAGAATGTTTAAAGAACTGTTCAGGCTTTTTAAAAGAATGTTAGCGACATATTTGTCTTTGCATGAAAATCTAGATATTCTTAATTTATGATGTGTTTGTAACTTTATATTAATGACAGTAGTAAGTGGTAGACTCAGATTCAGATTTATCCATCTGGTAGGAAAGGCCTTATCAACTGAGTTATGGATATGACACTATTGCATTTTCTTCATCATTTGCTTTGTCTTTGATGAAGAAATAGATTTTGACAACATGTTTTCAGAATCATAGAATAATAGAATATTAAGGGGTTGGAATGACCCTTTAAGATCATCTAACCCCAACTCTGCCTGCCATGGGCCAGGTTGCTCTGAGCTCCATTCAAACTGGCCTTGAATACTTGCAGTAATGGAACATCCACATCTCTGAGCAACCTCTTCCAGTGCATCACAAGATATATCTACTGGAGCTTATATGTGCCTTTGACATCTTTGGGTGTTTTTGTCATCCTACAGATTTTCACCTTGGTGGCTTATCGAATTTGACAGAAAGCCATATTGTTCTGCATCTGGCATAATGTCCATTTGATTTCTTCTGATGAGTCTTAACAATTCTACTTTCAAATTTGCATCTAATTAATCAGTTGGTGCTGGTGTTGAGTTTCTGATTGCTTCTTTGTGGGATATTTTTGCTAAAGCGATTTCAATTTTCCTTCATTGGTACAAGGACTACAGTTTTAGAGGTAAAACTGATTTAAAAACCAGTTTGCATTTCTGAGCCAGATTTATGTGTTGTACTTATTGTGTAGTTTATTTAAAAAGCCGTTGTCTAGACTTCAACTGCTGCCAAGTCTTGCTTCTAGGATATTAAACTTTGCATGATGCTTACTCAGCATGTCATTCCAACTTTTTGGTGTTTCACTGCCTTCTTGTCAAATATCAGCTTGCCTTAAAAGCACTTTAATGCCTTGAAGATAATGAACAATTTGGCAGCAAAAATATTTTCTGACTGATTTGGAGCCCCTGCATAAACTGCTTGGAGGCTGAGATCATTGAAACCTATTATACTGGCTATTTTAAAATTAGGATTTATTTCTGTTTGAATTTTGAAATCTCTCCTTGGGAGAGCCATTTAAATGTGAGCGTATATTTTTCTCTTTAACAGTAGCTTCTGGGCTATAATGGTAGAATATTTTTGCATTTTTATGTTTAGTTTTATTGTAAAGAGCCTTGGGATGCCTTTGCATGAAAGGCACTATATAAGCTCATTTTTTGTGTTGCATTGCATTGTATTGTGACAAGTGCAATAATCTCCAGGTTTCCTATCCATTAAAGAACTAATTTCACAGCTCACTAATTACATGAATGAGAAGGGGAAATAGGTCCTTTTTCTCTAAGGTATGCTGAACAGATGGCGTAGCACTCATTTCCACCAGCTGAATCTAAGGTCCTGTTGTGCTTTTGGTTCTGAGGCTTGCCCCTGTTTATCAAGGAGAACAGGAGAGAGTTATCACTTTCTTGTACAGCATGACAGTGTGTACTGAGAGGCCGTCTCTGTCCTTTGCTAATACAACATAGCACACTCTGTGCCTGAGTGTATTTATTTAGGATGGGACATGAAAACTATTAAAATGAATGTACATTTTGATGTAATTCTAATCTACCTCTGATTTATTGAAGATACTGATTAGTGCTGCCATAGGGATTTGAACTGATGCACATTAAAAAGCTATTAATGAATCAATTGAGTACCGTTGGGATGGAATCTGGTCTGTGATTTCAAAACAAGAAACATTACTTCCTGAACATGTACACTTTTCTTTATAACTAAGGTTTCGTCAACTTGTTTCATTTTTTCTTTAACATCACTTGTGAAAATAGCCAACTTGAATCAAACATGCACACAGTGATTTATATAGCTCCCTAATGCACTGCTTTTTAAAGTAACATGAGTCATCAGATGCTAGTGTACTCTCATGATCCTGAAAAGTAGCTATTTGAGCCCTTTTTACAGCATTAAAAAGAGAAAAGCTGAGCCTGACTGAAGATCCTGACATAACTCATGTACGACTTGGCAACAAGGCTACATTTTACAGTGCTGCACAAGCAATTGGACCAGTTTTTCCCTTCCGCATAATGAGCAGTGCTAATTTGTTGTTTCCTTGTCTCACTGCTGGCCTGCCTCATGTGTTTGCTCTGTGCTCATGGTGCTGATGTGGTTCCCGTTTCAGACGGATGCAGCGCTGATGTACGATGCGGTCCATGTGGTGTCGGTGGCTGTCCAGCAGTTCCCACAGATGACAGTCAGTTCACTGCAGTGCAACCGCCACAAACCCTGGCGCTTTGGGACCCGCTTCATGAGTCTCATCAAGGAGGTGAGTCACTAATAAAGGGTCCTGCTCCCCTGCTTTCTTATCTCCCCATTCCCATTTTCTTTTGCTTTCACTCCATTTTCTTTCTGCCTTTTTTGTTTCAGTAGATTGTCATCTCTCATCTTGTTATGTATAAGAAGTTTAACAAGCAAGGCAGCATTTCTATTTGAAAGTGGGTTTTCCTGAAGTATTACTTGGAACAGAAGAATATGAAAGGCTGAAATAGCTGCATTAGAAATAAAACATGTTTGTAGATAATTGAGTCTGTGTGGAGCATTTGTGGCATAAAAACCCAAACACCTGAAACTCTAAACCGTAGACAGATTAGGAGAAATTCAGCAATTAAATACTGGCATAAGTTTAAAGGGGACAGGAATTAATTTTACTTCCTGGTTTAAATTAATTTTTTTTCTTCATTTTCTATGGTGAATTACTATATGTCTCCTTTATTCCCCATGATGCTGTTTAGATACTGATAGTGATAGTAAACCGAAGAGATTAAAGTGCTAAAGGTGAACACTGTAGACTATTCAAGTCTGTCATACTGTAACTCCTAATACAGTGTTTCTCAGTCTAGACACACAGAATATTATGATGAGGAGCATTATTTGCAATGGAATGTATTTTTTTTCAATATTGGTTGCTTCTAGAATGATAAATTTATTTCCCACATTTCCTCTCCTACTTTATATAGTTTCAGAACTAGGGTAGATTTTTTTTTAAGTTATAAAAAAGTGAGGCTATTGCACTTTATTAAAAGTGAGGAATAGGCTCAGGAAGGTTAGCTCACTGACCTCAATTTTTGCTGCCTAAGTGTGGTTTCAAGGGAATCAGCATCTTGCAAAAGGAAGCATTTATTTGAATGAAATTTCCTGAGGAAAAAAATGAAGTCCAGCTTTAATGAAACAGATTGAAGCTTGGGGACTGGGGAGGGGGAAGTATGCAGGGAAGGAGAGGGGGAAATGAGTGAATAAAGGATGGAGGAATGAAAACAAAACAGCCTTATATCTTGTTCAGTAGAAAAGTCTATTGCCTGATGTAGAAAGTTTGAAAAATTGTCTATGAAGACTGAAGGAAAGTTTGGATTCATTAGCAAAAAATAAATACAAAATATTTAAAAACAAAAATCAGCCACAAGATAAACTACTTACATAAAATTAATAACTAATGATCCCATTTTGGAAGGAGTAAAGTTTGTCCTTTTGGGGGGGAAAAAAAAAAGAAAGAAGTATTTATTTATAGAAATTGTTTTTTCTTTCTCCATAGGCCCACTGGGAAGGCCTCACAGGCAGGATAACTTTCAACAAAACCAATGGCTTAAGGACAGATTTTGATCTGGATGTCATCAGCCTCAAGGAAGAAGGTCTTGAAAAGGTGTGTAAGACATTTGCCTCCAAGGTGATGGGGAAAAAAAACAAAACAAAACTCACCTCCAAAAAACATTTACGATAGTATTTCATGTGTTATGTACCACGTACCTTCTCTCAACTCAATATCTAAATAGTACTAAAAAGGTAAGAATTGGTAACCTATCTGGTTTAGACATTTATTTTTCTTGTACAGAGATGGAGTGAGAGACCAAAGAATTGGGAAATGCTCTTTCCATGTAGCTTAATATTGCCTATATTTGAACTTAAGACCTCGGGAAGCATGTACAGATATTTGGCCTGCCTGTATGACACCATCATGATCTGAAATCAGATCATCTTCCCTCCAGCCAGCTTATCATGAAGAGGCAATTGCAGGAAGCTACAGTGTCTCACATTGTGACCAGCAGGCAAAGGTTTTGCAACTGGTATCTGCCTCGTAGTTTGCATTTAGATCTGGTGTTCAGAGTTCTGTAAGAAATATGTTTTCCTTCATCTTTAGATAAAGTTCTATCAGCTTTGCCCCAAGCTGATAATTGTGGGCACAAATAAAAACAGAAATTAAGGGAAGGGACCATACTGCAGAGTTGCATTTCCTTTCTTTTGTAAATCACTGAATGGAGAAGCTGGCATAAACAAATTATTTCTCCAAAGTTTTGTCTCACATGACTAGCTTTGGAATATTAATTTTCTCTTACTGGGAAGGATTATAAACGCTCTGAAACCATGAGCTTGCCTTGAAACTCTTACATAGGTAATAGCATTTTTGTTGTCCAGTGGAAAACCTGTGATTCAAGAACTAAACTGCATTTTAAAATGTTCAGCAGTACGCTGACAGTAGATTTCTCCTAAGAAGTTTCCCATGAAGTGAGCTCTGGCAGCTTAAGGAGGAAGAGGATATATAGTAGTGATTAGACTTGAAAAGTAAATTAGTATTGTGTACAGGTAGAATAGGTACAGTGCTACCTGTCTTTCTTACTGTAAACAGAAATGGAAGAATTGATGTCATGGTAATAGCTGAATAAGTCAGTAGAGGCTGAAGAGTTTGAATACAAGTGACAACTGTTGAAAATGAGGAAAGGAAGGCTTTGTAATTTAGGATGGCTTTAAGAACATTAGGTGGCATTTGGGAACCACAAAGCAAGATGAGATTTCTGGAAAATAAAATTTCATTTTACAATATACTAGGAGATATATGCATCAGTGAAAATATAGAGATAAAGCAAAAAAGGTCTACAGAGAAATATGGAGGACAATAAAATTCAACAGCAGTACAGTAGTAGTCTAAAACACATAATAGAAAAAAGGAACTTGGGAAACAGTTATATTGAAAGTTAAGTAAGAGACAACAACAGAAATAGTTGTTGAAGCATATGGATATTTAAAAACAACCAGTATGTGCTTGAGCTGTATATAAAGATTTTCATAGAAAAGGAAGATCCCTTTGCTGCCTTCATGGCTTATTTTGGTCATGTGATAAATGAAAGTGATAATATTGTTTTTTCACCAAAAACTGCTGACAGTCTTTGGAATGAGCAGCAAGAATCAGTTACTGTATATGAGCAAATCCAGAGCAGTTTCTCTGGGGTGTAAGGAGATGAGATTAGGAAAAGGAAAATTCAAGACTATGCACATTTGATTGAATTGCTTACTAAACATATGGAACATATAGCGTCTTTTACTGAGAAAGATAAATCAATGCCCACGGATAAATGTTATTCTTTGAACAAAACGTCATTATTCTGAAAGAATGCAAACCTTATTTTTCTTGAATCCAGAGTGAATTATTAAATTCTGGAGCGGGATACTTCCTAGTAGAAAGAGTACATTTTAGTCAGTTCTTTTATTTAAAAGAGCTGTCTCAAAGATATTCTTCCCAAACCATCTCGTCAGACATCTCTATTTATTTTGTTAGAGTTCCTGAACCATCTTTTTTTTCCTTTTCTTCTGTACATCCTCCCATTTGTGGGATGAAAAGGGTGGGGCAATAAGAATTCTGTGCACCATAATATATATGTCATATTTCCATACTGTAAACTGTTATTATTCTTCTAATCTCTTTCCAAAGGGGGAAATATTTCTTTTGTCAAAGACAACAGTTTAACACAACAGTTTAATTCAACAATTTTGGCTGTAATCCATGAAGAGGAAAATATTGATGGAAGGGAAAAAAAAATATTGTGAAAAATTGCTAGAAGATGTATTTTTTTAACTTACATAAAAATATGTCCTAGATGTATTTCCTGGTTAGTATAACCAGTATAACTGGGAAACGGCCTAAATTATGTGTTATAAGTTCAATGACTGCTGAAGTCAGTGACAGCAGAACAATTCCTCACTGACTTAAAAAAATGCTATGTGTGATGCCAGATTTAAATAAAAGACTTGTTCCTGAAACTCTTGAGTGAGAGGTGATAATCAGGCATCAGTCAATAAGAAGTATGTGTTTCCAAATAAAAACTCATGTCTGCCAAATATGATAGCTCCTTGTAAGATGAAAATGACAAAATTAAGAGATGATTGGAGTGCTGCTAATGTAATGTACCACAAAATTTTATTACAGTCACTTTGGACAGACTGAAACTATTCATGATTAAGCACAGTGAAAATCCAAAACTGTGACACTCCAGCATAATAAATTATAATTTAAAATGCAGTCAATCAGTCTTTACTCTGAAGCTGCATTGTGAGGAAAATTATTTTATACTTCAAGGAGATAACAAATACCTGAATTTAATACCACTTTTGATATGAAAATTTGTCACTGAAGAAGAATCACATATCCTGAATAACAGATGTTACAACTGGCTTAAAGCCTTACTTGGAAACCTTCACATAGGATGAACAGAAATGACACAAAATCAGTTTTAATTCTTTGTCCAGCATATCAGTGTAAGATCTTGTTTTATTTTGTATTTTTAATAATGACCTGGGAAAAAAAATACAAAAGCTAATAGCATAAAGAACAGGTTTTGTAAGAGAGGAAAAAAAAAAGAAAGAGTAAATCTGTGGGATCCAGAAGTATTGAAGCATTGCTAATAATTGTCGCCCTGGTTTTACAGGGCCTCATAAGTTGTAATATTGTAGTTGTAGTTTCCCATGCTTGTTCTGTAAACATGGTCCTTGTTTTCCTTAACCGGCCGGGATTGTTTTGCACTTGTGGAATTGTTTTTCATTCCTTTCGCTGGGGTGGAGAAAGATGATTGACCATGTCTTTGTCCTGTAAACCTTCAGAGGTGTTGACCCCTTTCACCAATCTTTGACTGTCCTTAGAAACATATAAAAATAGGCAAATAAAGAAGGGCAGGGCTTTTGGTCGGTCCTGCCTGGTGAAACCACTGCTGCTCTGAGACCCGTGTGTTTCTTCTGTTGCCAACTAACCAACAAATAATGTTATATTTGGCAAAGAATGAACATTAATATTACTGAAGAAAGCAAAATAAATTAAGCAATTTGCAAATCGGAAATACAGAAATATGAAGAAACAATATTATTCCTAATGGAGTATAATTATTTCCTTATTGTAATCACCACTATTGCTAACTACTCCACAAAAGTAAATAAAGAAGATCTAGATAGATTTGACAACTCTTTGAGAGTTGAACATGTGTCTGGTTCTGGCTGCTTTGTTAGTTAGTAGCATGTAGAAAGGCAATGAACTGTCCTAATACAATGCTTGTGGCATTTCACTGTGAGTCATATTCACAGTTTTGATTGACTCAGAGCAAAAATAACGTTAATTTTCTCAGGGGAACTTTGAAGAAAAATCAAAAAGAATAATACTTGAAAGTATACTTATCTATTCATGAAGTTCAATCACTTTTCAAACATGGTGAAGTAAGAAAGCTACTGAATTTTTGTGACTAGCATCTCATAAGACTGAATCTCAGTAAAGTGCTCTAGAGCATATGTAAACTCAGCAAATTTTAAGTTTTGCCAGTGTACAATGCTTCTTTTTGCAGGGGATGGTGAAATATTTAGATAGTTTTGGCTGGGACAGAATTAAATTCCTTCATATAAGCTTACATGGGGCTTTGATTTGGATTTAAGCTGAAAACAGTGTTGATAACACAGGAATCTTTCAGCAATTGCTAAGCAGTTTCTATACAGATTTGCAGAGCTACAAAGTGATTCTGGGTGGGGATGTCCAGCTGGGGTAAATATCTGGTTTTAAGGGGCTGCAGTAACCTGATAGTTACCTAAAAGGTAAATGCGTGGAAGCTTGGATGGGAGTTTTTAATCATTCACATGAAGTTGGGAAATTGTACTCCATGTCCTTGAGCACCCCGCAATTACCATGTTACAGGATGATATTCAGGGATTAATGTGGCTCTTGGAATTGTTTCAACTTAAATAAGCTGATTCTTGCCTAAAGTAGATCTTTCTATCATTTTTCTTTGTTTCACTGTGGAGCACATGTTCATGGGTACACCTGGTTTGGATCTTGTACTTCGGAGAATAAATGTTAAAATTTCAGATTGGCGTGGTCACTTCAGAATAGTTTAGTCATTTAGGGGAATTGAAAAGAATAATAGGAGATTGTGGGCTTGACAATATAGTCACTTCCAGGAACTATATTTACCGTGTGAACATTCTCTCCAAAGTGTTTATATGAATATCTGTTCTGCTTTTTAGGAAATCTTGTAAGTTTGTTTAAAATAAATGTAATGCAATAAATTAAATTGTAGCTTGTTTGAATTTCAGTTATAGGCTACCTCCATGTGCTTTTTCTACATTTTTGGCACTTAAACTTTTCTAGTAAGAACACATTGGCAATTCCATTCAGTTCAAAAAGCTACCTAAAAATTAAAACACTGTGCTGAAACAAATAGAAAATAATTAACTTGCTGCATTGTTTTCGCACAACTTTTCTATAAGAAGCAGCTTTGAAAACATGTTTGTGTCATTTGGAAGCTAAACATATCAGTAATATATAAGAAACTGTGGTGCAAATTCTTGAGTATGAGCTCATCAATAAAGATAATCCAAAGAATGTCTAATTTTGAACCTCTGGGTTTTGGTCCGTTTCTTAGATTTTTGGTTAACAAAAGCAGCAACAAAAGTACAATGAACTTAATTTAGAAAAATAATACATCAGTTTATTAAGACAGAAGTTTCTTTTTAAAGTAATGTTGTTGATAGTTCTTATAAGTCTGCAGTAGATTGTCTGTAGTTGGATAAAATCCAAGTTCTAATACTTGATATTCTTTTGCTTGTGGTTGTAACTACATTAAAAAGCAGGAGAGGAAGTATTTAGTTAGCAGTATCTTACCTTTTGCCAATATAAATTTGAATTATGAACACGAACTTGAACAAAGCATATGATTTAATGAATTTAGGATTTGAAGAATATGAGATGATGGTGTTTCCTCAGAAATTTTTGTGCTGCTTGTGTACCTGAAGTTATATCTCATAGAGGAGATTAGTTCAGCTTCAGTTATGCAGCGACAGGCTCAAGTTCTGGTCTTTGTCATTCCTTATTATTCTACTCTAGTTTGGTCTTTGAAGTAAAGCAAAAACTGTGATTGTCATAATAAACAGAATACTGCAATTAAATGTTAGCAACACTTTTAAAATTTCTTAATTGTAGCCAAGCTACAAGGCTCAACATTTTGTGCTTTCTGAAAGCCTTTCAATTCACCAGAACAAATGGCAATAAAACAGTAAATGAAGGAGAGTTTTTTTGATAGCAATGCTTGATTTCAATACTTTGAAATTATGTGTTAGATGTTATTTTCCAATTGTATTTCTCAGACACACATATTCTTTCTTCCCTTTATGATTCTTTGGTCAGTTTATGAGGTGCTGAATGGCCAAGTTCAAAAGAGTGGCTTTTTGGACTGAGTGTTAAGCAAGGAAGACAGACAAAACATTGTTTCCTGTGGAACAGAAAATTGTAGGAAAAGAGATCAGATTTGTCTTTTCTCTATTACAGCATCCACTGATTCATGCTCTGCTGCAGTCTCAGTTTTGGAAATGGAACTCTTTTTATTCACACCACATTGCATCCTAAACTTACTCTACAGTCCTGTGGCAACAAATCACATGAAAGTATACAAACAGTCTCTCAGGACTCAGTTGAAAAGATTATATAAAAAAAGTGTGTGTATTTATATGCATACATACATATTTGCAATGAATCCTTACAGAAATTTCTAATTTTCATCTAGGTTTAGTTTTAAAATATTGGAATCGTATTATAGATATCTAGTATTTGAAATTAGTTTTAAAAGCCTGTCTAAAAAAATAGGACATATTTTTCTGTTTTTTTTTAGACAATGGAGTAATACAAACATTCTGATTTCTAAAACAGACAGTTATATTTACTGCTTGACCATTTTAATTGTACAGTGATGAAAATGCAGATAAATTACAGATAAGCCTCATTACTTGCTACTTAGTGTATAAGCCTGTCCTTGACCTGAACCTTAAAGCATAACCTTGGGTGTTTGTACTTAGAAAACAATCTTATAGACTATTTCAAAGTACAAAATACCAAAATACTCCTGTGTTGAGGATTTATCTGTAAATGAATTAAGTTATTGCACTTAACCTGTTTCTGTCTTCTCCATTACTTATTCCCAAAACCATATTTTGTCCTGCTGTGCTCTCTGATCATAGAAAAGGGTAAATCCTTTTGTAGAGACAATTCTGCCTGCTCTACAAATGAATTTCTGCCTGTTATGTTCAGATGTTGTTTATCTTGAGAAATGGAAAATTAAACATTAAGAGTAGCTTTAGATATTCTTTATGTCATTTTACACTTAATGTTACACTTCATGAAACATAATCTGAGGTATTGGTAATCATATTTTAAATAAGCAGACTTAATGACTGGCAAAAATGGAACAAAATTTAGTAATTACTATTAGCAATCAATTTGTTTCCCTGTAGCAATCTGTCTTTCCTTATAGTGTTCTTTTCTAGATGCCAAAATGTAACTAATGGGTGATTTACACAGTAATTTACTGTTTTACAGGTTGGAACTTGGGATCCGTTGAGCGGCCTTAACATGACAGAGAATCAGAAAGGAAAACCAGCAAACATCACAGATTCCCTGTCCAATCGCTCTTTAATTGTTACTACCATCTTGGTAAGCAATTGTATTTGCTTCTCCTGAAATACAGTTATGCAGAAAAACTGATAGAATGTGACACACTAATTGCAATAGTAATGAACAGTCTGCAGTGTGCACTAATATTACTTAGAATTTACAGTGTCATGAATGAACTACAGTTAATAAGCCACTCATGGATGTTTACTTTTACCCTAATTGTAAGCAAGTTATCCCAGTTTTAGAGTTATGTTAATTGATTAGCAATTTAACTTTTCTTATTAGTGACTAAAATGTTTTCTTCTACAAAGCTACTTACTTCAGCACCATATGAGAGAACAAAAGATAATTGGTATAAAAAAGTGTTTTGTCTGTTAGCCTGATGATTTTAGCTGGCAAAAATTTACTGTTTTTGTTTGCTATTCTAACACCTCAAACAAAAGTACAAAGTCTTTGACATTCATTTCGCGTTGTTGTTATTACTCAACAATTGCGATGAAATTTTTAGTCATACAGATATTTAATTGATCTGTCATTTGAACTATCTCAAAAGAAATGATTTTAGTAACTTCCTTTTTATTTTCATTGTTGGCAAATTTACAGCAGTGAATGAGGTAGTTTTTACCTATAATTAAATATATTTATTTATGTAAAAATAAGTATTCATTTATTTCCTCACAGTAATTTTGAAATAGTAATTTTAATTGCAATGCAAATTTAAAACTTCCCAGAAGTTTGTCTGCTGTGTTTGTCTGCTGCCACCATTATCATGAATCTGCAGATATCAAAAAAGAATCCACTTCCTGGCAGTTGTATACTTTATCAAGAAACTTTTACCTACCAACATATATTATGGCATTTCAAGTTAGAATGAATTTTTACAGGTGTATAGACACAAATGCCAGTGTGCTTTTAACCTTTTATGTAACATAAGTCATATAATTTCATCCACTGGGTAACTTTTTCATTCCTTATAAGGTCTGTTCACAAGTGATAGAAAATCTTCTGAAATTCTTTGTTTCATTTATTTCATGAATTGAAAAATACATACCAGATATATAAAATGGAACATGGCTGACTCACTTTCAGATGTAAGTTTTTGTTATGCTGAGACCAACACAGATTTGCCACAAATTTCTCTTGTACCATTAATTATAGTAATACAGTCATACAGTCTCTTATAGTAAAAGCATATCTTCTCGAGTATTTTCTTCCTGCTGACTTTGACAAATTTCCTATATATAAAAACTATGGCATTATCAAGTAAATTTTATTAATAATTCCAGTTGACCTCCCAAGCTCTCTATACTGCTGTTGCTTTGTACCCAGGTATCCTGCCTAGGAATTTTCTTCATCTTTTTCACGTATGTATAGCTTTGATTCATGTGTACCTAATTGCTGCTAGAGTTATTGCTTTACAGAACATAGTCGTGTCTCTGTGAGCGACCTGTTCCCTTTGTTACTAAGTAATGAACCAACCTTTGTGTCTCCACTCTTCAATAGCCATCATTGCATGCTGGATTCCAGATCAGTGATAGCAATTGTGGGACAAGGATCAACCCCTGCAAGATTATATAAGAAACACTCAGTAACTTAGGGTGTTTCTAGTTTGCTTGTGTTTTAACATCTGTCTGTTGATGAGGTTTGAGTTAATACACTCTAAGTATCATATTGCTTTTATATACTAGCATGATTTTGGTTGAAATAATTAGCTCAAGAAAGGGTAAATTGCACAAATGTAAATTGGCAATAAACTGTCAATGAGCAGTGATTTTAATTTGGTAAAATTCACAAAAGAAGACTCCTAAGATGTAAGAGAAAAGCTGTTTTCTGTAATCAAGGATACCCTTTGTCTTAAGAGTTAACTTTTGGTTAATGGTCTTTTGTAAGTATCCATCCTTCTTAAAGTACCTAAATAATGCAATAAATAAAAGAAATATGAGGACTTTAAATTTGTGTTACAAGTTGCTCACTTGTAGCTGCCTTTTTTACTTCAATTATTGTTTAGCAAAAGTTTTGGTAATTGCAATTACTCTTTCAGGCTATGAAGAATGGTACTCAGAAGAAGTGGTACAAATTGGAAGAGCTGTATTCAGAATAGTAAATAGGACCCAAACCATTTTTGGTGCAGAAACACATGTACTAGCTTAATTTAGTAGTTCTATCTTTTTTGTGCTTAAAAAATACATTTCTGTAGGACAGAAAGCATATTACTGAATATTCATTTTGTAGCAATGCAAGGGAACAATATAAAATGCTAAAGCTTCCAGAAACATACCTTCTTCATCATCAATTTCCTTTTCTCTGCTTTTTTGAGTCTGCAAAATGTTGCTTAAAAGAAAAAAAGAAAAGGCAATTCTATCATTTAAGCTGTTCATATGGTTTTTCTATGCTGTTTTTTTCACTTTAAGAATTCCCTACAATAGTCTATAGTATGTTGCCAGCTGTGGAGCCTTAATCATTTTCCTCTGTAGCTTGCTTTAATGCTCACTTTTCATTTAAATACCCCAGTCTTTTTTTATTTTTAATTCTGTTTCTGAAATTTGGAACAATATATTTTTCATCCTATATTTTGCAGTCATTATGATATTTACAGCTGTGAGTAAATATACCCTGCATTTTCAGTGGTGACTGAATCTCTAGAAGAAGAAAATATATCGATGGGAAAAATAATAAAAAATAAAATGTGAATCATAAATTCATCTGCTGCAAGTAAGAACAAAACTGTATACTCCTTTTTGTCTTGACTTCTTCTTAGTGCATTTTACAGGTAGCTAGCTGAAAGATTAATTCTTGGTTTCTCAACAATTCAGTGCTCTATTCTGGAAAGGGGTAGGGTTCTCTGGACTTCATCCTGTCTCAGAAATCTCCCTACATGTAGCTTTTGTGAAGAAACATGTCTGATTTTCAAGTTCTGATCCTATACATCCCCAACTGAACATGTCCACTGGAGAGACAGTCAGGTTTTTTTAGGGAAGGGGGGGGAAACATTTGAAAAATAAGAGGTTTGCTTTTTTTATCTTTTATAACCATAGCTTTGGATATGTCAATCTTTTTGATACTATTGCTTTATTTTATTTTAAAGCCATCTGCATTGAAACTTCAGAATTTCTTTTTAATTTAAAAGTCTACTTTCTGAATATTCTGCATTTAGAAAAATCAAATCAAACAAAAACCCTGCAGAAAATAAATTTTCAACTTCAGTTAAAAGGATTTCTTATTATTTGATTCTCCTAAATTGACTCCTACCAGAACTCTGATACATTTTTTCTCTTTAAACTTTAGATATAAATGTCTAAATATTTTTGTTCTTGTATGTATTCTACTTCCAATCTGACAGAGTTTTAACTTTGGAACTCAATTTCCATGTTTATAAAGGTATGTGCATGGTACTTAGGTTTTTTTAATGCTAATTGCATACCAGCCTGTACATATTATCATTTACCCTCTTCTGCTGAAATAAATGCTTGTTTCCTTTCCTGTGTAGCTTTTATGTACTTTTCTGTATCTGCTTACATCAAAGCTCAGAAAAGCTCACAGTTGACAAGTTTAATATTTCCAAGAAATGTGTGAAAGTTATGAAAGGTGTGTGATGTTCTCAAATTTTGTAGTTTTTTTGTTGCTTCACATTCAAAAAGTGAAATTACCTTTCCTATTGTACTTCCCTTAAAAATATGGTTTGAAATAGGAATAGTATTGGAAGGAGTTAGAAGGAATAATTATAATTAATTTTAAAACAGTTTTACTTAGCTCAAAGTATGGTATTACCAGAGTGCATTTTATTGATACACGTTGCTTTCTCAAATGAGTAGTACACAATTTCTCTCCCTTTTCCTTTGGGTACCCAAGCATGATTTTTCAATGCCCAAATGTTAAATTAACATATACTAAAGGAATATTAACATTAAAAGAATAAATTCACCTGTTATCTTTACAAAGATGGATCACCCATCAATTGTTTTTATTGATAATAACTAGTGGATTGTTTCACCTCTCCCACTAGAATTTTGACTGCCTACTGTGGAAGCCTATTGGGCATTCCCTATATCTGATATAAATATTAAGAAGATATGGCAGTCTTTTAACATTCCAGTATCCCACCCTCTGGTGAACAGAAGGTAATAATTAACATCTCAGTTCTAACAGTGGCAAATTTTCAAATGGTTTTCCCTTTTCATCATTAGGGTTTCCACTTTTTTTTGGTTGATTTTAGNTATAATATATAATATATTAATTATTTATTATATATTAATTATATATTATTATAATGCTGTAATTATTACTATAGTATTAGCTGTAAATTTTAAAAACCAGTCTGTAAAGTTACAATATTAATTATTTTTCAGAGATTTTTCTTCTATTTGGAGATATAATTTTTAATCTGCCTGTGATTCCACTGTTCCTTGTGACAATATCTTTATTTGCGGTAGTTTTAGCTAAGTTTACTTTGCAGTAAATTTTCTCAGAAAAATGATTTTTTGCATTTACCAGTTTATCCACATTCTCACTTTTAGTGCTTATCTGGCTGGGAGTGGGGCTCTTGTGCATCCCGATTCACTGGAGATATTTTAGTCTTATGAGGCATTAAATGATGACTTTGATCTTAAAATTTTGTAAGTAGCTGACCTGTTGTTAATTTGGACTAGCAATATTTTCTGGAAACGTCTCTTCTGAGGATTCATTCAGGAGTCTATAGTCAGTGTTTATTCAGTGATTTTTTGTTTCAGGCTACTCGTGTCATTCTAACGAATAATAAAAGTGATATTGGGAAATATAAAAGTGATATGGGGAAATGTGTCCAGTTGAAAAATATAATTTCAACTGAAACCGTTTGGAATTTTAAATATTCATGTTGTGATGTGGTCTAGTAATTTTTAAGGGTCATGTTTTCAGTAACTAAAGGAAAAAAAACTTGAACAATGTTAAAGTTAGTATAAACCAGCTGCCAATCTACATATTACTCAGTTTAAAAGCTCCCAATGATAATTGTCCTAGTGAAAGCTTTTGGTGGAAGCAATAATCCACCAAGAAGCAATAGTGATTGTACATTTAATGCATAGCCACTTTCCTGAGAGTGAGTTTAGCAACCAGTTATACATTCTATAAATTTAAAGCTTGAGCAAATAAAGCATGTAGTACCCTTTGCATGCACTTGTCCAGAATACATGAATGCCATGTTCAGTATTTAGAATGTGTATTATTCGAGGGAAAAGCAAACTAGAGAAAACTTTGAGATTAATAAGAGCTATTACAGATGAAGCTGCCAACACCAATCCTGCTCAAGTTTAGTAAGAAATTGCTTTACATAGCAAATAGAAGGTCTGAAGAGAAAAAAACGTTTTGTACAGTAGAAGACTATAAGGAAAAGCGGCAAGTATCAGTAAGAATTCACTTAATGTAGAATTGGAAAAGCATTAAGAGAGTATTAATAACTTATTGATCAGTCTTCTCAGCAAAAGCTGAGAATCATTAAATAGTAGTACAGATACTATTTTTGCCCTAATCCAAGTTGGCCTGAGTAAAGAATATAAATGAGTATGGAGTTGGAGCTAAGAATTCCAGAAAGGGTTGCAAGATTTTTTATTTTTCTTTAACAAAATATAAAAAAGCATCAGCAACAGCAGAACAGATAAAATGTCTGAGGATTACTATAATGATCTGATAGAAAAATATGTAGGAATATATCAATGAGCTGAATGGCTCAATGACGAAAATCCTGCTGTGCTTACTAAGTAAAGGAGAATTAAAAGCATGAATTGACAATTATACTTCCTCCTTGATATTGCACGTATTTAAATTCTGTCCCAGATAACTCAGGATTACTTGGAATGGGAGACAGACAAAAATGTTGTCAAGAATCTTGCCAATATTTCAGACGCTGGGGGATGTGTAATACTGTAAATATCTGAACAACTCTGAGATCTGTGCACAGGAGCATTCCAAGCTACATTGGAATTCCTTCATGCCTACAGAACAGGCCATGACACANCAAAGATGGATCACCCATCAATTGTTTTTATTGATAATAACTAGTGGATTGTTTCACCTCTCCCACTAGAATTTTGACTGCCTACTGTGGAAGCCTATTGGGCATTCCCTATATCTGATATAAATATTAAGAAGATATGGCAGTCTTTTAACATTCCAGTATCCCACCCTCTGGTGAACAGAAGGTAATAATTAACATCTCAGTTCTAACAGTGGCAAATTTTCAAATGGTTTTCCCTTTTCATCATTAGGGTTTCCACTTTTTTTTGGTTGATTTTAGGTTTTTTTTGCTTTGTTTTGTTTTTTTCAATACTTACATTAATAAATTCTAGATTCTTTAAAGTATATGTTAGCCCATGTTGAAAATATTAAGGAAAAATCCATATGTTTTATTAATAGTAATAAAAAATAAAATAACTTGAAATTTAAAACTTGTTATAATTTCTAGTAATCTCTTTGTAGTTGAAATATAACTCACAGGAATGATTCAAGTAAGTATTTATTGTCCAAATCTGAAAGGAAAAAGAAAGAGTTTAGAAAATTGATTTTAGAATAAGTATTAATTATTANGGGAAATGTGTCCAGTTGAAAAATATAATTTCAACTGAAACCGTTTGGAATTTTAAATATTCATGTTGTGATGTGGTCTAGTAATTTTTAAGGGTCATGTTTTCAGTAACTAAAGGAAAAAAAACTTGAACAATGTTAAAGTTAGTATAAACCAGCTGCCAATCTACATATTACTCAGTTTAAAAGCTCCCAATGATAATTGTCCTAGTGAAAGCTTTTGGTGGAAGCAATAATCCACCAAGAAGCAATAGTGATTGTACATTTAATGCATAGCCACTTTCCTGAGAGTGAGTTTAGCAACCAGTTATACATTCTATAAATTTAAAGCTTGAGCAAATAAAGCATGTAGTACCCTTTGCATGCACTTGTCCAGAATACATGAATGCCATGTTCAGTATTTAGAATGTGTATTATTCGAGGGAAAAGCAAACTAGAGAAAACTTTGAGATTAATAAGAGCTATTACAGATGAAGCTGCCAACACCAATCCTGCTCAAGTTTAGTAAGAAATTGCTTTACATAGCAAATAGAAGGTCTGAAGAGAAAAAAACGTTTTGTACAGTAGAAGACTATAAGGAAAAGCGGCAAGTATCAGTAAGAATTCACTTAATGTAGAATTGGAAAAGCATTAAGAGAGTATTAATAACTTATTGATCAGTCTTCTCAGCAAAAGCTGAGAATCATTAAATAGTAGTACAGATACTATTTTTGCCCTAATCCAAGTTGGCCTGAGTAAAGAATATAAATGAGTATGGAGTTGGAGCTAAGAATTCCAGAAAGGGTTGCAAGATTTTTTATTTTTCTTTAACAAAATATAAAAAAGCATCAGCAACAGCAGAACAGATAAAATGTCTGAGGATTACTATAATGATCTGATAGAAAAATATGTAGGAATATATCAATGAGCTGAATGGCTCAATGACGAAAATCCTGCTGTGCTTACTAAGTAAAGGAGAATTAAAAGCATGAATTGACAATTATACTTCCTCCTTGATATTGCACGTATTTAAATTCTGTCCCAGATAACTCAGGATTACTTGGAATGGGAGTCAGACAAAAATGTTGTCAAGAATCTTGCCAATATTTCAGACGCTGGGGGATGTGTAATACTGTAAATATCTGAACAACTCTGAGATCTGTGCACAGGAGCATTCCAAGCTACATTGGAATTCCTTCATGCCTACAGAACAGGCCATGACACAGTGCAAGCACTGCTCAGCAGTAACAAAAACATTCCTGTGTTATAACACTGATTTGAATACAAATCCAAATCATACTAGTTAATGGGGAGAAAATTGCTGCTAACCCAGAAAAAAACATCCAAACCACGCTGTATTTTGTCTTAGCATAACTTCTGCTTGGCCAGTGGTGTGCTTTTTCTAAGGAATTGTCATTTCACCTGAAAAAATTGTTTTCCTTTCAGTTGTTTTCCTTGAGATATTTAATATCAGTTTCCCAAGTTTTATAACAACTGTTTTCACACATAGTTTTTGCTCTGATACCATCTCTGCTTCTCAAGAATTATTCAACGATCCTTGTCATTTAAATTGCTTTCAACTTTCATGTTTTCTGCTAGGTCTTTGTTCTTGTCAGTACTACATGTTGAAGAGCTCTTCTGGAGTCATTTGTTTATCTGTTGTTTGAGAAATTTCTGTCAAAACATCCTAGTAGTTTGGCTGGACAATTTATTTCATGTTTGTTTCTTGCTAATTGTTGGAAGATCAGTGAGGTACTTTTTGAAAATAAGGCTGTGAAACAGTTCTTTTAAGAACAAGATTCTTCCCTGCATCCTCCTTTTCATTTCTTTGGGTAAACTCTTATGTACTAAAGTTCCAGTTTTATGTGGATATAATGTTTGAATCATGGGAAAACTCAAGGCAGAAGGTTACATCAGGTGTGTTGACTTATTAAAGCTGTCAGGTGCCTGTGGAATGAGGTGCCTTTATGCTCATATGAGGAATTAGCACTGTAAGAACTTTCTTAAGTTGCCCTGGAGAGTTTATCTGATTATTTATTATTCACTGAGTCTTTCATTTGGTGCAGTGATTGAATATACTATTATTTGTCTTACATTACTTAGTTCTTTTTTTTATTTAATTTTAAAAAATGAGGAGTCTCTTCCAGAAGTGAGCAGAGACTGAGTTGCATATTTAACCTAACAAACACAACTTGTATATTGGTTCCATATTGTAGTGGAAAGCTACCCATTGTTTTTCATATCTTTCCCTTTAATTTTCTATTTGAGAAAGACCATCCTATATTAAGAAACAGATGTAAAAATACTATGTTTTGCTAAATGTTTTCTTCCTATAATTATGATTATTCTGCCAGTCATTTTAATTTGTTTGCTGTTTGCACACCATTTAATGCAAAAAACCCCCATTGTAATTTGATTTAAACATAAGAAGATAAATACTTAAAGAAGTTTAATTTAATTTGCAGAGAATGTCTATCATAGAATTTACTTTTAAAGTAAACTTTTTCAGGTTTTGCTGCAGTCTTGTCTATGGCAGCCTGTTACTTGAGGCAATAGAGAAGTAGGTGCTTTCATTGACATTTTTCTTCCCCTGTGGGTTTTTTACAGTTTACCTAATAAAGCATTGAGAAAACAGTTTAAATACATGTATAAATAAAAGTGTAAAATCTAATACTTAAAATATATATTTGATCTTTGGAGATTTAATTAAGTTTTTTTCAGCTGCCAAAGCACTTTGTTCCTGCATTTTAAAAGGCTTACGTTGTCTATCCAAACAATATATTTTATATTACTGTATAAGGCAATTAGTTAAGGAGCACATTTAAATTTAGTGTGTATATGCATTCCTTGAAGACGTCTACAGTGTTTAGAGTACATTTTTCCAAAAAAAAAAGAAAAAATGAAGAAGAGAATATTTGAAAATGTATGAAGACTTTAGACCCACATAACAAAAGCTAAAAGGATTCTACTTTTCATATTATTTCTTTGTACAGGGAGTGGTGTCTTGAGTGTATGCATATGTAAGCACGAGTGTCTACTGGCACTCATTATCCATTCTGTCTTCTTAATTCTTACAGGAAGAGCCATATGTTATGTTCAAGAAGTCTGACAAACCCTTGTATGGAAATGATCGTTTTGAAGGTTATTGCATTGACCTCCTCAGGGAGCTGTCTACCATCCTTGGATTTTCCTATGAGATTAGACTGGTGGAAGATGGAAAATATGGAGCTCAAGAAGATGCCAGCGGACAGTGGAATGGAATGGTTCGTGAACTGATTGATCATGTAAGTTAAATTTTACAAGATTTCAACTATGCATTTAGATTTCAAATCTTTCTATATAAATTGTAAAACTTTTATAATAATGCCATTTGCATACTACTGTTTTCAAAATACAGATGTTTTAAGAATTAATGAGTAGATTGGTATCCATTATTTCTTTAGTGTAGAATTTGTAAAATAAAGCATCTGTTTTGCCCATAGGCAATGTTTGTGTTGGTTTAGTGCTTCTGTAACATACTTCTAAGTCAAAATAATAAATAAATAGTACTCAAAATTTATTTCTGAGAACAAATATATGGGGTTTTATAACAAAATGTGTATCTTCACTACAGCAATACAAGTCAGGTCTGCTTTTCTGATAGTGGATCTGATTTTTGGTCTTAGAGAAATTTCTGTATATGTAGTGTAAGCACACACATTATTTGATATTCATCTTTCTTGAAATTTTAATAATAAAGTGCAAGAAGTAAGAACAAAATGTCAACATACACTGATGGAACAAAGTAACGTCAGATCAGATACCATTACAACTGACTGTAAGTGATTAAGGGATGCATTACTTCAGGTTCTTCAAAATGTGCTTTCTCAGTTGGTCATGCCAGTTGAATTCAGTCTCTTAGACACATTTTTGTAAATTTAAAAATTATGTCATTGCTCCTTTCTGCATTTATTTGAGTGAATTGCTTGATAGCATTCTCTCTATAGACATGGGGTCAAGCATTGAGTTGAAACATATTCTGTACATCACTGTCACTTAAAATAGAAGAGAAGACTGTAGTTAATTCAAGTGGAACCTCTTAATGATGGCAAAAACTGCATGAATAGCTTGAAAAAATACTTGCTTATCTTGTTTCAATTTGCTTTAGGATTTCAGCAGATGGGCAGAATATGTGCTAATCAAAATATTCATATTTACTAGGAGAGTTTTCTTCATGCTTTTCTAGTAAATGATAATCTGGTATTGGTGTTGCAACAGATGTTGATAATGCCTGGCTTCACACTTTTAAGAAGAATGCATGGGAGTATTATAGTTATGTTATCTTTAAATGTGTGTATGCATTATACCTAGTACACATACATAGAAAGCAAAATCATTTAGCTGGACTCTCTGTCCATCTGTATAAATGTGAATTTTTGCACATGAATAAGTACATAGGCCTGTTCAACTATTAGATTTGATGCTTGTTAGGTAACATCGTAATCTGGAACTAATTTTCCATGATTGAGGTGGATATTGTGGAAGTATTTACTCAGAAGCAAAAATAAATCACATTTTTCTATGCCTTTTATTAATCAGCCTTAAAGCATTCATAAGAAAACACTGGTACGGCCTCCTAAGCTTTACACTAAGATAATCTTGAAATAATATGCATTTGAACGAATTGCAGAAGTGTGTGGAACAGTAGCTTTCCCCATCTTTCCTCTTGATAACACAGAATGAAACGTATTTTCTTTCTCCCTATAACTAATATACAACTAAACATAGATTAAAATATTTTTATTTATTTATTTTTATTCTATTCAAATGATTTTTACCTAGGAGTCAAGAAAGTTTAGAGACTGTGTTAGTACATATGGAAGATGGAATTTCCTAATCTGGGCCAAAACTTCTACTACTCTTTCAATTTTGTACTTGTTAAAATTTGAAAGTTTTCTCTGGTTTTATCTATTCTGACTTTATAATCTATTTGAATACATACAATTTAAATACATGCAACCCGTGCCCTTTATTTACATGCATGTTATTGGTGCATTTTATGAGCAAGCAACATTTCAGACCTCAAAAGTGAGGCACAAGAACTTAGTGAAGAACTCTAGATAGACAGTTACTACATTGGGTGTTTCCATATGGTTAGTACTTCACACGCTCCATTACCTTTCCAGTCTTTCTTTTTTCCTTCAAGAATATTTTTAAATTGTCATAAAGGTTTTCTTTTCTATAAAGTAATTTAATAAACTCAATTTCTTTATTTTTGAAAGGTGAAATGAGTCAATATTTTTCAACTGGAATTTCTAATTAAAATAGGCTACAGAATAAAGGCAGTTCTTAACGTTACCATAGCACTTAAATCTATTGAAAAATGTTTTTAGAAATTATTTTTATCTGTTTGTTTTGTTTTATCTGTCAGTTTAGTTCAGAAAGAAAGGTCAGTATGCTGTAGTATATATGTTTGCAAGGGTAATGTGTAATATGTATAATCCAAGAATAAATAAAATAGATCATTTTGATATCTAATACATGTAGAAAGGAAAATTCACCATTTATATAAAGATTAAAAGTACCAAATAAAATCTAAGATTTAAATAAACTGTTTAAATCAATACTTAGTCACTTTGCATAATTGCTAGGGCTCAAAAGTCTAAATGAAGTAAAGATAATGCTATTTGAGTTGAGCTCAGCATATCATGTCAGTCTCAGGATTTAAATTTTATAGTATGAACAGAGACTGAACTGTTTACAACAGTCTTTGTTTGTGTTCAGTCTCCTTTCCCATGGCTTGCTCACGTTTCTTCTTTCCTTGACTGTTTTACTTAGAGTTCTCATCTGCAATCTGATACTGGTCTCCAAGCAATAAATAGTTTCTTTTTGAATTTGTGGTAAACACTGACAGTGAAAATTAATACAATGGTTCCTTCCCTTTGACAACTGCCAGTGAATTCTTGTGGGGAAACTGGTCTCTGGAGTTGCAAATGTAACACAAATATTAACTAGGACAGCAAATACAGATGGCATTTCTCTATGAATCAATTTTGAATTTAATTTCTCCAGTTAAGCACTCTGATTTCTTTTTCACAACTTTTCATTCAGTATTTTATCCTCTTCTCAGGTTACTTCAAGATATGAGTATTACATATTTGAGGGAGGAGGAGCTAAGTTCCAGGTGTCTCCATTCTTTATGGATGAATTCTTCATTAAAAAAGTATTCTTTATTCTGACTTTGGTTCAAGAACTTTATGAAAGGACAGATTTATTGAATGGGTTTTGAACTGAATCATAAATTCTGGAGAATTTCAGGTTGTTCTTTAGTGCTAAAAGTTGTCATGTCACTGTATCGTATTGCATAAAATGTAAAGTTTGAGCATGTAAATTATACACCAATATAGCTAGCACAGACAGATAGAATGAAAATATATAATTTAGGTTTTAGAAAATTTGACATCCTATTTTAAGGATCCAAAATTACTTAAAAAAATTCTCATAGTTGGCAAAAAAGGAGAAAAATTACTGTTTTATACTTTGATGGAACTATAAATGAAAAATCCACTGGGAAATAATTTGTTATTATATATACATGTTTAAAAATAAATTTTTGTGGGGTTCTTTGAATGTTTCTTCTACAGCACAAAGCTCATGCATTACAAATAGACGTCAAGGCTTGCAGATCTTTTATGATTCATAAATAATTGCAAAAAGAGTCCAATTTTTAGATCATGATTGCTCTTTTATTGTATGTGAGGATTAAATAAGAACTTTGTCTCTCAGAAGAGCAGGATTTTCAGCTGGGAGGAATTTTACACAGTTGAACATTTGGAGAGAGCTACTTCATTTGACTTAACTTTAGGCACAACTTTTTTACTTCAGTTATATTTTGAACTTTTCAAAATCAGTATCAGTTTTTCAGAATAAATACTTACATATCAAATACTTACATTTGTAAAAATAATAGTAGCAGCTTTTATTCTTTTAATAACAGCATAGGTGTCTATATCAGTTTAAGCATTTTTAGAAATTTTTCCTCCAATAATCTGTTGGTTTCTCGCTCTTGTTTTAAGTTAAGGTCCTTATGATCTTGAACACCAATAGTCAAACCCTTTATATTATTGTGTAGAAATGACAAAAAACCTCCTAATAACTGACTATGTAAATGTTTGGTTCCTTCCTTTTTGAGCCAGTGAAAGAGTTTTACTTTCTTCCACCATTTTTCTTTTCTCTTCCTTCATTTCAAATGTCATTTCATCACATTGTTTTTATTCCACCTCTTTCCTTCATACTTATAGCAAGCCCCATCATATAGAGACTCATAGTGAAAGGCTACAGAACATCTCTTCCCTCTTTCTTGTAATTTTCATGCAAAAATCTGACAGTTGAGATTTTCAATACAATGCAGGATAGTTTAGCCATGGCTCTTTTATTAGTGAAAATCTCTGAAGACTTGATGGTAACAGGCAGGCAGGCAGGCAGGCAGGCAGGCAGGAAGGA
The DNA here is from genome assembly GCA_013400955.1 of Drymodes brunneopygia. Lineage (NCBI taxonomy): Eukaryota > Metazoa > Chordata > Aves > Passeriformes > Petroicidae > Drymodes > Drymodes brunneopygia. The sequence goes on along the minus strand of VZTZ01007956.1, from coordinate 194,157 downwards.
AGGAAGGAAAGAAGGAAGGAAGGAAGGGTGGGCAATGTTTCTCTTTTCATCATCATTAAATAGGCTCAACAATAAAATCTCTGGACTATCAGTGCTCTTTAGAGCACCATGTCTGCTTCATGGTTTCCTCATTTTATTAGTGGAACTAGAATCTGCAACTGCATCTCAGGTGTCATATGATGAAATTTTCACTCATGCTAAAGGTTTTCTATATATAATAAATGTTATCTCTGTTACTTTGGGAAAGTGATGTTTTGAGGGGTACTAGCCATAAGCAGCAGAATGTTTTGGCACGTCTGCGGTTCAGCTATAGTTGCTTGAACAAGCAACTGGTGAATATAGATAGATGGTAAGCTGAATGACTACTGATTTCCACTAACCCTGTTTTAATATTGTTTTTTCAGTATCTTGGCGTTTAATTTTATTTTTACTTACTCTCCTAAAGAATAAGACACAATTCATTTTTTCCTGTACTCTCTGTAAAATAAAATGAAATAAAATAACGTATACTAAAATAAATACTGCTGTTGTATTTCAGTTTTATTTTCCTTCTCTGTTTGTATTTTCAGCTTTTTTATGTTTTGTTTACAGTTTATCTCTTTCCCCATTTTTCTGTTTAGCTATTTGAAAGCCATCTCTTTTGAGTGCATTTTTACCCTTGTTATTCATTTATTTACCTTGCAGATTAAACATTTCTATTCTATGCTGAAGCTCTCTTCTCTGAGTTTCCAGTAATCATTATTGGTTACATTTATTAAGCTATGTTGGAACTCCAGCACAACCATCTCTTTAAATAAAGCTTCTAATTTTCATTGTTTAATTTTTTTAAAATAGTATTCCATTTCCTTCCTGTTATTCTGTGTCATGATATAGCATCCATGGTTCCTTAACTGTTAAGTGTCTGTAACATACCTTTCATGTGTTTTTACTGCTTTAAATATTCATATTGGCTTCCAGTTTTTATTTGCATGTTTTCTTTCCTCATTAAAGTAGCATTTTATTTCTGTGTGAAACGTGTCCTGGGGTCATGGGATAATTTCTTATGATAATTTGTAATATGCCAGAAAATATCACTTGTCCTTTTTATGCTTTTCAGTCTAATTGCTAATTCATTAATCCACAACTTCAAGTGCTCTGACCTTTTATTTCCAAAGTAATTTGTCCCAAGCTGAATAAGCATCAGTGTCTCCCTGACAAGCAACTAACCGTATCTCTTCTGTTGCTTAAGATCCTGTTTTTTACTTAAAGCAAACTGTGTTATTCATAGACTCACAGAACCTCTCCTCAAATATTTTTCATGTCTGAATTTGTCAATGCAATTCACTCAAATATGTCCTACTATGCACCTTCTGTTCCTTTTTTATTTATTTGTTTGTTTTAAAGTAAAAGATCAAAGAGATGGTCTTCTACATGACAATAGAATTTCATCTCAAACCAACAGCTAAACGTTCATCTCTGTGCTCACAAGAAGACAGTTTTCATGGCTGCTTTGTCACTCTCTAATAAAGGTTATGTATGATATTCCATGGAAAAATGTACAAACAGGTCCTAACTCAGCAAAAGTTATGCAGAAAGTAAACTTCAGGTAGAGATTCATAAATCCACAAAAACATCCAAGGAAATGGAAAAAAAAAGTCCATAATCTAATATGACAGAGAAGTCATATTAATCCAGAGGTTTAGGCCAAGTTTGCAAAACTGTAGAATTCAGTGAGGCACGGATATGTGCATATACGAATTCTCCATTAAATTGTTACTGATTTCAGGTACAGGACAGATGAAGATGCAGTTTCCAATATAACTGCAATTTTAAGTGAACGATTTGTTTTCTGAAGAACAAGGAACTTCCAGAGAGTCTCCATTTAATATATCAAGGCCCAGCAAAATTTCTAATATTACAGTAAGGCAGAGAGAATAATAATGTATACAATTTTTCTAAAGGGTTGTAAATGTTAATTCATTATTTTTTGAGCTAAGCATGTCCTGTGTTTCACAAAAAAACTAGATGAAAAATTTTAACTACATTTTCAGTGATTTGACACCAAAGGCAGCAGGAGACTTTGACAGTAGGGTCTTTTAAGTGCTCTGAGATGTGTGGATTTTTTTCTGGAGATCTATACTTCAGGGGTAGTTTATTTGAAATTTCTTGACACTAAGAGTAAGTGAATATTGCTTTCTTGTTTGTTTAGCTACAATATACCTATGTATTTTTCTTTTACTTTTAGGGTATTATGGACATCTCTGGCTAATGTACTTGGGTTTATAAAATTATTAGTTTTCAGTTACAGAGATATATTGTATTGTATTACAGTGAATAATTGTAATTAATTTTCACTGTGCTGCCAGCAAAGTGAATCATAGCCCATCAAGGCAGTGGCATGAAATTTTTCAAATGAGACTCCAAACAATAATGCTCTAGCTCAAGCATCATCTGTTCTTGCAGTAATGTTTAGGAACTGATTGGATCCAGGATTAGGGCTGTATTCATAAAAGTATTACATTTTTCATATCCTCATACCTTTATCTGATCTTTTACTTTTGTTGCTATAATGATAGTAAAGAATGGTAGAAAATTACATTGGGATTTTTGTTTCTATGTGTATGTCTGCTGAAGTGAAATACATGAGAAAAATAGAATTCTCTTATAGCAGAGTTAATTACCATTGGGGCTTATCCCTTTTATTCAGGATTATTAATAGTGCTGCTATTTGTCTTTTACTCATCTCCAAAGCATTTCAACATATCTCAAACTGAACGTTTCATGGAAGATAGGGAGGAGGGACGGTAGAAACCTTGAGCATGTCAATTTTCACAGAAACATGATTTTGGTAAAAGAGTTTCAGGATGTGCTGGTGGGAGATGTGTCTCTGGGAATGATGACCAAAACACATTATCCATACTGTTTGGAGAACAGGAAAGTATCAAGCCTGATCTGATTCTGTCCATTTGTCTCATCAAGTGCTGAGTAGACATCAAGGATTACCAATGTAATAATTCAGTAAAGATCAAGTAATTGTGGAAGATTTGGGCTGTAAGGAACCTTGAAGACCATCAAGTTCTAAACCCTCTGCTAATGGCAGGGAACTTTCCACTAGACCAGGTTACTCAGAGCCCCGTCCAAGCTAGCCTTGAGCACCTCCATGGATGGGGAGTCCGCAGCTTCTCTGGGCAACCTGTTCCTGTGCCTCACCACCCTCACAGTAAAGAATTTCTTTGTGATATCTAATCCTCCTCCCCTTTCCTTCATATTAAGGTCATTCCCCCTTGTCCTATCACTACATGCCCTTGCAAGAGTCCCTCTCCAGCCTTCCCGTAGGCCCCCTTGAGGTACTGGAAGGTTCTGCAAGGTCTCCCCAAAGCCTTCTCTTCCCCAGTCTGAACAGCCCCAGCTCTCTCAACCTGTCCCCATAAGAGAGGTACTTCAGGTCTCTGATCAGTTTACTGGCTCTCCTCTGGACTCTTTCTGACAAGTCTTTTTTGTGCTCGGGGCCCCAAAGCTGGATGCAGTTCTCCAGTACAATGACTCACAAGAGCAGAGTAGAGGGGCAGAATCACCCCACTCTCCTGCTGGGCACATTTCTACAGATGCAGCTCAGGATGCATTTGGCCTTATGGGTTACCTTCAAGCACACATTGCTGGATCATGTTGAGCTTTTGCTCCACAAACACCTCCAAAGTCCTTCTCATCGGGGCTAATCATCATCTACTCTCCACCCAGCCTGTACTTGTGCTTGGGATTGCCCTGACCAAGATGCAGGTCCTTGCACTTGACCTTGCTGAACTTCATGAGGTTCTAATAAAATAGACAATGTTACTTAACTCTCCATCCACTTTCCAACTGGGCTGTAGTTAGGCTGGAATTTGTCTATGTCTGTCTGTCTTGCAGATCAATGATTGTTCTTGTTATGTTGCGTGCTCTTATTCATTAAGTATTTGTACTTCTCTGTTCACCCTTCTCTTCTAGAATGAAGCAAAACTTCACTTAAATAAGGAATAAATAATAACTTGAATGACATTTTAAAGTGTTTCATAGATTTCATCCTATAAATACCAGAAGTATTTTAACTCAGCCACCACAGATTTCATCCTTAGGATTTGCATTTTCATTAAAGCTGATTGTGAATAAGTTTGTCCTGATATCTTTAGTATTTAGATAATGCATAGAGCCTGGATAAGCTGTATTCAATTTAAATAAATGCAACAAGTTTTTCTAATGATCTATATTATATATATTCTATGCAGAACAGAACTAAATTAGGATCTAGTGCATAAAAATACTGCTAACATTTTTCTTCTTTAGATTTGTGACAATATTTTTGAATATAATCTTTACTATATTGGCCATTTTTTAATAATTATGGGACATGTCAAACATTGTATGAAATAAGGTATTGAGAATATACACAATATAAAAGCATTTCTGTTTTTTATTTTATATTTGATATACTAAAGTCTAAAATTTA